>JADLZK010009082.1:0-622455 GCA_015847255.1 Hyparrhenia diplandra
ACCTTGCACCTCATATGTTGTCTATTTTGAGAGGTTTTAAAACTGTGACTTTGGGGAGTATAACTATGGACCAAAACACTGCATGGCCTATGAGAGGTTGCAACAAGAGTATTCAAATGGACACATGCCATGGCCATGCCTTGGTCTTCAGGGCGAGAAATGCAAGTCGCGACATCAAGGCGTGAAGGGATTCCCTGCGAGGTTTGGGATTGGTTACCTCTTTGTGGCAATGCTTATGGGTAAATGAGTTCTTTGTGAGTATAACGAACTAGTGCCTTGCATGCATAATTTATCTTGCTTTGGCAATGCATAATTATTTTTTGAGACAAAGTGAGGGGCTCTGCCGCTCAGTGCAAACGGTTTGGCAATGCATAATTATGGTAATGTTTATTTATGTTTCACTTAAATTTGGAAAGACTTTTGTGATTGGGAGGATTTCCCCCGGGCCCGGTGAGGTTATGGCCAATTTGTTTTACTCCCAAGTTCAAGTCCCCTTGGAGAAGAAAAAAGGATGATTATGAGAAGGCAAAAGTTGAAGAGACAAGTGAGCTTGAAGGCCTTGATGTTACCGGGACCTCGGTTTATAACACATGGATCCACGATCGGTGAAGACTACCGTAAAGCTAAAGCGCGAGACAATCGGTCCTTACCAGCTTTATGGGTTTATGGTGACGAATAGCATCGGGGCGGGAAACAAGGAACACTCACGATACCTTTGGCTGGAGGAAAGGAGGAGATTCATGAGACACTTGATTGGTGTGTGTCCTTGAACAGGAATTTGAGCGTCCAGCGTGCTTTCGGAAATCGTTGATCACGAGCTTTGTGAGCATCTCTTGTTATTCTTCAAAACTTGTTTTCACATTTTTAAGTTAATTATTAAGGTCGTTGTAATGTTGACATGTTTGTTTCTCATAGTTCGCCAACACAAGAGGGGCGAAGGTGCGCGAGGAGACGATGTAAGCAAGCTCGTCAGACCCGATCGGGACAAAGGGAGTACTTGAGGGGCAGCGACCAGGGCGTGCCGACGACGGGACAAGGAGAGCGCCCGTCGGGGATGTTTGGAATGACTCGGACTTTCACGGTGATGATTGGAATGAGACTTCTTTGGGTGGGCCGATGATGATTTTATGGCCTGTGACTTAGCGATGAAGCGCCCATGTGATGGATGATGCATGATTTGAGCGTTGACTTAGCAACACTTTTGTTCGAACCATGAAGTGTATGATGCATGGACCCTTTAATTGTGGTTCAACCACTTGTGTAACTCATTGTAGTGACTCTTCTCTATGCTTGGAACATTTGTGATGCATGTGAAGTGATGGCTATGTGTTGGCATTTCAATCTTTGTACTTCGTGTTTGTCCATGAAACTCAACAACCAACAACACTTCTTACACGAACATAATTGTTCATGAAAATGTAAGGCAACTAGCTAGCCACATCTTTTTCGATGCATGGTTCAATAGAACTACTAGAGATACAACTACTAGAGGCATAGTTTCCTACATGGTTCATTAGAAATAGATTACACATTGTTCCATACATATAGTAACAAATGAGCGTTGCACTTCGAAATGCGTCGTCAGGTGCCCCAATCCTCAGGATATTAAATTACGTCCGTGCCCCAATCCTCACGGGATATTAGCGTCGATTGCGTGTCCAATCCTCGAGGATATTCAGTAGCACGGGTAGTACAATACTCACGAAATATAGCCATCATATGGCTTGTAGGTCGTCTGTCAGAGATCCTCCATTTGCATAATGCATTAAGCAGGCTGAGTACAAGACCACTGAAACATAGGCATTATACTCTTTGTTGTACTTTGCATCAACCTCATCGCTAGCTTGCAAGCCTCCTCGGAAGTGGTCCTCAGCTGCCCTCACTGCAAATGTGCCAAGTCAGGCACAATGTCACTCTGCACGGGATGCACAAGCGGGAACAAAGTCGAGGGCATGTAGTATCCAGATTAAAGACGGTTTTAACTGCGGGGGCGCATGCCGGCATTTGCCGCCTGCTGCACTAGTGTCCTCGAGGGGCGCTTGAGGCACCGTTGGAGCATGTAATGCGGCCTCCGCGTTAGGCACCTGCGGAGTGCGGTGTCCTCACTGCACATGAGGCCTTGTAGGGGACTTTATTTGCGGGGCTTCTTGTTGGAGACTTTCAAGTCGGCCTCGGCTAAGGCTATGAGCTCATCCAACGTGAGTGTAATAGAGTAGTCACCCTCAACATTTTTCACTCTGCATCGAGCCTTGGCCACTTTCGGCCTTGGCGCGGCGCGCATGCTCCAGCTTCCTCTCTCTCTCATCCCTCTTAGCAGGCTATCCTCCTCTCCTCTTCACTCCTGCTTGGCGCCTTCTCGGCGATAGCTTGCTTCATATTCTCCTCGGACCTCCGTTGAAACCATGCCCTCCACTCCTTGTGGCCTTCCAGAATTTCTTGTTTTTCCTCGCGATGTCAAGGTCGATCCACTTTGCATAAAAATCCGCGAGTGGAGGTGGAGTGCGGAACACAAATAATTGTCGGGGAAGCTAATATATACTCATCAAACAAATGAACCAAAGCGAATATACGCACCATGAAATCAAGGTTGTTTTGGGCCTGGCTCCATTGATAATTGGCACACATCCAATACTTCCAAGATGTAGGTTTCCTCATCATCTTCATCCCATTCAACTTTGCATGGATCACCACACCAGCAGCACCGGTTCACCCGATTAAGGAGAGGCTTGTGGACATAGGGATCCGTGACCTCAAGTAAGGATTGAAGGCCTTCTTTTTACCACGCCTCGCAAGATGCGACAAAGTGTAGCTTCTGTGAAACAATCGAACATTCAAAGGGAGGGACTAATTATTTGTAATTGTAATTTCCATTTGTAAGAAATCACACCATTGTATTTTTCTTACAAATCACACCAACCTCATTTTGTAATGGTAATTTGCATTTGTTTGAAATTCACACCATTCCCATTTTACCCCACGGGGCTTACCCATTAACAATATAACCACGACCAAATATACTAATGGAGATACTAATTAACACTATAACCACGTGCCATGCAAATATATACTATGAATTGAATGAAGAAAAACAAACCAAACCACTTACATAATCCGCAGCAGGAGGGGCTTGGGCTTGAGTAGCCTTTGAAGATGTTGGGGGAGGATGAGAGGGCTTGGGAGGGAGGAGGAGCCTTGGGGCGGTGTGGGTGGAGAGGAGGGGGCCTAGGAGGGTGGGGATAGTGGGAGGGAGGAGGGGTTTGGGGGGGCTTTGGGTGGGTTGGGGGGAGGTTGGAGGCTCCCCGCGGTGGTGATGTGCGGCCGGCGCGAGAAAGGAGAGAGGGGGGAGAAGAGTGGTGTCGGAGGAAAGAAGAAGGCGGAGCTTATACCCGGCGTCGCGGCGGATCGCGTGGTAGCGGCGGTATTGGCGTCAGCATGCCGGCGCGCTCGGACATCCACGTGTTCTATCCGTTGGATCAAATGAAGCGTGGCGGAAGTTACAGCGCGTCCGTCAGCGCCCGCGAGAGGGCGAGGATACGATTTGGCCGGTGGCTCTTTGCCCGCGTCCTAGCTGGACCATCTGGCGTGGCCAGCGTCAGTCGCCGGACCGTAAGCTGGCTGACACGCAGAATCACAGGGGCCGGAATGTCGGGCGTGTCGGCGCCCGGATCTGTTGGCGTGGCCAGCTGAGGGGACTGCGTGTGGCAGGATGTCGGAGCAGCGTCGTGCCCTAAGGCTTTGGCGCGACGCGTCAGCGCCAGGGGAAGAGCCGGTTCAGTTGCCCGGGGCGTGGCTCTTTGCCGCGTCGGCGCTATGGATACAGCGGCGGCCGTCGCGCCAAAAGCGTGGGCGGAGACGATCGGGGACTGCGATGGCGTTTGGGCGTCGCGACCGCGGGTGATTTGTCGCTAGGGAGTAAGTAGCGGCAGCCTACTGGCCTACCAAATATTTGTCGCGCCTACTCTTACGGCGAGCGAGGTCGATTTTGCAAAACCTCTTTTTAAGCACATATAATTCCATATAATTGCACAAATTACACGAAATGCACAAATGCATCATGGAGACCAGGCCACATACACTTAATACTTCACATAGTTGTTCCACAAATAATCCATAGTTCCACACACATACTTGTTCAACAAGTGCCACATAGTTCACACACAAATTGCATCCTAAGTTTTAGACAAGTCCGACCCTTGCTCAAATTCACACACATAGTCATTGAACAAACATAGTTGGCACATGGATAAGAAATCCAGCACTACATGGAGGCAAAAGCCACGAGTCCACACAAAGGTAGGTCAGCGTTCACGCTTTGCACATGGGGATAGAAAGCGATTAGAGATATGTATTCTATTATGTCATTTCCACAATGTTGCTTCTTATTTGCCAAATACTCACCTTCTCACGGTTGTAGGGGAAAATGGATTTGCCTCAGAAGCGGCGTTCACGGCGAGGTTGTGTTGGTAGGACATTTAGCGTGCGGCGTCCGGCGGTCTTTAACTGCGCTTTCCACGCCTTCTTGGTCCACCTTGAGGTGAGCTTTGAGATCCCACCCTAGAAAACTCAAAATTTTAGATATGGTCCAAATGTTCATGCCGCGGTGACAACCAAGTTGAGCGGGATAAGAAGATAAACTACATGTTTGGCTCACGTGAGGAGCATCTCTGATTCCGAAACCAATGACCTCACGCTCTCCAAAGTCACGGGTCGCCATTTGTCGTCGTCAGGTGTCATCGCAGATTGGGTTCTTGGCTAGTTTCTGAGGGGTTTGTGCAATTGCTTTTCCCTGGTACTCGGAGTCTTCCACCGGGAGCCCTCACGGTGTCTCTGTAGGCGGCTCGCTCTCACTTCGGCTCCTGCGCCCGAAGTCTCTCCCTGTGCACTTGCCCGACGCCGTCATCATCGGCTCTAAAGCAGCTCAACTTGCGGCCAGAGGCGTGACGAGGGGAATTTCTTCACTTTGCTTGATTAGTTTTGGCGAGGAGTTAGGACTATACATACAAACACATGCAAATGGCGGAATGATATTGGTCGGCGTCATACCCTGCGAATTCTACAAGGTCACTACCTTCTTGTTGTAGCGCCCAATGTATGCTCGGCTTCATTTGAAAGGTGGGCTAGCGTGGTTAATATAGGAGCAAAGGTTAAAACTTGAATGCGATCGAAAGGTTGAAGGAAATGAACATGAATGCTTACGTGTAGTTAACGAGAGGGCTCTCTTGGGCCGCAGAGGCCTCCCTTGTAACCTCTGTCATAGGGGTCTTCTTGAGTCGCTCTCTCCATAGAAGATCGGAGTCGAGACGGGCTCGTGGAGAGCACTCTAGTCACCGGTCGAGGTACAACGGTAGGCATGGAACTCTCTGGCCCAACGAGGCCAGCTGTCAGGCCACACTCTCTCGGCGTTCATCCATTGCTACACATAATCCGCATGGATCGTGATCGATCGTTGCCGCCACCAAACCTTCTCTCGCCTCGAAACCTTTGAAACATTTATTGTTAGTTTTGACTACACAATTAAAAATACGCAAGGAAGGAACGAAATGCGGCCCGACTTACTCGTGCAAAGCATCGAAGTCCGCCGCCTCCGTGATAGGGTAATCTGCTTCCTCGAGCGCTTCATGACCCTCCTCGAATGTGGTGCTCCACAGCGTAGTATGCAGGATCATGGGGGCATTGCATCTCGGTATGACTTGTCATCATCACTCAGGGGGACATTCAAGTCTGCGTACTTGTTGGCGCTCATATGGAGTCCACTCCACGAAAATTGAGACATTTAGACAAGTCCAACGGCTATTTTAAAGTAGATCACAATATGTAAAACAACATGACTCACGGCCGTAGGTCAACAAGTCAAGTGGTTGGGTACCTCACGTACCTCATCTCAGGCTAAGCCCTTGACCATCTTGTTTTCGTGCCACAAATGCGACAAGCGGGGGCCGGATACCGTCATATGGCCATGCACCGCAAAAAAAAAAAAGCAGAAGACACGATATAAAGAACACGAATATTAGATAGGGCAACTAAGATGAGAACATGAATATTAAGACATGTATGAGTTAAATGCGGGGAACAGCGTGCTGTAGTCCCTTAGGTGGGTATCGCGGCTCCAAATCCGGTCTGCGGGAGGTACACGCAGCCACCTGTTCGAGGACTTTTTCACCCTCCTACAGGCCTCACACGGTTTGCCGATACGACCATGCGAGCGTCGTAGAGCCCCGGCTACAGCGGGCGATGTCCTCCCGATCTCTTTGCAAGATTGGGAGCACCATCGGGACAAGGTGTTCCCGGATCGTCGGGTAGAAGGAAAAACCGGTCAGTGCCACAACCACACCTTAGCATGCCTCTCCCACCACTTCCTCGGCGGCGGGCGGGGCAAGTATTGAAGTGCCGCTTCGCCCAATTGGACGACACACACGAAGTCTTGTGCTCCCTCTTTCCCTGCGGGTGCGTCAGGGGGTAGCGTCCGTTGTTTGGAACACCAACTCCTTCCGGTTATTTGAGTCGATGGCACGACACGGTGGACCGTGCACTTTTAGGTCAAGATGTAGCTCACATCTTCGGGGTGACCGTCATCTCTCCACACGGTGGTGGAAGGAATGCGTCTCCGGGGGCCATCATCCACGAGGCGATCACCGGCGCCGAATCCATCTCGGGGAGCCCGCCGCAATGGCTGCCCGAGCAAGGCCTAGGAAGCCCGCTCTAGCGGGTAAAGGGCGCACCGCTTCTTCCCAACGCAGTGGCTTGTGAGCTCGAGGGGACGCGGCGGCTTTAGTTCTGAAACAAATGAAGGAATGTAACGATTCGAGATGATAAACGATGACCACAATATTTATTTGCAAAAAATGAACATGGGAATTACTTGCCTTGCCCAAGTCCACCGCCAAAGTGCGTCGGTGGTCCTTTTCATAGCGATTAACGAAGGGGGGCCCAATCCTCTGCGCCATCTGAAAAAGGCCAAAAAACACAAGATTAGAAAAAAGACATGAATTATAACAATTAAAACAACAATGCATTACGAAATTATTACAACAAGGCGTGAAGAAATTATTACAACAAGGTTGAACAAACAACACCTATGTACTGAACACTATCATGAGTGGCTGCGGTGTGGACGGTCTGTGGCATTTAGAGCACCGGGGACCAGGAGCCATGGCCTCATCAAAGTCTCCATAACCATACATATCGAGCCCATAGCCATTGGATTCATACACATCGGGGGCCATCGGCATTGGAATCGATCCATAATGCCTTTAGGCGTTTTTCTCTTCCTTCTACCAACCTTTTTTTTTTTTCTTGATCCGGGGTCGGGGACATAATCAATCCATAGTATGGAGGCCCTTTGTGAAGGATCTAGGTGCGGCTCGAATTTGGATTCCCACACTTTTAGGGTGTTTGATTTGAGATAGAATGGAGACATGAAAAATTGATCTTCATGGTCCAAACCCCTCAACTTACAAGCGGTGATGGCGTGTGAGCAAGGCACATGAAGTAGGCTGCGGAATGCAACAAGAACACTCCGGTTTTACGGAGGTCCACCCTATAATTTTTCCCACCGTACTTCTCACCGCCGGATTGGTTCCTCCGTGACATTATGTTGTACACTAGCCTTAAAGGTCCATAGGCATCACCAACCTGATTGGAACCTATGGCCTCGGCAATTTCAGGTGTCTCCTACCCGGCCCGGCCCCATTTTCTTTATAAGCCTTGGCAATGTTCAGCGTTAACAAAGTATTCGTTGCACTTCTTAAGCGAGTACTCCACAATCACCGGACCGCAGTGTGCCACGGATACCCTTGAACACTTTGTTAAACGATTCCGATGAATTGGTGGTCATCACGCCATACCTAAGGCCACCATCATCAAATCACGAGAGCCCACTTGTCCACATTACTCATCGGCCCCGAAGCCAAGTCCTCGCAGGAGTGTTTAGGACCTTGTTCAACTCTTTTAGCTTCTCCTTAAACCTCTCCTTCGTGCGACAACAACACATGACCTTCAACACGACGACCTCCTTCTTCCTTTGTCATTTTGCCAAATGTTGGCGGCAAAGTGCGCATGCACCATCGATGCTCAGGGAAGCCCATCTATCTCCTCTCTTGCGACCATGAGCAATCCATTGTGCCGATCCGGATATCATGCAAATCCCTACGGGACGCACGACGGATGACATGCATTCTAACAAGCTTCATGAACCAAGACCGACTCAAAGTGTTCTCGCTCTCGGCCAAAGCAAACGCTAAAGGGACAAGCTCGGGTTCTCGGATCCCACACCGACGCCATCATCGAGAACACCTTTGTACTTCAGTAAGAAAGGTTGCATCAACAAGCACTCTGGTCGACAATGCTTGAATGCCTCGGTATTTGGGGAAAACACCAAAACAATCTGTGCGAGAACATGTTTAGGCACGCCGTCCGTGTCATCCACTATGCGGCCCGACAACGGGGATACCACCTAAGCCACGGATTGTAGTGTTTCATGGTGGTAAGGATCCTAGGAGCTTGGTTGTATGCCTCCTTCCAATCACCCCACAACAGCTCTATAGCATGTCGCTTTGCTCGCCATGCCTTCATGTAGCTCACTTTCGATATCCGGTCCACCCCCATATGCTCTCGATCGGGAGGCAACGAGATACATCGCTATCGGCCTTAACAAAGGCAGACAAGGCGACGACTCGGATAACGGTCGTGTTTTGTGCGTGCACCCCCTTAGGCTTAGAAGACCAGGACACGTGTGAGGTTGCTTCACATTCGAATCCTCCAAGTCTTGTTTGTCGGCTTTCTCGCCCAAACTCCCCAACCACATTTCTTCTTGCAAAGCACTGTGTACCGCTTATGCCGCGCCGCAGGTGATCAACGAGTAGGGCCTATGAAACCTAATGGCGTAGTCATGAAGAAAGAACTTGAGATGATCCAATGTGTCAAAGACCATCCCCTTCTTAATCTCCATCTCCTCGCTCTCTGTCCCTCATCGTCCAACAACGACGGTCCGGCGGTGTCACACCGCTTCATCAACCATACTAATGTCCATGAAGTTGGGTACGGAGGGTACCTCAACATGGACCTCCCTCAAGCCCGACTTAGCTCCGCATCGGTGTACTCCATTCTAAATGACCGTCAGGTGGATGCAATATCCCCCTATACTCATCGCTTTCATCCTCCGTACTAGGCTCCGACCTATACTCGTCCTCTAAAACCTCCTCAGAGCTACTTTCACTAAAAGTGAGGTCATCTCCGTACTCTCCATCGTCCTCTGATCCTACAAACATGTCGTCCATAGCACCAATCTCCTCCTGATCGCACTCTTCCATACCTACCATCACTTTGCATTATCATTGTCTCTAACTGCCCGGTTGCAACTCTTCCTCCCGAGTAAGGTGCTCTACGGGCTCCTCATCCACGTTCTCGGCCCGAGGCACAACAACGAGGGTTCATCACCTTCTCCACGGCAACTTCCAAGCAACGAACACTACTACCCTTCACAACCTCCACAAAGTTCTTCCAATCATCTTCACATGACAAAGGCATCAGTGCATAGTGTGCTCGTTCCTTCCCACAGTCAAATCGACCAATCAAGCTAGACGGCCATCCATACTTGTCACGACAATGGCCGACCAAATCATCGAAGCTAGGAGGTCTACCAAAAAAATAAACTTGTTCATGCATGTTCTCAAACTTGCCATCCCCTCTAACTTTGCCACCAATATAAAAGCGCACTAAACGGTCCATCTACAAATTATTCAGAAAATAAAAGCTATAAGTAAAAACAACCATATTGCCAATATATATTAGATACAAACTCAACACCTCCATGCAACAAAGAAATTTATTCAAGAAAAATCTAATCTAGGTGAAATCCACAAAGCAAAAACATATCCTTAAACGCTTCCACGTACCACATTGCATCAATAAACGGTCCAATCACTTACAATTTCACATTGAAAAATAGAAATTATATCTTTCCCTACACCTCCATGCATGCATCAACGAACTACGTTCATGCAACTCGATTTCTAAGCCAAACCACGCCCAAATCGAATCCTAAACCGATTCTACGAACCACATTGTATCAATTAACGCTTCAAAAGACGAACAAATTGATTCAAATCAAAAACTACCATGAACAAGGCATAAAATAGGAAATGTAGGGGAGGAGAGGAGGATTAGCACCTAATCGTGTTGGAGGACGGGTGGGAGGCCGCTCACCGATCCGCCGGCTGCGGCGCTTCCTCCGCCGGCCCTCCGCTGGCGATAGAGGGCCCCGCGGCCTCCACGGGCGGGGGGCGGGACTGCCCGGTGGCGGAGCTAGGGCGGCGGCGGCGGCGGCGCCCGTGAGGCGGGGGAGTCCGGCGGCGGAGTCCTGGCGGCGGGAGGCCGGGCGGCGGAGCTGTGGCGGCTGCGCTGGGGCGGGCTCGGGCGGAGAAGTGCGAGAAAGAAATGATTGAAGTCGGGCGGGTGGAACCCTAGTTTAACGCGTGTCGCGCCTGCCGCCGCCCGCGACATGGTGGGCCCCACACGCTTTCGACGAGGCCCAAACATAAACCCTAACGGGCCGGTCGCGCCGACGCATCGGGCGCGACCGAGCCGTCGAGCCTCGTGCATGCGGCGCGACTTCGGTGGGACCCGCGGCCATCCTCGCCCGACCTCCGGCCAGCGATTGCCGCTTACGTGGCATATTAACATGTCGCGCCGCATGCATCGGCGCGACGACATGTAAATGTCACGCCGACGCATTTGGCGCGACAAAAAGGGATACCGGGTGTAATATGTTTCAAACTAGGGATACATTTGAAATTTGTATTGAAAAGGGCAAAATTTTTAAAAAATCCTCTCTAAGCTTGAATTTACCGGTTTTAACATTTAAATGTTTGACTTTACCCCAACAGGTGCACCTGGACATAGTAGCAGACTAGCAATGAATTTGAGATGTCAATTGACTGAAGCAATCACATTTTATTCTTTCATTTTCAGAGTAGGATATATATGCCTGATTCTTCTTCATATTGGCATATAATAGCTACCTAAATATTCCTACCTTTTCGAAGAATTCTCTAGCAAATATGGATGAGTTGCTATGTTGATATGTTAAAGCCATATTGGAGTATGTGTTTTTGGGGCAGTATGTGTGTATGCCTGATGTTTGTTCTCATCATATTCTTCAGGCATATATCGTCGACAAGTTTTCCTATCCCATCTCGAATAGTAAATAATTATGTGGCAATTTGAAACTGTTTCCTGTTCAAGTCAAGGAATCGTATTTAGTTAAATTAAAAACAGTATATCTGAGTGGACACATCATGATTTTTCTTGTAGATAAAGATTTTCAGTAACTGTTCACTTTTTGCCACTGAAATCACATGAATTAAGATTGTGTGGACTTAATGAAAGTGCTCTACAGGTGATTTGCTCTCTTCTCCAAAGAACAGGATGTAAGCTGACCATCGAAAGGTGCTCCTACAAATGTTTTCGAGAACATTCGAGTATGGCTGTATTAAGTGCTTGAAAACAGTTCATTTCCATTGATAGGTCCAACAGAATTGCTCCCACTCTGGGGCCTCCATGGGAAATACTTAAATAAATATGCAAATTCTTCTTCGATGATGATGTAAGCATACTTAAATCCCATATGATGAACCAAAAATCGAATTCAATCTGGAAATTGCTGCATTTTTTGTTAAATGCGCCAAGTTTCCTAATCTAACGATATTCTGTTCCAGGTCTCAAATGACCAATACCATTGTGATGGATGTGCCATATGCAGGTAACTATATGCAGGTAACTATCATACTACAGGTAGTCTTACACTTACCGCTCAAAAAGTCTAAGCTTTTGCTAATTGTTCAGAACTGGTGATGCAGATAATTTTTTTTCACTGTGATAAATGTAGTAAGTTTCTGCACAAACTTCTCTCTGCTAATATTCCATTGCATGCTGTGCAACATAGATTTTATTTTTGCACCCCTGGTGCCCTTTGTTGCCATCCAACAGGGTGTTTCTACAACAATGTCATGAAGGATTCCCACTGCCGTGTCAAAATAGCAATGCATCCCAACTGCCCTGTTTACTTTGAGGTGAGAAACAGTTTTGCGGGCCCCTAGATCCCCATTTTCCTTAACATGACAACAAAACAAGTTTTTGAATAGAGCGATTTTCTCATCCCCAGTGTGATTCCCTTGTGACGTTTCCTGTCCTTAGCTTAAAAAAAAAATGTTACCTGTCCCTGAAATATTTATATTCATTTGGATTTGGGATCTGATTGGGCCTGTTTAGGTCCACTTCTCTAAACTTTTAGAGGTAAAGTTCAAACAAGTAGTTAAAAAATTAGCTCTAAACTTTAGACCACCTCACATTAGAGGTTTAGACCTCATAGTGAGCTAAATTGCTCTAAAGTGGTGTTGTGTTTTGCTGTTGCAACGCACAATCATTCAAAGCTATGAAGGTTTCTGTTTTTCAAATTGTAGTATATTAGAGTTTTTGGCATGTCATGCAGTAACCAATTCCGTAGCTTGCTTGCGATCAAATCTGTAACTGTGAGCTGTGGTGGTGTTCCAGGCTGCTAAGTATACATATTAGGTGGCCTGGATGAGATAAGTAGACTTATTTTTCTACATATGCTAATTGAATGAATCTTTTTAGAAGTTTCTGTAATGAGATTGTGAAGTACTAATGCCTTGCCTTAGTTAATTTTGAATTTGTTTCCTGAAGACCAAATGTAACTTTACTTATTTAGATAGCAAAAAAGAAATTACTGATTCAAAGAATGATTGCCAAATCTTCAACGAGAAAAAGGTCAACCTCACCATGAGCCTTCGTGTGTTTGGCACGACTGCATTTGCCAATGCATCTCTAACGTGAGTTTTGGGAGGGCGCTGCTGCCTTTGGAGGCTGATGGCCAGGTGGGGTTTATTAGGTAGGTATGGAGCAGAAGCCATTGATCGTTGGAACATCATTTTGCTGGAAACTTTTTTTTGATGAACTGTAGTTCAAATTCAGTGTGCACAACATATTGATGGTGGAAATTATGTTACACCCTTGCCTAAATTCTTTACACCTTTATCCAGAAACTGTAGTTCAGATTCGGTGCAATGATGATGATGGTTGAAAGCATTCACAGTTCAAGATTACATTGGAAAAAGGCTAACAAGGAGAGGTCGGAGAGGCTTTCTTCTGGACAAGTCATTAGGACTGGTAGATTAAAGCAATAGTGCCTATTCTGGCCCATGACGTCTAGAGACCAACTTAAATCTGTTTTGTTTGTAATCATAGGATTTTGGTCTGTTGTGAAACAAGTAGATATTTACCTGTCTGCAATTTTCAAGTACACGTCAGGCATTCTTTTTTGTCTCGATCGGGTCATTTCACCCGTGTTTTATTAAATGCAACAGGTATTAGTTAATGTCTGAAAATGAACAACGGGTATTAGTTAATATTATGTATGATCGAGTTGTGATCTATGTTATTGTGTGATCTATGTATTTTAGCATAAAATTTGTTGTCCGGCCGTAGCAACGCGGGCATGATACTAGTTAGGTACAAAACCTTGTTGAGTTGAATTTAGGTGTTTGCTATATATATACTCCCTCTGTACTAAGTTATCAGAGACTGTGCCGCTGCATCGTTGACCGACGCTTACTCCTTTTTATGTCCTAATTGATCTTGCATATAATTTTGAATAGTGGCGGAGCTTGACCATAGGAGTAGGGGGACAATCTACCTAATAGTTTTAAAATCTTTGCTTAGAGTATATATTATATCTGTTTTGGCGGGACGTGAAAAGTTCGCGCCGGGTAACCCTGGGGCGATGGGGGCGCCCCGCCGACGCCCTCGTCTCCGGGCCGCCACCCGGGCCGGCTCTCCCTCCCCGTCAAACGCCTCGCCGGATCCGGCCCTCCGCTCCGCCTCTCGGCGTGGAGGTGCGCCTCGTCGCCCGCCCCCTCGGATGGAGGAGACGCGCGCCGCGCTCGCCCGTTCCGCAGGCCGGGCCGCCGGGCCGAGGTCGCCGCTCCACCCGGGCCGTCTTCCCCTCCTCCCGCGCCGCTACCGGGCGCCGCCTCCGCCCCCACCGCGCCGCCCACCTCCATCTGCCAACTCGCTGCCGCCGCTTTGCCCGGCGCCGCCGCCGTCTCGCCGGGGGCCGACGCCCCCGACGCCCGGTGCCCGATCCGCGCTCCCGGGCCGCGTTGCCGAGGGCACGCCGGCTCGGCGACCGCCGCCGACAGGCGGCGCGACCCCCGCCGTCGCCGCCGGGCCGGGCTGGAGCCCCCGGGCCAGCCGCCCTCCCCGCGCGCCGCGGACGGCCGGAGCGGCTACCGCCGCCCCTTTGCCGTCGTCGTCCCTCCATCTCGCTCCCTCGCCGCTTCGTCCCCTCGCAGCTGCGACGCGATATCGCTGGCTGATGGTGCCTCACGCGGACGGTGGTCGCCGCCGAGCTCGAGGGGACGGCCGACGCCTTCAGATCGCCATCATCTGCGCCGTCTGCGGGTGGGCGGGGCACGGCCGTGGCGATTTCGAGCCGCAGCCGCTTCGCCCCCTCGCCGCCCAAAGCCGCTACTTTCATCTTCTCCCCCCCGCATTTCCGCGGGTGGGCGCTCGCCATCGCTGCCGGGCTCGATAACGATACTCGGGTCCGCTCGACCCCCGCCGGCGCGCGGGCAGCGGTCCGCCGCCGGCGGGCTTCGCCGCGACGCCGCTGCCGTCGCGGCGGTGGAGCCCGCGGCCGCGCAGGGGCCCCTTTTCGGATGCGCGGCACCGTACTTTCACGCCGGCTGGAAGATCCACGCTACGGGAGGATAACTTCTCCGATTGCTCGGACGGGGAGGACATCGGCGCTGGAGCCGGAGGCCCCTCACCGCGCGGGCGCGCCTCGCCGTCCCTAAGCTCGGGTCGGGAGCCCCGACGGCGGCCATGCCGACCTTCCACGCCGCCGCACCGCCGCTCGTGGCGAACCCACCAGAACCGCCACGGCCGGCGCCGCGCGGTCCACGCCGCCTCCATCGCCGTCGGAGGGTGTGGGCGGGTGCCACGCCGGTCGACATAGTCTCAGCGCCCGCCACGTGACCCTCCGGTCCGCCGCCGGTCCAAACCGCGCGCCCGTCCATCGCGATCCACGCGTGTACCCGCATCGTATCGTCTTGGTCGTCCCATCGCACCGCAGCCAGTGGCCGGGCGCGGGCTACCGAGCCACGGCCTTACCACCGGCGAGGGAGCTCTTGTCGACGCAGAGGCTTCACTGGGCGTTCCGAGGCGTAGGTGGGGCCGCCCGCCATGCTCGCCCAACCGTCGCCCCACAGACCTGTCCCTTCTTCGTCGTCGGGGCCCCGCCTCAATTGTCTAGCCCGGGATCACATCGCCGCCGGTGCTCTTCTCCGACCACGCTCCTCCTTCAGAAGCACGAAGCCGGGCGCTGGATCGCGGCTTCACCGCCTGCCCCGCCTCGCGCCCTGGTGGGACGTGTGCGAGAGCCGCACTCACAGCCTCCCCCGGATCGCCCACGATGTCGACCCTCCGGTGGATGCCCGGGGGCCTTGGCGCCCAGGCCCTTGACTCCCTTCTTCGCCGGATAGATACTGTCCGCCCCCCCGTCGTCGGGCCCCCGAGGTTCGCACACACCTCCTTTCGTAGCCAAGTTCGCCAGCCACACCCCCGTGCCTCCCCGCCCGGACTCGTCCCCGGGGACCGGAGCCGGGAGACCATCGCCACGCGCCCGAGGCGCCACGGAGTTGCATTGATCGGTGGGTCGAGCCTCGTCAGCGTCGGAAGCGGCGCGCCCTGACGCGCAATTCGGCAGTACCAACCCCGCATCGGTCGATGGACCGGTGGGGGAAGGCCCAATGAGCTCGCGTTCATGACGTCGCCGGCTGCGCGCCACCTGCCTCCCCCGACATCGTCCCTCGATTGTACCTTACCACGCCGACGGCAGTACCGCCTCCACCTCGACCCCGGCCGCTCCCTTCTCCACCGGTGCGCGCCAACGCCCGGTGGGCGAACTCGCCCACGGAGTTTGCGGCCGCCGAAGTCGCCGCTGAACGTTTCGGGCCGCTTTCCGTGCTGCGCGCCGCAGCCTCCTTCACCCCGCCCCGGCCACGCCCGACCTCGCGGCGCACCTATCCTTCCGGATGTGCCGGTCACGGCCGATCGCGCCGTCGCCGATCGCCGCCTCCCACGGAGGCCGCCATCGGCGTTTGTTGACTCCTTCCGGCTACCCCTCGAGCGTACCGCCGTCTCCTCGCGCGCCTCATCTACGGACACCTGATAGACGATTGGGTCCCAGGCGAAGCTCCGTCACGGCGGCCGATCGGCTCACTGGACCCGAGGTCGGCGGCGCCGCCGCTGGTCCCGCCTCAACAAGTGGGAGGGGCGTATTGTGGTATTTGTTAAACTACGAGAAATTTAAAGAAAAGAGAACCCCGTGGCCACGACGAGGCCTCGTGGCCACATTAGCAAAATTGTTTGGCCCGTTGGATGGCCACGTCGTCGGCTTAGATTGGCGGACGCTGGCGCAATCGTGTCCCGAGGAACCCGGGCGGGCCGCAGCGACATTGAAGGACACCTCGAGGCCTCAGCGCACACGTTAGCAAAAATTGTTTTGGCCCGTTGGATGGCCTGTCGTCGGCTTAGATTGGCGGACGCGGGCGCAATGCGTGTCCTCGAGGAACCCGGCGGCCCGCAGTACGATTGAAGGACACCTCCACCAATGGTCAGCCGAAAACGCAACGGAGCGTCAGCGCCCCTGGCCCACGACGTGAGTCGCGCGAACAAGCGGACGACAGCCACGACCTGAACAGTCGCAACAGCTGCTCGCCTGTCTGGTCAATGCGCTCCCATGCCATCCCGGTCGGCCCCAGGGCGGTTTGCGTCCGCGCTCGCGACGCAGGCGGCCTCCAGCCATGTGTCGCTGAGCGTGGGGTCAACCGGCTGAGTGTCCGTGTGTGGGGTACTCGGGTCAGCGACGGTTGGCTCGTGTTGGTGGTTACGGCTTGCACCGCAGAGGGCGGCGTGGATAAAACGAGCGCAACACATCTCCCGATCCTCATTCTGACGCCGGCGCGAGGTAGGAAGCTCCGGCTCTCCGCGTCTTCGTTCGTCTCGGTCTCGCCGTCTGGCCGTCGTGCCTCACCGTGGGCTCCTTTGCGCCGCCGCTCTCCTACCGCCACTACGCGCGTGCGGTGTAGGTGCTGAGGGGCCAGATCCAGATCTGCTGGCGAGCTGTGGTGCGTCTGTGGTGAGCGGCGGAGGGCCTCGGAGGAGCTTCGCCGAAACTACAGCAGGAGCTGCGCGTGCATCCTCTTCCTCTGCGTTTGCGTTGGTATGGTCCTTGAATAGTTATGCTAGCGCATTGAGATTTGCTAGGCTTCTTATCTCACATGCTTCCCTCAATCCTGTTCTTCTCTCTCCCAGTTTCCTCTCCTTCGTTGCCGCCATGAGCAGTTGCTGGCTGGTGTGCGCTCCGGAGCTCCCGTCCGTCGCACAAGCCATGGTGGGATAAGGACACTGCAACGCCCCTTCCTTCTTTCTCCCCTTCTGTCCTACCGGCTGCATGAGGTGAGTCGTCCTGGCCAATCCTCGTCCTCGCCATTTCTTCCTCTCTTTTTTTTTTTTTGTCCGTGGATTGCCTTCTTGATGGCATGCCTCTCCGCGCGAGGTCTCTAAGTACCGAAGGTGGTTCAAGGATTGCGCTACATCTGTGGGTGTGGAGGAGGTGCGGGAGACCTGTGCTGGACCTGCGAAGGAGCTATGCCGGGCCTGCAGCGGAGCTACGCCCGACCCCTCATGCTGCCTGCATTTGCACCGGTATGGTTCTTCAACAGTGGCAGTGTTGCGTGTTTAGCGTAGCATTCGAAGTACATGTTTTTCAGTTGCTTCTGCTGGTTAGGTACTATAAATTGGGTTCAAGTTAGTTTTTGTTTGTCGCAGTGGGGAATAATTACATAGGATGGATTTGGTTATTTTTATGCCAATCATTTTATGACCTTCAGCTTATGAATAATGTCTTAATTGCAGAGTTGTATGCAGTGACAAGAATATAGTCCTTTTACATGGGGCAACCCAGGAAGACATGGATACACAACTAAGGTAAATGCCATTTACTTCTTTGCCACCCTAATTCCTATACGACTTTAGAGAAAAAAAAATTAATACTTGGTTGGCACGGAGAAAAAAAAACTTTAGAACATTGTTCATGTAGCATCAAAACCTGAAATAGTTTTTTACATTGGCTATTTGGCTTCTTTGTTTTTCTAAGAAATGTGACACTGTAAGCAGTACAATGGCTTCTTTAGAGCTGCAAGCCTTGGGGTTTCGCCAAAAGGTCCGCAGTTGCCCTAAAAAAGTACTTACACCACCTGTCTAAATTTATGATTGGTGTTGACCAACGTTTGGTCCAGACATTATGACTCTAGCTATGATGTTTCTGGGTATGACTACTCTGAAATTTCAATGAATTGAGCTCTCTTTCTATTTCTGAATGGAGTTGGCCATGCCCATGGGGTTGATTTTATTTCCATCTGATCAGATTTGGTCTTAACACTATTTTTTAAATAATTATTCCACTATGTATTTTCAGATAAGATGATCATTATTAGTTACTGGCTTCCTGATTAGTGCAGATACGTAGATGATCATGATCCTAACCAGCATACACCCAGAAGTTGTTGCATAGTATAATGCTTCAGATCTATGGCTACTTCCTACTGAAAGCACAATGATGACAGCTTTGGTGTTTCAGTTCCCCAAGGGCATCTAGGCTTGGTCTGTGACTTGATGCCTTCTAGAATATTTATTTTAATACTATTGTTTGTGCCATTGTTAGCTTACTCCTACATTAGCTACATCTTCTGATTTTACTGTGTAAAGAGGACCTGCATTTCATATGAAGGTTTATCAGTATGTTTGCTATCTTATATGAGCTTCAAGAGTAATTATCAGTATGTAGTGTAGCTAGCTTTTTCTGCACTTCTGTTTGTTTGATAATAAGTCTCCATTTGAAGGTACCTGAATTTGAACAAATTAGTGACAATCAGTAGGGCATTTTACCTTCACCCCCTTGCAAACCGGTGATAGATTTATAGCCATGAGCTTTGCTTCCATGTCCTATATTTTTTGTGTTTATAACTGATTGCTTTATTGGGACATCAACTGTTGTATTTTTATGGCAACATCTTGGTATAAAATTTGAGTGCTCCCTTCCACGATGGCATTGCATCACAATGGAGTTCCGATATTGGCTTCTTGTAGCAGATTTTCTTGACCAATTCATTGTTACTGAGGTTTCTCCGTTATTGACCAAACTGTGTAACTCCATGTGAACATCTTTGGACGAGGTGCATACCGTGTCTCAAGATTGGCAATATATTGGCTAGGGAATCCTATGACAAGAAAAAACAAAAGAACAACATCAAGGCAAAATATGCAACACTCCGTGGCTTCACGAGTCCTTCATGAACCTACGTGGTGACCTCTCTTCTTGAAGGTCCAGTCTTGGACAACACAATGCTACCCAAACGTAGCAGACTTCGGACAAGGGAACAGATGCCCCCGGCGACTGTTGAAGAGCCTTGCTGATCTATGCTCTTCTTTTGTTGCCATTGTGTAGCTAACTATGTTTTTTGTTTTGTTACTATACCATGGAGAAATGGGCTGCAGCCAAGCAACCGTGTATGTGTGTCCATGCAATTGCTATCTTTCGGTGTTTTGAACTATGCAAGTCGTACTTTAGGCTACAGCTATGAGGATTTTATTTCCTATGAAAGATGTCTTATCGGTGTGTTTCAAAAACAGGCCAAGCAACCGTGTATGTGTGTCCATGCAATTGCTATCTTTTAGTGTTTTGAACTATATGCAAGTCTCGTACTTTAGGCTACGGCTATGAGGATTTTATTTCCTATGAAAGATGTCTTATCTCGTGTGTTTTAAAAACAAACACCGTTGTGTACATGTGCTTTTATAACACGCATTATTCCATTTGCCGGTGATAGAACCACGGCCACATCACTGCGGCGCATGGGCGCAGCAAATCACTAGTATTTATGATAATCCATAAGTTTAACGGATCTTGGTGAGCATTTCACCCGGAGAGAGTTTTAATATCGAATCCACGGGGAGGATGGTGTGAGGAATAACTGAGGCATATAACTAATCCCCTGAGCATCAATCAAGGATGGGAGAGGATTAAGAGGTAAGAAGATTCCTATGGTTGTCTAGGTCTCATTCTTGTAAGTTATGTTGATATTGATCTTAAAGGGACGTACTCAAGGGAAAGTAAGGGTGAAACCTACTATTCCCCAGTAACATTGTCCCACGTGTCCTATCCAACGGAAGTGGAATCCAAAGGAATCAATAGTCTTTGTCACTACCACGATCTACCACGCTCCGGGAAGGTAGGGTGCATTCATAAGTAACTTCGATCTAGGCACCACGCCTACACCTAAGTAAACCCTCTAATCTATAGATTCCCACAGTATTAAAGTACTCAAAGAGTTATGAACATTAAGAAAAATACTAACACTGAAGATAATATGATACTTACTCAAATAAGAAGTTGATCCACCACGAAGTCTCGGGATCAAGTGTCATAGGCCATTGATCCCAGAGGTACAAGCGTAGAGGAGTCACCGACATGTCCGGTGCTTCCCCTTCTTCTCCTCCACTCACTCTTTTTGCTCTCAAGAATAGATCTAGAACTCTAATTAAGTCTCTTTGATCTAATCTACGAACTTGATATTCACTCTTGATTAGATCTAATTAGATCTAATCTAATCTAGTTCTAATTACATGTCTAATTGTGTGTTGCAATCACCATGTCCTTAGATGTTGTTCGTACTTTTTGTTCCTACATGGTTAATGACCAAAAATATCCAAAGGGAACTTGTCCTAGGAACATGTTGTTGTTTTCTTTTAACATGAGCCTTTATGCACTCAAATTTTTATTATTATTATTTTTAGAACATAAGACAAAAGTTATATATAAATATGTGATTTATATTCACTTACCTGTCTTTGATGTTCTTATGACCCATTGCTTTGTCCATCTACCGCTGTTGAGTGTTTACTTTTCATGATCGTGGTGTTTGGCACTCTTCTTCATAGACATAGCATAGATTCTTTTTACAGAAAATATTAGTGGACACATACCCAGGGAGTATACAACATGGTTGAAACAGAGGCTGTTATCCAAAGTTCATAAGATCTCACCTATGCTAATGAAAAGATGGTTCTTTAATTACTCTTAGCAATGATTTTAATTATCATATCTTATATCTCATTTTTGTTTGCTACTTCATTCTAGCATAAGGATCAAGGTAAAGCTAAATTGTGGCAAAAGACTGAGTGAATGATTTGATACTTACAATTCTTCCATGATGAATGAGTCGTGTCTTTTGCATTAATGTTGGAGTTCATCATATGCTTTGCTTCATCCGATCCGAGTTCATCTCTTTGACTTACCCGAATTGGTTTTGGGAGTTTCCCCGCAAGGGTTAGTCCAACAAAATATATCAATGTCTACACAAGTAATATTTAGTTCAATAACCAAACTAGACTCCATGTCTAATTTAATTAAGGAAGGCATTTTAACCTAAGCACCACGCTTAATTTAAAAAGCCTTTGAAAATACCCTACATGCATATAGAGTAATTTCAAACTAAAGCATACTATAATAAACAAAGGGTAACATGAAAGCATTATAGAAATTTACTCAAATGGAGATGAAATAGTGTAGTAACTTGAGCATATCTTAAAGGTAAAGACAACCAAGATAAGGTAGCAACATGGCAAGATATATATGAATGATTCAATGTTGCTCAATGATTGGTTTGAACATACCTTTACATTGTCATCCCCTTCGTTCTCTTTGTTATAGACCTGAAATGGTTAGTAGCAAAAATACCGAAGGAATATTCTCATAATTATATCTCTATGCTCACTACACAAGGGGGGTGTTATAGTAAAAAGATCTATACTCATATTTCTTCCCCTAGAGTGCTTGTTTTAGGACAAAAGCTCGTCCTTGGAAAACCTTCAAAGATGATTCAAGATGATGAAGAGGTTTTCCCTTAAATTACCAATCTCAACTATCAAGCCAATAAGATCAACAACCACCCTTTCTAAATCTTTATAAACAATTATCACAAGGAGGTTTGAGATCTTGTAAGTGGCAAGATTAGAGATGACAATTAATTCAAGAGTTTGTTCTCATGGGCAAGGATTGAATAGAAAATTAGGATATAACTCCTATGCTCATGGATATTCTCTAACTATTGATAATGCTCTTTCTGGTCTTCCATAGATCCTTCATGATATTTATACTTGGGCTTTCTAAGATCGTAGGTAGACTCAAGAAAAGAACACTAGAGGATTCATTGGGGTCAATGGATGAGGTTAAATATGGGTTTGGATAAGTTATCTAGTCTGAAATAGAAGGGAAGAAGATATGAATGGATTCTAGATAGTTTTGCTCTCCTTCTATGGCATCATTAGATATGCCATCCTTGGGTTCCCAACGTCCTTTGTAAGAATAAGAATACTTTCTAAGAGACTCTTCTCTAAAAGGATTTGGTTTATAGGCACTTAAAGATCTGTGAAGCTAGAAGTTTGTCTCCTCAAAATCATCACCATAAAAGATTCAAGGGTAGAATTACTTCTTCCCTTGGAGAGGTTTAGAGTATTGATGATTTAGGATTGATAGCTATATCAAGGGATTGGAATAATTATGATCCGCTATCAAAACTTCTTCTATGGTCTAGAGGATGATTCCTTCTCTTCCTTTGGGCGTTCATGGAAAATTCTAAGGAAAAGATCATACCCGCTGAGTTTGTCAAGGACAAACCTTGCTTTAGAAAAGGAAAGAAAAGTTCCTCCAGAAAACTGCATGATGGTCATGCCAACAACTTTTCTAGGATGAGATCCAAATACATTATCCTTTGTAAAGGATAGGATTTGGCCTGAGGTTAACTTCAGAATTCCCTCCTATAATGGGTTGTTTCATGATCATTTAGATCAACCTTAGGCACGACTCATAGCCAAGGGATAGGATAGGTTCTAAAGATTCTAGTGGCCTGAACTTGTGCTTATGGATGCAAAGATAAAGATAGTGTGGAATCCGAGGATCCCAAAAAGATATAAAAAAGAAAAGAAAATATAAAAAGAAAGACTACACTAAGATATGGTACAAGATTAGTTATGCTTAATGTTTTCTCAGCAACCATTCCTCCCCTAAGAACGTCGAGTCGAAATGCTTGTTGGTATTTGTTAAGCCCTCAGAAATATTTATGATAATCCATAGTTTAACGGATACGGTGAGCATTTCACCCAGAGAGGGTTTTAATATCGAATCCACAGGGGAGGATGGTGTGAGGAATAAGCGAGGCATATAACTAATCCCCGAGCATCAATCAAGGATGGGAGAGGATTAAGAGGTAAGAAGATTCCTATGGTTGTCTAGGTCTCATTCTTGTAAGTTATGTTGATATTGATCTTAAAGGGACGTACTCAAGGGAAAGTAAGGGTGAAACCTACTATTCCCCCAAAGTAACATTGTCCCACGTGTCCTATCCAACGGAAGTGGAATCCAAAGGAATCAATAGTCTTTTGTCACTACCACGATCTACCACGCTGGGAAGGTAGGGTGCATTCATAAGTAACTTCGATCTAGGCACCACGCCTACACCTAAGTAAACCCCTCTAATCTATAGATTCCTACAGATTAAAGTACTTAAAGAGTTATGAACATTAAGAAAAATACTAACATCAAGATAATATGATACTTACTCAAATAAGAAGTTGATCCACCACAGAAGTCTTAGGATCAAGTGTCATAGGCCATTGATCCCAGAGGTACAAGCGTAGAGGAGTCACCCGACATGTCCGGTGCTTCCCCTTCTTCTCCTCCACTCACTCTTTTTGCTCTCAAGAATAGATCTAGAACTCTAATTAAGTCTCTTTGATCTAATCTCTCAACTTGATATTCACTCTTGATTAGATCTAATTAGATCTAATCTAATCTAGTTCTAATTACATGTCTAATTCTACTTCACTAATCCCTTAGAGAGAGTTGATCCTTTCAAGGGACCCCTCTACTACTAAGAGTTAATGAGATAGAATAAGATAGTAATGAATTAGGGTTTAACCCTGGGGGCAGGGGGTCTTCTTATATAGGCCTTGGCGATGAATGTGAGCCCTTGGATCAAACCGACCTTGACAACGGTGTAGATGCAACCTCAATGTCGGTGGTAAACCGCCATAGAAAGGAGAGGATGACAGGTGGGACCCACCTGGCGGCCGGCCTAAATGGGCCTGGCGGCCGCCAGGGTCCAACCTTTCCCTTGGCCTCTGGTTCCTTCTGGTGTTCTCTGGTACTTTCTAGAATGTTTTAGTCCACAATTCGGGTTGAGTTGCTTCACGGTTAAGTCTTGTCTTCATATGCCTTGTATATTCGAATTTTCTCCATTATTCTCCGCAATTATCTATTAAGTCCCCGAAAATGTATAAATCACCAAAACTTCGTGGAATTATGTTAGTTATACCCCTAGACTTATATTGATATTCAAATTAAGCCCTTATTTCATGTTAGTTGACTAGTAATTTTATGCTATAACAGGTGTCAACAGCGCCCGCACAATGCCGGCTCCTCCACGCCCGATGACGCGGTGACCGAGCGGCCGCTTGGACACTTCGGGGGACATGTGCGGACTACAAACGCCCGGCCATGCGGCGTCTTCTTCCCGTGCCGCGGTGCTCGGCGGGGGTGCCGCCGTGGTCGCCCGGGCGCCCGGTGACCACCGCCGGCCACCCCACCGCCGCGCTCTCATTTAGTTTCCTTACCAATTACACCACTCTAAGCTCCACCGTTGTAGCCGATGATTTGTGTTAGTGTGCCTGCGCCTCGCGTGTTCCGTGCACCTCGCTAGGGAACTCGCGGGGTTGTAAGCTTAAACTCCTTTTTCTCTTAATGCGAAACGGGCCAAAGTGCCGGAAAAAAAAAAAAAAAGTATATATTATATTGAGCAAGAGTGATCATGATTTAACTTGGTGATCTACACTAAGATTCGCCCCTAATTTGAATAATGACAGGTCAAAAGGCTGATTTTTTTTAACAGAATGTGTTCACCATTTTGAAAAAGATGGAGTACTTTCTTATTACTAAAACCGTTTAATTCATCCTAGATTAGTTTAGTTTTTTTCCCTAGCTTTGGATGGTGTCTTTTAAAAATCCAATGTTGAAGGAGACAGATATATAGCTTTGCAAATAACATTTAATAATCTAGATACCATATTGTAACAATTCTAGCAATTGCACTAGAAAAAAAATCCAATGTTGAAGCAGTAGTTTTCGCTGGGTACGGATAGTTTCGCTTCAGTGAAATCTCGAAAATAAAAAATGGTATATAAAAAAACATGCCGGACAAATTTCTGAGCCATCTACTTCAACATAACCTGCTTATTTTCTGTCACGCAAGCCCAATCAACAAAGTGAAAAGTTTCTCAAAAAATAAAAATCAACAAAGTGAAAAAAGGAGATTTTATTTGTCTCCTGCACAAATTGGGGGACATTTACTACTGCAATTATACTGTAGCAAAAATTTGCTACTGCAAATAAAATCACGTGTTTTGTTGTGATCGTGTAAGATCAACCCAATCAGTCTTACACAAAAGAAAACGCTTGTAAATGTGCATTACAGAGTCATTGGACTGATGATCCAAACAAGACTGTCACCACTACCCGGCATGCCTGCCAGCACATTCCCCGTGCTGTAGGTTTTCGATGATTTCAATCACTGCAGGACACAACAAAAGAGGAAAACTACACGATAACCCGATTGGTGTGCTTAGTCTTCGGGTACATACACCATCATCAGCATGTCCAGATACGTATGGATTTCCATGCGTATTTCCGGCCTAGCAAAGCTTCGTCAGAGCACCTGAGACAACTCCTTGGTCTCGCTTTCAGTAACCGATTTGTCGAAAAAACACCATCATCTTTTCTAAGGCTGTCCCCAAATGAATAGCTGCTTCACAAAAGCAACTTCATGTTCAGAACCTCTCATATGCGTGATTTCTACTTCTTTGAGGTGCTTCAACACCAGGTGCTCAGTTTCCCAGTTTTGGTGCTCACTGCAAATGCAACCCAGTGGGCATGTAGTTTGTGCCTAGAACAAGAAACACATTGTGTAAGATTCACTGACATTGTTGGGTGGAACATTCAGGCAGAAGATTCCAAAAATTCTCTTATTACTGAAATATGCAAACGGATTCATTTTGGATATCACTTTGAAGGCAACAGATTGCAGCAATATAACTGTTTTGAGCTGAGATAGAGTGGTATACCGGACATGATTATGATGTCAAAAATGTCCATAGAGATTTTTATTGACCACAGGACTCATGTTATTGAATGGAAGTATGGAACCTTGCACAAATTGGGAGGCATTTACAAAATTGCCACTATTTTTTTATATACCAATACCCACTAATATCTCCTAACCCAATTGTCAAGGTCAAGTTCCAATGTAACTAGTTACTAGTTAGTTACTATCGAGCACAGTGTCGTTGTTAGTATTACATAATGCAACTCAACTACATTGCATAGCCCCAAGGGGGATGAGAGTTGAGAGGCATAGGTACAAATGCTGAAAAACCTGCCATGTGAAGTCACAAAAAATTAATGACAAGAAGGGTCATACACGACAATTGGAAAGAGACAACATCTCATAAGTAGTTTTAATAAGGTGGCAGGTGGCCATTGCTGTTACCATGCAGGAAATGGTCATTATAACTTAACTTCAGGTCACTGCCTGCTGGAGCTTAAAGATCCGAGGCATTTGGTCAATCTGAAGTTTTTGTCACGAGTCTGTAACTTAGTTTACAGGGTTCGAGTGTGTGAGTTGGGTCTTTTTGACCCGTGCAACACTTTTTCTACCTTAATGAAATGACGCGCAATTTGAGACAAAAATATAACTTACTCAAATTGCGCGTCATTTCTATAAGTAACTGCAAGCATGAATAAAATACAAGGCTAGTTCTAAGCCAGCAAAAAATAGTCCAAGCAAGTTGTATATCCTCATATTTTGTGTTGGACAACAGCCAGCCAGGAATGCGAAGCTAAGTTTTTTTTTCCTAGCTAAGGTTTTTTTTCCCCTAATTCTAACAATAAAGGCTTAAGTGTGGTATGCCTTGAGTACTTAATTTTATCTTCCTTGTCAATGTAAGAATATTGTTGGATGGAATAAACAGACAGGAAATTGAAGATGGTCTGAGTGCCCAATTATGCAATCAAAAGCACCATAAGATTTGCAAATGGATTTGTTCTGACACTACTTTGAAGCCAACAGATGCAATATAACTGTTGTGAGCTAAGAAAAAGTGGTGTAGCAAACATGATTGTACTGTCAATAATGTTCAAGAAGAGTTCCATTTGACCATAGGGCTCAGGTTATCCAATGTAAGCATGAAACATTTTACAAATTAGGGGCATTGCAAAATTGCCACTGGTATATTATTTACCAACACTTACTGATATCTCCTAACTGTCAAGATCAATCCTCCATGCAACAACTCAGTTAACTTTCTGCTCAGTGCTACATATATATTTTTTATGAAACACTGCGAGACACAGAAAATAATTCAATAAAAACAAATATTTTGCAACCTAAATAGTACAACACAATCAAAACCATAAAAATATAGAGCACAATGTTGTCATTAGTGTTACAGAATGCAACCCTCAGTTATATTGCAAAGCCCAAAGGGAAAAGGCTTTTGGTACAAATGCAGAAAAAATCTGCCATACTAGGGAGTAATCAGTAGTCACAAAGCTATGCGTATGCATAAATACATATACATTACGAGAAATATGAGCCATAACTTTCAGAGAAAATAAAAGAACAAATTCCTAGGGGCACTAATAGATCAGGCCATGGTAAGCCAAGAAATCCAAATGCATAGTCGATAACAAATGATAGCCTTACTTCTTGCACAGTAGGAGCACGAAATGCCAGCATCAGCTTCCTTATACCAGAACACATCCTGAGGACATGAAATGCGCTGGCCCCGAAAGCATGTTTATTTGCGAATATATTCAGGTACAAAATCGTGATGTTCGGGAGCATTGTCATATCTTCCATCACATATTGATAGTCATCCAGGTCCTGCGTGTCCATGGGAGGTCACAAAAAAAGGGTCATATATGACAAGTGCAAAGAGCCAACAACATTCATCTTAAGTAGTTCTAATATGGTGACGATTGCTATTACCATGCAGGAAGTGGTTAATACAACTTAATTGTGATCATGAAGAATAAAATTGCATGGCTAGTTCTCTATCAACAAAAATCGTTTGTAGAGCCAACCAAGCTGTATATCACCAGATCATCATAATTTATGTTGGACAAAAAGAGCCAACTAGGCATGTCTTACTTAAAGTGAAGCTACAATTTTTTCTAGTTCTACCTAAACTTCTAATAGCAAAGACTCAATATGCAAATTTTATCTTCCTTGTTCATGTTATGTTAGTTGCATTGATAGCCTAGGACACTGCTTGCTAGGACTGCATTAATGCCTTAGTTTCATATCCGTGCACAGGCAAGGGAAACATGCACGCACTGAAAATTCACGTAAGTAGGGAAGTGGACTTACCCACAGATAGGCCAGTGTGAGTATAAGCTGTTTGATGACCTTGAAACGCCGCAAGAGACTTAAACAAGATTGATTGTGTGTTGAGCTGGCATCCCCATCCCCATAAACAATAAAGAAGAAAGGCCTCAGTAATTCAAGATATCTCATCTCACCAAATGGACAGAGCTAGGATCATATGGATCCATCCACCGAAGGGTTGCCAGCTGAGGCGCTGTGATGCTGGCAACTGGCTGGCTCAGACTGTACAAGAAACAGTGTTCCACTTTCAATTCCTTCAGAGCGGGAGCCACAATGTTGAGCTGCCCCAAGCCACGCAGATCCATGAGCTCCACTTGCCGGAGAGATTCTGAATGGATGGCGAGGTTGTCCACGCCCCTGGCGTCACTGACGGTGAGCCTCTGCAAGCACGGGCATCGCGGCCAGGAAACAGCGTCACCTAGATCCCCGGGCCGTAGAGCCGAACGTGAGCCAGGGACAGCCAGGTGAGCCGAGCGAAGACGCCAGCAGGCGGCACGGCAAGGCTAAGGAATCCTAGGTCAAGCGAGACATGGGTGGCGCGCTCCAGGCAGGGGAGTTCAAATGCGCCCCTCTGCGTGGCCTCCTCCGCGTCGCCTTCTTGGGCGCCCCTCTCCCGCACAACATCGTTGTGAAAGAAGAGGCGGCCGGAGAGGCGGCGCGCGGCGACGGGGAGCCAGGCTGACATGGAGTCGGGGGCCGCGTCCCGGGTCCGGACGTAGAGGCTCAGGAGGGCCGCCTCGTGAACATCGAGGGCGCGGCCGATCTGGCGGAGATCTGGGGCGTAGTGGAAGCAGAGCGCTGGGAGGAGGGCCCAGACGCCGCGCCAGCGGCGGAGAGGACGCTGGTCCGGGCGGCGCCGCAGGTGCCGAGGCGGCGGAGGATGAGTACCAGGATGTCGTCCGCAAGCGCGCTGAGCCGGTCCTCTCCTGCGGCGGCGGCCGAATCGCCATCGCCGGAGGAGAGCCTCTCGCGCTTTGCGGCGCTCTCGCCGCCGCCGCCACCAAACTCCATCGGGACGGAGCAGACTCGCCTGGCGGCGAAGTGCAGGGGAAGACGTGGCTACTGGGTGGCGGGCCACGGCCCACGGCCCACGGCGTCGGCCTGGCAGGGAAGGATGCGCTGAGAAGGCCTACATGGCTGCTTTTGCCCCACCCACATAATCACATTTTTTGCTAAAAAAAACATAATCATATTTTTTTAACTACCACGTAATCAGTGGTACATTATTACAGTATCACTGATTTTTTTTTGTCCATTAAAAGAATCAAGGTTGCCCTTTGGCTCATGCGCGTACAACACACGCCAAATTTTGCACTCATTGCTATGTAAATATAGATAACTAGTAGAGAGCGCGCACCCTTGCGCGCGCCCGGTTAGTAGAGTGCAGGTTGTGTACATAGAAACATGTCTCGTATACATAGAAAGGCACTTTTTTGTACGGAAAAAGTATAAATCACACCCCCACCTTTGGGAGGTGGTCTAAATGTTTACTGACGCTTTGAAATGGTCTAAATCACCTCACGAACTTTTAAAACCCGGTCAAATTACCCCCCTAAAAGCAGTTTTAAAAAATCATAAAAAAATCATAAAATAGAAAATAAAATTGTGCTAGACTCCAAATGAGTAGATCTACGCGAATGAACATATAATATGGTATACTTTAGTACATTTTTTTTACAACTACGAGGAAAAACATAAATCTAAAAGCTACAAAAAAAAAAAAAATGTACTAAAGCATACCATATTATTTGTTCATTGCGTATGTCTACTCATTTGGAGTCTAGCACAATTTTATTTTCCATTTTATGATTTTTCTATGATTTTCTATGATTTTTCAAAACTGTTTTAGGGGGTAATTTGACCGGTTTTTAAAAGTTTGATTTAGACCATTTCAAAGGCCGAGGGTGATTTAGACCACCTCCCAAAGGTGGGGTGTGTGATTTAGACTTTTCCTTTTTTGTACTAACAACCATGAATGAACTGCAATTGTTACATTATAATTCGACAATACCAATAGAGTACATCTTGACATCAAGATATAGGAAACCAACTCGTAATTGTTGCATCCTAGATTTATCGTGTTACAAAGACAGCTAAAACAGAAAAACATTCATCAATGACAGATGAACTGAACATCATACAGAATTGTACATGATCATATCTATATTGGAGATCATACAAGGAGTGGCCCAAAGTTGTAGAATGGACCTGCATATGAGAGGAGTCAAGATCAGTTGTGGCAAACAACAACCAGATAGAGGATAGAGGACATTGCCAAATATGGGACAAGCAAAGTCTAAGATGTGAAATAAGTTATAAAAATAAACTCATAGCATAAATAGGCAATGACAACTGTCCATTCTCAAATACTATATAAGGTATATTTCATTAAACTGTTCCTAGGCAACCATTAAACTGAAGCTAAAAACTATATGTTCCTAGGCAGGACAAATTGGAAAATGGACTGTATCAAGTACCAAGGTCACAAAAAAAAAAAATGCCTGAAGTGACTAATATGTCAAAAGAAAATTTAAAATTTGAGACTCAAACAACATTAAGTGATGGGCATTAAGGAAACACATGTGAAGTTTTAGTAAGCTAAGTCAAGGTATGGAGAATTTGTTGTTAGCTTTACATGTTGGTCCAGTTAGACCTCTGGATGGCTGGGCAAGTTATTTAAGGAATTCAAAGTAGATCAGAATCAGGTTTCAGAAGAGGTCTTTAAAAAGGAGAAGCAAAAAACAAGATGTACCTTGTCTTTTACTATGAGCTTCACAGACCAACGTTATGCCTACATTGGCCATGGTTGGCAAGCCAACTGTAAGCAAGTGCTCCTGACATCTAAAGTGGTAGCTATCTTAAGCCCATGGCATACAATGATACACCAAACACCATGATTAATAATGCAGGTATATTTAGCATAGGTTAATTAAGGAACATGAGCAAATGTCAATTGGTAGCTATCTTAAGTTTTGGTAGGAAAATATCACAAACAATGTGATAGGGTTAGGGTATAAGTCAAATGAAGGCAAATATTATCGTCGATCAATAGTTGCAGACAAAGCAAAAGCTGAGATGAAGATTAGAGGGGAAAAAGAGGGGGCATCATAATATTTTTAATGCAGTAAAACTGCTAGGCCATCTATTGTTTTGATTAGACTATCCAGGCAGGTTCTTGTTCGTAGCCTTCCACAACAATGCAAGAATCAGAGATAATATAGAGCAGAGGTAATCTGGAGAAAATTAAATAGATATTGTCAGTTAATTTCATGTTAGCCGCTCGTTAGTTAATCTATAGGGGAAATCTTAAGGTGACAATGAGTAGGCAAAAGCGTTGGGGGCACAGCTTCAGGCGAGCTTCCAGGTTTGTTACCTGGTCATCATGGGGGAGTTGATCATGCGTTTTTCGCTGAGTTGCTGATCTAGTTGTCAAGGGACTTTGAGTTAGCATAAAAGCATTAATGAAACAAAAACAGCAGCCGTAGATCCAAGAAACTCTAAGGAATGTGCTCTAAATTCCAGCTAACTTGCAAAAATAGGCCTCATAGGAATAATGGTCATGGAGGTAAAGTAAGGGGAAAAGATCTTGATAATGAGCACTGTTAAATCTCTGAAATACAAAATCCAGTAGCACTGCAAAGAGTATTTGGGAGTTCTGTTACTAATTAGCATGTCCCGAATTAGTAACAGAACTCCACTGGAAACCGTGTTCGGGCGGGAGGCAACATGAAATAGGTATGGAAGATTAGTCAATGAGGGATAACAAACAAAGAGCCTGTAGGAATGTTAGGAATTGAAGCCTATAAAGAAGAGGAAGCTACAGAGTTGAAATAAACCTGAGCATAAAAAATAATGACAGAAGCGAATTATTATTATGGTAGGTTATCAGAGTGGTATATATATTTTATCATAACAGGGGCATTAACTGGGAATAACTGGTTAAGTAAATGGAATTTGGGCTTAAAATAATTATTGCTAAATGGCTAAATGCTTGAAAGTGAACTTAACTCAATTAGGCAAAAACAAGGTCTTACCTCTGGATGATTTCGGCTAAATGCTTCAGCAGTGGCTAGTCTTTTGGCACATCCAACCATCTGCCTGAATCAGTCTCACAGGTCTGCCTTCCTTTAGTTACAACCAAGCATGTGAACTGGAAAGGAGGATCTTGAAAAGGTTATCAAGACGGTCATCTACAGAATCCAAGATGCAATTAGCATGTACAGATTTTACATCGTCCATCTATAATGGAGACGACATTTATCAATTAGGAGAACTAAATTAGCAGAAATAAATGCAATTTTACAAACCAATTGAGGTTGCATTTGATTATCACAGTTCATATTTTGGTATAAGTAACATGAGTGAGCTCATAATCTCATCTGTTTCATTTATATGGAGCTGTAAGTATTGCCCAAAAAATCGTAATAGGTGAAGCATCATATTTTGTATAGAAAATGCCTTCAAGAGTAGCTGATGCACTCATTGGAAGCACTGGAAACTGTTGCGAACTAAGTCTGAAATAAGGAAAATATTTTTTTAATGTGGTTGTAAGGCAGTGAGTTAATTTTGAACTAACTGAATGATGTCACTGAAATTCACTTAAGCAGGACTTAGGTACTGTCAAAACCACATCGACCTGAAGTAACATGCTATATTTGGGTTCATAAATAAATGCTGGTTACAAACACATTAGAAGAATGAAACAACTACACTGCATTTCTTTCTAAGCATATGTCAGTCACGGTAAAGGTGATAGTTTTTTTTTTTTTTTAAATAGGCCTAACTTTTCAGATTTTTATGCTATAATGGAAAAGGAAGAACCTGGTTTCTTTTAAAAGGTAGAACCTAACTTTATTACAGCACCAAATACAAAACGAAAGGATAGAGCAACCAATTAATCTCAACATCGAGTGAGTTCTTTTGGGAGAGACTCAGTTACCTCGTGCTGCTCTTTCTTGGTACAATGGGTTTGAGACGACAGCATTGAGGCATGAGGCACGAACTGGCATTCGATCCAGGCCTCCAAGGGATGGACTTGAACGAAGCTAGGTTTGGGTGCTCGGTCGCAGACCAGACAGGGAAGAGAAGGGATGCCACGCGCCACCTAGGGTTTCTTGGAGCGCTGGAGGCTGGAGCAGACGCCGTACGGTGCGAGGACGGAGAGGGAGGAGCGGAGAGGGGAGGCGGAGGTGGAGGTGCCGGCGCGGCCGGTGGTCTGGTGCGGCGGCGCGGCCTCGGGAGAGGCGGAGGCGGTCCGACGCCGCGGGATCGCGAGACATCGAGAGGGTGAGAGTAACTTCCGGGTTTTTTTTTTTTTTTTTTTTTTTTTTTTTTTTTTGGCCGACGCGAAGGGGCCGCGGGACTTCGAGAGGGGGAGATTTCCGTTTTTTTTTTTTTTTTTTTTTTTTTTTTTTTTTTTTTTTTTTTTTGGCCGACGCGGACGCGAGGGGGCGGCAGAGCCACGGAGAGGAGCAATGGGAGAGGAGGGAACTGTGGAGAGGGCCCAGAATCCTACGTGGACAGGGGAAATTACAGGATGGTTCAGCCAAATGTAGAGGTTAAATATGGATATATCAAAAATATTTGGGTGTGCTTATTTATTTATTTATTTTGGTTATTTGGTTTGGTACCATTACAGTTCCTCGAAATATAAAATGTACCATTTAATTTCACTATTTGGAGACATACCATTGCAACTCTTTGGTGCACCTAAAACTACCATTATCTACGTATCCTTCCTCATTAGGCCCATTATTAAGTGTAGAGCAATGTGAATCTTGTATGGACCTTCTTACCATTTCGTGGACAGTAAACATGTGTTGGCATTTTTAAACGTCATCGCTAATTGGATAGGTACATAAAACCTAACTCCGCAATGGCGCCTAAAAACACTTAGTATAAAATAAATCTACACTTACTCGTCACATATATAAAATATTTTTTATATCCACAAGCGCACTGAGATATATGTCATGAACCCGAATTGGGCGGCCGGGACACGAGGTTAAGCGGGCTCGAAAGGCCGCGGCCGGCCCACGAGGGGGGCGCTGACGTCTTGTGGCGCCGCCGCCTCCTCCCCTCCGTATCCAACTCTACTTCGCCTTCAAGTTAGGATTATCTTAGGCTTTTTTTTGTGTATAAAAGGGGATATTCCAATCTATAAGGAAGACCATAAGGAAGACCCTTATTAAAAAATAAATAAATATTGCTTGTAAAAGGTATTCCAATCATAGAAGGAAACCTTATAGAGATTGCTTAGATTACAAGTCCCACTAGCCGGGCTATATAATTAAGCAAAGGCATGTAATCTCTTTGGGGATAAGCAAGCAATAAAAATAGTTCCTATCTATCTCGCCCTGCTCCACCCGCCGCCTCCTCCTCCCTCCCGCCGCCCGCCGCGCGCCGCCGCCTCTCCGCCGGGTAGCGCCGCCGCCGCCGTCGCCTTGCCCGCTTTGCCGCGCCGCCTCCTGGCGCCGCCGCCGCGCCCCTCCTCCTCCTCCGCCACGGCACCTCCGCTCCTTTCTGCTTGCCCGTGCCGCCGCCGGCCGCCGCCGCCGCCGGGAAACTGCAGTTCCCTACGCCACCTTCACCGCTCCACGTCGACGATCACGTGTCACTTCCGGCCTAACCGGTGCAGTGACAATATAATTCGATAAAAAAACTCTATACCGCTGTAGCACTTCATCTAGAGTATTCCGGTATCGTAATTTATATTTGAGTGCCATTTGAAATTCGCTTAAGATGATTGCCTTTAATTTGTTTAAAAATTACATCCTTAAAAGGACCAAGTAAAAATTTTAACTTTTAATAGGCAAGTTTAACCAAAGTATATATAAGCTTATTTAGAGGCGATAACTGATTTACTATATTGCCTATACACTGATATTGACTGTGAACCCTAAAGTGATCCTTGTTTGGCCAGACTCCATTTGAGTAAATCGTGTTGGTTGCCCAGTTGCACAAATGCAAACACTCGAGACAACCCCATTCCGTTTAGGGCAGCGCGAACGAACGGGGCGATATCGGCCGGCTAAGTCCACGTGGATGACGGCGATGAGCAAAGCGCCGGACGATTTCACGCGCATCAAGTAGCTGTGAGGAGAACATGTGGAACCAGAAGAAAAAAAGAAGAATAATGTATTTGCCAAGCATTCTCTCTCTATACAGCTCGCTAGCTATTTTCTTGGCCTCACTGCAAATGGCCTTATGTAATCTATCCTTCACTAGGGCCCTTTGGAAAGTTATGTTTAAGAGGTATGAAACTATAAGTACGAACAACTACATTCTTGTTTGTAGCGACATGCAAGGTGATGCACATAACAAGATGACCCCATAGGGGTGGGGATGTGGACATAACCCTTCCCCGACCAGGAATTCCTCTTTGACATTTTTAGGTGTGACATGAGGGAGGAAGATTGTCCATCTTGTAACCGAGGGATAGACTGTTATGTGTTTCTTGGATGAGTTACCTTATAGAACACATGAAAGATTGAACTTAATTTTTCCATGTTGATCAATTTTGCTGGAGCCTTTAGAAAACCAAACAGAAATCATCGCGGGTTGAAAACAGACGTGCATAGTTGATGTCAATTCCCCTCCTCCCTGAAATGTTGTATTGGTGTTCTACATGCAAAAACAATGACAGCTGGTGCATGCATCCACCGTACCCAAGTGCTTCTACGAACCACAAGTAATCGTCATGGACATCGAGTGAGTACTGAAATTTCACACTTTTTTTTTAAAAAAAAAAATCCAATGTTTTTGTATTTTTCGCTTGTTACCGAAGGTTAGCAAGTTCAGCGAATCGTTCAAAAACTCAAATTTTCTGTGTCTTTCACTTGGCATAGGAAATAAAAATATATATCGTTGCTTTTTTAGCCAAATTTTTTATCGATGCTCAAAAACCTTTTTAGCCAAATTTGACCCGCGCTAAAATTCCACGGTCCAAGTGGCCAAAACTTCAATTCCCGCAGGCCGGCCCACCAAACAACCCCACCAAATCTCTATTATTTATTTGGAATTTATTTCCAAATTTTTCCCAAATCAATCTCACCTCCAAACACCCGTGAGCCGCCGCCGCCGCCGCCACCGCCAGTGCCGGGCCGCTCCGCCGGCTCCCGCGAGAGTGCCGCCTGCACCGCGCGGCCGCGCCGTCGCCCCACCAGGCCGCCTCTCGACGACGCCGGCCTGTATCCCGCATCCCCCGCGCGGCTACGGCCCTGGTCACTGGATCGTCTCCCGCTGCCGCCGGTCCGTCTCCCATCGTCGTCGCGCCGCTATAGTCGAGCAGAGGCGTGAAAGAGGTCATCGATCTTCGTTCTCAACAATACATCGTCCTTGTTCCGGAGACGATATCTCCTCGCTTACTTCCATTCTTCTTCACTATTCAGCTGCTCGAGCTCCAAAGTGTCGGCCACGTTAGGTCTGTACACCCAAAATAGTAGCATTGAGATGCAGTAGCGTCCCACACTCCTACCTGCGACCCTGTTCAGCTTCTGTAACATGAGTACCGGCATGTTCGATTCCTGCAGTTTCATGTATCAGTTCAAGCTCAACTTGTTGGAGACCGAGAAGGTCGCCATCGGGCACTCAGTCAGCTCTGGGGATATATTTGCTGGTGGGCACCTCTGGAGGATCAACTGCTACCCGCGCGGGAATAGAAAGGAGGACAATGGTGAGTACTTATCTGTCTTTCTCCAGCATCAGAGCGAATCCGAAAGCGTCAAGGCTATCTTTGAGTCCATCGTGATGGACAAAGACGGTACTGCATCTTCATCATCCCACAAAAAAAGGAGGTTGGTGAAGGTTTTCGCACCAACAGGCAGCACGAAGAGAAGCTGGGGTTGGAATCGCTTCGTGGAACGGAGCCTCCTCGAGTCGATGTTTGTGACGAATGGCACTTTCATCATTATGTGCGGGGCCAAAGTTGTGCTTGATGATGACCCCATCGAGGTGCCACCATCGGACATTGGAAGCCATCTCGGCCTCCTGCTGGACGGCGCGGAGGGTTCTGATGTCTCATTCGTAGTCGATGGTGAGAAGTTCCCTGCTCATCGGAATGTGCTTGCTGCCCGCTCACCGGTCTTCAAGGCGCAACTCCTGGGTTCCATGGCGGACGCTAAGATGGAATCCATCACCTTGCATGACATTGCACCGACGGCGTTTAAGGTCATGCTGAGGTTCATATACACCGATGCTTATCCTGAAGAATCCGAGCTTGGGGACTTCCCGGATGAGATGTTTCAGCACTTGCTTGCTGCTGCTGACCGGTTCGCGTTGGACCGTTTGAAGCTTTTGTGTGCTAGCAAGCTGTGGGAGAATATATCTGTGGACACAGTTGCTGCTACTTTGATTTGTGCTGAAACGTACAACCTGTAGCGTACAACTGCCCAGAGCTGAAAAAGAGGTGTGTTGATTTCTTTGGGGAGGGGAAGGACTTGAAGACAACAGCTTTGTTGACCGAAGGCTTTGCTCAGTTGGTGCTAAAGTTCCCATCGATTCTTGATGAACTGAGGGAGAAGGTTGGAGGATAGACCATATAGGGGCATGTATGCATGGCAACCAACTAGGCTACTACAAATGTAATAACTTTATGGTATGGTATTATGAGCTCGGTGTGAATGCCACCTAAATACATTTGAAAGTGCTTGTGCTTGTGGTTTGCATAGTGTAGTGACTATCACTACTTTCATGGAAACTTTTGTTATCCAATTAACAGTTTGCCAATTGAAGTTGTATCCTCACTATTGGCGCTGTGTCATGCGTGGTATCACAATACTAGCCCATATGTACATTTCAGTTTTTTAAGTTCATTTTTTTATTCTAACTTATCTTCCAAACTCTGATGCTTGGAACATAAAATGCAAATTCATGCTAGCTGATTAGATTAACTTCTTTCCCAAAAGTAAGCTATTATCTGAAAACTGAATGGAACCTTGTGTTGTTTTTTTTTTTCTCTGAATGGAGCCAAAGAAATTGAAGGAACAGAGTAACAGTATTGATAGTCCGTTTATTTCAATACATGAGTTGCCAATTCTTAACAAGCACTGTTAGTTGTTATTTTTTATACATGTGTTGCATAAATATTTCTTTTTAGGGAGAGTAATTCTCAATGATTTGATGTCACTTGTGCTTTTTCAGTATTGTGTCTCACTAGTTTCAATGATTTAAATATTTCCTTTGTAAATATGACCTTTGCCTGTGAGTACATTTCTCTTTTCTTTCAGATTTATTGCTGCTAGTCTGCTAGTTGTTTTGCACTTTATAGCACATTCTCTTTTTTTTTTCTTTCAGATTTCAGAACAAGTAATCTGCTTGTGTTAGAAACTGTCATTGACAAGAAATACAGATTAAACATGAGTTGTCTATTGAACAAGTATTCATGTGACAAGTAATTGCCTATTGAACAAGTAGGCACGGGCTGCTTCAAGAAACAATCTCTTCCAAATACATTACCTTTTCATGCCCAGGATTATGCTAGAAGTCACTAGAGTGGACTATGTGTTTTCCTTCGGTCTGAAATAAGAGTTGATTTTGCAATATGAGAACAATTGGCTTGCTGTCAACATTATGTGAGCATGCATTTCTTATGTTTAGATATTTGAAATCTTGCCTGTCACAATACATTTGAAAAAAAAAAAAAAAAAGAGTGATGAAATCCTGGCGGAATGTGCTTTGTTTTGTGTTCTGTTCTAATCCGAGATACTTCAGTTCAAGATTGAATAAAATGTTGATGGTTCTAGTAATTATGTGCTTGATCTTGTTTGTATCAAGAAGATACACAATGGCATACAAGAATCATAGTCATACATGATCATAGTTGCTTGAAAGCATTAAACTATTTATAGATGATTAAACAATTCATTGTACAAGCTGCCTCTTGAGTTGCTTGTAGGTGCCCTTACTGCCATTCTATGGGGTAGTATTGCCATACTATGTCCTAGTGTAATAGGATCAACACGTGCTCTATGCCTGTATAAGGCCCACAGAGCATGCTGTGTAAAAAGCTTTTTCATTGTTAGAGATCATGCTTTCATTGTCAATAAAGCTCAAAAGGTATTTTTTTCATTATAAGATCAAATGTTTCATCTCTCATCTTCTTGCATGTGTGGCATAATTTGGAGAGTGTTTGATGAGATTCTAGTGTGACACTTTGAGAGAGTGATCAAGTGGCACTAGGTGGTTGATTTGCAAGCATATTGGTTGATTTGCAGCCTGGTGAAATGCACCTTCTGAAGACCTTTGTCATATTTTGTTTCGTGGCTGCTGGTGTCTGTTCCTTTTTTTTTTCGTTTTAGTATGCTACTTTTTTTAGGTGTAGTCTACTACTGTCTTGGTGGTGGGTTTAGAGGGCCTTGGCGTCGAGTTTCAAAGTGTTTGTTTATGTAAGCTGGTAACCCCAATACAAGTTGTGCTGTCAAGCCTTTGGTGTAAAAAGTTTGGCAAGTGCTACCCAAATCTATTGAATGTTTGTAAGTGTCGCACTATAGCATTACTATCATATAGACTTTTTGTTATCCAGTCAGTAGTTTGGTAAGTGAAATACAGTTGTTCGCATTAATATTGTGTTTCTTGCATCATCACAATGCAAGTCCTTACTTGTAAGTTGTCTGTCTGTTTTCTTAGATTCATTTGGTCCTTTCTTCTATTATACGATTTGAATCTTGATTGCAAACTCACTGTACATGACAGAATGAAAGTTTTTGAAGTTGCATCACTTTTCTTCCTTCAAGAATTCTAGCTATAACCCCTGCTGAGAAATTGTTGATATCCATGTTTTAAAGGTGGCTAGGCGTCCAGGGGGAGTGCTGTGTACGCCTGGGACGCATAGGCGGCGCCTAGGCGACAAAGGCGCCACTGTTTTCCAAGGCGAGCTGTGTATGCGCTGGACGCCTAGGCAACACCTTTAAAACAACTGGTTGATATGCATTTTTTTCGAAAGAAAATTTAACTTTTATGATCTGCAGATTGCAATTTCTTTAAAATGGTTTCAGTAGTCCAGGTATAATAGACTAATTCCAATATCAATAAAAACATGTTTCTTTTTATTTTGTGCAGACATTTAGACTAAGAATATGGAACAGATTCAAAGCCCACTATCAAGACATTTTGCTATGATTTCTCAGGTGTTCTCTAAGCTTGAATTTACCGGTTTTAATATCTGAATGTTTGACTTTACCCCAATAGGTGCACCTGGACATTGTAGCAGACTAGCAATGAATTTGAGATGTCAATTGACTGAAGCAATCACATTTTATTCTTTTATTTTCCAGAGTACGATATATATGCCTGATTCTTCTTCGTGTTGGCATATAATGGCTACCTATGCTAATTGAATGAATCCTTTTAGAAGTTTCTGTAACGAGATTGTGAAGTACCAATACCTTGCCTTAGTTAATTTTGAATATGCTTCCTGAAGACCAAATGTAACTTTAATTATTCAGATAGCAAAAAGAATTTACTGATTCAGAGAATGATTGCCAAATCTTCAATGAGAAACAGGTCAACCTCGCCATGAGCCTTCACGTGTTGGCACGGCTGCAGTGCCAATGCATCTCCAACGTGAGTTTTGGGAGGGCGCCGCTGCCTTGAGAGGCTGGATGATCAGAAGCTAAGGAGCTGATGGCCAGGTGGGGTTTATTAGGTAGGTATGGAGCAGAAGCCATTGATCGTTGGAACATCATTGTGCTGGAAACTTTTTATTATGAACTTTAGTTCAAATTCAGTGTGCACAACATATTGATGGTGGAAATTATGGTACACCCTTGCCTAAATTCTTTACACCTTTATCCAGAAACTGTAGTTCAGATTCAGTGCAATGATGATGATGGTTGAAAGCATTCACAGTTCAAGATTACATTGGAAAATGGCTAACAAGACGAGGTCGGAGAGGCTTTCTTCTTGACAAGCCATTAGGACTGAAAGATTGAAGCAGTAGTGCCTATTCTGGTCCATGACGTCTAGAGACCAACTTAATATGTTTTGTTTGTAATCACAGGATGTGCAATTTTCAAGTACATGTCCTGCACAAATGTCTTGTAGCCATGCTGCTTGATAAGTCTGAGAATGAACAACGGGTATTAGTTAATATACCGTCCACTTGTGATCTATGTTATTGTGTGATCTATGTATTTTAGCATAAAATTTGTTGTTCTGTAGCAACGCACGGGCACAATACTAGTTACGCATACAAAACCTTGTTCAGGTGAATTTAGGTGTTTCTTTGTATATATACTCCCTCAGTACTAAAATGATAAGCACATTTGAATAATTAAAAACATTATACTATATATAATTTTATTTCTAATTTCTTATTTTCATGTGCTAAATAATCAATGTTATCTCAAAGGCCCAACGAATATAAAATTGGTTAGTGCAAACATTTTTATATCCTAATTGAACTTGTGTCTAGTTTGGAATAGTGGCAGATATATAGCTTTTGCGAACGACTTTTTTAATAATCTAGGCACCATGTTGTAACGAATCTAGCAAATGCACTAGGAAAAAATGGGTGGTACAAACTGCTCGCAATTTCGGTAAAAATCTCGCAAAAATAGAAAAAAAAATCAGAATTCTATTTTGAGCTAAGTTTGGCCCGCGTCCAAATTCTGCGGTACGGCCCGAAATTTCAATCAGGCCGGCCAGCCCACCAACAACCCCCCATCAAACCCTAAATCCCCGTTTCCAATTTCCCCAAATCCCAACACTCTCCCCTCCCCATCTGCCTCCCAACACCTGTGCCGCCGCCGCCGGGCAGCTCCGTCTCCCACGCGCGCGCCGTCTCCACCGGGCGGCCGCGCGGTCTCCCCTGCCTGGCCGCCTCCAGCCGACGCCGTCCCGCATCCCGCATTCCCGCCAGCGCGCGCGCGGCTACGCCACTGGTCACTCGACCGTCTCCCGCTGCCGCCGGACCGCCTCCCACCATCGTCGCTCCGCTGCAGTCGAGCGGAGGCGTGGAGCAGGCAAGCCGTCATCGATCTTCGTTCTCTCTTTACTAATTACTCCATAGTCCCAACAACACATCGTTCCTTGTTCCGGAGACGATCCATCTCCCCTACTCCATGGCCGGCTGCTCGGAGCTCTTAAGCGTCGGTCATGCTTCGTCTGCACCCACAAATGAGGTAGTACCATATATACACTGAGATGCAGTAGTCTCCTAGACTCCTCTACCTGCAACCCCGTCCAGCTACTGTAACCATGAGTGCCAGCATGTTCGATTCCTGCAGTTTCACGCATCAGTTCAAGCTCAACTTTTTGGAGACGGAGAACGCCGCCATCGGACACTCTGTTAGCTCCCCAGACATCTCCGCTGGGGGCACCTCTGAGGTTCAAGTGCTTCCCGCGTGGGGATAGGATAGAGGACAACGGTGTGTACCTATCTATCTTCCTCCAGCATGTGAGCGAATCCAAAGACTCCAAAGACGCCAAAGCTATCTTCGAGGCTTTTGTGATGGAGAAAGACGGTACTCCATCTTCCTCCCATAGACTCAGGTTGGTGGACATTTTCGAACCAACGGGCAAGAAGAGTACCTGGGGTCGTGACTTGGTGAAACGGAGTATCCTCGAGTCATTCTATGGATGTGTTTGGATGGATGTGTTTGGTTGGGCCGTGGTTTTTGAAAAAGCCGCTGTGGGCTGTGAAACGTGGAAAAAGCATTTGTGGGAAAAGCGAGAAGACCGATTTGGTTAGAGGTCTTTGTGAAACTCGTAGGTTTGTCTTAAAAATACCCGTAATGCCCCTAAATGTCTAGACTTGTTTATATCGAAAAAATGCTTATAAAAAACTAATTTACTCATTAATTTACATTTTCATGTCTATTTAAGGAAGATAAAAAAATGAAGCTCTGAACTACTGTACTTGCATCCCAATTGTGTACCAAAATTACCACACTTTGACGCACTAGATCTCCCAAACTATTGAGAATTTGATCTTTGTCCTTGAAACAAAATTGTAGCGTGTTATATGGAGAACAAAATTGATTAATGTTGATTAACATTTTGACACGCAAAAATTGACAGAAAATTGCGAGAGAACAGAGCCAGGTAACTCTAACCCATGATCAAACAGAGCGATAAATAAATAAATTCATTAGTTGTGTGTCGGCGACCACTGTAGCTACTGCTGCTGTTTCTGAAGAAGTGCGGAAGACGGAAGAAGCGCCTTCATACACGTCCACGACGGAGCACGGCTGGACTGAGCGTCCGCGTCCACGGCGTAGCACACGCCGACGGCGGCTTTTTGCCCGGCAGAGGAGCACTCGCCCGCATTCATCAAGCTGCATCCATCCGCACCGGTCCGTCCGTCAGGGCGCGCCCGCGTGAATGGGATTTGAGGGGCCGGCCAAATCTCGGGCTGAGAGAGCGGGGTCGTCGGGCTGGGGAAGGGGCTCGCCGGACCCGAGGGGACGTCGCTGGGACCGGGCTACCCCACGCCGCGGAGGGAACTTGGCCGCCGCGGGCGTGCTTGGCGGGGATTGCGGTCTCCGGGTACCCAGGCATGCTCACGGGAGGTGGGTTGTCGCCGGGGAGGTCGCGGCCGCCGGCGTGGTCAGGAGGGGCTCGCCGTCCGCCACCGTGCGGAGGAACGAAGGCGCCCGCACCGGCCATGGAGGGACGGGAAGGAAAGTGTCGGATTCGAGATGGGGCCGTCTCTCTCCGCGTTGGCCGGGATGGGTTAGGTCTCCGCGCCCGCCGACCAGTCGCTCCCGTGCCGGCGGCCGGGCTCCCAGCGTCGCTTGATGTGCCTTTGCTCGCCGCAGAGCTCCCGCCCGGGAGAAGCACCGCCATGGCCGCCGGGGATGAATCCCACACGGTGCGTGGGATCGCCGCCGGGCGCGCACCGGCCTAGGCTCGCCTTGGGGAGGGAGCCCCGGAGAGGGCGGCGGCTTGGGGGACGGGCTCGCCACCGGCTTTGGGGGAGGACGGGCGATGGAGGTTGGGGACGGGCGGACGGGGAATAGAAGAAAGAAAACGAATCGTTACGTGTGTAACCGGTGGTAGGTGGGTAATTTTTTAGATCAAAAGCGGTGAAAGCGGGGGAGAGCTGCTTTTGGCTTTGAGAAAAAATTTACCTTTGGATCAAAAAGCTGCTTTTGGCTTTGGCTTTTGGTGGCAGCTCCTCCTTTGGTTGAGCTTTTGGCTTTTGGGGGCAAAAACCACAGCCAAAAGCCCAACCAAACACACCCTATGTGACGAATGGCTCCTTCATCATTATGTGCGGAGCCAAAGTTGTGCTTGATGACGACCCCCTCGAGGTGCCGCCCTCTGACATTGTGAGCCATCTTGGTCACCTGCTGGACTGCGCAGACGGCTCTGATGTTTCATTCGTCGTTGATGGTGAGATGTTCCCTGCACACCGGGCTGTGCTTGCTGCTCGCTCGCCTGTCTTCAAGGCGCAACTCCTGGGATCCATGGCCGAAGCCAACATGTCATCCATCACCTTGCATGACATTGCGCCGGCGACCTTCAAACTCATGCTCCGCTTCATGTACACCGATGTTTTTCCTGTGGATGCCGAGCTTGGGGACTCCCCCAATGAGATGTTGCATCACTTGCTTGCTGCAGCGGACCGGTTCGCGTTGGATCGCCTGAAGCTTCTCTGTGCTAGCAAGCTGTGGGATAATGTATCGGTGGATAATGTTGCTGCTACTTTGATCTGTGCTGAAACATACAACTGCTCTGAGCTGAAAAAGAAGTGCATCGATTTCTTTGGGAAGGGGAAGGACTTCAAGACTAAGGCTGTGTTAACAGATAGTTTTGGTCAGTTGACGCAACAATTCCCATCCATTCTTGATGAGTTGAGGAAGAGGGTTGGAGCATAGAGGCAGCACGCATGTATATATGCTAGACTGTGGCTATAGTACTAGCTTTATGGTATTTTGAGTTCGGCAAGTGCTAAGCAGGTACCATTCACATCCCTTGGTTTCCTAAAGCAACGGACCAAGTTGTCGAAGGAGGAGGACCGGAGCAAGATGGAAGTTTTTGTGCTGATGTTGAATGAAGAGCTGGCAACCGGGTGAAACGCACCTTGAAGATCTTTTCTCATCTTCTGTTCCGTGATCTGTTGGTGTCTGCTCCTTTTTCTTTTGTTTTAGTATGCTACTTTTAGATGTAGTCTGTTAATGTCTTGGTGGTGGGGGTACTGGGGTTAGAGGCACTTCGGGTCGGCTTTCAAAGTGCTCACTTCTGTAAGCTGCTAAGCCCAACGGTACTCTATTAAGCTTTCAGTAAAGCTGGGCCGTCAAGCCTTTGGTCTAAAAAAGGTTCGGCAAGTGCTATCTAAATCTGTTGAATGTTTTTAAGTGTCGCACTTTACATTATTACCATGCAGACTTTTTATTATCCAGTCCATAATTTGGTAAGCGGAATCATTGTTGTACCTTGTAAGCATTAGTACTGTATCTTAAATTCATTTGGTTCCTTCTTATATAATACGATTTGAATCTTTGCTTGCAAACTCACTGTACATGGCAGAATGAAATATTTGTACATATGAGACTGTTGGACTTGTATGAGTTAAATTTTAATCGCCCTCAAGTATGTATATGGAATATTTGTTTACTGCATCTATGCTAAGGAGCACTACTTGTGCTTGTGGTTTGCATGCATAGTGTCGCGACTATCGCTACTTTCATGGAAACTTATTTTATTACCCAATTAACTGTTTGCCAATTGAAGTTGTATCCTCTATACTATTGGCGCTGTGCCGTGCGTTACATTTCTGTCTTGTAAGTTATTTTTTCTAATTTATCTTCCAAACTCTGACGCTTGGAACATAAAATGCAAATTCATGCTGTTATTAGGTTTCCTTCTTTCCCAAAAGTAAGCTGTTATCTGAAAACTGAATGGAACCTTGTGAGCCAAGGAAATTGAAGGAACAAAATAATAGTATTGGTAGTATGTTTATTTGGATTCATGAGTCGCCAAATCTTAACAAGCACTTGTAGTTGTTATGTTTGATACACATATTGCATAAGTATTATTTCTTTTAGGGAGAGTAATTGTCAATGATTTGAAGTCATTTGTGCTTTTTCAGTAGTGCATCTCACTAGTTCCAAAGGAAGGGTGTTTCTTTGCATGTCTATTCAGTTAAGATTATTTGCCTAGTCTGAAACTCAAAAGACAAATGAATATTTCTTTTGTTTGTGCATATGACAATTTGCTTGTGAGTGCATTTATCTTTTCTTTAGATAGCCCTGCTAGTCTGCTAGGTGCATTGCACTTTTTGGCACATTTTTTTCTTTTTTCTTTCAGATTTCAGAACAAGTATTTAGTCTGCTTGTGTCAAACTGTCATTGACAAGAAGTACAAATTAAGCATGAGTAATCTATTGAACAAGTGTTCATGTGACAAGTAATTGTCTATTGAACAAGTAGGTATGAAGCGGTCATGGACGACGATCTTGTTCCTAGAAGAGTGGGCGACTCACGGCGAAAAGCAGGTATACAAAACACCAAAGCGTCAAAGCCTGAGCTTCAAGCCAGAAAGAAAGGTAGTATTTCTGAAGAAGTTGGACCTCTCAACATAGTCGTCGTTCAAGGAGTTCCTGACTTTTTTTTGCCTCCCTCTGTTATCCCTGGCCAAATGGGTGGCGATGCAAGCGCTTTTCCCAGGGAGGTTGCACTGGTGTGGGATGGCCATGCACGCTGCATAGCTACGAGGGTCGTGTGCTCCTTAGTTGCGAGATCATGTTCTGCATGCTTCAATAAGTCACATTTGCGAGATCGTTCTTCTGTAAGTACTGTAACATTGTAGCTCTCTTTGTATGGGTATGCACTTTATTTGGTTATTGACAGGTTGGATCACGCTCGCATACGTTGTTGTAACACCCCTTGTTTTTCTTAATGAAAATCGTGCTAATGGACACTCACAAAAAAGAAAATCATTTTTTAATTGTAAAAAGAGAAAATCAGTTTGTTGAATGAATCAGCAACGTGGATGCTGGAGCCGGATCCTTTGACATATGGATGCCAGTCGCGTTCATATGCCAAAGCACCAGTCGCGTTCATATTGCTACTTCACTCTCCAATGCAAATTTGCATGCGTACCCACTCCGTGAAAGAATACGAGACCGTCTCTTCGATCTTCGTTCTCTTTTACTACTAGAAATCACTTCTGCTCAGTCCCAACACGACATGCATCGTTCCTTGCTCCGGAGACGATCCATCTCCTCCCCTACTTTTTTTTTTTTAAAACCGGGCACTTTGGCCCGTTCTGCATTAAGAGAAAAAGGAGTTTAAGTTACATCCTCGCGAGTTCCCTAGCGAGGTGCACGGAACACGCGAGGGGGCACACTAACACAAATCACCGGCCGCAACGGTGGAGCTTAGAGTGGCGTGACTACTAAAGGAAACTATATGAGGCTTACTAAAAGCGGGCGGTGGGGTGGCCGAGTGGTGGTCACCGGCGCCCGGGCGCATCGCAGCGAGCCCCTCATCGAGCATCGTGCAAGGGGAAGAGAACGCGCACAGCCCGGGCGCTTGTAGTCCGAACGTGTCCCCCGGCGTCCAAAGCAGCCGCCGGTCACCGCCATCGGGTGTGGAGGAGCCGCAATGCCCGGCGCTCCCACTTGTTGAGCAGGACGCCGCCGCGCGCCGCTCCGCCTCGGGTCCCGGTAGACCGATTTGGCCGCACGGAGCTCCCGCTTAGGGACCCAATCGCCCACCCGAGAAGTCCGAAGAGGAGGCGGCGAGGAGACGAGCGGCTGCTCAAGGGGTAGCCGGAAGGAGTCAACAAACGCCGCGATGGCGGCCTCCGTAGGGAGGCTGGCGATCCGACGACGGGCGCATCGGCCGTGACCGACCCATCCCGTAGGATATGGTGCGCGCAGGGCCAGGGCGTGACGGGGGCCGGTGGGGAGCGCGGGCGCAGCGCCGAGAGCGCGGGAACACCGGGCGGCGCGCATTCGAGGAGGCCGCAAACTCCGCGTGGACGAGGTCGCCCCACCGCCGATGGCGCGCGCAGGTGGAGAAGGAGTAGCCGGGGTCCTGGGGGTGGAGGCAGCACCTGCGTCGAGCGTGGCGGGTACAATCCCAGGGACCGACGTCGGGGAAGCAGGTGGCCGCAGCTGTAGTGGTGTCTTGAACGCGAGCTCAATGGGTGCCATCTCCCCCCACCAGTCCATCGACCAGTCTGGGGTTGGTGCCTGCGTGGAGTGCGCGCCACGGAGAGGCGCCGTTAGCTCGACGTTGACAAGGTCGGCCCACCAGTCGATGCAACTTTGTGGCGCCTGCCGGGGGCAAATGGTCCTCCCGCTCCGCCCCAGGGACGCAGTCCAGGCGGGGAGGCACGACACGAAGGCGCGAGCTTGGCCAACGGAAGGAGGTGTGTGCGAACCTCCGGGCCGTCGACGCTGACGGGGCCGGACAGAGTATCTGTCCGACGAAGAAGGGAGCCGCGAGCGGCCTAGACGCCCCAGAGGCCCCCTGGGCATCCACTGGAGGGTCGACGACGTGGCGATCCGAGGGGAAAGGCCGTGGGCGCGGCTCCTGCACACGGCCCACCCCGGGCCGCGCAGAGGCGGGTGACGGTGACACAACCCGCAGTCCCGTGCGGTGCCGTGCTCCGGCGGCGGAGAGGAGGCGTGGTCGGAGAAGAGCATCCGGCGCGATGTGATCCCCGGCTAGACAGCTTGAAGCAGAGGCCGACGAGCGAAGCCGGTCAGGTCGGTGGTGACGAAGGTCGGGCGGGCATGGCGGTGGCTCCGCCATGCCTCGCAGACGAGGGTGAAGCCATCCGCGCCGACAGTGACCCCCGCCGGCGGTGGTAGAGGCCCCGGCACTAGGTAGCCATGCCGGCCGCCAAAGCCGCTGTGCACGATGGCAACGACCAAGCCGCATGTGTGCGGGACACGCGCGACCGCCGGACCGGCCGCAGGGGCGCCGGCACCCTAGCTGCCGCAGCGCCGCCAAAGGGTCACCGCGGGCGCCGAGACCGCGTCGACCGGGCGCGCCGGCACGCCGCCCGCACCCTTCGACGACGATGTAGGCGGCGAGGACCGCTGGTGCCCGGCCGTGGCGGTTGCGGCGGTGGCCCGCCACGCACTCACGGCGCCCCGGCGGCGCTGAGGTCGGCATGGCCGCCGCCGGGGAACAGCTCCCTACCTCAGCCCGGAGTGCACGGCGAGGGCGCCCGCGCGACGGTGGAGCCTCCGGCTCAACGCCGACGCCCTCGTCGGAGCATCGGAAGAATTGTCCTTCCCGGGGCGCCGCTTTGATCTTCCGGCGGGACGGAAGTACGGCGCGCATGGGGGAAAGGGGTCCCGCTGCGCCGCCGAGGGCACCGCCGAGGTTGGGGAAGGAGGGGCGGCGACGGGCCGGGCGAAGGGCACACCAGATGGCGACGGCCCCGGGCTTGCTCGCCGGCCGGGTGTCGACGCCGTGGATCCATCCGGCAAGACCCCGCCGCACACGGGTCGGGTCCGACCATGCCCACGCCCCCCGGGCTACCACGCAGAGAGCGCGAGCGGGAGCGGTAGGCTCCACCGCGTCAACGACATTGGCGTCGGACGGCCGAGCGGCGGCACGACCACGCTCCAGCGGGCTCGGGCAAAGGTCTGGGTTTAAGCCGCCGCCATCGAGGCCGACAGCGATGGCGGCCGCACCACGATGCCGGGGGCCGGGAGGAGGGGAGAAGACGAGTAATAGCGGGGTGGAGGGGCGGGGGAGCCGCCCCTCAAACCGCCCACGGCCGTCATCCCGCCCACCAGGCGACGGCGCCGACGGAAAGCGTCAGAGGCGGCCGGCTGGTCCTCCCCGGCCTGGCGAGGCGACCTCCGGGGCCGCGCCCCAACCGCGTGAGGCATCTTCAGCACGCATCGCGGCGCAGCCGCAGGGAAGTCGCTCCCGCAACCACGGCTTCAAACCCCACCGGCGGGGACGACGGGGACGACAGAGACGGAGGGGATGACGGAGTCGTGGGAGCGGCTGCTGCCTCCCGCCACGAAGCAGCGGGAGGACGGCGAGCGCAGGGGCCTCGGCCGGCCCGAGCGACGGCGCGGGCGCAAGTCGCGCCCCCTCGCGGGCCGGGCCGCGGGCGGGCAAAGGCCCGGCAGCGGGTGCCTGAATCGTCGATGCGCGCCCAGGGCCGCGGATCCGGGCACACCGGTGCCGGGACGACGGCCACAGGCCGGATCGACGGCGAGGTGCCGCCATGGCGACGACGCCGCGATGGCGTGGCGACGACGCGGGGGCGACGGGTCGAGCAGGAAGGGGAGCGTAGACGGGGGGAGGGGGAAGGGGAGGGGTGCGGGCGGAGGGGGTCTCACCGAGGTGGAGAGGAGGCTCCCACATACCAGCCGCCGCCAAGCCGCAGCGCAGGTGGGGCCGGGTCGCCCTAGCCGCTGGGCGCCATCCCGAGCCGTCCTATTTCCTTCTTCTCGAATAATTCCTCCCCTACTTCATTTCTTCACTAGCTCGATCGGCTACTCGGAGTTCCAAGCGTCGTTGGCCAGGCTAGCTCCATCTGTGTACACACACCCAACGATGACCAATCAACCATACTCCCTCCGGGTTGGTATTAGAAGTCCTTTAGGACAGCGACACGGTCTCCAAAAACACAACTTTGACCAATTGTTATTACAAAAATATTTATGTAAATATAATATATGTATACTTTTATCAAAGTATTTTTTTAACACAAATCTATTCATATAATTTTCACATTTACAAACTCAACAACTTAAAAGTTATTAATGATTTATATTCCCAATGTTTGATCCAAACCTTGTCCAAAACGACTTCTAATACCAACCCGGAGGCAAGACGCACTACTAGTAGCTCTATATATATCGATCTACTGCTCTACCCTCTTTGGCCCCCGTCAGAGCTACCCCGTCCAGCTACTGTAAACATGAGTGCCAGTGACAGCATGTTCGATTCCTGGTTCACGCATCAGTTCAAACTCAACTATTTGGAGACAGAGAAACTCCCCATCGGGCACTTCGTTTCTGAGGACATCTCCGCTGGTGGGCATCGCTGGAGCATCCTCTGCTACCCGCGTGGGGGTACGAAAGACGACAACGGCGGTCGATACTTATCTATCTACCTCTATGACGAGAGCAAATCGAAAGACGTTAAAGCTATCTTCGAGGCCTTTGTGATGGATGAAAATGCTAGTATTTCTTCTTCATGCCATAAGAAAAGGTTGGTGCACGTTTTCACACCGAAGGGCGGTGTCAGCGACAGCTTTGGTTGGCCTTGCTTCGTGAGCCGAAGCGTCCTCAAGTCACTCTACCAGACGAATGGCTCGTTCATAATTGTGGGAGCAGTCAAAGTTGTGCACGGTGATCCCCTCACTGTGCCACCGTCCAACATCGGAAGCCATCTCGGCCTCCTACTGGACTCCACAGATGGTTCCGATGTTTCATCTGTTATCGATGGCGACAAGTTCCCTGCTCACCGGGCTCTGCTTGCCGCCCGCTCGCCGGTCTTCAAGGCGCAACTCCTGGGCTCCATGGCCGAAGCCAACATGTCATCCATCACGTTGCATGACATTGCGTCAGCGACGTTCAAGCTCATGCTCCGGTTCATGTACACCGATGCTTGTCCTGTGGATGCGGAACTTGGGGACTCTCCTGATGACATGCTTCGGCTCTTGCTCGCTGCAGCTGACCGGTTCGCCTTGGATCGCCTGAAGCTTCTATGTGCCAGTAAACTGTGGGATAATGTATCTGTGCATACGGTTGCTTTTACTCTGATCTGTGCTGAAACATACAACTGTCCTGGGCTGAAAAGGAAGTGCCTTGATTTCATCGGGGAAGAGAAGAACTTCAAGGTAGCTGTGTTGACAGATGGGTTTGCTCAGTTGGTGCTAAAATTCCCATCGATTCTTGAAGAGTTGAGGGAGAAGGTTGGGATATAGGGGACAGGCATACATGCTAATGGAGGCTACAGACGTACTAGCTTTATTGCACTGTTTAAGTTCCGTGGATGCTGGCTAAACCTGTTAAAAAGTGCTTGTATTTTCCGTTTGTAACTATTACTCCAATCTAATCTCTACATACAACATAAAAAAAGAACAAAACTAAGACTGTCTAATGATACGATAATTTTTGGTTTGTCCGCATGCCTATCTCAATGCGATCCCCTTCCCGCACTCACCTATTTTTAGAAAGCAGCAATCACCGCTCCTAAACACCCGGTCGTGCGATCCCCTCCCCTCCTCATGGGCGGTAATCCCCCTCCACGCTCCTTTGACCGGAGCCCGCTGAACCACCCCGCTAATCCCCGAACTCTCTCTCCACCGCACCTGCCGCGACCCCGAGCTCCCTCTGTAGCAGCAACCGCCGGCTGTCACTTGCCTTCCGCCCCCCCCGCCTCCCCGGTCAGTCTCCTGTCACGCGCTCTCTCGACGGCGAGATAATTGCTATTACATGACTCCAAACAAATGGCCGTAAAAATAGGATTTCTAACATTGGCTTCGCTAAAATATGACTCCAAATGTTTTTACTTCAGAATAATATGATTTTGAGTGTTTTAATTCATTTGAAAATTGCAAATACATGTATATCTAGTATATTTCCGTATTGACTTTTCTACCCTTGTGTAAAATCTAAATCATATGTATTCCGAAGTAAAAATGTTTGGAGTCATATTTTAGCTTAAACCAACGTTAGAAATCCTACTTTTTGCGAAGCCAATTGTTTGGAGTCATATAATAGCAATTATCTCCTCGAAGATAGCTTTGACGCCTTCGGATTTGCACTCAGATTTACACTCATGCTGGAGGAAGATAGATAAATCGTCGTTGTTATGGCTTTGCCCACACGGGTAACACTCGATTCTCCAGAGGTGCCCACCGGCAGAGATGCCCTCCGAGCTGACTAGGTCCCCCGCCGTTGGCATCGTTCTCCGTCTCCAAATAGTAGAGTTTGAACTGATGCGTGAAACACGCATCAAATATGCTGGTGCTCATGTTCATTGCTGACCTGGTAGAGATTGAAGCAAAATGTAGGAGGGTGCAATTTGCCTATTGCGGATCAACATTCACGTACACAAGTGTCAGATCAATGAGACTCAATATATATACATCTTTTTTTAAGAAGCGGTCTGAATATACATTGATTTCTCAAACAGAATGTAAAGTGTATTGTAAACTACCCTTCAAATTGCTAGATCTAACAGATTAATTTCCTCAGAATTGAATGCATGCGGTTCTTGCGGTCTGAAAAAAAAACTAAGACTGCTACAGCTGCACTAACCGATGAGGGGATGAGCCGTGTGGCGCCGTGCTTAAGCTTGACGGGTACGGCAGCCGGAGAGCGCGGACACCGCAGAGGACGGTGACACGGAACGACGCATTAGGTCGTCGTTGCCGGTCTGGTCGGTGGTGCGGCGCGTCGTCCCACATCCGGCGTCCGGTTTAACTTTTTTTTTAGATCGACACAGTACAACGTAGACACTCACAAGCGCACGCACACTCACCCCTATGAACACGCGACGCAAAACCCTACCCCTATGAGCACCTTCGAAGGACCGAGCACCCGGCAGATCCGGAGATTCCCGAAGTCACCATTGGCGCCTGCGTCGCCGACGGGGAACGTCGCTACGGGGAACGCCGCTACCACTTAATGCATAACGCCCGGTAAATCCTAGGAAAATCACAGGAAAAGATGCGAGCACCAGGATTTGAACCCCGGTGCGTAGCGCCCCACCGACTGTCCTACCATTGGACTACAAGCCAATTCGCCGGCGTCCGGTTTACCTAGGTCAGCACCATCACGTATATTCGCATGGATTGTGTGGGCGGTATCTGCTTCAGTCTACACGGCCTCCTTCCATCCCAAATTGTAAATCATTCTAAAATGTTAAGTCACAACATCTCAAGTTTTAACAAATTTATATGATAAAATAATAATATTTATCATGTTAACTAAAAATCATTACCTCCAAGATTCGTCGAATGACTTATAATTTTGAATGGAAGGAGCACGTACTAGAATTTTGTAGATAGAATCACTAAAAAGATCAAATAGGTCGTCTCAGATTCTTTTTAGGTCACAGATGAGAGTAGGCCTACACGTACGAGAATACAATTAACTTCGTCACAAATATGAGGTATTGAAGATTTAACTTTTATCTTGAATTTTAAGTTATCTTTTTTTAGAGAAAAAAAAGATCAAGTATTAGTACGTAGCCGTTCCCCCCAAACTAGGATTGCCTCTCCTCTGGTAGCTCCAAAACCCGCAAGCTTGGACTAACCCTGCAAAGTAGGCTATAACATAACCACTAGACTTGAGTCTCAGGTCGATCAACAGCACACTCTAATAATTTTTTTTTTGAATGAATCAGGCAGGAGAGCTGCTGATTATATTAAGAAGAGGAATCCCAGATTGGGCAATACAACGAAACAAGAACAATAAAGAAAAGTAGAAAAAAAACCCAACTATACTCCTCCGGTTGGATTGGGACATCAACGCTGGTTACCACTCAACGGCCGGTCGGATTGGGACCTCAACATGGCCAAGGCTCTATACAAACACAGCGGCAGAGAAGACAAAAAACAGCTGCAGCAACCACCCACAAACCACACACTTGCGGTCGTCGAAAACCACTAACGAAAGTCAGCGCCCAAGGTAAACAAAGGGGCGGACACCACCACACCGAGAAGGCGCGCCGTGCGGGACCCTTCGCCCGTAGTCTTTGCTGCATCAAAGCCACCATCTAACGGAATGAAAACACAGAGACCGACCCTCCACAACGCGCGGGGACTCTCCACATCCGCCCGACTCCTCACTTGTGCACGGGGGCCTCCCGCCACGCCCCGCCACAACGTTCCATGCTCCGGTCTCATTTCAAAGGTTGTCGTCAAAACAACGAGCAAAGATGCCCCGCCCACGAAGATCATCTTGAAGCAACCGCACCGTCGCCGTAGGTCGGCGTCCCCTCGTGAACTTCTCCGCACACAAAGGCTGCCGCCATCGAGCCGTAAGACCGGGGTTGTCACCACTACTACAGATTCGCTCATCACTACCGCCGGCATCACCGCCGGAATTTAATCCACCGGGCAAGTGTTGAAGCTTGCAAAGTTGATGAACCGTTTAGGCGCTGGAAACTTCGAAAACCCATGGATTCGACAAATTCGGCGGTGAAGACTCGGATCACCACCGGGTTGAATCATTCACCCTAAAGTGGTCTTGATGGACCAGAATCACTCGCGGGTTCGAATTAGAACCGAAAGTGATTTCAAGATTGACACAACCGGGTTGAATTAGAACCGATAGCGATTTGGGAGGGGAAGCAAATTAAAGGAACCGATAGCTCGCGGGGTTGAATGAAGAAGGAACGAAAAAAACAAACGATAGAAACAGAGAACGGAGATGAATTAAAACGACTTGAGAGTCATTATATATTACTAGATAATATATTTACAAAACAAAAAAAAGAAAGCGGCGGCCGCCACGCCTCCCGCCGTAGCGCAACGGGCCGCCTTATCGCCTCCCTCGCCGGGCCGCCTAGGCTTTCCGCTGGTCATTTGCCCGCCTCGTCCCGCCGCAGTCGGCGTTCCGCCCGCCCGATGGCGTTGCGCCCGCCCGCCACGTTCCCCGCCGCGCTGCCCGAGCTCCGCCCGACTGGCGGTATCCCCAGCAGGAATATCGGCCATGGCCTCGACGAAGGTGTAGAAGTTCGCCCGCCTTCTCCACCAACGGCCAAGCCACCGTTGGCGAGCCGACTTCTTCGCCGAGGCGGTGTTGAGCTTCGGAGGCGTCGTGGAGCGCCCCACGGTGAACAAACTCCTCGTTGGTGTAAACGCCGACCATCTCGTCGATGAAGAAGTTAGCTGCACGGGGTTTATGGAAGAGGCTAATTAGCGATGGAGATGGTACCAAATCAGGCGTTGTTATATAGTAACAAGCCATGGAATGCATGCGGTCCATAGTCATTCCCAAGGCGCGGCGCCATGAAAAGCGATCAACGGCGCACGACCGGCTCATCCAATGGCCGCCGCGATCGGCCGAATCTCCCCACGAAAGGCCGGCCGGCTACGCGTTTGCTTGTGGCGTTTCCAATGGCCGCTTCCTCGGCACGACGCGTTTCCCAACACCCAATCCCGAAATCCCGGTTCGATCCCCAACAAGCCGGTTTTGACCATTTTTTCAAGAACGATGATCGAGTTTAGCATTGTTATTTTGAAATAAGGAATGCATGCTTCACACTTGTTTATCATTGCTACAAGATCAACCACACGCGCACCGCCGATGCCGACGGGTGAGGGAGCGGGAGGGAGGGAGGGAGGCGAGAGACTTCTGGCCGGGCCGGAGCACGAAAATGACACACTCAACAAGTCGTAGCACGTCCACAACACCTAGGGCTATTTAAAGAATCAAACTTTGTACGCCCAAGCGGATAGCCATCACTTTTTTTTTCTTTTTTACCACAATCGTAGCATCCACGTTCACTTAGCGTGTTCACGGTGACTGTCTGCATGCATGCCGCCGCTTGGAGAACTAGCGTTGCCGGTAGCATTCACCGCTGGTTAGGAAACCGACCGGTGTCTTTGGAATCGATGAGAAAAGCCTGGTGGGCACCGGTGACTGCGGCGTCGGCGGGTTAAATCAATGTCGGTTAAAACCTTTGCCGGGTGTAGTTTCACACCCGGTGAGCAAGGATGTAGATCACCGGGGTGTAGTTTCACACCGGCGGTGTTTCACACCGGCGGCGATGTGTAGATCCTTTGCCGGTGCATCTTTTCTGCCGGTGGTATTCGACATCTTCTGGGTGAAAACTTAGACCCCGTATTTGATTTCAAAAATTCTCCGCCATAGTTCTCAACTCACCGGCTGACCCTTCGCACCAATCTTTGGCGCCTTCCGCCGCCACGCCCTCCGTACAACGGCAGTCGACTCAACCACGCCATCTCGCCTATTTAAACGGCAAGGGGGACGCTGTGTTTTGCACCCAGTTTCTCCTCTCTGTTGTTGCATTCTTGGTTCGTCCAGTAGTTCCTAACCCTCTCCTCAAAATCTGAGAGGGCTTAGTTTTGAATTTTTAGTGTCATGGGTTTTGGATCTAGGAAATCTTTTCTCCTTATTTTCCTTGTTCTTCGTCCTCGATCTTCTTTGCTAGCGGTACTTTCGGTTCCACATACATATGGCCTTTCTTTGGGAGAAAGCCCTCCACATCTGAATATGCCTAGTCCAAGAAAATGGTTTACGAAAAAAGGTGCTAGAAGAGTCTTCTTGATGAAGGAGAGACACAGGGGCTTACGGCTTACGTGGGTGCCATGATTCAAGATCGAACTCACGGACTCATATTAAGAGTCAGGAGTCCTTGTGCTTTGGGGTGCTAGTGTTCACCAATATCGGGCACATGGGCATATAGTATCCGAATCATATGGTGCATCCATGGAAAAACAACCCTCATTGGACCAAGTTCTTTGTGATTTCATCCTTGGTCCAATGGTCAAGTTTGGGCTGAAGATGAAGCTCGGTGAATCTCATCCTCCAACCTCCTCAATGAGTGCACGTAAGCGACCTCGCCACTTCTTCGATCCGAGGAGATGCTACGAGAGACTTCTCGAGGTGGTTAAATTTTAATGTGTTTGTACACTTTGATTGTAGCATTGACCTATCGTGAATTGTTCTTTGTTACCATATATTTAGTTCTATGTAAGGTCTTTGCTATGGAAATATATGTAATGTAAGGTCTTTGTTATGGAAATATATGCAATCAAATTTCTTATACATTTGTATTTACATTTTGATATGAATCTTGATTGTCTCTTTGATACCTTTGAGTTTCCATTTTTTTACCCTTCATCGAACGTAATAAAGACGGTTGCAATAAAGACGGTTGCGTCAATGAAATATCTTTGCATATTATGAGGAAAATTCAACGAGATATATATCCAAATCTAATGTGAATGAAATAAAGTTATATATGTAACAAAAACAAAGAACGAGATAATGAATTTTATTCACATCCATATCCCATTCGAGCAGATAACCAAAACCCGGCTTTGCGTGAAGCATCTATCAGTACATATGCAAAGAAGACGCGCAACAATGCATGCATGCAAGCGAGTGAAGTGACAACTTTGTGAATTTTGCTTGGGATACATACAAACAACCGGTAGTGATATTGTATTCCTTCGGCCGGCTCCATTCAAATAACCGTAGTCATGTTGTTATCACTGCCGGCTCCATTCAAATAACTTATTTGGCGATGAGCCATTCGCCCGGTGTGGACACAAGGCCATTCCCTTATCCGACCATCGTATGTAATTTTTTCTAACATTTTTTATTTCTTATTTTACTATAACAAATACATGGACAATTAGTTTAACTTAACGTTATTTTGTTGCATTTATATGTTTCACGGACTTTATCCCCAATACAATGGCTAGAAACAAAGACTTAGCTAGTTCTCTATCTCGATTTTGTGGAGACCACGACATCTAGAGCATCGTCACTGGTCATCAACTATATACGTGTGAAATAAGTTTTTACATCCCTTCGAGGATTCCGGGACACAACAGACCACCTAATCCACGAGAGGGGAAAGCGAGAGAACGACGTGCAAAACGCCGAGTACCATGCCGTTTCCTTGTGCTTAGATTCTCTTCGACGTGTTTGCTACATTGTGCGATTTTCGCACTTCAAGATATTTGCCTTGTCTGGCGATAATATCCCCCATGGCAATATAGCGGATATGTTGGGAGTTACAACCATGATGATGTGGTAATAAATTAAATTCATCATTTTGGCAATGCATATTAGATAGATTCACATCATCCTCATTCATTTTGGTTCTCCCACTTGCGAGATTTTGCTCCACGATCTTACTTATCTTTGCATGTGGCTTGGCGGCCGTTCTCGACCAAGCTACGAACCGACTTCGAATACGATTGGGACTTCTCGTGCACACCTTGGCCAGCAAACTACGGAAGGGCGACAATACCGCATAAGGTTTACTAACTTAGGCACTAGTCGTTCAAGAGGTTATATCTATGGTCGAGCATTTTTACGTCCTTGCGAGGGGGACGAGAGTGCAATCATAAGGGCATTGACCTTCATCGACTCAAGCGGATACTTAATCCGTGACATCAATTACCCGATATTTCTACAATCCTACATTCGTGTGCATGGATCACAAAATTTGGACCCAATATTGATCCCGGCGGCGATGATGATGAGCAGTGTGTTTACTATGTTAATTATTTGTAAGGTTGAATGGTTACATTCTAATTAATTTGTAATGTTCTTGTGGCTCATATGGTCTCAAACTTTTTCGAGCCTTTCACATGCAAATGGGGAAGCACCCACTAAGTTTGAGATTTTTCGGAGTTGGTTTGGTACTTTTTCGGTTTATTTGAATTTAGCGACGCCACCTTGTAATTATAGTTTGAAGCGAAGCGTACCCAAAAAAAGAGACGGAATCTTTGCTAGACTTTTCCACGAGGGGGTCTCATGTTCCCTAGGAGGCAAATCACCGTGGAGGTCCAAGAAAAATTCTTGTGTTTCCATGGTTTAATTAGCCTTCTTGTCGTCGCTTTAGCTCGAAGAAAATCATAGTAATTAAAATATTTATCAGAAAAACCTAAGAACTTGTGGGGTCATATTTTGGGTGTACATGGCCGGGAAAAAAAATTCAAGCCATTTCCACCAAGGAGGATTACACATCCTTCACGGAGGCACATGATCCCTACCATCGAACCGGGACTATACGATTGTAGTTCTTGTGCTCCATGTGGTTCATATGTTTTCTTTGGTGTTGTAGTGGTCTCAAACTTTTCTCGAGCCTTTCACATGCTAATTGGGAAGCACCCACGAAGTTTGAGATTTTTCGAAGTTGGTTTGGTACTTTTTCGGTTTATTTGAATTTTGCGCGACGCCACCTTGTAATTATAGTTTGAACTGGCGTACTCACGAAAAGAGCCGGAATCTTTGCTAGACTTTTCCATTGGGGTCTCATGTGCCCTAGGAGGCAAATCACCGTGGAGGTCCAAGACATATTCTTGTGTTTTCATGGTTTAATTAGCCTTCTTGTCGCCGATTTAGGTAGAAGAAAATCATAGTAATTAAAATATTTATCGAAAAACCTAAGAACTTGTGTGGGGTCATATTTTGGGTGTACATGACTGGGAAAAAAATTCAAGCCATTTCCACCATAGAGGATTACACATCCTTCACAAAGGTACATGATCCCTACCATCGAACTAGGACTATACGAGTGTAGTTCTTGTGCTCCATGTGGTTCATATGTTTTGCCGGTGTTGTAGTGGTCTCAAACTTTTTTCGAGCCTTTCACATGCAAATTGGGAAGCACCACGAAGTTTGAGATTTTTTCGGAGTTGGTTTGGTACTTTTTCGGTTTATTTGAATTTACGTGCGACGCCACCTTGTAATTATAGTTTGAACCGAGCGTACCCACGAAAAGAGCCGGAATGAATCTGCTAGACTTTTCCACGAGGGTCTCATGTGCCCTAGGAGGCAAATCACCGTGGAGGTCCAAAACATATTCTTGTGTTTCCATGGTTTAATTAGCCTTCTTGTCGCCGATTTAGGTAGAAGAAAATTATAGTAATTAAAATATTTATCGAGAAAAACCTAAGAACTTGTGTGGGGTCATATTTTGGGTGTACATGACTGGAAAAAAAAAAATTCAAGCCATTTTACCATGGAGGATTACACATCCTTCACAAAGGTACATGATCATCCATGAAGTGGCAACATTTCTATTTCCTTTGCTTAGGTGCGTGTAATAACTTATAGGCCGAATAGGATTGGGGTGAAATTTTTTCAAATCTATCGAACCTCCCGCCATTTCGTTCCCCACGGCGCCCAAACCAGCCTTGCCTATATATATAGGTGAGTGACTCGGAGCGAAATTTTGGCAAGCCATTTGAACACAGCGCCATTCGTTCCCCACCGGTAGAAAGAGCACCTGATTCGCCGACGGGCGCACCACCAACTCCAACGTCGCCGTTCATCGTCCCCTACGCCGCCGGGCCGTCCGTTCGCGCATCCGGTCGTTCCGCTCGGCCGGAATCGAGGCTTGATGGCGTTCTCCCATGCCGCGCTCCTCCCTCCGGCGTCCCTAACGCGGCGCAGGCATCCCTCGCCCTTCGGCCCCTTCCACGGTGAGAACTAATGATCCCTTTAGGTGTACGAGTTGTTACCTATGAGAATGAGAACTAATTCGCATTGTCCTAGCCTCGCGTCGCGCTTGGTCTTCCTCCCGACGGAGGACCGCCGCCACACCTCTCTGCGTCAGCGGCCTCACGCCCGTCTTCCTCTTCACCGCCCCGGCCCGTACCGTCCGCGACCTTGTCCTCCTCAAATCCTCCAAGACAAGATAGGAGCGCACGAGGCGCCGAAAGCTTGGTGAGTGCGTCGGTCACCCCTTGAGGTGTTCGTTGAAATGCCCGTCTCGGTCAGCGCAACTCGTGCTCGAATTGTGATTGAAATTCATGAGTTAGTGTTGTTCAAAATCCGGTTTGGATATTTTAAAATATATGCATAACTTCTTTGTACAACTTTTATGAATAACATAACAATATCATCCTATTTTGGTGACATGTATAGGCAAGCATGGCGTGGTACATAGTGTTTGTTGGTCGGCGTCTTGGGGATCTATCTAACTTGGGAAGATTGCTATGCTCAAGTCCAAGGCTACGCTAATAATTGTTACGAGAAAATACAACACCGAAGGTGAAAATTTGTCGTCGCCTACAATGATGCAAACTAGCCGGCCACGGAGATTGAAGAGAAGCCACCCCACATACTTATGAAGATTGTGAGAATTCTTTGCTTAATTGGTTTTGGAAAGATGTCATGCTTTTTATTTATGTCTATGACTCTATGGTCATTGGTGTTTTTATATTAGAAGTTCATGTAGGCTTAGTTTCTAGAACATTAGGTGGATTTTGTTGTATGTAACCATTAAATCTGTAATGTTTTTGACGATATTAATGTATGATGATTTTTTGGATTTAAAAGAGCTGAATTCCACGAATAAATTTAAAAATTTAAAACAAAAACGCCGGGTGGCATGGGCGACGGTGAATGAGCAACAAACCGGTAGTGTAACTATACCAAACACTATCGGTTTGAATTACTAACCGTCATAGGCGGCGAAACATCACTTTGTCGGTTGCATTAACCAACCGATAGTCTCCACTCTAATCTTATTTGTCGATTGAGATCACCGGCGGTGTTCACGTAAAGTTCAGCGACGGGTTCAAAGTAAGCCGCCATTGTTAGCTCTTCGATACATGTCGGCCGGTCTAACCCGATAGTGTTATCCCCCACGATTCTGTCGGTTCGTTAACGCCCGACGGTGCTCCCAATATCAACTCTGCCGCCTACCGACTTACGAACCCTGCATTGCTTGGATCAAAAATCTTTGCCGGGTCGTGGGAACACCCGACGGTGTTCGGTGGCGGTCTATTGCCGGTTCGATATCAAACCGGCGGTCTCTCCTCGCATCACCGCCGGTGTTTTGACCCGCAGTGTTTGAACCCACATCACTACGCTATGGTTCTGCCGGTTCGGTTTTTGGTGAAGGGGGTTGGAGCCCGGCGGTGATGGACAATGCACGTAGTAGTGCACTTGCGCCATCTTCGGCGTTGTATCTCACCGAGTGATTGCGACCATCTTTGTAAAGACCCGCCGCGATCGGCGCAAGCCTAGCCGTCCCCGTTGTCGTTGCCGCAAGTGCCGTCAGAAGACCAGATCCCGCACCGCATTGGCCACTGCGGTGGCAATGCCGACCACCACGGTCCGTATGCAAGCGACCGAGCGACAAAGAGAGATGACCCTTGTCCACAAACAAGAAAGCAAAACCTCCGCGTCCGTGAGAAGCCGACACCCTTCACGCCTGCCACCCCACGGACAAGCCAGCCGAAAGTGAGCCGTCGAAAGTAGTGGCCTAGCAGCACCAAAGCCAAGCGCGGTCCCTAGAGACGACGCCTCCAAGGAGGGCACGACGCCAATGGCGCCACCGTCGCTCGTCCAATAATGGAAAGGGTTTTCACCCGGGGACCTCGCAGCGGTAGGGGTTGTAGCTCCAACATGGCGCCCCCTAACGGGGAGAGCGACGTCGAGGACGCCGCCGCCATGCCACTAGCATGAAGCGGGTGAAAGCTTTCGCTTGGAGCATATGAAACCCCTGCTGCACGCGCATGGCAAGGCACACCAGGCCTGCCGCCGTGACCGCCCACCAGAGCAACCTCTCCGTCGCATTCCCACCGCCCACACTGTCGTAGACCTGCAGCTCCTCACCGCCGTCACCCACCGCACTGCTCAGCACCGCGCCGAACAGCCAGCAAGCATGCCGCACAGCTTCCAGCGGAGGCCACCGCACGACCGCCTCACGCAGCCTGCGCCTCCACGCACCGTCGACTGCCACGCAGCCCGGCACTGCCGCCGGTCAACACGGCAACACGCTGCAGCCACCCCGGCCGCACCCACTGCGAGATCCGCTGCCTGGCCCCGCGACCAAGCCTCCACATCGCACCTCCTGAGCCCGCCGCCTCCACGGTCGTCGCCGAGGTCGTCCTGCGCTGATCGGCACGCTCGTCGCAGATCCGGTGAGGGAGGGCCGGATCCAGCCTCCAGGGCGCCGGATCCGCGCTCCAACGCCACCGCCGTCGCCATGGCCAGCGGGGCCGCCGCACGTCGTTCCTTCGCCCCGGAGACGACGCCAGTCGAGGGAGCCACAAAAGCCCCGCCGCCGCCATCCTGAGGGCCCGATCGGGATCCCGGCAGGCCCCTCGGGAGGCGGCAGGGGATGGGAGGGGGTTGGCGCGGAGGAGCTCGGCGGTGTCGCCGCTTGAGTCGCCCGAGCGGGGGTGACCGAGCGGGGGAGTTTCCGCAGGACAGTGCCTTGTTGCACACTCTAATAATAAGCCTCTGATCAACTAGAGTTGTTCATCGCCTTCTCCTTCGATAGGAATAATCACACAGGCCTGAACAAAGTCCTCAGACCTATTGCACAATCTCCAAAAGTAATAAGCTAATAATCTGCTTGCAAATCAATCACCTAGTGCCACTTGTGACTTGATCACTCTCTCATAGCGTCACGCTATAGTCTCTTAGTTGCTGTCCAAATAAAGCCTCAAATGCAAGAATATGATAGGGGAGATGAAATTGGAGCACGCATAGTGTATATGACACGTAGGATCAGTTGCACATACACACACAAATTTACACACATTGACACAAAAATACCTTTTCACCTTTATTGAAATGAAAGCATGATTTCTTACAATGCCGAAGTTTTACTTAGCATGGTGTGCAAACAACTCAATGTGTTTGTACAATTTACCGCTTGATATTAAAAAGAAATCAACAGGAAATTTGTACAATGGAATGCCTATTTAATCGTCTGCAAAGTCACAACTACACAAAATATTTTGTGATGCGTTTTCAAACTGGCCTTCGAGGCACTAGACCCAGTTGCCTGCCACGGTTATTCGTGGCCAAGCAGCCAACCCAACAACCACCTCGCTAAATCATTAACCAAGGCTGGCATCCTAATACAACCACTTCGTTTAATACATTAACCGAGATTAACCGAGCTCATCATATATACAATGTTAGGGTTTTGGTTTCACTTATCCAACATGTCTTCATGATGCCCCTCCCTCTTCCCCACTACTGAAAAGCATCTCAGGTCAGAACACAAAACAAAAACATTCCTCCAGGGTTTCATCTCATTATTTCACAATATACTCTAATAGGCAAGAGCTCAAATATGGAAAAATATAAAATGTGTGTTCACATAATGTTGATAGCAAAGCCAATTGTTCACATATTGCAAAAATCAAGTCTTCTATTTCAGACTGAAGGAAAACACATAATCTGTTCGAGAGGCTTCCTTGTTTTGCTTCCTTTGCCTTTCTTCTTGCCAATCTACGGCATAATCCTGGAAGCATATGAAATGGTAATGTATTTGGAAAAGATAGTTTCTGGAAGCAACCCATGCATACTTCTACTTGTTCAATATACAATGACTTGTCACATGAATACTTCATTTGTACCTTTTGGCTTTTGCCAATGACAGTTTCTAACACAAACAGACTACTTGTTATTCTTAAATCTGAGAGAAAAATAAAAGATAAATGTGCTACAAAGTACAATAGAACGAGCAGACTAGCAGCAATAATAAATCTGAAAGAAAAAGAGAAAAGTTCTCACAAGCAAATGTCATATTATATTCATAAACAAAAGAAATATTCATTTGGCTTTTAAGTTTCATACTAGGCAAATCTTACCTGAAGAGACACATGCAAAGAAAAATCTTTTGAAACTAGTGAGATGCACTACTGAAAAGCACAGGTGACATCAAGTCATTGTCAATAACAACTCTCTCTAAACGAAATATTTATGCAACACATGTATCAAACATAACAATTACTAATGTATGTTAAGAATTGGCAACTCATGTGTCAAAATAAACTGACTCATTATTTTGTTCCTTTGCCTTTCTTTGGCTCCATGACTCTTGCCTCTTTCTTTGTTTCTTGAATTGTTACCTTTTGCTCCCTAACACCCACCCTCTTCCTGTAACATTTCAAACTCTATAATTATCTTGACTACATTTTATTAAATTACCAGGAGGGGTTCCCTCCAAAAAAGAAAACTCGTAGAAGTCTATGTTTCAGTCTTTTTGGTTGACATGGCTCCAAATCTTTCTGTCGAGAGAGCGTTGGCAAATCAAGATTTAGATCATACATCATATAAGAAAAAAAAAAAATGTTCAAACGAACTTAATGAAAAGGTGACATACATACGAACTTGCATTTGAAACAATTCACACTTGCAAAATTGTTACTAATTGGATACACAATGTAAGGCACACAATATAATGCGCAGAACTTCACTTTGCCAAATTGTAACTATTACTAAATTGGAGTAATAGTTACAAACGGAAAATACAAGCACTTTTTAACAGGTTCAGCCAGCATCCACCGAACTCAAACAGTGCAATAAAGCTAGTACGTCTGTAGGCTCCATTAGCATGTATGCCTGTCCCCTATATCCCAACCTTCTCCCTCAACTCTTCAAGAATCGATGGGAATTTTAGCACCAACTGAGCAAACCCATCTGCCAACACAGCTTCCTTGAAGTTCTTCTCTTCCCCGAAGAAATCAAGGCACTTCCTTTTCAGCCCAGGACAGTTGTATGTTTCAGCACAGATCAGAGTAAAAAGCAACCGTATGCACAGATACATTATCCCACAGCTTACTGGCACATAGAAGCTTCAGGCGATCCAAGGCGAACCGGTCCGCTGCAGCGAGCAAGAGCCGAAGCATGTCATCAGGAGAGTCCCCAAGATCCACATCCACGGGACAAGCATCGGTGTACATGAAGCGGAGCATAAGTTTGAACGTCGCTGGCGCAATGTCATGCAACGGGATGGATGACATGTTGGCTTCTGCCATGGAGCCCAGGAGTTGCGCCTTGAAAACCGGCGAGCGAGCAGCTAGCAAAGCCCGGTGAGCAGGGAACTTCTCGCCATCGACAATGAATGAAACATCGGAACCGTCTGAGTCCAGCAGGAGGCCGAGATGGCTTGCGATGTTGGAGGGTGGCACATTGAGGGGATCGTTGTGCACAACTTTGACTGCTCCCACAATGATGAAGGAACCATTCGTCAGGTAGAGTGACTCGACGACACTTCGCTTCAAGAAGCAATACCAACCCCAATCGTTGTTGGGGCTGGTCTCTGGTGGGTAAACCTGCACGCACCTGTTTGCATGGGTTGTAGAGGGAGCGCCGTCTCTGTCCATGACAAAGGCCTCGAAGATAGCTTTGACGTCTTTGGATTTGCTCATAAGCTTGAGGTAGATAGATATGTACTCACCCTTGTCCGCTTTCCTTTCCCCGCATGGGTAGCAATTGATCCTCCAGAGGTGCCCCCCAGCGGAGATGTCCTCCGAGCTGACAAAGTGCCCAATGGCGGCGTCCTTCGTCTCCAGGTAGTTGAATTTGAACTGATGCGTGAAGAAAGAATCGAACTTACTGGCACTCATGTTTATAGTAGGCAGTATGGACGGGGGGCGTCACAGATTATATTGAGCAAGGGATCGTCTCCGGGACAAGGACGATGACGATGAGTTGTTAAGAACGAAGATCGATGACGCGCGCGGCACGGCGCTGGCGGCGGCGGCTCACGGGCGTCGGAGAGGTGACATGGACTCTGATTTGGGGAAACTTGGAAGGGATGGGGATTGAAGTGATTTAGGTTTAACAGGGGTTGGTGTGGTGGGCTGGCCGGCGGGGTTTAAGTTTTGGGCCGGATCGCGGAATTTGGACGCGGGCCAAATTTGGCTTACAATTTTATTTTTAGTACATTTAGCTCAGAAATTTGACCCGTATATTTTTTTTTATATAAACCTAAAATTTTGATTCCCCTAAAAAAAAATTAAAACTTTGATTCTCTATGTTTTGCGATATTTCAGGATGTTGCAAACCCTTGAGTACCCAACGAAAACTACAATATTGCACAATTTTTTTTTCTAGTGTATTTGCTAGATTGTTACAATGTGGTGACTAGATTATTAAAATTTGTTTGTGAAAGCTATATGTGTGTCTATTTCAACATTTGATTTTTAGAAGCCACTATCTAAAGTTAGGAAAAAAAAAACTAAACAGATCTAGGATGAACTAGATGGATGTTATAATAAGAAGCACTCCATCTTTTCAAAATGGAATCCACTTTGGGCTGCCCTGAGGCTGTCGTCCTTAATGTCGTGTCTCAGGTCTCAAGGGCCCCGGCAACGCACCCTGCATTTTAGTCCACGCGGCAAGCCCTCATGGTGGGTCCATCCGGGGATAGTTGCACGCTCCTGTGCGAGTCATGACTTCGTCTGGCGACGTTGCCTGCCCTCTGCTCCGGTCTGGCACCATCACGTCACGCCCCGTCTCGTACACCGCTCGTAAAGGTTCCGTGGTTCATTGGTCATCTGTGTTCCTCTTCGTCCCTTGGACGAGAAGGCATGTCCACTCCCGTCATGGTGAGTCCTTCGTCAAATATCGGGCAAAGCGGACTCGGGTGTGCCACATCGGGCGGGGTGATGACCGAACGTCCCATGACGGGCAAGATGGACTTGCGTCCCCCACGTCGGGTGAGATGGAGACGCTTATACACCGGATTGGGCTGAAGCCATGTGATGGCGCCACCCGTGCTTTGTACCCATGATTGTAACCCATGGTTTATCTCCACAACATTGGGCTTGTCCACAGGTTTTGATTTATTTTATTTTTTTTATTCGATTTGCTGAGGCAGGCATCGAACCGCCTCAGAAAAGTTTTGTGCAGTAGTGAGTGGTTAATGCTTACAAGCAAGTACGATTATATATGATTCTCAGAAAAGAAGCAACTATGATTAAGTATGATTATGATTTTTGTATGCCATAGGGTTGCTTCTTGATACAAATTATAAGATCATACACATTGATTACATCAAGTAAGTGCTTTTGTTCTTTGTACGAATTCTTTAGAAATGAGTTCTCATTTTTTTAAAGATATGTTCATACTAACAAGTCTACTAACACACATTCCTAAAGACATGATATACATGTATAACGTTTTCATAATTCAAAACAAAATATAATACATGCTTCTATTGCTTTTTTTTTTATTCCCTCTTGAACCGAAGCATCTCAGGTCAGAACATAAAACAAAATACATTCCTCCAGGGTTTCATCTCATTATTTCACAATATACTCTAATAGGAAAGAGCTCAAATATGGAAAAATATGACATGCGTGCTCACATAATTTTGACAGCAAGCCAATTGTTCACATATTGCACAATCAAGTCTTCTATTTCTGACCGAAGGAAAACACATAATCTGTTCCAGTGGCTTCCTTGTTTTGCTTCCTTTGGCTTTCTTCTTGCCAATCTACGGCATAATCCCGGAAGTGAAATGGTAATGTATTTCGAAAAGATAGTTTCTGGAAGCAACCCATGCATACTTCTACTTGTTCAATAGACAATGACAGTTTCTAACACAGACTACTAGTTATTCTGAAATCTGAAAGAAAAATAAAAGAGAAATGTGCTACAAAGTGCAATAGAACCAGTAAACTAGCAGCACTAATAAATCTGAAAGAAAATAGAAAAGTACTCACAAGCAAATGTCATATTATATTCACAAACAAAAGAAATATTCATTTGGCTTTTAAGTTTCAGACTAGGCAAATCTTAACTGAATAGACAAATCTTTTGAAACTAGTGAGATGCACTACTGAAAAGCACAGGTGACATCAAGTCATTGTCAATAAAGATTCTCTCTAAACAAAATATTTACGCAACACATGTATCAAACATAACAATTACTAGTATGTTAAGAATTGGCAACTCATGTATCAAAAAATAAACTGACTTGTTATTTTGTTCCTTCACCTTCTTTGGCTCCATGACTCTTGCCTCTTTCTTGTTTCTTGAATTGCCACCTTTTGCTCCCTATCACCCACCTTCTTCCTGTAACATTTCAAACTCTATAATTACCAGGCTACTCCCTCCGGGATGGTATTAGAAGTCGTTTAGGACAGCGACACGGTCTTCAAAACACAACTTTGACCTCTTATTATTATAAAAATATTTATGGAGATGTGATATATGTATACTTTTATCAAAGTATTTTTTTTAAGATAAATCTACTCATATAATTTTTTTACATTTACAAACTCAACAACTTAAAAGTTATTGATAATTTATATTCCCGATGTTTGAGCCAAACCTTGTCCAAAAACGACTTCTAATACCATCCCGGAGGTAGTATGTTTAAATTACCAGGAGAGGTTTCCCTCCAAAAGGAAAAACTCAGAGAAGTCTATGTTTTAGTCTTTTGGTTGACATGGCTCCAAATCTTTCTGTCGTAGAGAGTGTTCGCAAATCAAGATTATTTAGATCATACATCATGTAAAAAAAAAAAAATGGTCAAACGAACTTAATGAAAAAGGAGACATACATACAAACTTGCATTGTGAAACAATTCACACTTGCAAAATTGTTACTAATTGATACACAATGTAAGGCACACAATGCACAGAAGATAAACTTCACTTTGCCAAATTGTTACTGATTGGATAATATAAAAATTAAAGTCCACATGGTCACTTGCCAAATTGTAACTACTAGTAACATGCCCGTGCGTTGCTACAGGATAGGTAACATTTATCCTAAAAAAAACATAGGATCGCATGATAAAACAACAAATTAAATAGCTTATATTTAATATTTAATCCAAAAAGGCAAAGTTGAACAAAATAAACATAGTCACGGAGAGGATAGCTTCACAGGCTCACAAACACTACTATAGACATTTTTTTTTTAGAAACACTATAGACATTTTTATGATGCAACTAAGACATTGTTTTATATCAGCAATAAGATTGCCTATGCTTGCCAGCAATAAGATTGCACATGCTTGCCCCCCCGCCTACCGTCGACCAACCACCACCCAACACTAATTTACTATATTGAACATGTTTTAACAAAATTAAATAACTCAAACACAAATTAAGATGGGCAAACATTAAGAGTGCGACATGCACATTCCTTCATAAATTAGTTGGAGCACCTGATTTTTATGCCAAATAGCAACACCAAAGCTTCCAAGAAATCAAATCACTAAGCATCAATAGAAACTTTTTTTAACAAAATGCATTTCATTCATTTAGCAGTAGAAGGATGCTAGTAACCAAAAGGGCCTTATGGTTTTGCACTGGTCAGTGTCTCAACAAGAGGACACTGATGGAGATGAGCTCTGTAGGAGCATTGTACATGACTTGGCTGATGAACAGTCGTAGCTGCAGAAAGGGCTAGCCTAGCTAGTGAGTATGCAGCAGCATTATCTTTCCTGTTGATCTTGTACACTTGTGCTTGGATGATGGTAGCACAGTTATCGTACTCCTGGGTAAAAGGCTTCATTCTCCAATCAGGCGGATGCTTATGATCAGCTGAAGAAATGAAGCGCTCCTGCAGACTGCTATTTGTGTAAAAAGAAACATTTGAATAGTTCAAGCAGGTGGTAATCTTGGCTGCAAGGGCCAGCGCACCGGCTTCAGCCATGATCACCGAAGAAACTTGATGCATAATTGCCTTGATGTATGACGATCTTGTTGGCTGCATGACAAAAATTAGTGATTACTATAGGCATCCAGTAATAAGTTGTCAGATAAAAGAACCACAGTGGCATGTCCGACTTACTTTGAAGAAATGTCGACCAAGATTTTAAAATGTCAACAGAGAGAGCAATGTGTTTTCCTATCCATATGAAATTTAAGCTCTGACAACTATAATTTCAAATTGAAATAGTGTTCAGGTACAAATGACTTCACACAAATTACTTACCTATTTTGAGAATACCTTATTTCTATTTCACAGTTAACATTCTCTATACAAATAAGTGGAACATAACCAAGGGGACACCAACATACTGGTAGTCAAAAACGCACCCAATTTGCTATCTTATCAATGGTTCATATAAGCATCAGCAGGAACAGATTATTGTACCTCGAAAGGCAAAAGAAGACAATTGGAAATTTAGAAACAAAGTCTACTTTTAAGTTGACATAACCATATAGAAAACACTAAGACCGCTGCATCTCTATCACTACGTCCTAAAAAGAATGAGCACAAAAAAAGAGGCACTGCATGGACAGCAAGGCTGAGTTTCATGGACAGGGTAAACTACGTGCATGCAGTCCTTGGGCTCTCCTTATTTTAGAAGAAAAGACCGAACATAACTAAATTTAACTAATGAATGGGATTTAGAGTTTGATGTGTCCAAATTTGAACATGAAGGCGAGAAACGTTAATTCTTAAATCTTCCCCAGAATCGAGCCTCAGAGTATGACCTATCATTAGTGCTTACGATTTCCAAGCTTAGCATCAATTCCGGAGCATCACTCAACCTAGTTACATTTATTTAGAGGTAGTATAATTAATCAAATTCTGTTTAAAAACTGCAAAGCTACCATTAAGTTTTTCAAAGCTAACATTCTGGAATTCTCTGAAGTCTCTATAGGTGATGCACATATGAAATTTCTGAACTCTCTATAGGTCATGCACATATGAATTTTCTGAACTCAAACAGATATCCTTTTAGCATGAATGGCTCCACTTAGGATAAGTTATAAGCAGAGGCATTGTCGTTCCATAAGCTATCATTTTGCAAAAGGAGAAGCAAACCTAACTATATTCAAGCAGTCTTCCATTAGAAATAGTCTTTATTATTAAGAAAAAAATATTGTGCAAAAAGGACTCCATCTTATTACTACAAGATCAAAATATGGATGTATTTCGTCAAAAAAGTTTTTGCTTGAGTTGATGACAGTGACATTTTAAAATCAAGAACATAGCATATGATGGCTTGAGGTAAAAACTACTTGTCTTGGTCATTCCCAATCTGGCATCCTGTCGGAATGTTTTTGTAGACCAACGTGTTATAAAGAACTGCTTATGTGATATAATTTACTTGGGGGTGCAATTACCTTTGCAAGATATAGTCGAGAATAGTATACGTCATTGACCATTTCTGTAATCCGCACCAAACACATCTAAAAAGCAGAGTATACAGTCAATGTGATCGTTGCGTCAGCATATCAAGCCAAAATGCTATGGATTACACTTCACATATATTATTTCCCTCTAAACACACCATATCCCATCCTTGCAGTCATCTCCCAATACCACATTGTAGGTGCCTTGGCTGAAAAGACATAACAATGTCAATGCATTTTAGAACCTATATATATAGAACTTTGTACAGTAACTAAATCCAACTCTTCCAATTTGGATGTTGAAGCACAGCCAGCAACTTGATGCTCAGTGTCTCCACTGGGGAGGAGGAAGAGGAAATACATAAATAGTCCATAATTGCATGACTATATTTTGCATACCTATAGTGCAAAAAGGGCAACCAATTACAAACCTAGTAGCAATCAACCAACTGACAACAGCAGAAAAAGAATGTGATGTGGCTGTAGTGAGTGAATTTAAAGCTTATCACAGGCCATAGTGAGTGAAATAAGTAACATAAAAAAAAGCTTATCAGTAGGTTAAATTCAACTGAAAATATTTGCCACATCACACAAGAAAAAGAATGGGCTCAAGTTCAGTTGAAGCTCTTAGATTCAGAACTGCAGGCTGGACATCAGACTTCTCTGATTGCTAAAACTACAAATCTCAAACTCAGCTCAAATTGATACGACAGGGATCTGCCTGATATTGCTATTAGCGTAGCCTGATCATTTTTAAATAGGCCACATTTGTCAAAAAGCATTTAGCTGAAAGACATTGATATCACATTTGTTGAAATTGATAACTGGATATAAGCACAGAAATATAAGCATTCTTGGACAAAAGTACTTCATCGTTTTTGATTGGTCACATCAATCATGAGTTGGCTGTCAGAACTCACAATACCCAAATTTGAACATAAAAGACTCAGTATGGAATAAATAGGTGAAGTCAGTCAGATTTTTTTTTTAGATAAAGGATAAAAATCCGCTTCATCTATCCGAAGATAGAATCGGACCAATTATTACAGAGTTCAAAAACAAAACCAAACTTGCTGGAAACAACCTCCCGGTCACACTCAAATCCGACAAGGCAAGGAAATAAAAGTCTTTGGCTATACATAACCAACGTGTCTCTGTGATAGCCAACCACTAGAACCGAAGAATGATAGCGCCGACACTTCAAGGTGACGCGTCTTTGCGGCGACTAATTGATCTTGAAGATCTTCATTCATTTTGCAAGCTTGCCCACCGACGTAGCCAATGAGTTCCTCGGAATAGTACCCGCAAAAGAGTTTTTGGTTTGCATTTGTCAAAAACAACTTCATTCCTTGTCGGCCCGGATTGCCCAAAAAGTGCGAGATGTGCTTTAATAACAATGTATTATACTTTTTGTTCCCCGATTTAGACCAAAAAGGAACAAGTCATTTACACTCAAAGGCGGTCTTAAACCAAAAAGTAAATGTATAGAACGCCACAAAAATTTGGCATAGAAGCAATCAAAAAATAGGTGTTGAATTGATTCAGGGGAGAAGACAGAAAGAGCATGTTTATCTCCATTCCAATTCCTCCTAGCAAGTTGTCTTTGGTTAGAACAACACCTTTTTTTGATATACCACATAAAAATTTTTATTTTCATTGATAATTTTGTCTTCCAAATATCTTGTGACACCCTCACCCCATTGTTAATTAAAGCAAAGATACATGGACTTGACCGTAAACGTTCTGCAGGCCTTTAGATCCCATACAAATACATCTCTTTCCCCGAAGTTAAATTAATATGTTGTAAGGATGACACAATACGGAGCCAATGAGATAAGTTAACCCCCACTAGATTCCTCCTAAAAAAGAAATATTTAGTACAGGGGAACTTAGTATGTTAGCTACGGTATCTTGCTTTCTCCTAACAATATTAAACAAACCTGGGAATTTATCTTTGAGGGGTTTATTCCCTAGCCAAGTATCAATCCAAAAACGTGTTTGAGACCCATCTTTGACACTAAAATGACCTAACTTGAAGAAGCTATCTTTAACATTCATCAAACTTCTCCGTAAATGTGAATCTGTTGGTTTCTTCACACAACCCGCCTAAAGTCTTATTTTTGATATACTTGTTCCAAGAATAATTCTTGCCAAAGCCCATCTTCATTTAATAATTTAAATAACCACTTGCTAAGTAGGCACTTGTTTTGAATTTCCAAATTTTAGATTCCTAGTCCACCTTGGTCCTTAGGTTGACGTAAAAACATCCCATTTGACCAATCTGTATTTTCTCTTAGCCGGGTCATTTTGCCAAAAGAATCTAGACCTAAAGCACTCTATTTTTTTCTAGTACCCCTTTTGGCACTTCGAAGAAAGACATCATAAACATCGGTAAGTCGGAGAGCACCGAAGTTTATAAGGACCGACGACCCCCTACCTGGAGAGCAGTTTGCCTTTCCAACTACTAAGCCTCTTTCGATTCTTTCTTCTATAAAAGACCCGTCCCTATTAGATAATTTTCTAAAATGCATTGGTAGGCCGAGATATCTAAAAGGATATTTACCAATAGCACACCCAAACAATTGCGCGAATAAAACCGCCCTTGAGTCTTAGCTTGTCCAAAGCAAAAGATCTCACTTTTGTGGAAATTAATTTTTAAACCGGATAGTTGTTCAAAGGTATTTAATAACAATTTCATGTTAACCGCCTTTTCAACATCATGGCTTAAAAATCACCGTGTCATCCGTGATATTGAAGGATGGACAATCCATCTTGGATCAAGTGAGGGATGACCCCTTCTATCTGGCCTGCTTCCTTAGCTCTTGCAATTAGTATGGCCAACATGTCAACTACTATATTGAATAGTATTGGAGACATGGGTCACCTTGCCTTAAGCCTTTTTAGTTTGGAAGTATTGCCCAAGTTGGTCATTAAACTTAATGTTTACATTACCCCAGGGTAAATTTTTTTATCCAATCACACCACTTTTGAAAAACCCTTCATTCTTAAAGTTTCTTTGTAGGAAATTCAGTTAACTTTATCATAGGCTTTTTCGAAGTCAATCTTAAAAATTACCCCATCCAGTTTTTTGGTATGCAATTCATGAATTGTTTCATGCAAGACGACACTCCCTCCATGGTGTTTCTTCCGGTAAAAAGGCAGTCTGTGTTGGTCTTATCAATTTTTGGGCAATAGTAGATAAACGATATTTGCCACCTTAGTGAAGATTTTTAAAGATACATTCAACAAAAACAGATAGGTGCGTAATGTTGAACTAATCTCGCATCCTTCTTCTTGGGTAAGTTTGGGATAATATTACCAAAATTAAGGCGATTAAGATGTAATGTTCCCCTGATGAAAATCATTGAACAGAGCCATCAAATCATCTTTAATTAAGTCCTAAAAAACTTGATAGAAATTCGGAGGGAACCCATCCGGACCAGAGCTTTATTATGCTCCATTTGAAAGATTGTCTTTGCTCTGACTTCCTCTTGAGTAAATGGCTCAACCAAGAGATCATTTTCACGTCCGACACTTGGGGAATGTCGGTCGCCTCAAATTCATTTAATGAGATTAATGACTCTTGAGAGGGACCAAATTGGTTTTTATAATAACTAGTAATATGCTCTTTAAGTTGAGCATCACCAGTTATAATATTATTACCATCCTCAAGTTGAAAGATGTGAGTTTTTCTGTGTCTACCATTGGCTAAAAGGTGAAGTCAGTCTGATATGCTCCCTGTGTTTTCAGAATTTTTTGCAGGAGGGATGAAACTAAAAAAAAACATCATTTCTTATCCCATATGATCAGAATGTGTCGTTAGCTTCAGCATGATCTAGCTTCCCTGTGTAATGCAATGTAACCTCTGTTGAAATGAATGGCTTTTCAATATGAACCCACATACATGCATTCATTCAGAGATCGTGGCTGCTAGAAATAGGGGGCCATGATATTTAGGTCTTAGAAATATTGGCAAAAGCTTAATCATCTAATTGACCTAATGAACTTGCTTTTAGATTAATAGGGCACTGCACAACATATATTTTTTAAAGAAGTATTTAAATAGGCTGATTGCTTTTGGCTATTGCATCTAGATATCTATCTATAACCCCTATATAGATGAAGTTTCACTAGGAAGTTTCTCGCATTACGCAGAGGTGACACATGAGCAGCCTGCCTTCAGTTACTATTCGATCCTACCAATCCGCGTGGTGTAATTTTTTGTCTTCCTCTCGGGCTTCCGATCCGTCCCGGCGGCCTCTTCCCCTTCGTCCTCACTTCCATCTCCGCATGACCCCGCAGCGGCCTTTTTCGTTTTTTCTGGGAGTTGCTGTAAAATCGACTGGCCATCTCCGTCTCCCCTGTCTTGCTGCTCGCTCGGAAGACGGAAAAATTCTCTTCGTCGATTTGTTCCCCTTCACGGCGGTCTATTCCCTCCCCTCTCTCCGGCCCCCTCCCCCCATTTCCCTCTCCTCTTCCTCCCCTCTCTGCTCCACCTCGCGCTCCTCCAACTCCGGCGCCGGCGGCCGGCCGGAGGTCGGATCCGGTACCTCCGCGTCCTGATCTTGCGTCCCCGGGACTGCAGGCGGCGGCAGCCCGCTAGGCGCAACCTCCAACTCTGGCGCCCTCGCTGCAGGGCCGGCGACGCCGCCGCCATGTGTGGCGGTGGGCCGTGTAGAAGCTTTTCGATGAGACGGGCCCCGCCGGCAATCCGCGCGCCTCGGTGGGCTGCAGCTCCTCCGCCTCCACCGTACCAGCACCTACTCCGCGGCGGTCGTTCCTGCGCTCCACCAGCAGGCAGGCCGCGCCCACCCCACGGAGAGGGTACCTGCGCCTTCTGACGCCCGCGCGTGCTGGCGCCTCCTGCCCTACCTCCGCCACGGTGGAATCCGACGTCGCCTCGTGCTGGTCTTCCTCTGATACGTCGTCCACGACCGACTTTCCTGAGGTCGATGTGGCGCTCGGGATGGCCCCAGCCGCACCGTGCGAGAGCCCGACGCTGTTGGGTCCAGCGTCATGCCGCGACGGACGCCTCTCGTCAGAGCTCCGCATAAACACACTGCTGTGTATATGGAATTTTGAATTGTGTGTTTGTTGAATCTAATTTAATGCAGGAAAAAGCATATAGAGTTGCGAACTACTTCATCGGTACCAATTTTTGTGCTGCATCTCTCTTCAGAGTCCACGCATAATCATTGAGTTGTTCACTCAGATCAGGTTCCTCTCGAAACCATATCCTCTTATATTGTTATCGTGTGCCATTTATTGATATCTGTGGCTTCTGTTATTTTTCTTTATCACCATACCTATATAAAGTTCATCTTTGATTTATAGAAAAGTACCTGTTAGTTGCCAAATATGTTATGATATCAGTGAATTATCTAATATCTGGACCATGACCAGCTTCTGGTACTTTTCAGGATAAATGTTTGCTTTTGCAGTTTATATTTTGGATGTAAAAAGCTTCAGTAGAATATCCCGTAGTAAACAAAGTTTCCTTTCTATGCAATGTATGCCGCAGACAATATTATATCTAATATCAAATTTCACTGTTTCAGGATAGGTGTCGTCAAAAATAAAGTTTAATTTATAACACTATATGTCCAGTTCTGCTATATAATACCTCCTGTATTTTTCCACAACATGTATCAACGTTATTTGCTAGCTTATGATGTACATAGGGCCCTTTCATTCTTTTCATTGTATTTTCTTATCCTCACATGTGCCCTGCTCCTGTGCTCCTCCTATTTTTTTCTCCAGTCCTGCTTATGTCAAAATTGAATTATATCCTGCAGAGTTCTCCGGCTATTTGTTTTAACGGTCCTGCTTTTCTTTGTTACATCATTTTCAGGTTGGGATGTAATTCAGTTCTGCACTGTTCCTATCCTCGGATGTAATTCAGTTCTGCACTGTTATAACTGGTGGACGGTATGCTATTCTTCTGATGGCCATATATTCTCAATATACTGTGGCCTTATATACAATCACCTCTTTTCAGTTCCATTCCATATATTTGGAAAATCTGCATATGAATGCCTTGACATAAGCTGCAGATGTGCCTACTCTTCAATCTGTTTAAACTTTGTGCCATGTTGCAAAGTACAGTTTGTCTATATTACAAACCAACATTTGCATTCAATAATTACTCTGAACTAAAATGCCATTGCCCTCTGTTCCAAGGCAACCGACCTATAACCACCAAATTTTTTTGCTGATTGCGCTTCATATCTGTAAGCTTGGAGTTTTTCTTGGTCCCTTGATGAAGGCATTCGAAATTACATCAAACTTTTCAGGAATTTCAAATTTCCACGGTTATAGTCGTTACATAAGTAGTTAGAAATGCCTCTCTTTTGTGTGGCTTCAAAGGAATTAATATGATAATCATCCTGTAGTGACGTTTGAAAAAATGATTCCTCTACACCATTAAGGGCATATTATTTTTTGTTTTTTGTTCTTTTTAGGTTTTGTGGGCTGCAGGTTGAAAATCAAGAAATTGCCCCTCTTATTCATTAGTTGTTGTCCCTCTTATTCAACCTATATATGCCATTTCATCAGTCAAAGCAACATAGCAGATCCAAATAAAATATTCCCCGTTGGTCTCCCACTATATATACCACTTCAAATGTGAAAAGAAAATGGTTGAAAACAGGAGGGCGCCCGAAAGTAACTGCTGGTAAGTCGATAGGTCTAAGCGTCTTCTCACCTGTGCAGGGTGCCTACTACTAGACAGACTAAGTTCTTTTTAACCGACCAAAAGGTATATCACGATCTATGGTGCTGTCCACGCCCTTTTTATAACTATACCCAATGTCAAGGAGGACAGGCCCAAGCTATAGTCAGATGTGGAGTATGTACATCATCACTATTTTCTATCCATACTGACACTTTTGTTGTCATATATATGTAAGCCTGAAATATACTCGAAAATAGAAAGAAGCCTTGCTGAGGCACTAATATTTCAGTACACACTGTGATGGACCAAAAGAATAGAAGCAAGTAAGCAACACATTAGCATGTGAGTAGCTGTAGCACCACATGATTTAAATACTATTAATTACTCTGCCATCATTCAGATATAAGCCTGTAATGTGCAAAAAGAATTATTTTATTTTCCTAACACCTCTACCACATGCATGGTCAAGTGCATAGTGGGATACTTATGTGGTTCAATAAGCAGTACAAGTGACCATGCCGGTGAAAAACTTTTGTGTTCATTTGTTGTATTAAATGTTTAGTTTGAATTACATGGCATTTTGTAAACACCTGCAGTTTGGAATTTGATATATGTTGCTTGCTTTTAACAATATTCCCATGTTTTTCTTCAGTCCAAAGGATGTGCAATGTATGGTTAAGGAATACTTAGATGCACGCCCTTATATCAACCTCAACATAGTTCCTGATAGCATTTTGGCCATTGAGGAGGCTCTTGATGCCCGTGCTGTTGAATTGGGTACAGAACCACCCAATGTTATTACTGAACATGATTCTGTTGCAGCAGCTCACCGTCACCGTAGTATGGTACCAACTGAATCAAGGTAGAGGTTCTAATGTTTTGGTCTGCTTTTCCTTCTATTTTATTTTATTTCCATCACTATCTTGCTGATGATTGGTATTGATTTGTTTGGGAGTATGCCTGCTGGCTTACTGTATTTTCTTTGTTCTTAATGATGAATTGTTTGCTTTGATATTCTATATGTAGTTTGCTGGGGCCTTGACTGCCAAGTAATGCATTCCTTTGAAGAGCTAAGAAGGGGCTTCAGGTGGTCTTTTCAATAACTAATGTAAATGTACATGATAGGACAGGATGGAACTAAACTTACACTATTCCTCTTTCAATATCTAATGTATATATAAGGAATTACATCAGCTACCAAGGACTCTCAAATAATTACATGTCTTTTATTTTATTACCACAAATTGACATCTATGCAACAGTCAATACACCGTGTGATCTAAACAATTATTTGTTTTTACTCGACACTTCGGTTCAAATACTTCAGTTCAAAGTGCTTGTCAATGTGGTCTAAATAAATAGTTGTGTATACTCAATCTAATAGGCTCATGTCCCTGTTGAAAAAGGGATGATAAGATGAACATCTTTCTTATGATCATTGCAATCTTTCTTAATTCCCGCAGCAACGCGCGGGGAATTCCCCTAGTATACTAATACATACCACCCAAGGTAGATTAGGTACTATAATGCCTTTGTTAGGATTCCTCGATCTCCCTCGAAGGGTGTGTAGGTTGTAGGGATGATTGCTTGGGGATTTGCTTGGAGGATTAGGGCGAGGTCTGAGAGAGAGAGGAAGACGGCGTGGAGGGCGCCGTTCGTTGCTGCTGCTGCTGCTCGCGAACAGGGAAGAGGAGGCGGCTAGGGTAATCTCGGCTCCCTCAAGGAAGCCGGAAACAAATAATGTTTCTCGCTTGATTAATCCCAAGGGGTATGTTTACAATATATAGGACTCTTGCTAATAATAGAAATAGACTTCTAAATATAAATAGATTGCATGCATGACCGACTGGGGCCTAAAGCCCATGACCTGACCGACTCCTCCCTAGCCACGAGTGGCTCTTCGCCTGACATAGGGCTGGCCGGTCACAACATCTCTCCCCGCCTTCTCAAACAGCTCGTCCTCGAGCTGAAAGTCGGGGTAGGCCTCCTTGAACCTGTCCAACAGCTCCCAAGTAGCATCCTCGTCCGCCATGCCTTGCCATTTAATCAACAGCCACCACACACCACGGCGCTGCTGAGCCTGCAAGGCGCGCTCCGGACCAGGCAGTATGCGGCCATCATGAGTGGGCGGCGGTGAGGCTGAAGTCGCGTCGAGATAATTGCTATTATATGACTCCAAACAATTGGCTTCATAAAAGTAGGATTTCTAACGTTGGTTTCGCTTAAAATATGACTCCAAACATTTTTACTTCGGAATATATATGATTTATAGGGTGTTTCAATTCATTTGGCATCTAAATACATGTATTTCTTCCGGCTGGCTGTACCGTGCATGCCTGTGCTGGTCCGTGGGCGCCTCCTTGCTGCCCGTACGTGGTCTTGGCTTGGCCATGCAAAATGTTCCTCGACGACGCCGTCGTGCCATGGCTGCTCCTATGCACGCGGTCGTGCCATGGCTGCTCCTCGATGCCGCCGCCCGCCTCCTGCCCATGGCAGGACGCCTTGGCTTGGCTGCTGGTCGTGCCCTTCACCAGCCGCCTTGGCCATGCCTTGGCTGGTCTGCTGCCTTGCGGGCTGGCCGCCATGTACAACACTCGAGGAGGATCTCCGTCCATGGCGAGATGAGGGAAAGAGGGGCTAAGAGCTGCAAATCACAGGCGGCAGTAGCGGAGATATCGCGGCGGAGTGGCGGCAGCGTGCGGCGTCAATGAGATCGACCGCTACGGGAAACGTACGGGAGTAGAATGGCATGGACCAAACAAATAGATTAGATTTTACACAAGGGTAGAAAAGTCAATACGGAAATATACTAGATATACATGTATTTGCAATTTTCAAATGAATTAAAACACTCAAAATCATATTATTCCGAAGTAAAAACATTTGGAGTCATATTTCAGCGAAGCCAATGTTAGAAATCCTATTTTTACGAAGTCATTTGTTTGGAGTCATGTAATAGCAATTATCTGATCTTCGAGGCCGCCGTCATGGACAAAGATGGTACTCTATCTTCGTCCCATAGTAAGAAGTTGGTGCACGTTTTTGCACCGAAGGGCTGCAGAGACGACCACAAGCTGGCAATGCTTCGTGAAGCGAAGCGTCCTCGAGTCACTTTACGTGACGAATGGCTCGTTCATCATTATGTGTGGAGCCAGAGTTGTGCTTGATGACGACCCCACGACATGCCGCCCTCCAACATCGGAAGCCATCTGGGCCTCCTGCTGGACTCCACGGACGGTTTTGATGTTACGTTCGTCGTTGACGGCGTGAAGTTCCCTGCTCACCGGGCTATTCTTGCTGCCCGCTCGCCGGTCTTCAAGGCACAACTCCTGGCTCCATGGCTGAAGCCAATATGTCATCCATCACCTTGCATGACATTGCGCCGGCGACCTTCAAAATCATGCTCCGCTTCATGTACACCGATGCTTTTCCTGCTGACGCTGAGCTCGGGGACTCCTGGATGAGATGTTTGGGCACTTGCTCGCTGCCGCTGACCGGTTCGCATTGGATCGCCTGAAGCTTTTCTGTGCCAGTAAGCTGTTGGATAATGTGTCTGTGCATACAGTTGCACATACATTGATGTGTGCTGAAACTTACAACTGTCCCGGGTTGAAAAAGAAGTGCATTAACTTCTTTGAGGAAGAGAAGAACTTCAAGGAAGCTGTGTTGACATATGGTTTTGCTCAATTGGTGCTAAAATTCCCATCGATTCTTGAAGACCTGAGAAAGAAGCTCAGGATATAGGGGCATGCATACATGCCAAAATGCAACCTTTATTAGATGTTTTAGCTTTATGGTATTATTTGATGAGCTCGGTGAATGCCAGCTAAATCTGTTAAAAAGTGTGTGTGTTTTTTTTAATTTTCTGTTTGCAATTGTCGCGACTATTATATTATGATCACATAGACTTTTTATATTACCCAATTAGTAACAATTTGGCAAAGCAAAGTTTATCTTATCAAATATAAGTCCGTAGCTGTATATGTCTCATCGATTCTTGAAGACCTGAGAGAGAAGCTCAGGATATAGGGCCGGGGCATGCATACATACTGGAGTCTGGTTCTTTGCCGAGTGCCGCGCTCGGCAAAGGATGCTCGGGGAAAAATTTCATGGCGTAGGCTCTTTGTCGAGCGCCATTTTTCGGCAAAGCCTTTGCCGAGTGTTGAAGTGGCACCCGACAAACTGTTTTTTTTAAGACAAAAAAAAAAAAGGAAAATCTATCATCGAGCCACCGCTGCCTATGCGTCGCCGAATCCGCCTTTGGGGAGCTCATCCTCGCCGGATGTGCCGCTGGTGGAGGAGCTGCCGCTGCCTGCGCGCCACCGGATCCGCCTCCAGGGAGCTCATCCTCACCGGATGCGCCACCAGAGGAGGAGCTGTCGCCGCCTACGCGCCGCCGGATCCATCTCTGGGGATCTCATCCTCATTTGGATGCATCACCATGAAGAGCTAGAGGAGGGGCCGATGGGGGAGGAGCTGGAGGGAGGCGCCGCTACCGTTGAGCCAGATTCATTATGCCCCACGTCGGTCCACCTCCTCCTCACCGGATCTAGGTTAGGGTTTCTTGCATGCCGATGGGGGAGGAGCTGGAGGAAGGCGCCACTGTTGGCGTTTGTTAACGCAAACATAGGTATATATAACCGCAAGCGCACGGATACCGTTGTAGCTTTCACCCAAGAGTATTCCTAGGTATTGTATTTATCCTCAGGGAAGCAATGGCTAAAGAAGTTGATAGTTAACCATCATGTATCTGCTAAGTAGTAAACCGACTAAACTAATGTGGGACTAAGGTTCAATAAGAGTTTTGATAAATGACACACACATGAGAACATCATAAAAGATAGCAGAGTAGACAAGCTAAGTTGGGAGGACAACGGGAGAGTTCAAGACTCCTATTTACTTCTCCATTACTATGGTTCTTTCCTAAAGCAAACCAAAGGGATTAACTAAGTAGAGGGTAAAGCATAACAATCACACCAAGGCACTTGAGCAACGACCTTCCGATTCTCGAAAAAGACGGGAAAGGGTAATCGGGGAATGCCGCCTAAAGCTCTAACGAAAAAACACCAACCTAGCACGTGGTGGAATACGAAGGCCCGGTCGGAGATGTCACCTCCCGGGCTACCACAACTATCCGTAAGGTTACAAGAACTTGTGTAACCGATAGTCTAGACACCACGCCTACACTATCGATTACTACTCTAGCCACATATGATAACTAGAACATTCGGTCGAACGGAGATCCCATGCCAAGGTATAACTACTACACTTAACCATACTCTAATTAATCACTAAGGTAAACTTAGATAACCATAAAGAATAATTCAGTAATAAGAGAAGATAAATATATTGAAATGCTTAAGTCTTACAAAAGGCCGAGACAAGATTTGCCGGACCTCCGAGGACTCCTCCGGAACTTGAGCATCTCTCCCTAACTCCTAACTAGGCTAGTACTACAATACATCTTGAAGGTATGGTGGTTGTTGACACTTGTTATCATATAAATTTATTAATCAAATAAACATGAGAAAGGGGTATAAATCATAATAACAATCTAGAATAGGGTGTCACTAACATATTTCCACCAGTTTTGGTAAAGTTGTGAATTGCGTGGACTAAACAGAAAATGTTGTAATTCGGCGAGCCGCACGACTTACGCGACGTAATGCAATCCAACTCCGAGAAAGACTCTAGAAGGCTCCGGATTAATCCCGACGTGATCAAGACTTAACACCCAAGAAATAGAGTCCGAAAGGTTCGAGAAGCCACGACAGGCCGCTGGACCCGAGTGGGTTCCACCGGGCCGACCGCCCAAATAACAGGCCGGCCGGCCTCCCTCCGCCACGCCGCCCCGCCAGAAGCTTCTCCAACCGCCTCTAAGACGCAATCTAATCCGCTCGTTAATTTAATGTCGGTTTGATCCGAGGGCGACGGTGGAGTACGAAGTTGTAATCAAGTCCAACACCCGCACCTCCTCCCGACTATATAAGGAGACCCCTAGACCCCCCTTTCGGATCATCAAGTTCTCAAGTCATCAACGCCGCTTCAAGATCCAAATCATCAATCCCACGCCTAGAAACACCGCTTTAGGAAGAGTAGCAATCAAGATTAGATCTAGTAGGAAGGGAGAAATCCGCCTCGACCGCCGGAGGCCGCTCAAGATCAGGCCTCGCGTTCTTGTAAGTTCTTCATTGTAAGTAGTCTTCAAGTTCCGCACGTTCTTAATATGAATATCTTGATCATGTTTATATTCGAGATTATTTGTTCTAGTGTTTACTTTGATTACACGTTTAGCATAGTTGAATTACTGTTATGTTTATGCATGGATTCGTATAGCGCTCATCTATTGATATCATGGGTGAGTGGTAGAGAGGATGTAATCATGGTGATTAGATCTTATTTGCCTGCGTTTGCTCCCTATATGCCGGGTCGTGTGGTAGATCGTGGTGGTGACAGCATCATTGAGTCCTTTGCAATCCATCCCCCGTATGTAGGCCTAGCGGATGATATTATTCGAGTTGTTCTAAGTTTCGGCCTTAGTCTTCACGGATTCTGTCCTCATGTGTGGATTTAATTAGTTCTTCTTCGATGATTGTTAGATGTATTGCACTAATCAAGTAGATCCTAACTTATAGTTTAGAGTTACATATTGGAGTTTCTAATGCTAGCTAGCCTATGAATTGCTATCGCCCAATCGTTTGACACTTTCTACTTGCACACCGATATGACTTGGTTGAATCTATTTATCAGAACTTTTATTATCATTGTGAACTTTGATCCCTGTTTATGTAATTGGTATATTTAATACTTAAGCTTTGCATACGAGAGATGATTGAGATGATTGAGAATCACATGCTAGTTAATTCATGATAGTAGACTTCTTTCCCTGTGGTAGAATATAAATTCAATACCTGGTTCTTACTCCTGGTTAAAATGCTACAATGGTATATTCATATCTCTGCGGCGCTAAGCGGATACCCAGATTATAATTGTTTATTTACTTATTGAGAAGTTTATCAAGGCATAGTACCTAATATTTTATTCTTTGCATATTAGTAGTTTAACTATAGGGATGACAACCTTTTCGGATATGCTATGAACTGCAATGAATTATTTTCTTTTTAGTTTTATCCGAAGCAACATCTCGATATATGTTTTTGACGCCATTGCTAGTGATAGGTTTATATCTGTTTCTAGTTAGTGACGTTAGAAATACCAACAAGCATTTTTGGCGCTGCTGGGAAAGAAAGTCTTTAGCCCAAGAAAATATAAATATAGGAATAACTTGCATACATCTCTCTCACGCATTGTAAGTATTAAATTTATCATTAATTGCTTAAACAGGTTTACCCTTGCTATTATTCTTTCTATCTATTTCGTGGTAATGTATGAATAGGAAACTTCCCGAAAAACTTCGCTTCCGATCCGTAAAGATTGTTGAAGCAGGCAAGATCCAAGTTGAAGTCTCGACCCAAGATCGCCGCCTCGGAAGACTCCTCCATTGTGCGGCTTAACACCCGTGTTCGAAGTAATGGCGAACAAAACCCTCCGCTGAGTACTTCCAGACCGACTCCGCCAACATCCAAGACCGGGCCGGCAAATGATGTGGGAGACAAAGCTTTTGAGCTCAAGCCCGCACCGATCAACATGGTACAAGCTAGCCAATTTTGTGGAAAAGCCCATGAAGATGCCAATGCTCATCTACAACACTTCCTAGAGATCTGGTGGCACCTTCACCATCAAAGATGTCCCAAATGATGCAATCCCTTCGCTCTGCTCCCATTCTCACTCTTGGGACGAGCGGCAAAGTGGTTCTACGCCAACAAAGACAAACTCACTACTTGGACACTTTGCTCTCATCGCCTTCCCCGGCAAAGTTCTTCCCTATAGGCAAAACCAACGCCTTACGGGGAAAATCTCAAGTTTCCAAAGAAGAACACGATGAATCCGTTCCAGGCGTGGGGCGCTTCCAAGACTACATCTCTGAATGCCCACACCATGGAATGGAGAACTGGCTACTCATGTAGACCTTCTATCACGGGCTCAACAACAACAACCCGTGAGACCATGGACGCGGCCGCTGGAGGTGCTTTCCTATCCCTTACATTGAATCAAGCTCTACCGACCTTGTGGAGAAGATGGCGTCAAACCAAGCTTGGAATGAGGACCGTCAACCCCGCAAGAGAGAGAGGGGAATGCACCAGCTAAAAGAGGTAGACATGCTGTCTGCCAAAATAGACTTAATTATGAAGAAGCTTGAAGACAAAGCTCCCGAGAAGAAGGAAGTCATGCAACTCTTCGATTCCCCGCATGACATGTGAAGAATGCGGCAACATCGACACTCGCAGCCAATGTCCCGAGCTAGAGGAGGACGTGAACTACATCAACAACAACAACAACCAGTATCGTCCCCCGAATCAAGGATGGAATCAACAGAGACCCAACTACCAAGGTAACTACTGTAACTATCAAGGTAATAACTCTTTCAATAATTTCCCACCTTTAAGAGAGTTAGTACAAAACCAAGGTAGACTCATGGATAATCTGTCTAAGAAGTTAGCTTCCAATGATAAAATGCTAGAAACTATTAGTGCTAAAATGGAAAGCTTTTCTTCTCGCAATAAAGAACCAAAGATAGCTTCAATAAAATGATAGAATCTTAGTTATCTCACCGGCTTTATCCACTCCTATGCCTAACCTGTAAGATTCCGGCCGCTTTTAAGAATTAGAATCGCAAATCTTGTCGATGTCTACTATGCAGGTATTCGCACCAAGGGTGCACAAGAAGGACCTAAGTGGACCGGACTGGGACATGCCCGCCAAGAAAGGAGATCCGTGAAGACCGGCCATCACCATTAGGATCGGCGCCCGCACCTATGACGCTCTGCGACTTTGGCTCAAGCGCCAACATTATGCCTAAGGTAAGCCTTGAGCCAGTTCAAATTTATTATACACAACCATGTGCCTACAACTTGCAGATTAGTCGCTATGCTACCCCGAGGGCATCCCCGAAGACGCTTTGTCCGAACATCGGTAAGCTCTATGTGGCCACCGACTTGCGGGTCCCCGACACGGCAAAGGTAAGAACGCCTCGATCATTCTCTGGGATGCCCTTTCCTTGCCACCACCAAGGCCATCATCTACGCCGACACCGCGAAGATCGTCTTCACCGCCAACAAACAGAGGGAGAGATTCAACTGCAGACATAAGACCCTAGCTCCCCTGTTCCACCTATGCCACTACCGTACCCTCAAGTACACGCACCAAATTGGCCGAGGAGAGGACAAGAAGAAGAAGCAAGAACAAGAAGAACCGCCAACCTCAACCACACGTGGAACGAAGTCTTGATGATCAATCAAGTTGCAAATGTAACGCAAGACTCCGGCGCATTCCACCACAACTAGAGAAGCTAGACGACCCTCGAGTTCCATCAATCCACCGCTCCATCAATCAATGGAACTTCCCAGAAGTTGTTCGCGACGGGATCGGGCATCAACTTAATGTCAAAGGTAACGTATCAATTGATATATGGTAATCCGCCTTTGTGCTCCACCTATGTAATGCCGCAGATGGCGGACCAATCACACCGATTCCCCGGAAGGTATTGCACGAGACGCCCCCGCCAAGATCAAAGATCGCTATGTCCTCACCTGACTTTCTAGTCATGGACATGGGAGAAGAAGAACAAGATCCTCCCATAGTACTTGGAAGACCGCTCCTAAACACTACAAGAGCCATCATCTACATCAGGACGGCGAGATCCACTTCCATTTTCAAGGTAAAAAGATACGCTGTTTCTTCAATACTTACACTAACAATGAATCGCCCCAAGAAAGACCAAGGGCCAGAAGCGCCTCCCCCGAGACTACAAATTTGGACTCGAAGATGGAGGACATCAAGAGGATAGAAAAGGATATCAAGGAAAAGTACACTCAGCTCCCTACCCATCTTGAATTCTCCTGACCGGCTACACCCGAGAGGTCTCCACCAAAGAAGCAATCCCGAAGAAGAAAGAAGCTACGCCCACCAAGAAGAGCAACAAGAGTACATCTTCTGAGACCCGACCAGCCCGGCATCACCAACCCGAACAATCGACTTCCATTCCAGCAAGCATTTCGTCTACGCCACCCGTTGAAATCCTTGAAGGACCCTTACCAAAAGTACAACATTTACACGAGGGCCCATAGACGACACCACGCCATGGGAGTAAGTGCTCTAAACTCTCCGAGAGAGGTAACTCGGTATTTATCTCGCATATTTAATTTTCTGCACAAAGATATTTCAATTAGCATATTTCCGTTAGCATATTTACTCTTTCTAAACCTGCATTTGAGAAAATCATAAAAAAAATATGTTTACTGCATTTGCATCAGTCTCCTAAAGCCCCATGCAAGCACTCCTTGCTGTGGTGGCATAAAAATAAAAAATACAAAAAATATTGCACTCATATGTTTTTGCATTAGCATCCCTATTGCATATAAAAAAATTCTCAAAAATATGTGGGCACATGAAGGTCCACACCTTTTTATATATAAAAATAAAAAAAAAAGTGAGCACATGAAGGCTCACAATAGCATCCTAGAATTTGTTCCTTCGGGTATGTGCGAAATTAATATTAACAGGAGAACATTAAAGGAGACTAAAGAGGAGCAAGCTCCAAGGATGAACAAAGGACTACTTCAAGATCAAGCTTTGGGGAGAGCACCCCGTTTACTACGATAAGTATTACTACCCTATGTCTTAAAATATTAGCTAGTTATTATATTTTTCGCTTAGAGTTAAAGAGTCTTAAAAAAGTCTTAGTGTTAAGAGTCAAATAAATGCTAGATCTTTGCTAGATTGTTTTCTTCCTTTTTATTATGATCTTGATGATATATGCTAAGGAAATGATGAATAGTTGCTCCGCCATAATTCCTCTTAAAAAAAGGTACTTACACTTTGGACTTAGATTCTCCTAAAGCTTTAAATGCTTAAATTGCTCTAAACCCAACACCTGTGGGAAGCACATGCTTAATCTGAGTCTTAGCGTTGAAGGATAAAGATACATGAAAAGTTGAGCTGCTGTTTAGCATATTCCTAGAGATACTTGATTCCTGGTTTTTATCTTTGAAAATTATAAAATATTACATGATGAGTTCCTTAGCTACGACCCTTAAGAGTTTATCTTTCGCATCAAGATCATCCCACTCCACCAAATACGCTTCTAAACCGTAAGTACGCTTCCCCATACCCCATCACCCGTTAAGCCATAATTAAAAAAAATAAACTCTTGCAATCTTTGGATATGTCTCTCTCGTGTTTTTATGCCAAATAGAGGCTGGGCTACATCAAAAAAAAAAAAAGAAAAGAAAAGAAAAAAAGAAGAAAGAGAAAAGAAAAAATAAATATTTTAGAGAGAAAAGTGAGACGAGAGAGGGAGAGTAACGACAAAAAGTCATACTAGGCGAGAAGGGCCTACCTCCCTAATAATAAAAATTATATTTAGAGATGAATAATGGACACGTGTTGGCGCCCGCCACCGTTGAGCCGATTCATTATGCCCCACGTCGGTCCACCTCCTCCTCACCGGATCTAGGTTAGGGTTTCTTGCATGCCGATGGGGAGGAGTGGAGGAAGGCGCCATCTGTTGGCGCTTTTGTTAACGCAAACATAGGTATATATAACCGCAAGCGCCACGGATACCGTTGTAGCTTTCACCCAAGAGTATTCCTAGGTATTGTATTTATCCTCGAGGGAAGCAATGGCTAAAGAAGTTGATAGTTAACCATCATGTATCCGCTAAGTAGTAAAACCGACTAAACTAATGTGGGACTAAGGTTCAATAAGAGTTTTGATAAATGACACACACATGAGAACATCATAAAAGATAGCAGAGTAGACAAGCTAAGTTGGGAGGACAACGGGAGAGTTCAAGACTCCTATTTACTTCTCCATTACTATGGTTCTTTCCTAAAGCAAAACCAAAGGGATTAACTAAGTAGAGGGTAAAGCATAACAATCACACCAAGGCACTTTGAAAAAACGACCTTCCGATTCTCTAAAAAGACCTGGGAAAGGGTAATCGGGAATGCCGCCTAAAAGCTCTACGAAAAAACACCAACCTAGCACGTGGTGGAATACGAAGGCCCGGTCGGAGATGTCACCTCCCGGGGCTACCACAACTATCCGTAAGGTTACAAAAACTTCAGTAACCGATAGTCTAGACACCACGCCTACACTATCGATTACTACTCTAGCCACATATGATAACTAGAACATTCTACGAACGGAAATCCCATGCCAAGGTATAACTACTACACTTAACCATACTCTAATTAATCACTAAGGTAAACTTAGATAACCATAAAGAATAATTCAAGAATAAGAGAAGATAAATATATTGAAATGCTTAAGTCTTACAAAAGGCCGAGACAAGATTTGCTAGGACCTCCGAGGACTCCTCCGGAACTTGAGCATCTCTCCCTAACTCCTAACTAGGCTAGTACTACAATACTACATCTTGAAGGTATGGTGGTTGTTGACACTTGTTATCATATAAATTTATTAATCAAATAAACATGAGAAAGGGGTATAAATCATAATAACAACCTAGAATAGGGTGTCACTAACATCTTTCCACCAGTTTTGGTAAAGTTGTGAATTGAGGTGGACTAAACAGAAAAAAGCAGTAATTGGGCGAGCCGCACGACTACGCGACGTAATGCAATCCAACTCCGAGAAAGACTCTAGAAGGCTCCTGATTAATCCCGACGTGATCAAGACTTAACACCCAAGAAATAGGAGTCCGAAAGGTTCGAGAAGCCACGACGCCGCGGGACCCGTGAGTGGGCCCCACTCCGGGCCGACCGCCCAAATAACAGCCCGGCCGGCCTCCCTCCGCCACACGAAGCCCCGCTTCTAAGCTTCTCCAACCGCCTCTAAGACGCAATCTAATCCGGCCGTTAATTTAATGCCGGTTTTGATCCGAGGGCTTACTGCGGAGTACGAGTTGTAATCAAGTCCAACACCGGCACCTCCTCCCGACTATATAAGGAGACCCCTAGACCCCCCCTTTTCAGATCATCAAGTTCTCAAGTCATCAAGCAAGCTTCAAGATCCAAATCATCAATCCCACGCTCTAGAAACACCGCTTTAGGAAGAGTAGCAATCAAGATTAGATCTAGTAGGAAGGGAGAAATCCGCTCTCGACCGTCGGAGGCCGGCTCAAGATCAGGCCTCGTTCTTGTAAGTTCTTCATTGTAAGTAGTCTTCAAGTTCCGCACACGTTCTTAATATGAATATCTTGATCATGTTTATATTCGAGATTATTTGTTCTAGTGTTTACTTTGATTACACGTTTAGCATAGTTGAATTATTGTTATGTTTATGCATGGATTCGTGATAGCGCCATCTATTGATATCATGGGTGAGTGGTAGAGAGGATGTAATCATGGTGATTAGATCTTATTTGCCTGCGTTTGCCTCTCTATATGCCGGGTCGCGGTGGTAGATCGTGGTGGTGACAAAGATCATTGAGTCCTTTGCAATCCATCCCCCGTATGTAGGCCTAGCGGATGATATTATTCGAAGTTGTTCTAAGTTTCGCCTTAGTCTTCACGGATTCTGTCCTCATGTGTGGATTTAATTAGTTCTTCTTCGATGATTGTTAGATGTATTGCACTAATCAAGTAGATCCTAACTTATAGTTTAGAGTTACATATTGGAGTTTCTAATGCTAGCTAGCCTATGAATTGCTATCGCCCAATTATTTTGACACTTTCTACTTGCACACCTGGATATGACTTGGTTGAATCTATTTATCGTAACTTTTATTATCATTGTGAACTTTGATCCCTCGTTTTATGTAATTGGTATATTTAATACTTAAGCTTTGCATACGAGAGATGATTGAGATGATTGAGAATCACATGCTAGTTAATTCATGATAGTAGACTTCTTTCCCTCGTGGTAGAATATAAATTCAATACCTGGTTCTTACTCCCGGTTAAAATGCTACAATGGTATATTCATATCCGTGCGCTTATGATACCCAGTTATAATTGTTTATTTACTTATTGAGAAGTTTATCAAGGCATAGTACCTAATATTTTATTCTTTGCATATTAGTAGTTTAACTATAGGGATGACAACCTTTTCGGATATGCTATGAACTGCAATGAATTATTTTCTTTTAGTTTTATCTCAAGCAACATCTCGATATATGTTTTTGACGCCATTGCTAGTGATAGGTTTATATCATTTTCTAGTTAGTGACGTTAGAAATACCAACAAGCATTTTTGGCGCCATTGTCGGGAAAGAAAGTCTTTAGCCCAAGAAAATATAAATATAGGAATAACTTGCATACATCTCTCTCACGATTGTAAGTATTAAATTTATCATTAATTGCTTAAACAAAGTTTACCCTTGCTATTATTCTTTCTATCTATTTCGTGGTAATGTATGAATAGGAAACTTCCCGAAAAACTTCGTTTCCGATCCGTAAAGATTGTTGAAGCAGGCAAGATCCAAGTTGAAGTCTCGACCCAAGATCATTTGCCCTAAGACTCCTCCATTGCGGCTTAACACCCGTGTTCAAGTAATGGCGAACAAAACCCTCCGCGAGTACTCGCACCGACTCCGGCCAACATCCGTGACCGGGCCGGGCAATGATGTGGGAGACAAAGCTTTTGAGCTCAAGCCCAGACCGATCAACATGGTACAAGCTAGCCAATTTTGTGGAAAAGCCCATGAAGATGCCAATGCTCATCTACAACACTTCCTAGAGATCTGTGGCACCTTCACCATCAAAGATGTCCCAAATGATGCAATCCTACTGCGTCTGCTCCCATTCTCACTCTTGGGACGAGCTGGGCGGTGGTTCTACGCCAACAAAGACAAACTCACTACTTGGACACTTTGCTCTACCGCCTTCCCCGGCAAAGTTCTTCCCTATAGGCAAAACCAACGCCTTACGGGGAAAATCTCAAGTTTCCAAAGAAGAACACGATGAATCTGTTCGAGAGGCGTGGGAGCGCTTCCAAGACTACATCTCTCGAATGCCCACACCATGGAATGGAGAACTCGGGCTACTCATGTAGACCTTCTATCACGGGCTCAACAACAACACCCGTGAGACCATGGACGCCGGCTGGAGGTGCTTTCCTATCCCTTACACCGAATCAAGCTACCGACCTTGTGGAGAAGATGGCGCCAAACCAAGCTTGAATGAGGACCGCCAACCCCGCAAAGAGAGAGGGAATGCACCGGCTAAAAGAGGTAGACATGTCGTCGGCCAAAATAGACTTAATTATGAAGAAGCTTGAAGACAAAGCTCCCGAGAAGAAGGAAGTCATGCAACTCTTCGATTCCCCGCATGACATGTGAAGAATGCGGCAACACCGACACTCGGGCAGCCAATGTCCCGAAGCTAGAGGAGGACGGAACTACATCAACAACAACAACAACCAAGATCGCCCCCGAATCAAGGATGGAATCAACAGAGACCCAACTACCAAGGTAACTACTGGGGTAACTATCAAGGTAATAACTCTTTCAATAATTTCCCACCTTTAAGAGAGTTAGTACAAAACCAAGGTAGACTCATGGATAACTGCCTAAGAAGTTAGCTTCCAATGATAAAATGCTAGAAACTATTAGTGCTAAAATGGAAAGCTTTTCTTCGCAATAAAGAACCAAAGATAGCTTCAATAAAATGATAGAATCTTAGTTATCTCAAATGGCTTTATCCACTCCTATGCCTAACCTGTAAGATTCCGTGCCAGTAGGAAGAATTAGAATCGCAAATCTTGTCGATGTCTACTATGCGTATTCGCACCAAGGGTGCACAAGAAGGACCTAAGTGGACTGACTGGGACATGCCCGCCAAGAAAGGAGATCCGTGAAGACCGGCCATCACCATTAGGATCGGGGCCCGCACCTATGACGCGCTCTGCGACTTTGGCTCAAGCGCCAACATTATGCCTAAGGTAAGCCTTTGAGCCAGTTCAAATTTATTATACACAACCATGTGCCTACAACTTGCGTGGTCGGTCGGGCCGCTATGCTACCCCGAGGGCATCCCCGAAGACGTTTGTCCGAACATCGGTAAGCTCTATGTGGCCACCGACTTCGTGGTCCCGACACGGGCAAAGGTAAGAACGCCCGATCATTTCGGGATGCCCTTTCCTTGCCACCACCAAGGCCATCATCTACGCCGACACCGCGAAGATCGTCTTCACCGCCAACAAACGAGGGAGAGATTCAACCGCAGACATAAGACCCTAGCTCCCCGCTCCACTCGTGCCACTACCGTACTCCCTGAAGTACACGCACCAAACCGCCGAGGAGAGGACAAGAAGAAGAAGCAAGAACAAGAAGAACCGCCAACCTCAACCACACGCGGAACGAAGTCTTGATGATCAATCAAGTTGCAACAGTAACGCCAAAGACTGGCGCATTCCACCACAACTAGAGAAGCTAGACGACCACGAGTTCCATCAATCCACCGCTCCATCAATCAATGGAACTTCCAGCAAGTTGTCCGCGACACGGATCGGGCATCAACTTAATGTCAAAGGTAACGTATCAATTGATATATGGTAATCCGCCTTTGTGCTCCACCTATGTAATGCCTTTGCAGATGGCGGACCAATCACACCGATTCCCGGAAGGTATTGCACGAGACGCCCCCGCCAAGATCAAAGACCGCTATGTCCTCACCGACTTTCTAGTCATGGACATGGGAGAAGAAGAACAAGATCCTCCCATAGTACTTGGAAGACCGTTCCTAAACACTACAAGAGCCATCATCTACATCGGGATTCGGGCGAGATCCACTTCCAGTTTCAAGGTAAAAAGATACGCTGTTTCTTCAATACTTACACTAACAATGAACTCGCCCCAAGAAAGACCAAGGGCGAAGCGTCTCCCCGAGACTACAAATGTAAGCCGGACTCGAAGATGGAGGACATCAAGAGGATAGAAAAGGATATCAAGGAAAAGTACACTCAGCTCCCTACCCATCTTGAATTCGCGACCGCTACACCCGAGAGGGTCTCCACCAAAGAAGCAATCCTCGAAGAAGAAAAAGAAGCTGCGCCCACCAAGAAGAGCAACAAGAGTACATCTTCTGAGACCGACCCAGCGCCCGGCATCACCAACCGAACAATCGACTTCCATAAAGCGATTACTGCCGTCACGCCACCCGTTGAAATCCTTGAAGGACCCTTACCAGGTACAACATTTACACGAGGGCCCATAGACGACACTACGCCATGGGAGTAAGTGCTCTAAACTCGCCGAGAGGTAACTCGGTATTTATCTGCATATTTAATTTTCTGCACAGCATATTTCAATTAGCATATTTCCGTTAGCATATTTACTCTTTCTAAACCTGCATTTGAGAAAATCAAAAAAAAATATGTTTACTGCATTTGCATCAGTCTCCTAAAGCCCCATGCAAGCACTCCTTTGCCGTGGTGACATAAAAATACAAAAAATACAAAAATATTCTCTATTAGCATCCCTATTGCATATAAAAAATTCTCAAAAATATGTGGGCACATGAAGGTCCACACCTTTTATATATAAAAAACAAAAAAAAAAGTGAGCACATGAAGGCTCACAATAGCATCCTAGAATTTGTTCCTTCTGGGTATGTGCGAAATTAATATTAACAGGGGAGAACATTAAAGGAGACCCAAAAGAGGAGCAAGCTCCAAGGATGAACAAAGGACTACTTCAAAGATCAAGCTTGGGGAGAGCACCCCGTTTACTACGATAAGTATTACTACCCTATGTCTTAAAATATTAGCTAGTTATTATATTTTTTCGCTTAGAGTTAAAGAGTCTTAAAAAGTCTTAGTGTTAAGAGTCAAATAAATGCTAGATCTTTTGCTAGATTGTTTTCTTCCTTTTTATTATGATCTTGATGATATATGCTAAGGAAATGATGAATAGTTGCTCCGCCATAATTCCTCTTAAAAAAGGTACTTACACTTTGGACTTAGATTCTCCTAAAGCTTTAAATGCTTAAATTGCTCTAAACCCAACACTGTGGGAAGCACATGCTTAATCCGAAGTCTTAGCGTTGAAGGATAAAGATACATGAAAAGTTGAGCTGCTGTTTAGCATATTCCTAGAGATACTTGATTCCTGGTTTTTATCTTTGAAAATTATAAAATATTACATGATGAGTTCCTTAGCTATGACCCTTAAGAGTTTATCTTTCGCATCAAGATCATCCCACTCCACCAAATACGCTGCTTCTAAACCAGAAGTACGCTTCCCCATACCCCATCACCGTTAAGCCATAATTAAAAAATAAACTCTTGCAATCTTTGGATATGTCTCTCTCAAGTGTTTTTATGCCAAATAGAGGTGGGCTACATTCAAAAAAAAAAAGAAAAGAAAAGAAAAAAAAAAGAAGAAAGAGAAAAGAAAAATAAATATTTTAGAGAGAAAAGTGAGACGAGAGAGGGAGAGTAACGGACAAAAGTCATACTAGGCGAGAAGGGCCTACCTCCCTAATAATAAAAAATTATATTTAGAGATGAATAATGGACACGTGTTGGCGCCGCTACCGTTGAGCCAGATTCATTATGCCCCACGTCGGTCCACCTCCTCCTCACCGGATCTAGGTTAGGGTTTCTTGCATGCCGATGGGGGAGGAGCTGGAGGAAGGCGCCACTGTTGGCGTTTGTTAACGCAAACATAGGTATATATAACCGCAAGCGCACGGATACCGTTGTAGCTTTCACCCAAGAGTATTCCTAGGTATTGTATTTATCCTCAGGGAAGCAATGGCTAAAGAAGTTGATAGTTAACCATCATGTATCTGCTAAGTAGTAAACCGACTAAACTAATGTGGGACTAAGGTTCAATAAGAGTTTTGATAAATGACACACACATGAGAACATCATAAAAGATAGCAGAGTAGACAAGCTAAGTTGGGAGGACAACGGGAGAGTTCAAGACTCCTATTTACTTCTCCATTACTATGGTTCTTTCCTAAAGCAAACCAAAGGGATTAACTAAGTAGAGGGTAAAGCATAACAATCACACCAAGGCACTTCGGAGCAACGACCTTTCCGATTCTCGAAAAGACTGGGAAAGGGTAATCGGGGAATGCCGCCTAAAGCTCTACGAAAACACCAACCTAGCACGTGGTGGAATACGAAGGCCTGGTCGGAGATGTCACCTCCGGGGCTACCACAACTATCCGTAAGGTTGGGCGCAAACTCAGGTAACCGATAGTCTAGACACCACGCCTACACTATCGATTACTACTCTAGCCACATATGATAACTAGAACATTCGGTCGAACGGAAATCCCATGCCAAGGTATAACTACTACACTTAACCATACTCTAATTAATCACTAAGGTAAACTTAGATAACCATAAAGAATAATTCAGTAATAAGAGAAGATAAATATATTGAAATGCTTAAGTCTTACAAAAGGCCGAGACAAGATTTGCCGGACCTCCGAGGACTCCTCCGGAACTTGAGCATCTCTCCCTAACTCCTAACTAGGCTAGTACTACAATACTACATCTTGAAGGTATGGTGGTTGTTGACACTTGTTATCATATAAATTTATTAATCAAATAAACATGAGAAAGGGGTATAAATCATAATAACAACCTAGAATAGGGTGTCACTAACATCTTTCCACCAGTTTTGGTAAAGTTGTGAATTGCAGGGACTAAACAGGAAAACAGCAGAATTCGCGAGCCGTACGACTACGCGACGTAATGCAATCCAACTCCGAGAAAGACTCTAGAAGGCTCCGGATTAATCCCGACGTGATCAAGACTTAACACCCAAGAAATAGGAGTCCGAAAGGTTCGAGAAGCCACGACGCGCCGCGGGACCCAGAGTGGGCCCCACTCTGGGCCGACCGGCCCAAATAACAGGCCGGTCGGCCTCCCCCCTCCGCCACGTCAGCCCCGCTTCCAGAAGCTTCTCCAACCGCCTCTAAGACGCAATCTAATCCGCTCGTTAATTTAATGTCGGTTTGATCCGAGGGCGACGGTGGAGTACGAGTTGTAATCAAGTCCAACACCTGGCACCTCCTCCCGACTATATAAGGAGACCCCTAGACCCCCCCTTTCGGATCATCAAGTTCTCAAGTCATCAACTTGGCGCTTCAAGATCCAAATCATCAATCCCACGCTCTAGAAACACCGCTTTAGGAAGAGTAGCAATCAAGATTAGATCTAGTAGGAAGGGAGAAATCCCGCTCTCGACCGTCGGAGGCCGGCTCAAGATCAGGCCTCGTTCTTGTAAGTTCTTCATTGTAAGTAGTCTTCAAGTTCCGACCACGTTCTTAATATGAATATCTTGATCATGTTTATATTCGAGATTATTTGTTCTAGTGTTTACTTTGATTACACGTTTAGCATAGTTGAATTATCGTTATGTTTATGCATGGATTCGTATAGCGCTCATCTATTGATATCATGGGTGAGTGGTAGAGAGGATGTAATCATGGTGATTAGATCTTATTTGCCTGCGTTTGCTCCCCTATATGCCGGGTCGTGTGGTAGATCGTGGTGGTGACAAAGATCATTGAGTCCTTTGCAATCCATCCCCCGTATGTAGGCCTAGCGGATGATATTATTCGAGTTGTTCTAAGTTTCGGCCTTAGTCTTCACGGATTCTGGTCCTCATGTGTGGATTTAATTAGTTCTTCTTCGATGATTGTTAGATGTATTGCACTAATCAAGTAGATCCTAACTTATAGTTTAGAGTTACATATTGGAGTTTCTAATGCTAGCTAGCCTATGAATTGCTATCGCCCAATCGTTTGACACTTTCTACTTGCACACCGGATATGACTTGGTTGAATCTATTTATCAGAACTTTTATTATCATTGTGAACTTTGATCCCCGTTTATGTAATTGGTATATTTAATACTTAAGCTTTGCATACGAGAGATGATTGAGATGATTGAGAATCACATGCTAGTTAATTCATGATAGTAGACTTCTTTCCCTCGTGGTAGAATATAAATTCAATACCGGTTCTTACTCCCGGTTAAAATGCTACAATGGTATATTCATATCGTGCGCTTATGATACCCATTATAATTGTTTATTTACTTATTGAGAAGTTTATCAAGGCATAGTACCTAATATTTTATTCTTTTTGCATATTAGTAGTTTAACTATAGGGATGACAACCTTTTCAGATATGCTATGAACTGCAATGAATTATTTTCTTTTTAGTTTTATCCAAGCAACATCCGATATATGTTTTTGACGCCATTGCTAGTGATAGGTTTATATCTGTTTTCTAGTTAGTGACGTTAGAAATACCAACAAGCATTTTTGGCGCCGTTCTTCGGGAAAGAAAGTCTTTAGCCCAAGAAAATATAAATATAGGAATAACTTGCATACATCTCTCTCACGCATTGTAAGTATTAAATTTATCATTAATTGCTTAAACAGGTTTACCCTTGCTATTATTCTTTCTATCTATTTGTGGTAATGTATGAATAGGAAACTTCAGAAAACTTCGTTTCCGATCCGTAAAGATTGTTGAAGCAGCAAGATCCAAGTTGAAGTCTCGACCCAAGATCGCCGCCTAGGAAGACTCCTCCATTGTGCGAAGCTTAACACCCGTGTTCGAAGTAATGGCGAACAAACCCCCTCCGCGAGTACTCGCACCGACTCGGCCAACATCCGCCTTTGGCCGGCAGCAAATGATGTGGGAGACAAAGCTTTTGAGCTCAAGCCCTTGACCGATCAACATGGTACAAGCTAGCCAATTTTGTGGAAAAAGCCCATGAAGATGCCAATGCTCATCTACAACACTTCCTAGAGATCTGCGGGCACCTTCACCATCAAAGATGTCCCAAATGATGCAATCCTACTGCTCGTCTGTTCCCATTCTCACTCTTGGGACGAGCGGCAAAGTGGTTCTACGCCAACAAAGACAAACTCACTACTTGGACACTTTGCTCTCACGCGCCTTCCCCGGCAAAGTTCTTCCCTATAGGCAAAACCAACGCCTTTACGGGGAAAAATCTCAAGTTTCCAAAGAAGAACACGATGAATCCGCTCCGAGGCGTGGGAGCGCTTCCAAGACTACATCTCTCAATGCCCACACCATGGAATGGAGAACCGGCTACTCATGTAGACCTTCTATCACGGGCTCAACAACAACACCCGTGAGACCATGGACGCCGCTGGCTGGAGGTGCTTTCCTATCCCTTAATCGAATCAAGCTACTGACCTTGTGGAGAAGATGGCGCGTCAAACCAAGCTTGGAATGAGGACCGCCAACCCCGCAAGAGAGAGAGGGGAATGCACCGGCTAAAAAGAGGTAGACATGCTGTCGCCAAAATAGACTTAATTATGAAGAAGCTTGAAGACAAAGCTCCCGAGAAGAAGGAAGTCATGCAACTCTTCGATTCCCGCATGACATGTGAAGAATGCGGCAACATCGACACTTGGGGCGCAGCCAATGTCCCGAGCTAGAGGGAGGACGTGAACTACATCAACAACAACAACAACAAAGATCGCCCCCCGAATCAAGGATGGAATCAACAGAGACCCAACTACCAAGGTAACTACTGGGTAACTATCAAGGTAATAACTCTTTCAATAATTTCCCACCTTTAAGAGAGTTAGTACAAAACCAAGGTAGACTCATGGATAACTGTCTAAGAAGTTAGCTTCCAATGATAAAATGCTAGAAACTATTAGTGCTAAAATGGAAAGCTTTTCTTCTCGCAATAAAGAACCAAAGATAGCTTCAATAAAATGATAGAATCTTAGTTATCTCAGCTGGCTTTATCCACTCCTATGCCTAACCTGTGTAAGATTCCGGCCGGTAGGAAGAATTAGAATCTGCAAAATCTTGTCGATGTCTACTATGCGTGTATTCGCACCAAGGGTGCACAAGAAGGACCTAAGTGGGACGGGACCGGGACATGCCCGCCAAGAAAGGAGATCCGTGAAGACCAGTCATCACCATTAGGATCGGCGCCCCGCACCTATGACGCCGCTCTGCGACTTTGGCTCAAAAGCGTCAACATTATGCCTAAGGTAAGCCTTGAGCCAGGTTCAAATTTATTATACACAACCATGTGCCTACAACTTGCAGATCACGCGCTATGCTACCCCGAGGGCATCCTGGAAGACGTTTGTCCGAACATCGGTAAGCTCTATGTGGCCACCGACTTCGTGGTCCTGGACACGGGCAAAGGTAAGAACGCCCCGATCATTCTGGGATGCCCTTTCCTTGCCACCACCAAGGCCATCATCTACGCCGACATCGCGAAGATCGTCTTCACCGTCAACAAACGAGGGAGAGATTCAACTGCAGACATAAGACCCTAGCTCCCCTGTTCCACTGTGCCACTACCGTACCACTGAAGTACACGCACGGTATTGGCCGAGGAGAGGACAAGAAGAAGAAGCAAGAACAAGAAGAACCGTCAACCTCAACCACACGTGGAACGAGTCTTGATGATCAATCAAGTTGCAACAGAACGCAAGACTTCGGCATTCCACCACAACTAGAGAAGCTAGACGACCACGGAGTTCCATCAATCCACCGCTCCATCAATCAATGGAACTTCCAAGCCAAGTTGTACTCGCGACACGGATCGGGCATCAACTTAATGTCAAAGGTAACGTATCAATTGATATATGGTAATCTGCCTTTGTGCTCCACCTATGTAATGCCGCAGATGGCGGACCAATCACACCGATTCCCGGAAGGTATTGCACGAGACGTCCCCGTCAAGATCAAAGACTGCTATGTCCTCACTGACTTTCTAGTCATGGACATGGGAGAAGAAGAACAAGATCCTCCCATAGTACTTGGAAGACCGTTCCTAAACACTACAAGAGCCATCATCTACATCGGGGCAGGCGAGATCCACTTCAGTTTCAAGGTAAAAAGATATTTGTTTCTTCAATACTTACACTAACAATGAAATCGCCCCCAAGAAAGACCAAGGGCGAAGCGTCTCCCGAGACTACAATGTAATTTGGACTCGAAGATGGAGGACATCAAGAGGATAGAAAAGGATATCAAGGAAAAGTACACTCAGCTCCTACCCATCTTGAATTACGACCGGCTACACCCGAGAGGTCTCCACCAAAGAAGCAATCACGGAAGAAGAAAGAAGCTGCGCCCACCAAGAAGAGCAACAAGAGTACATCTTCGGAGACCGACCAACAAGCGCCGCATCACCAACCCGAACAATCGACTTCCACGATTACTTCGTCACGCCACCCGTTGAAATCCTTGAAGGACCCTTACCGGGTACAACATTTACACGAGGGCCCATAGGCGACACTACGCCATGGGAGTAAGTGCTCTAAACTCGCCGAGAGGTAACTTCGGTATTTATCTGCATATTTAATTTTTACGCACAAAGATATTTCAATTAGCATATTTCCGTTAGCATATTTACTCTTTCTAAACCTGCATTTGAGAAAATCATAAAAATATGTTTTCTTTGCATTTTTGCATCGATCTCCTAAAGCCCCATGCAAGCACTCCCTTCTTTGTGGTGGCATAAAAATAAAAATACAAAAATATTGCACTCATATGTTTTTGCATTAGCATCCCTATTGCATATAAAAAAATTCTCAAAAATATGTGGGCACATGAAGGTCCACACCTTTTATATATAAAAATCCAAAAAAAAAAGTGAGCACATGAAGGCTCACAATAGCATCCTAGAATTTGTTCCCGGGGGTAATGCGAAATTAATATTAACAGGGAGAACATTAAAGGAGACCCCCGAAAAGAGGAGCAAGCTCCAAGGATGAACAAAGGACTACTTCAAGATCAAGCTTGGGGAGAGCACCCCGTTTACTACGATAAGTATTACTACCCTATGTCTTAAAATATTAGCTAGTTATTATATTTTTTCGCTTAGAGTTAAAGAGTCTTAAAAAGTCTTAGTGTTAAGAGTCAAATAAATGCTAGATCTTTGCTAGATTGTTTTCTTCTTTTTTATTATGATCTTGATGATATATGCTAAGGAAATGATGAATAGTTGCTCCGCCATAATTCCTCTTAAAAAAGGTACTTACACTTTGGACTTAGATTCTCCTAAAGCTTTAAATGCTTAAATTGCTCTAAACCCAACACCATGGGAAGCACATGCTTAATGTCGAGTCTTAGCGTTGAAGGATAAAGATACATGAAAAGTTGAGCTGCTGTTTAGCATATTCCTAGAGATACTTGATTCCCGGTTTTTATCTTTGAAAATTATAAAATATTACATGATGAGTTCCTTAGCTACGACCCTTAAGAGTTTATCTTTCGCATCAAGATCATCCCACTCCACCAAATACGCCGCTTCTAAACCGTATACGCTTCCCCATACCCCATCGGCCGTTAAGCCATAATTAAAAAAATAAACTCTTGCAATCTTTGGATATGTCTCTCTCAGTGTTTTTATGCCAAATAGAGGCTGGGCTACATTCGAAAAAAAAAAAAAAAAAAAAAAAAAAAAAAGAAGAAAGAGAAAAGAAAAATAAATATTTTAGAGAGAAAAGTGAGACGAGAGAGGGAGAGTAGCGGACAAAAAGTCATACTAGGCGAGAAGGGCCTACCTCCTAATAATAAAAAAATTATATTTAGAGATGAATAATGGACACGTGTTGGGCCGCTACCGTTGAGCCGATTCATTATGCCCCCACGTCGGTCCACCTCCTCCTCACGGATCTAGGTTAGGGGTTTCTTGCATGCCGATGGGGAGGAGTTTGGAGGAAGGCGCCACCGTTGGCGTTTGTTAACGCAAACATAGGTATATATAACCGCAAGCGCCACGGATACCGTTGTAGCTTTCACCCAAGAGTATTCCTAGGTATTGTATTTATCCTCGGGGAAGCAATGGCTAAAGAAGTTGATAGTTAACCATCATGTATCCGCTAAGTAGTAAACCGACTAAACTAATGTGGGACTAAGGTTCAATAAGAGTTTTGATAAATGACACACACATGAGAACATCATAAAAGATAGCAGAGTAGACAAGCTAAGTTGGGAGGACAACGGAGAGTTCAAGACTCCTATTTACTTCTCCATTACTATGGTTCTTTCCTAAAGCAAACCAAAGGGATTAACTAAGTAGAGGGTAAAGCATAACAATCACACCAAGGCACTTGAACTAACGACCTTTCCGATTCTCGAAAAAAGGGGAAAGGGTAATCGGGGAATGCCGCCTAAAGCTCTCTGAAAACACCAACCTAGCACGTGGTGGAATACGAAGGCCCGGTCGGAGATGTCACCTCGGGGGCTACCACAACTATCCGTAAGGTTGAAGCAAACTTCGGTGTAACCGATAGTCTAGACACCACGCCTACACTATCGATTACTACTCTAGCCACATATGATAACTAGAACATTGATTCGAACGGAAATCCCATGCCAAGGTATAACTACTACACTTAACCATACTCTAATTAATCACTAAGGTAAACTTAGATAACCATAAAGAATAATTCAAGAATAAGAGAAGATAAATATATTGAAATGCTTAAGTCTTACAAAAGGCCGAGACAAGATTTGCCGGACCTCCGAGGACTCCTCCGGAACTTGAGCATCTCTCCCTAACTCCTAACTAGGCTAGTACTACAATACTACATCTTGAAGGTATGGTGGTTGTTGACACTTGTTATCATATAAATTTATTAATCAAATAAACATGAGAAAGGGGTATAAATCATAATAACAACCTAGAATAGGGTGTCACTAACATCTTTCCACCAGTTTTGGTAAAGTTGTGAATTGCGAGGGGACTAAACAGGAAAAGCAGCGAGAATTCGCGAGCCGCACGACTCACGCGACGTAATGCAATCCAACTCGAGAAAGACTCTAGAAGGCTCGGATTAATCCCGGCGTGATCAAGACTTAACACCCAAGAAATAGGAGTCCGAAAGGTTCGAGAAGCCACGGCAGCGCCAGCGGGGACCCGAGTGGGCCCCACTGCGGGCGGACCGCCCAAATAACGAGCGGTCGGCCTCCCCCTCCGCCCACGTCGGCCCAGCTTCGAGAAGCTTCTCCAACCGCCTCTAAGGCGCAATCTAATCCGCTCGTTAATTTAATGTGGGTTTGATCCGAGGGCGGCGGTGGAGTACGAGTTGTAATCAAGTCCAACACACGGCACCTCCTCCGACTATATAAGGAGACCCCTAGACCCCCTTTTTCAGATCATCAAGTTCTCAAGTCATCCACGGCGCTTCAAGATCCAAATCATCAATCCCACGCTCTAGAAACACCGCTTTAGGAAGAGTAGCAATCAAGATTAGATCTAGTAGGAAGGGAGAAATCCGCTCGACCGTCGGAGGCCGGCTCAAGATCAGGCCTCGTTCTTGTAAGTTCTTCATTGTAAGTAGTCTTCAAGTTCGGAACACGTTCTTAATATGAATATCTTGATCATGTTTATATTCGAGATTATTTGTTCTAGTGTTTACTTTGATTACACGTTTAGCATAGTTGAATTATTGTTATGTTTATGCATGGATTCGTATAGCGCTCATCTATTGATATCATGGGTGAGTGGTAGAGAGGATGTAATCATGGTGATTAGATCTTATTTGCTGCGTTTGCTCCCCTATATGCCGGTCGTGTGGTAGATCGTGGTGGTGGCGGCATCATTGAGTCCTTTGCAATCCATCCAGTATGTAGGCCTAGCGGATGATATTATTCGAGTTGTTCTAAGTTTCGGCCTTAGTCTTCACGGATTACGTCCTCATGTGTGGATTTAATTAGTTCTTCTTCGATGATTGTTAGATGTATTGCACTAATCAAGTAGATCCTAACTTATAGTTTAGAGTTACATATTGGAGTTTCTAATGCTAGCTAGCCTATGAATTGCTATCGCCCAGCCGTTTGACACTTTCTACTTGCACACTGGATATGACTTGGTTGAATCTATTTATCAGAACTTTTATTATCATTGTGAACTTTGATCCTGTTTATGTAATTGGTATATTTAATACTTAAGCTTTGCATACGAGAGATGATTGAGATGATTGAGAATCACATGCTAGTTAATTCATGATAGTAGACTTCTTTCCCTGTGGTAGAATATAAATTCAATACACGGTTCTTACTCCCGTTAAAATGCTACAATGGTATATTCATATCTGTAAACTGCGGATACCCGATTATAATTGTTTATTTACTTATTGAGAAGTTTATCAAGGCATAGTACGAATATTTTATTCTTTGCATATTAGTAGTTTAACTATAGGGATGACAACCTTTTCGGATATGCTATGAACTGCAATGAATTATTTTCTTTTAGTTTTATACGAAGCAACATCGATATATGTTTTTGACGCCATTGCTAGTGATAGGTTTATATCTGTTTCTAGTTAGTGACGTTAGAAATACCAACAAGCATTTTTGGCGCCGTTCTTGCGGGAAAGAAAGTCTTTAGCCCAAGAAAATATAAATATAGGAATAACTTGCATACATCTCTCTCACGCATTGTAAGTATTAAATTTATCATTAATTGCTTAAACAGGTTTACCCTTGCTATTATTCTTTCTATCTATTTAGGGGTAATGTATGAATAGGAAACTTCCCGAAAACTTCGTTTCGATCCGTAAAAGATTGTTGAAGCGGGCAAGATCCAAGTTGAAGTCTCGACCCAAGATCGCTGCCTCGGAAGACTCCTCCGTCGCGAAGCTTAACACCCGTGTTCGAAGTAATGGCGAACAAAACCCTCCGCGAGGTACTGCACCGACTCCAGGCCAACATCCGCCTTTGGGCCGGCGGTCGATGTGGGAGACAAAGCTTTTGAGCTCAAGCCTGAGACCGATCAACATGGTACAAGCTAGCCAATTTTGTGGAAAAGCCCATGAAGATGCCAATGCTCATCTACAACACTTCCTAGAGATGCGTGGCACCTTCACCATCAAAGATGTCCCAAATGATGCAATCCTACCGATGCATTTCCCATTCTCACTCTTGGGACGAGCGAAGCGGTGGTTCTACGCCAACAAAGACAAACTCACTACTTGGACACTTTGCTCTCTTGCCTTCACGGCAAAGTTCTTCCCTATAGGCAAAACCAACGCCTTACGGGGAAAATCTCAAGTTTCCGGCGGCAACCGCGATGAATCCGTTCGCAGGCGTGGGAGCGCTTCCAAGACTACATCTCCGAATGCCCACACCATGGAATGGAGAACTGGCTACTCATGTAGACCTTCTATCACGGGCTCAACAACAACACCCGTGAGACCATGGACGCCAAGCTAGCTGGCGGAGGTGCTTTCCTATCCCTTACACCGAATCAAGCTACCGACCTTGTGGAGAAGATGGCGTCAAACCAAGCTTGGAATGAGGACCGTCAACCCCGCAAGAGAGAGAGGGAATGCACCGGCTAAAAAGAGGTAGACATCTTTATGCGCCAAAATAGACTTAATTATGAAGAAGCTTGAAGACAAAGCTCACGAGAAGAAGGAAGTCATGCAACTCTTCGATTCCGCATGACATGTGAAGAATGCGGCAACACCGACACTCGGGCAGCCAATGTCCCGAGCTAGAGGAGGGCGTGAACTACATCAACAACAACAACAACGATGATCGTCCCCCGAATCAAGGATGGAATCAACAGAGACCCAACTACCAAGGTAACTACCGGGGTAACTATCAAGGTAATAACTCTTTCAATAATTTCCCACCTTTAAGAGAGTTAGTACAAAACCCAAGGTAGACTCATGGATAACTGATACAAGAAGTTAGCTTCCAATGATAAAATGCTAGAAACTATTAGTGCTAAAATGGAAAGCTTTTCTTACGCAATAAAGAACCAAACATAGCTTCAATAAAATGATAGAATCTTAGTTATCTCAGCTGGCTTTATCCACTCCTATGCCTAACCCGTAAGATTCCGTGCCAGTAGGAAGAATTAGAATATGCAAATCTTGTCGATGTCTACTATGCGGTATTCGGACCAAGGGTGCACAAGAAGGACCTAAGTGGACTGACTGGGACATGCCCGCCAAGAAAGGAGATCCAGGAAGACCAGTCATCACCATTAGGATCGGCGCCCGCACCTATGACGCGCTCTGCGACTTTGGCTCAAGCGTCAACATTATGCCTAAGGTAAGCCTTGAGCGAGGTTCAAATTTATTATACACAACCATGTGCCTACAACTTGCGGATCGGGTCGCTATGCTACCCCGAGGGCATCTGGAAGGCGTTTTATGCGAACATCGGTAAGCTCTATGTGGCCACCGACCGTGGTCTGGACACGGGCAAAGGTAAGAACGCCCGATCATTACGAGATGCCCTTTCCTTGCCACCACCAAGGCCATCATCTACGCCCGACACGCGAAGATCGTCTTCACCGTCAACAAAGCGAGAGGGAGAGATTCAACTGCGCGGACATAAGACCCTAGCTCCCCACATTTCCACCTGTGCCACTACCGTACCCTGAAGTACACGCACGGTTTGTCGAGGAGAGGACAAGAAGAAGAAGCAAGAACAAGAAGAACCGTCAACCTCAACCACACGTGGAAGCGAGTCTTGATGATCAATCAAGTTGCAAATGCGAACGCAAGACTTCGGGCATTCCACCACAACTAGAGAAGCTAGCGACCACTCGAGTTCCATCAAGTTGCTCCATCAATCAATGGAACTTCCAGCAAGTTGTCCGCGACACGGGATCGGGCATCAACTTAATGTCAAAGGTAACGTATCAATTGATATATGGTAATCCGCCTTTGTGCTCCACCTATGTAATGCTGCGGATGGCGGACCAATCACACCGATTCGGAAGGTATTGCGCGAGGCGTCCCGTCAAGATCAAAGGCGCTATGTCCTCAGCGACTTTCTAGTCATGGACATGGGAGAAGAAGAACAAGATCCTCCCATAGTACTTGGAAGACCGTTCCTAAACACTACAAGAGCCATCATCTACATCGGGGACGGGCGAGATCCACTTCGGTTTCAAGGTAAAAAGATACTATTTGTTGTTTCTTCAATACTTACACTAACAATGAACTGCCCCCAAGAAAGACCAAGGGCGAAGCGTCTCACGAGACTACAACGAATTTGGACTCGAAGATGGAGGACATCAAGAGGATAGAAAAGGATATCAAGGAAAAGTACACTTTCGGCTCCTACCCATCTTGAATTCTGCACCCGGCTACACCCGAGAGGTCTCCACCAAAGAAGCAATCCGGAAGAAGAAAGAAGCCGCCCACCAAGAAGAGAGCAACAAGAGTACATCTTGGAGACCGACCAGCGCCCGGCATCACCAAGCCCGAACAATCGACTTCCCACGTTTTGCCGTCACGCCACCCGTTGAAATCCTTGAAGGACCCTTACCGGGTACAACATTTACACGAGGGCCCATAGGCGACACTACGCCATGGGAGTAAGTGCTCTAAACTCTCGCCGAGAGGTAACTTCGGTATTTATACGCATATTTAATTTTACGCACAAAGATATTTCAATTAGCATATTTCCGTTAGCATATTTACTCTTTCTAAACCTGCATTTGAGAAAATCATAAAAAAATATGTTTCTTTGCATTTGCATCAGTCTCCTAAAGCCCCATGCAAGCACTCCTTGCTGTGGTGGCATAAAAAATAAAAATACAAAAATATTGCACTCATATGTTTTTGCATTAGCATCCCTATTGCATATAAAAAAATTCTCAAAAATATGTGGGCACATGAAGGTCCACACCTTTTATATATAAAAATCAAAAAAAGTGAGCACATGAAGGCTCACAATAGCATCCTAAATTTGTTCCTTCCGGGTATATGCGAAATTAATATTTGAGGGGAGAACATTAAAAGGAGACCCGAAAGAGGAGCAAGCTCCAAGGATGAACAAAGGACTACTTCAAGATCAAGCTTGGGGAGAGCACCCCGTTTACTACGATAAGTATTACTACCCTATGTCTTAAAATATTAGCTAGTTATTATATTTTTCGCTTTAGAGTTAAAGAGTCTTAAAAAAGTCTTAGTGTTAAGAGTCAAATAAATGCTAGATCTTTGCTAGATTGTTTTCTTCCTTTTTATTATGATCTTGATGATATATGCTAAGAAAATGATGAATAGTTGCTCCGCCATAATTCCTCTTAAAAAAGGTACTTACACTTTGGACTTAGATTCTCCTAAAGCTTTAAATGCTTAAATTGCTCTAAACCCAACACTGTGGGAAGCACATGCTTAATCCGAGTCTTAGCGTTGAAGGATAAAGATACATGAAAAGTTGAGCTGCTGTTTAGCATATTCCTAGAGATACTTGATTCTGGTTTTTTCTTTGAAAATTATAAAATATTACATGATGAGTTCCTTAGCTACGACCCTTAAGAGTTTATCTTTCGCATCAAGATCATCCCACTCCACCAAATACTATTTGCTTCTAAACCGGAAATACGGCTTCCCCATACCCCATCGGCCGTTAAGCCATAATTAAAAAAAATAAACTCTTGCAATCTTTGGATATGTCTCTCTCGGTGTTTTTATGCCAAATAGAGGCTGGGCTACATTAAAAAAAAAAAAAAAAAAAAAAAAAAAAAAAAAGAAGAAAGAGAAAAGAAAAATAAATATTTTAGAGAGAAAAGTGAGACGAGAGAGGGAGAGTAACGGACAAAAAGTCATACTAGGCGAGAAGGGCCTACCTCCCTAATAATAAAAAAATATATTTAGAGATGAATAATGGACACGTGTTGGCGCCGCTACCGTTGAGCAGATTCATTATGCCCCACGTCGGTCCACCTCCTCCTCACCGGATCTAGGTTAGGGTTTCTTGCATGCCGATGGGGAGGAATTTGGAGGAAGGCGCCCTTGTTGGCGTTTGTTAACGCAAACATAGGTATATATAACATAAAGCGCACGGATACCGTTGTAGCTTTCACCCAAGAGTATTCCTAGGTATTGTATTTATCCTCGGGGAAGCAATGGCTAAAGAAGTTGATAGTTAACCATCATGTATACGCTAAGTAGTAAACCGACTAAACTAATGTGGGACTAAGGTTCAATAAGAGTTTTGATAAATGACACACACATGAGAACATCATAAAAGATAGCGAGTAGACAAGCTAAGTTGGGAGGACAACGGAGAGTTCAAGACTCCTATTTACTTCTCCATTACTATGGTTCTTTCCTAAAGCAAACCAAAGGGATTAACTAAGTAGAGGGTAAAAAGCATAACAATCACACCAAGGCACTTGAACAGCGACCTTTCCGATTCTCGAAAAAGCGGGAAAGGGTAATCGGGAATGCCGCCTAAAAGCTCTACGAAAACACCAACCTAGCACGTGGTGGAATACGAAGGCCTGGTCGGAGATGTCACCTCCGGGGCTACCACAACTATCCGTAAGGTTGGGCGCAAACTCAGGTAACCGATAGTCTAGACACCACGCCTACACTATCGATTACTACTCTAGCCACATATGATAACTAGAACATTCGATTGAACGAAATCCCATGCCAAGGTATAACTACTACACTTAACCATACTCTAATTAATCACTAAGGTAAACTTAGATAACCATAAAGAATAATTCAGTAATAAGAGAAGATAAATATATTGAAATGCTTAAGTCTTACAAAAGGCCGAGACAAGATTTTGCGGACCTCGAGGACTCCTCGAACTTGAGCATCTCTCCCTAACTCCTAACTAGGCTAGTACTACAATACTACATCTTGAAGGTATGGTGGTTGTTGACACTTGTTATCATATAAATTTATTAATCAAATAAACATGAGAAAGGGGTATAAATCATAATAACAACCTAGAATAGGGTGTCACTAACATCTTTCCACCGGTTTTGGTAAAGTTGTGAATTGCGAGGACTAAACAGAAAAACAGCGAGACCAAGCGAGCGCACGACTACGCGGCGTAATGCAATCCAACTCGAGAAAGACTCTAGAAGGCTCGGATTAATCGGCGTGATCAAGACTTAACACCCAAGAAATAGGAGTCCGAAAGGTTCGAGAAGCCACGGCGCGCCGCGGGACGAGTGGGCCCCACTCTGGGCCGACCGCCCAAATAACGAGGCGGTCGGCCTCCCCCTCCGCCCACGTCGGCCCGCTTCGAAGCTTCTCCAACCGCCTCTAAGACGCAATCTAATCCGCTCGTTAATTTAATGTCGGTTTTGATCCGGGGCGGCGGTGGAGTACGAGTTGTAATCAAGTCCAACACTGGCACCTCCTCCCGACTATATAAGGAGACCCCTAGACCCCCCTTTCAGATCATCAAGTTCTCAAGTCATCAACAGCGCTTCAAGATCCAAATCATCAATCCCACGCTCTAGAAACACCGCTTTAGGAAGAGTAGCAATCAAGATTAGATCTAGTAGGAAGGGAGAAATCCGCTCTCGACCGTGGGAGGCCGGCTCAAGATCAGGCCTCGTTCTTGTAAGTTCTTCATTGTAAGTAGTCTTCAAGTTCAGACACGTTCTTAATATGAATATCTTGATCATGTTTATATTCGAGATTATTTGTTCTAGTGTTTACTTTGATTACACGTTTAGCATAGTTGAATTAACTGTTATGTTTATGCATGGATTCGTATAGCGCTCATCTATTGATATCATGGGTGAGTGGTAGAGAGGATGTAATCATGGTGATTAGATCTTATTTTACTGCGTTTGCTCCCTATATGCCGGGTCGTGTGGTAGATCGTGGTGGTGGTGACGGCATCATTGAGTCCTTTGCAATCCATCCCCCGTATGTAGGCCTAGCGGATGATATTATTCGAGTTGTTCTAAGTTTCGGCCTTAGTCTTCACGGATTACGTCCTCATGTGTGGATTTAATTAGTTCTTCTTCGATGATTGTTAGATGTATTGCACTAATCAAGTAGATCCTAACTTATAGTTTAGAGTTACATATTGGAGTTTCTAATGCTAGCTAGCCTATGAATTGCTATCGTCCCTTTGTTTGACACTTTCTACTTGCACACCGGATATGACTTGGTTGAATCTATTTATCGAACTTTTATTATCATTGTGAACTTTGATCCCCTGTTTATGTAATTGGTATATTTAATACTTAAGCTTTGCATACGAGAGATGATTGAGATGATTGAGAATCACATGCTAGTTAATTCATGATAGTAGACTTCTTTTTCCTGTGGTAGAATATAAATTCAATACGGTTCTTACTCCTGGTTAAAATGCTACAATGGTATATTCATATCGTGCGCTTGCGGATACCCGAGTTATAATTGTTTATTTACTTATTGAGAAGTTTATCAAGGCATAGTGCGAATATTTTATTCTTTGCATATTAGTAGTTTAACTATAGGGATGACAACCTTTTCGAGATATGCTATGAACGCAATGAATTATTTTCTTTTAGTTTTATCTCGAAGCAACATCGATATATGTTTTTGACGCCATTGCTAGTGATAGGTTTATATCTGTTTCTAGTTAGTGGCGTTAGAAATACCAACAATGGTGTTGCTCCTTGGTGGTGTTTGAATGAGAGGGAGAGAGCCTCCTTTTATAGGTAGAGGAGAGGGGCTCTTTGGAAGATGTCCATCCCCACATGGAAGGTGCAAAACCGACCTCCTAGGCGGTTTCAATATAATATTTGAACAAAGCACCCCCGGAACCGTCATGTGCATGGCGGCATGCAACCGCCGGAAGAAGGGGCGTTCGATTTGGCGGGATCGCCGGTCCGCCGGAGTGGCGATCCGGCCGGATCGGGCCTGGCCCCGCTCGCCACCGTCTTCTTCTCGTGGGCTTGTGGGCTGGCCTAGATCCGTAGTTTTAGGGGTGCTTTCACTACAAAGCAATTGCGTTACGTAGGGGCGGTTGAGGATGCTCGAGGGGGCGTTACGAAAAACTGCCCCTAACTCTCCGCTGCTGAGAGGTCTTCTTTGTAGGGGCGGTTATTCAACCGCCCCCCATCAGTGACCCCGCACTAGGGCGGTTCGTGTTATCAACCGCCCCTATTGTGGTTTTAGAAATCGCATTTTTTCAAAATTCGAAAAAATAGCAAAAGATTTTTTTCAATTGGGGAAGAGCCCCACCGACCAACCACCCACCATCCCTTGCCCTTTGTGATTTTCTCAGAGTTTTTACAAATGTTTGGAAATGTTGCGGCGGTCGTGATTCAAACCCCATGACCAACCGTTTGGCAAGAGCCCCCACCACTAGGCTACACATGTGTTTGTGTCCATATCTCATTTCGGCGTCCCCACATATTATACAAATCCGAGTGTAAATTGACTATTTGAGGGCCTAAACGGATTTAAACCAAAAAGTGGTCAACTACAAAGTTTCATAACTTTTCGAGATCTACATTTTATATTTAGAAAGTTTTTCATCCGAGGTCGTTTATGAAATTTGAATTTCAAATTTGAGATATTTGAACACAACTTTTGTATGACTAGATGATTTCAAACTAAAAAGTGGTCAACATGAAAGTTTCATAACTTTTTGAGATCTATATTTCATATATAGGAAGTTTTTTCGTCCGAGGTCGTTTTACAAATTTTGAATTTCAAATTTGAGACATTTGAACACAGCTTTTGCATGACTAAATGATTTCAAACTAAAAGTGGTCAACCGCAAAGTTTCATAACTTTTCGAGATCTACATTTCATATATAGGAAGTTTTTCATCCGAGGTCGTTTATAAAAATTTAATTTTTAGTGCCTCGTATTTAAATTCGGCAAACCCACAGGGGGCCTCAATATAGAGCCGCCCCCTACCGTGGACCACAATAAGGGGCGATCGGATATTGAACCGCCCTTGCTATTAGTAGGAGCGGCCGAAACAAAAACCGCCCCTACAATTGGTCACCGCCGGGGCGGTTAGTCGGATGGAAGGATTTGCTTCACCGTAGGGGGCGGCTCAAAAGCGTGAACCGCCCCTAATCAAAAAGTGAGGCGTTCCCATAGTAAGCTTTTTTTGTAGTAGTGTTTGGTCCATCTCGTTTCCGACTTGGGCCTCTTATGTTGCACTTATTAGTTGGCGTGTTTTCGAAGTGCGCTTTTGTTGTACTTTGGCGTATTCTCACTTGATTCCATGTATTTGTCCCGCAAAACATATTTCTCGAATACAAGTGAAACTTGGTCAATAGTAAAGGTATATGTGCTAGTTTTCCCCTGGAAAAGAGATACAAGTTGGCGGTGTAAAATGGTCGATAACGACCGCCAACAGCCCACCGAGGGGGGAGTTGGAGGAGGGTGTCGCCCGCCGTCATGCAAACCCCGTGCGGATCCACTTGCTCGTTGTCGCTCCGCCCGGGAGCGCCGCCACAAAGAAGCGCCTGGGCTGGCCGTTGAGCTCAACCATCCACCACGCCCCTTCGAGGCCACCAATGTCGAGGTGAGCCACCCTTTGCTCCATCCTCCTTTTCCCTCTCCATGTGCTCGAGCCGCCATGGGGGAGAGAGAGAGCTACAAGACGCGATAGAGATAGAGAGAGAGAGAGAGAGAGAGAGAGAGAGAGAGAGAGAGGGCTGGCGGCGGGGTGTGGCGTGCGAGGAGGGGAGGGTGGGGGAGTGGGTGGGTGAGGTGAGCTTTTATATGTAGGGTTTTAGTGTATTGAGATGGACCGAATTCATGGCTTTGCCGAGTGTGTCGGATGGGGACACTCGGGGAAAGTTTTTTTATTCTGTTTTTTCCATTCTTGTTGTAAAAAATCTGAAATGCTTTTTGCCGAGTGTTGTGTTGTGACACTTGGCAAAGTAAACCTCTTTGCCGAGTGTCATGTAGGCGGCACTCGGCAAAAGAGAAGGTTTGCCAAGTGTCAAAGCCGACACTTTCGGCAAAGTAACTTTTTTTATTTTGACCTCCAAATTTTTATGTACTCCTGTTACAGTGCTTGGTACTTTGTGTTCTAATTTGATACATTTTCTGGACTGTTTGCTATATTTTTTAAATTTATTTCATTTATTTGATTTTTTTGTGATAAAGCTAGTTTGAACTGCAGGTGTATCAAAATGTTGCAGTTATTTGAAAAAAAATAATATTCATGTTCATGAGTGCAATTTGAGGCTGTATTAGACCAACAAATTTGAACATCTTGTTCAGGAGACATGACCACAAACTTGTGGCCGAATTGTTTTTAAATTCTATAAAAAATAAATGAAGTCTGAAAATCATGAAACTTGTTAGTATTGAATGATTTTTATATGTGGAGGCTGTGATAAAAATTTTACAAAGTTTCACACAAGTTGTCACATACGATGCTTTAAATGTTACATAGTCTTTCTCAAGTTCTACAAAGATTCAGAGGTTTGTAAGCATCCTACGTAAGTTTCAGCGAAACCTTCTTAATTTTTTATCATAGTCTCCACATAATATATCATAACATCTCGACAAGTTTCATGATTTTCAGACTTTGCTTACTTTTTATAGAATTTAAAAACTATTCACCTGCAAGTGAATAGACATGTTTCGTGAACAAGATGTTGAAATTTCGAGTCTATCTCTCGGATATGGCCTCACATAAGACTCAATAACACAAATATCATTTTTTCCATTCAATTTTTAGCTTTATTCAAATGACTTGCAGTTCAAATTTGACTTATAAAAGAAAACTCAATTAAATAAAATAAACTAAAGAAATATAGCAAAAGGTCCGAGAAATGTACCAAATTTAAACATGGAGCATCAAGTACTGCTAGAGGTCAAAATAAAAAAAAAAACTTTGCTGAGTGTTAAGCTACATGACACTCGGCAAAGAATATTTTAATTTTTAAAAAAAACACTTTGCTGAGTGTCAAGGTTAGCTAAGAGTCGACACTCCTCTTTTGCTACAATGGCGAGTGCCCGAAATTTGACACTTCGGCAAAGATCCAGTTTCGATAGTGATGCCAATGCAACCTTTGTTAGATGTATATATTAACTTTATGGTATTATTTTGAGCTCGGTGTGCTAGCTAAATCTGTTTAAAAAGTGTTTTTTTTATTCTTCGTTTGCAAGTGTCGGGACTATTATATTATGATCACTTAGACTTTTATATTAACCAATTAGTAACAATTTGGCAAAACGAAGTTTATCTTATCAAATGCAAGTCCGTATCTCTAACTCTATACATGTCTCATCGATTTTTTTTTTTTTTTTTTTGAGATTACACAGTACAAAGCGGGCGGCTCAACACGCACGCACACTCACCCTATGAACACACGCGACGCAAACCCTACCCCTATGAGCACCTTCGAAGGACTGGGCCGGCAATCTTGAAGTTCATAAAGTCACCACAGGCGCCCTTTTGTCGACGGGGACGCCGCCTACCACTTAATGCGCGGCGCCGGAAAAACTCGAAATAAATCCAGAATAATATAATGTCGCACCCAGGATTTGAACCCTGGGTGGGACCCCCAACCAATGGCCTTTGCCATTGCGCTCGCGTGGGAGGTAAAGCACAGCCTCACCAACTAAACAACCGAGTTTACATGCCCTTTTGCTGCGATCTATATTGGTCAGCGACTTATGTGATGGTTTGTAGGAGCAAACTGAACAAGAGCATGCCTCGGTCACTTGAGAACCATACGGAACGTCGTGAACCATGCATTGCAATTGCATCGTCGGATTTGAGAACGGATGCACAAATCCTGAAACGTCTTCTTCGTTCGATTTAAAACAATGACTCCATGCGCCCCATCGTTTCCAAGGGTTTCTTCGAGTCCTGTGTTCATTGAGTGCGAACAGTTCGTTGAACGGAGCATCGATCTGATCACTTGATTGATGCCTTTGATGTGATGATGACTGTCCATCGTGCGGACTTTATGGAGACCACGGATTGTAGTGCTCGTAGACGACTACTCCTGAGTCCTGAAAGAATACGATGCGATCTCTCGATCTTCCCAACAGCGCCTTTCCTTGTTCCCGAAACGATCGATCGATCTCTTCGTTTTACCTCATTCTTGAAATCCTCACTACTCGTCGGTTCGGAATCCCAAGCATTGGTCATGCTCTTGTTTAATTAGTTTGCTCTACGAACGAACCCTTTGATGACCGGAGTACTAGACTACTATACTCGTACTCGTGTAGCACCGTAGCACTATATATAACCAGGCCCTCGATCCAGTACTCTGTGTGCAACCCCGTCCATCAATTCTATGTAAACATGAGTTCCTGTTCCAGCATCCTAGATTCCTGCTGTTTCACGCATCAGTTCAAGCTCAACTTTTTGGAGACGGAGAACGCCGCCATCGGGCACTTTGTTAGCTCCCCAGACATCTCCGCTGGGGGACACCTCTGGAGGATCAACTGCTACCCGCGTGGGAATAAGAAAGAGGACAATGGCGAGTACGTATCTATCTTCCTCAAGCTCCTGAGCAAATCGACTATACCTGATGTCTCTCAAACTTCCGCCCACACGGGCCGGCCCTCTCCCTCCGGCCTCCCCTTGATGGCGTGCTGCCCCTCGTGGACGGAGACTCGCGACTTTGTTTTGCTGTTTCCCCGAGAGAGCCGCGACGGCGCCACCCCGGACCCCTAACCCTAGGCGGCGGCCGCGACCGCGACGACGAGGAGTGGGCTGCGGGCGGCGGCGCGCATGGCAAGCTGCACGGCAGCCCGGGCCACGGCTTCCGGCGGCAGGGTCGGCGCCAAGGTGGGAGGCGTGCCGGCTGCGGGGGGCGGCACGCGGCCTGCCCAGGACTACAGCGACGGTGACCAAGTCGGCACTCGGCAGATCCTGTATAGCACTAGCAGTAGCAGTAGCGTAGCACTATTTAATTCACTGTTGAGTAACGCTTAAATCTGAAATCCCGTCCAATTTTTGCAAAACACAGGTGCCAGCATGCTCGATTATTCTTATTTCACCCATCAGTTCAAACTCAACTATTTGGAGACGAAGAAGGTAGCCATCGGGCACGTTGTTAGCTCCCCGGATATCTCTGCTGGGGGCACCTCTGGAGGATCAACTGCTTCCCTCGTGGGGATAGAAGCGGATAAGGGCGACTATGTATCTATCTTCCTCCAGCTCGTGAACAAATCCCAAGAAAACGTCAAAGCCATCTTCGAGGCCTCAGTGATCGACAGAGACGGTGCTCTATCTTCGTTCCATAGAAATAGGGTCGTGCATGTTTACCCACCAAAGAATGAAAGCGACATCAACAGCTGGGGTTTCCCTCGCTTCGTGGAGCGAAGCGTCTTAGAGTCGCTCTACCTGACGAATGACTCGTTCATCATTTCGTGCGGTGTCAAAGTTGTCCATGACCTCGAGGTGCCGCCGTCGGACATGGCAAGCCATCTCGGCCTCCTGCTGGATTGTGCAGAGGGCTCTGATGTCTCCTTTGTTGTTGACGGCGAGAAGTTCCCTGCTCACCGGGCTGTGCTTGCTGCCCGCTCGCCGGTCTTCAAGGCACAACTCCTGGGCTCCATGGCTGACGCCAGCATGTCATCCATCACCTTGCATGACATCGATCCGGATACTTTCAATGTTATGCTTCGCTACATGTACACCGATGCTTTTCCTGCTGACTCAAAGCTCGGGGGCTCCCCAGATGAGATGTTTCAGCACTTGCTCGCTGCAGCGGACCGGTTCGCGTTGGATCGCCTGAAGCTTCTCTGTGCTAGCAAGTTGTGGGATAATGTATCGGTGGATACAGTTGCTGCTACCTTGATTTGCGCTGAAACATACAACTGTCCGCAGCTGAAAAAGAAGTGCATTGATTTCTTTGGAGGGAAGGACTTCAAGTCAAAGGCTGTGTTAACAGATGGTTTCTTTCAGCTAGCACAACAATTCCCATCGATTGTTGATGAGCTGAGGTTGAAGGCTGCAGCATAGAAGCAGCAATTGATGAGCTGAGGTTGAAGGTTGGAGCATAGAAGCACGCATGCATACATGCTATAGTATTATCTTCGTGGCATTTTAAGTTCGGCAAATGCTATCTATCTAAATCTATTTAAGTTCTTAAATTTTCGGTTTGTAAGCATCAGCCACTATCATGTTTACTTTTTATTATCCTATCAACAATATCGTAAGTGAAGTCGTTATTGTGTCTTATTCGGATTTGTGACAAAATCTGTATGTTTATGTTTGCTTTCATTCGTTAGTTTTATTCTTTTTCTTGTATTATAAGATTCAAATCTTTCTTGCAAACTCACTACATGATAGAAATATTTATCTGAAGATACGCTATATAAATCAGATGGTTGGACTTCAAGCATGGCCTGATGTTTCGCTCTTTCTGATAGAAAGCTGAAGCTGGATTTTTCTCTATTGTCTAAAAATGTACATGAAATATTTGTAACCTCTATTACACGCCGGTGCTCTATGCTATGGTGTAGTACTGCCACACGCCAATAGTTGTCCCAACGTAGTATGATCACAGCGTGTGCTATGGTTGTCCATGATTACATATAAAACTTTATTGTTGTAAGAGTATAATAATTAAGTTTGTTTTCGTAATCAATATCAATTGAGCTCAATGTTTTCCAATCAATATGTACTGTGTAAATCTGTGCATATCTAAAATTGATTATTTGTGGTGCTCGCATTCCATGACGATGCATCGTCCATGTAGGCTGTGTTTGGTTTGGGGGTTGAGATGGGTGGGTTGGACCCGAATGGAGCCATGTTTGGATTGAGGATTTAGTGGGAGGGGTTGACCGGTCGGCATATTCCCCTCGGATGCGGGTTCGGTTGCTCCCTCCAAATTGGGCGGACGCTTTTCGACCCACATCAACAGCGCCCCGAGCTCCGTCCTCTCCTTCGGTCCTTCCTCTCGTTCATCACGACCCTCTCGTCGGACGCTCGTGGATCCACTCCACCGGATGCGGGAAAGCACCAGCGTTGGGGGCGATAGAGGGCCAGCCAGCGGCCATGGGCGGGATGCTTTGGGAGCAGCCGGGCGAAGCCGCTAACGGTGGCCATGGCGGGGTGGAACGGCACGAGCGCGGCCCGCCGACGGGGGCGGCGCCTTTCGAACCGGGCGGGATGCGTCGGCCGCAGATTGGCGAGCAACGGCGATGGCCATGGCGGGGTGGGGCGGCATGCGCGCCCGCGCCGGCATGGGGCGGCGCGCTCGTGGGCTCGGGGATGCACGGGGCGGGGTGCGTGGGGAGCATTTGGGTGAGCGAGCATTGGGACAATGTGTGGCGGGGTAGGGCCGCCGAGGCGAGCGCTGTTGACACTTGTTATCATATAAAATTATTAATCAATTAAACATGAGAAAGGGGTATAAATAATAATAACAACCTAGAATAGGGTGTCACTAACATATTTCCATCAGTTTTGGTAATGTTGTGAATTGCGGGGACTAAACGTAAAAAAACACGAGTTCGCGAGCGAGACGACTACGCGGCGTAACGCAATCCAACTCCGAGAAAGACTCTAGAAGGCTCCGGATTAATCCCGGCGTGGACCAAACTTGACAATCGAAGAAAACATCATCTAGAAGACTCCGAAGCCACGACGCAGACAGCGGGACCCGGAGGGGACACCCCCTGGGCCGATCGCCCAATAATGGGCCGATCGGCCCCCTTGGCCGCCAAGTCATCCCATCTTCGGAACCTTCCTCCACCGCCTCTAAGACGCAATCTAAACCGGTTGTTTAACGTCGGTTTGATCCGAGGGCGTCGGTAGAAGTGCGGGATGGATCCAAGATTAATACCACATCGCTTTCTTTGAAGGTGAAGAGACGGATGAAGACCCATATATAAAGACCCTAGACCCCTCTTTTTAGATCATCAAGTTCTCAATACAACAATAATACCTCAAGATCCAAGTCATTAGAAACATCGCTTTAGGAGGAGTAGCAATCAAGATTAGAACTAGTAGGAAGGGAGAAATCCGCTCGGATCGTCGGAGGCCGGCTCAAGATCGGGGCCTCGTTCTTGTAAGTTCTTCATTGTAAGTAGTTTTCAAGTTCCGGACACATGCTTAATATGAATATCTTGATCATGTTTATATTCGAGATTATTTGTTCTAGTATTTACTTTGATTACACGTTTAGCATAGTTGAATTATCTGTTATGTTCATGCATGGATTCGTATAGCGCTCATCCTTTCGTTCGGAGGGTGAGTGGTAGAGATGATGTAATCGTGGTGATTAGATCTTATTTACCGCGTTTGCACCCTATGTGCCGGGTCGTGTGGTAGATCGTGGTGGTGACTTGACACCATTGAGTCCTTTGCAATCCATCCCCGTATGTAGGCCTAGCGGATGTTATTATTCAGGTTGTTCTAAGTTTCGCCTTAGTCTTCATGGATTACGGGTCCTCATGTTTGGATTTAATTAGTCTTTCTTCGATGATTGTTAGATGTATTGCACTAATTGAGTAGATCCTAACTTATAGTTTAGAGTTACATATTGGAGTTTCTAATGCTAGCTAGCCTATGAATTACTATCATCCACTTTGCATGACACTTTCTATATGACTATGGTTGAATCTATTTATCAAGAACTTTATCATTATCTTTATTATGAACTTTGATCCTTGTTTAAGTACTTGATAAGTTTAACACTTTGCACACGAGAGATGACTAGATTAAATGATTAAGATGTTTAGCACCTATGCATAGTTAATTCATGATAGAAGACTTCTTTCCCTGTGGTAGATATAAATTCAACACCCTGGTTCTTACTCGGTTAAAATGCTACAATGGTATATTCATATCACGTGCGCTTGCGGATACCCAGTTATAATTGTTTATTTACTTATTAAGAAGTTATCAAGGCATAGCATGAATATTTTATTCCTTGCATATTAGTAGTTTAACTATAGGGATGACAACCTTTTCAGATATGCTATGAACTGCAATGAATATTTCTTTTAGTTTTATACGAAGCAACATCGATATCTTTCTAAATGCCATTACTAGTTAGTGACATTAGAAATACCAACAAGCATTTTTGGCGCCGTTCTCGGGAAAGAAAGTCTTTAGCCCAATAAAATAAAAACATAGGATTAACTTGCATACATCTCTCTCACGCATCGTAAAGTATTAAATTTATCAATTGCTTAAACAAGTTTACCCTCGTTATTATTCTTCCTATCTATTTTAGGGTAATGTATGAAAAGGAATCTTCACGAAAACTTCCAATCCGACCCGAGAAAACTTTTTTGAAGGAGGCAAGATCCAAGTTGAAATCTCAACTTAAGATCACCACCTCGGGAAGACTCCTCCACTGTGGCGAAGCTTAGCACCCGTGTTCGAAGTCATGGCAAACAAGACCCTTCGCGAGTACTCGCACCGACTACGGCCAACATCCGACTTGGACCGACCGGTCGATGTGGGAGACAAAGCTTTTGAGCTCAAGCCTGCACTCATCAACATGGTACAAGCTAGCCAATTCTGTGGAAAAACCCATGAAGATGCCAATGCTCACCTACAACACTTCCTAGAGATTCGTGGCACCTTCACCATCAAAGATGTCTCAAGTGATGCAATCCTACTTCCGTGCATTTCCCATTCTCACTCTTAGGACAAGCGGCGATGGTTCTACGCCAACAAAGACAAACTCACTACTTGGGCACTTTGCTCTCTGCCTTCCCTGGCAAAGTTCTTCCCTATAGGCAAAACCAATGCCTTACGAGGGAAAATCTCAAGTTTTCAGCGACAACACGACGAATGCGTTCGAGAGGCGTGGGAACGCTTCAAGACTACATCACTGAATGCCCACACCATGGAATGGAGGCGGCTACTCATGCGGACCTTCTACCACGGGCTCAACAACAATACCCGTGAGACCATGGACGCTGCTTTGGAGGAGCTTTCCTCCCCTTACACCGAATCAAGCTCTTCGACCTTGTGGAGAAGATGGCTTCAAACCAAGGCTGGAATGAGGACCGTCAACCCCGCAAGAAAGAAAGAGGAATGCACCGGTTGAAAGAGGTAGACATCTTTGCACGCCAAAATGGATTTAATTATGAAGAAGCTTGAAGACAAAGCTCCCGAGAAGAAGGAAGTCATGCAACTCTTCGATTCCCGCATGACATGTGAAGAATGTGGTAACACTTTGGACACTCGGGCGTCAATGTCCCGAGCTGGAAGAGGACGCGTGAACTACATCAACAATAACAACAACCAAGTATCGTCCTCCGAACCAACAATGGAATCAACAGAGACCCAACTACCACGGTAACTACTCGGGGTAACTATCAAGGTAATAACTCTTTCAATAATTTCCCACCTTTAAGAGAGTTAGTACAAAACCAAGGTAGACTTATGGATAATCTGTCTAAGAAGTTAGCTTCCAATGATAAAATGCTAGAAACTATTAGTTCTAAAATGGAAAGCTTTTCTTACGCAATAAAGAACCAAACATAGCTTTAATAAAATGATAGAATCTCGGTTATCTCGGTGGCTTTATCTGCGCTCCTATGCCTAACCCGGGTAAGATTCCGGCCAACCGGAAGAATTAGAATCTGCAAATCTTGTCGATATGTACTATGCGGTATTCGGACCACTTATTCACAAAGAAAACTGAATTGTGCCGACGGGGTATGCCACGCCAAGAAAGGAGATCCGGGGAGACCGGTCGTCACCATTGAAATAGGCGCCCGCACCTATGACGCGCTTCGTCGACTTTGGCTCAAGTGTCAACATTATGCCTAAGGTAAACCTTGAGCGATTCGATTTAGTATACACAACCATGTGCCTACAACTTGCGGTCGGTCGCTATGCTACCCCGAAGGCATCCTAGAAGACGTTTGTCTTTACATCGGTAAGCTCACGTGGCCACCGACTTCGTAGTCCCTGGATACGGGCAAAGGTAAGAACGCCCGATCATTTCGGGCCGCCCTTTCCTTGCTACTACCAAGGCCATCATCTACGCCGACACGGCGAAGATCGTCTTCACGATCAACGGACGAGAGGGAGAGATTCAGCGCAAACACAAGACCCTAGCTCCCCCCTGCTCCAACCGTACCACTACCGTACCACGAAGTACACGTACCAGCTGTCAAGGAGAGGACAAAAAGAAGAAGCAAGAACAAGAAGAACCGTCAACCTCGACCACACGTGGAACGAGTCTTGATGATCAATCAAGTCCCAACAGAACGCAAGACTCGGCGTATTCCACCACCATTAGAGAAGCTAGGCGACCACGGAGTTCCGTCAATCCATTGCTCCATCAATCAATGGAACTTCCGGCAAGTTATGCGACACGGATCGAGCATCAACTTAATGTCAAAGGTAACGTATAAATTAATATATGGTAATCTAACTTTGTGTTCCACCTATGTACATCTGCAGATGGCGGACCAATCATACCGAGTCCCGGAAGGAATTGCACAAAACGTCCCCGTCAAGATCAGAGACGACTATGTCCTCACTGACTTTTTAGTCATGGACATGGGAGAAGAAGAACAAGATCCTCCCATAGTACTTGGAAGACCGTTCCTGAACACTACAAGAGCTATCATCTACATCGGGGACGGACGAAATCCACTTCAGATTCAAGGTAAAAAGATATTTGTTTCTTCAATACTTATACTAACTATGAACAGCCCCGAAGAAGGACCAAGAGCCGAAGCGTCTTGAAACTACAACAAAAGCTGGACTCGAAGATGGAGCACATTGAGAGAATAGAGAAAGATATCAAGGAAAAGTACACTTTCGGCTCCTACCCATCTTGAACGCCGCACCGGCTACACACGAGAGGTCTCCACCAAAGAAACAATCTTGGAAAAAGAAAAGAAGCTGCGCTGCTAAGAAGAGCAACAAGAATACATCTTCGGAGACCCAACCAGAGCCGTCATCAACAAATGAACAATCGACTTCCTTGGCTACTTCGTCTACACCACCCTTTGAGATCATTGAAGGAACCTTACCAGGTACAACATTTAAAAAGAGGGCCCATAGGCGACACCACGCCATGGGAGTAAGTGCTTTAAACTCGCCGAGAGGTAACTCGGTATTTATCTCGCATATTTAATTTTTCTGCAAAGCATATTTCAATTAGCATATTTCCTTTAGCATTTTTTTCTTCTTCTAAACCTGCACTTAGAAAATCTTAAAAAAATGTTTATTGCATTTGCATCGAGTCTCCTAAGCCCCATGCAAGCACTTCTTTCTGTGGCGGCATAAAAAAAAAAAAAACAAAAATATTGCATTCATATGTTTTTGCATTATCATCCCTATTGCATAGAAAAATTCTCAAAAATATGTGGGCACATGAAGGTCCACACCTTTAATAATAAAAATCCAAAAAGACGTGAGCACATGAAGGCTCACATTAACATCCTAGAATTTGTTCCTTCGGGTATGTGCGAAATTAATATTAACAGGGAGAACATTAAAAGGAGACCCCGAAAGAGGAGCAGACTCCAAGGATGAACAAAGGACTACTTCAGGATCAAGCTTGGGGGAGAGCACCCCCATTTATCACTATAAGTATCACTATCCTATCTCTTATTTATTAGTTAGTTATATTTGCTTAGAGTTAATGAGTCTTAGAGTCTTAGTGTTAAAAAGTCAAATAAATCTTTGGAACTTGCTAGACTACTTTCTTCCTATTAATTATGATCTTGATAATATATGCTAAGGAAATGATGAATAGTTGCTCGCCTTAATTCCTCTTAAAAGTACTTACACTTTGGACTTAGATTCTCCCAAAGCTTTAAATGCTTATTTTGCTCTAAACCCAACACCTATGGGAAGCACATGCTTAATCTGAGTCTTCGCATTAAAAGATAAAAGTACATGAAAAGTTGAGCTGCTGTTTATCATAATCTTAGAGATACTTGACTCCTGGTTTTTATCTTTGAAAATTATAAAATATTACATGATGAGTTCCTTAGCTATGACCCTTAAGAGTTTGTCATTCACATCAAGATCATCCCACTCCACTAAATATCTTTGCTTTTAACTCGAAGTACGCATCCCTATACTCCGTTAAGCCGCTAGCCATAAATATAAAAATAAACTCTTGCAATCTTTGGATATGTCTCTCTCAATATTTTTATAAAGGCTGGGCTACATTCGAAAAAAAAAAAAGAAAGAGAAAAAGAAAAAATAAATATCTAGAGAAAAAGTGAGACGAGAGAGGGAGAGTAATGGACAAAAGTCATACTAGGCGAGAAGGGCCTACCTCCCTAATAATAATAAATTTAGAGATGAATAATGGACACGTGTCCGAGGGTGAGTAGGGCCCACATCTCTAAGGAGAGAGAAAAAATGGACACAAGTCAGGGGAAAAGCCCACCTCTCCAAGAATGGACGGCCCAGGTCCTAGCAATTTTTAGAAAGAGAGATATAGTCCAAGATGCTTGAGAAAAATACTAGAAAAAGGCTAAAGGCTAATTACTACCTTTCATCCTCATCCACTTCACCACTATCATCCCACTATGTATGTTCCACCACATGTGTAACTCCACTTCCACCATCTACTTAAGAGGGTCATACATAGGATCTACGAGTTTTCTTTTGAAAAATATTACAAAACCCCAGGATGATAGTTGATCAAAGAACTTGAGACATGGTACTTAACTTGATTGTTTTATCTTGCTTATGATTCGTGAAAAGGCTACGCCCCATGGTAATTAGGTAAGAGTAAACGGTTAAGAGGAGAATTTATTTTTGAGTAACAAAGCACTTTTGAGGTATGAAAGCGTAGTAGCAACTCGATCCTACTAGAGCATATAGCTTTGCTAGGGACTAGCAAAGGGTAAGCTTTGGGGAGTTTGTTGACACTTGTTATCATATAAAATTATTAATCAATTAAACATGAGAAAGGGGTATAAATAATAATAACAACCTAGAATAGGGTGTCACTAACATATTTCCATCAGTTTTGGTAATGTTGTGAATTGCGGGGACTAAACAGAAAAACGACGAGTTCGCGAGCGATGACGACTACGCGGACGTAACGCAATCCAACTCCGAGAAAGACTCTAGAAGGCTCGGATTAATCCCGGCGTGGACCAAACTTGACACCGAAGAAAACATCATCTAGAAGACTCCGAAGCCACGACCACGACGGGACCCGGAGGGGACACCCCCTGGGCCGTCGGCCCAATAATGGGGCCGATCGGCCCCCTTGGCCGCCAAGTCATCCCATCTTCCGGAACCTTCCTCCACCGCCTCTAAGACGCAATCTAAACCGGTTGTTTAACGTCGGTTTGATCCGAGGGCGTCGGTAGAAGTGCTTGGGGATGGATCCAAGATTAATACCACATCGCCTGCTGAAGGCTGAAGAGGCAGATGAAGACCCATATATAAAGACCCCTAGACCCCCCTCTTTTAGATCATCAAGTTCTCAATACAACAATAATACCTCAAGATCCAAGTCATTAGAAACATCGCTTTAGGAGGAGTAGCAATCAAGATTAGAACTAGTAGGAAGGGAGAAATCCGCTCAGGATCGTCGGAGGCCGGCTCAAGATCGGGCCTCGTTCTTGTAAGTTCTTCATTGTAAGTAGTTTTCAAGTTCGGACACATGCTTAATATGAATATCTTGATCATGTTTATATTCGAGATTATTTGTTCTAGTATTTACTTTGATTACACGTTTAGCATAGTTGAATTCTTGTTATGTTCATGCATGGATTAGGTATAGCGCTCATCCTTTTCGTTCGGAGGGTGAGTGGTAGAGATGATGTAATCGTGGTGATTAGATCTTATTTATTTGCGTTTGCACCCTATGTGCCGGGTCGTGTGGTAGATCGTGGTGGTGACTGGCACCATTGAGTCCTTTGCAATCCATCCCCGTATGTAGGCCTAGCGGATGTTATTATAAAAAGGTTGTTCTAAGTTTCGGCCTTAGTCTTCATGGATTCTGTCCTCATGTTTGGATTTAATTAGTCTTTCTTCGATGATTGTTAGATGTATTGCACTAATTGAGTAGATCCTAACTTATAGTTTAGAGTTACATATTGGAGTTTCTAATGCTAGCTAGCCTATGAATTACTATCATCCTTTGCATGACACTTTCTATATGACTATGGTTGAATCTATTTATCAAGAACTTTATCATTATCTTTATTATGAACTTTGATCCTTGTTTAAGTACTTGATAAGTTTAACACTTTGCACACGAGAGATGACTAGATTAAATGATTAAGATGTTTAGCACCTATGCATAGTTAATTCATGATAGAAGACTTCTTTCCCCTGTGGTAGATATAAATTCAACACCTGGTTCTTACTCCCGGTTAAAATGCTACAATGGTATATTCATATATCTGTGCGCGCTGCGGATACCCAGTTATAATTGTTTATTTACTTATTAAGAAGTTATCAAGGCATAGCATGAATATTTTATTCCTTGCATATTAGTAGTTTAACTATAGGGATGACAACCTTTTCGGATATGCTATGAAGCGCAATGAATATTTCTTTTAGTTTTATCCGAAGCAACATCGATATCTTTCTAAATGCCATTACTAGTTAGTGACATTAGAAATACCAACAAGCGCGGGCGCGGGAGCTCGGGGACGGGAGTCCGGCGTCTTCTTCCTCTTGCCGTGGCGAGATGGATGTGGTTATCCAGAGGTAGAAGAAGATGGTTTAGTATCCGAAAGTGTATGACGGTTGGGTCCCACGGCTAGTACCACTACTTAACGGAGTTAAACTACCATCCATCCCAATTCACCCAATCCCTCAAACTAAACACATAACTGGAATCACTCCATCCCTCAAACCAAACATAAACTGGGTTGAACCCAACCGTCAAAAACGGGTTGGACCCAACCCAACCCAGATTGGTCCCCAAACCAAACACTACCGTAGTGTTTCGGTTCTACCATCTAAAATGAATAACGTGCATAGTTTCACATTCTGAGAAAAATACGACTTGAACTTTTTTAAAAAAAACATGCAACATGACTATAACGAATTATGTGATGGATGCGAATTGGCTTGTAGTCCAATGGTAGGGCGGTCGGTGGGACGCTACCCCACGGGGTTCAAATCCTCGGTGCTCGTGCATCTTTTCTTGGGATTTTTCGGGATTTACGGCGTTATGCATTAAGTGGTAGCGGCGTTCCGTCGGCGACGAGGCGCCAATGGTGACTTCGAGAATCGCCCGGATCTGCTTAGGGTGCTCAGTCCCCGGAGGTGCTCATAGGGGTAGGGTTTTGCGACGTGTGTTCATAGGGGTGAGTGTGCGTGCGTGTTGTGGCGTCTGCGTTGTATTGTGTCATTCTCAAAAAAAAATTATGTGATGGATAGTTTCTTCATTGATGAAAAAAAACAACAATTACAGTGACATTTCAGTTTCTCTTAAGGAGATTGCCTTTGATAAAAAAACACTCTTAAAAAAAATATACAATATTTTTATTCATTCATTGTAGCCCACAGCCGTCCAGATAACGGCCTTTGGGCCTGTCTCTCAAACTTCCGCCCACACGGGCCGGCCCCTCCCTCCGGCCTCCCCTTCATGGCGTGCTGCCCCTCATGGACGGAGACGAGACTCGCGACTTTGTTTGGCTGTTTCCCGAGAGAGCCGCGACGGCGCGACCCCGGACCCCTAACCCTAGGCGGAGGCGGCGACCGACGGCGGGCAGCTGGCCGCGGGCGGCTGCGCGCGTGGCAGGCTGCACGGCACCCCGACCCACGGCTTCGGCGGCTCTCCGGCCCTAGGCCGCAGGGGCGGCGGCGAGCTGGGAGGCGGGCCGGCGGCGGGGGTGGCGCGCGGCCAGCTCAGGACTACAACGACGGTGACTAGGTCGGCACTCGGCGCTTCGGCAGGTCCGTAGCGGTCCAGGCATTCTGCGGCTGAAGGTGCGGAATGGGCTTTTGGGCAAGCTCCGCACTAGCAGTAGCAGTAGCGTAGCACTATTTAATATACTGTTGAGTATGCTTAAATCTGAAATCCCGTCCAATTTCTGTAAACACAGGTGCCAGCATGCTCGATTATTCTTATTTCACCCATCAGTTCAAACTCAACTATTTGGAGACGAAGAAGGTAGCCATCGGGCACGTTGTTAGCTCCCCGGATATCTCTGCTGGGGGCACCTCTGGAGGATCAACTGCTTCCCGCGTGGGGCTAGAGAAACGGATAAGGGCGACTATGTATCTATCTTCCTCCAGCTCGTGAACAAATCCGAAGCCATCTTCGAGGCCTCAGTGATGGACAGAGACGGTGCTCTATCTTCGTACCATAGAAAAAGGGTCGTGCATGTTTACCCACCAAAGAAGGAAAGCGACATCAACAGCTGGGGTTTCCCTCGCTTCGTGGAGCGAAGCGTCTTAGAGTCGCTCTACCTGACGAATGACTCGTTCATCATTTCGTGCGATGTCAAAGTTGTCCATGACCTCGAGGTGCCGCCGTCGGACATGGCAAGCCATCTCGGCCTCCTGCTGGATTGTGCAGAGGGCTCCGATGTCTCGTTCATCGTTGATGGCGAGAAGTTCCCTGCTCACCGGGCTGTGCTTGCTGCCCGCTCGCCGGTCTTCAAGGCACAACTCCTGGGCTCCATGGCTGACGCCAGCATGTCATCCATCACCTTGCATGACATCGATCCGGAGACTTTCAAGGTTATGCTTCGCTACATGTACACCGATGTTTTTCCTGCTGACTCTGAGCTCGGGGACTCCCCAGATGAGATGTTTCAGCACTTGCTCGCTGCAGCGGACCGGTTCGCGTTGGATCGCCTGAAGCTTCTCTGTGCTAGCAAGTTGTGGGATAATGTATCGGTGGATACAGTTGCTGCTACCTTGATTTGCGCTGAAACATACAACTGTCCGCAGCTGAAAAAGAAGTGCATTGATTTCTTTGGAGAGGGGAAGGACTTCAAGTCAAAGGCTGTGTTGACAGATGGTTTCTTTCAGCTAGCACAACAATTCCCATCCATTATTGATGAGCTGAGGTTGAAGGCTGCAGCATAGAAGCAGCAATTGATGAGCTGAGGTTGAAGGTTGGAGCATAGAAGGAGCACGCATGCATACATGCTATAGTATTATCTTCGTGGCATTTTAAGTTCGGCAAATGCTATCTATCTAAATCTATTTAAGTTCTTAAATTTTCGGTTTGTAAGCATCAGCTACTATCATGTTTACTTTTTATTATCCTATCAACAATATCGTAAGTGAAGTCGTTATTGTGTCTTATTCGGATTTGTGACAAAATCTGTATGTTTATATTTGCTTTTCGTTCGTTAATTTTATTCTTTTTCTTGTATTATAAGATTCAAATCTTTCTTGCATGCTCTGTCAAGATCCTCAAACCCACGAGTAGCTGGACCCTGACTTCTCAGTTCATATGAGGGGGAAGGAGGCGCCAGACTTACTGACGCCCCAAGCAGGGGATGAGATTAAGAAGAACAAGGTGAGATTAGAGATAACTGAGACTTCTTGCTTGATTCATACTGAGATAGTTTGGTTACATATATAGGAGCTGAGCTCCTTGATTCTACTGCCAGCCTTAACTATGCCGGCTAATTAATGGCCTAGATTACTGAAGCCAATTACTTGCTGGACTCTTGAGCTGGATCAGGCCTCTTCGGTTGGGGCCTCTTGGGATGGCGTGTTGGCCGTCCTTCGTGCTCTGGGCCTGCGGTGGAACTGCCGGCCCCACATCACATCCTCCCCCTCGACGAGCAGCTCGTCCTCGAGCTGGAAGGAGGGATACCGCCTCCTAAAAACTGCCCGGGTCTTCCTGGGTCGAGGATGATGCCGGTTCACCCTACCATTTGATGAGGATTTGTGAACACCCCTGGCAAGACGCGTGCGGACCGCGCGTTCCGGCACTGGCTGAGTCACCCCATTGTGGATCGGAGGCGGCGTCGGGCGGAGTAGACGGCGGGGTACCCACAAACTTCTTGAGGAGCCCCACATGGAAAACGTTGTGGAGGCGGGCGCGGGGAGGCAGGTCAAGGCGGTAGGCCACCTCGTTGATGACCGTGCTGATGCGGTAGGGCCCGTAGAACCGGGGCCTGAGCTTGCCCTTCGTCGACTCGGGCAGAGAGGCCGGAGCATGATGGCGAAGACGAAGCCAGACCCAGTCGCCCTCGCTGAAGTGGACATCGCGGTGGTGCTTGTCATAGGCGCGTTTATACACCGCCTGCGCCTACTCAAGTCGTGCCCGAGCATCAGCCAACAGCTCGTCGCGCTCAGCCATGGACTTAGCGACGGCTGCCACCCGAGTGTCACCCTCCTTATATGACCAGATGGAAGGCGGCTCCCTGCCATACACCACTTGGAAAGGTGTGGTCTTCGTGGCCGACCGGTAGGCGTGTTGTAGAGGAATTCCGCCCACGGCAAGCTTGGGAAGCCATTGGTGCGGCCGATCGCCCCGGTGATGCGGCGCAAATACATGACAATGATCTTGTTGGCCGCCTGTTTGCCCATCGACTGGGGATGGAAAGCCGTCGTCATGTGCTGCTTGATGACCGTAAGCCGCATCAGTTCCTTCCAGAACAGCGATGTGAAGACGGGGTCGCGGTCGGAGACAATGGACTGGGGCAGCCCATGCAACCGCACGATCTCGGAGAAGAAAGCTTGGGCCACCGATTCCGCCGAGTACGGTGAGCTAGCGGAATGAAGTGGGCGCACTTTGCCGAGGCGATCGACGACGGTGAGGATGACGGGTCTTGCAGCCCACCTTGGGCAGAGCTTCGATGAAGTCCATCCCGATGTCCGACCGCATACCGGACGGGCACCGGGAGGGGAGAGCCAGCCCCCTGCAGGTGCGTGTTCGCCTTGAAGCGTTGGCGAGGGTGGTGCACGCCCGCACGTAGTCCCGTACGACCGAGCGCAGGTTGGGGGAGTGGATGTCGCGGCCGGCGGTGAAGAGGCGCCGCGACGCCTTCATGGCCGTTGTCGCACGCCGCCAAGAGCTCGTGGAGAAGAGGAGGAGCGGGGGAACGCATACCTGGCCCTTGAAGGTGACAAGGCTGTCCGCGATTGCCCAAGGTGCCGCCCGGCACCAGCCCTGGATGTCGCCCCGAAGAGCAAACGGGGCCGCATCTTGCCGGGTTGGCGAGGCGCAGCGTCCACGAAGTCGGTGTGGGGGCTTGACAAATTGCCATGAGTGCCACCTCTTCGCGGTCGCGACGGAGAGTCGCGTCGCCACGGTGTTGGCACCGCCCGCTCTGCGTACTCCACAGAGAAATCATACCCCGAAGCTTGCCAACCCAATGGTGTTGGGGAATGGTGGAAAGCCTCCGGTCCAGCAGAATTTCAAACTAAAATGGTCGGGTTCTACCAAGAAGGGGCGACCCCCTTAAAGATAAGGTCGCCAATGGCGGATTGCCAAGACACAAGGCCAATCAACTCGCTCATAAGCGCCAGAGAGCGATGTCAAGGCCTAGGCGGGCCGGGCAAGAACGCCAACGGGTGCTGATCTTGGGGGAGGACTGCCCCGGCCGTAAGTGGAAGCATCACATTCCACAATGAACGGACGACTCAAATCGGGAAGGCCGAGGGCAGTCTTTGTGGTGATGGTCGTCTTGAGGGCGTGAAGGCTTCCTCCTCTGGCGGTGACCATGAGAATCCTTCCTTCTTGAGTAGGTGTAGGGTCGAGATGGGGACTAGAGGGGGTGAATAGTCCTTTCTAAAACTAATTGCGCCCGGCTAAACAAATATAATGCGGAATTGTAACTATTCGTTTAGCCAAGACTTCACCCCTCTAGCTATGACTCTAAATCACCTCATAAAAGATCCTACACAAAGCAAATGAGGTGATAAGCCTAGCTTGAGCTCCTAACCGTTTCTATTGCAAGGTCACACAAACCTATGCCCTAGTACTTCAAACAAGGGTGAGCTCCTACACAATTCTAATGAGCAAAAGCACAAAGTCAAACCTAAGCTCACTAGATGCACTAAGGACAAAGGCGACACACGCCTAACCCAAAGGCTCAAAATACTTAGCTACACAAACTAAGCAATGCAACTAACAAGCTACACAAGCTAGTAATTGCAAGAGCTACTCCACAAGCACAAGCACAAGGTATATATGAATATAAATGAGAAGCTTGTGATTTGGAGAATGCAAAACCACCGAGAAGAGTAGACAAGTTGACACCGGTGATTTTTTTACCGAGGTATCGGGAAGCTTGCCGCCTTCCCCCTACTCCCTCGTTGTGTCGACCAACACCTTGGGTGGTTCCTTTGGTGTTTTCACCTAGATGGTTCTTCGGTGTGATTCTCCGATCACTTGCCCCTCAAGGCACGCCCCGCAAGGCACCGCCAAGACACCACTCTCAAGTGAGCCTCTCAAGGCACCGCCAAGACACCACACGCACAAGGGAGGTACTCACCGACACGCTCTAGTAGTGTCGCTCTTCAGCGATCCCCGCGAGGTGAGCACGGACCTCTCACAAATCCTCGCCGGAGCACCGCACAAGCTTCCTTGCGTGCTTCACGAAGTCTCTTGCCACCAAGCCGTCTAGGAGGTGGCAACCTCCAAGAGCAACAAGCACAACGGCTTGCAACACGATCACCTAGTGCCACGAATGCGATCTCTCAACGCGAATGCACTAGAATCACTCCTCACTTTGATTTGGATGAACTCTATCAATCACAAGTGAGTGGGAGGGCTCTCAAGCACTCTCAAGCATGGACACAAAGTCCCCAAGGTGCTAGCACCAGCCATGGCCGAACACACCTTCTATTTATAGCCCCCAAGCCAAATAGAGCCGTTGGTGCTTCAAAACCACGGTTTTGCTGCGAAGTTGACCGGGGACGCACCGACCGGACTCACCGGCCGAGTCCGGTCGTGAGTCCGTCCACGTAGTCGGTCACAACCGACACTTCGGGCCCACGGTGGCACCCACCTCCATGCGTCCGGTCGACGCTTCCGGTCGACCACGGAAGCATCCGCCCGGAGTCCGGTCACTGCGTCGCAAAAACGCCCGGCGCAGGCTCTCGCGAGGACGCACCGACCGGCGTCGGCCCGGCCGCCCGCGTGCTTCCGGCCGGTGCGTCCGGTCACCGTTTTCCAGCGAAAACTCCAATCAAACACCGACGCCTTCTCTTCGACATGCTACCCATCAAGTATACCAAACTTGAGCACGAGGAATAGCATGTTTTCAACACCATGATGCATCCGGCGCAATAGAGAATATGCATCTCATTTTTCAGCGCCCGAATCCCGCCCGAGCTTTGCGGCGGCGGGAGGATGAGCGGTTCCCAAACCCAACTCAACCCCGCATACACTTTGCCGCCTTTGCAAATGTGCCAACACCACCAAGTGTACATCACCATGTGCAAGTGTGTTAGCATTTTCACAATCATTTCAAAGGACGGGTTAGCTATTAGCACGCCACTCAATCCTAACACATCGCAAAGTTAGATCGCTCAAGTGGCACTAGATGACCGATATGCAAACAAGTTTGCCCCTCTTGATAGTACGGCCATCTATCCTAAACCCGGTCATAAACTTCTCTAAGCTCCTCATGACCGCGAAATGAAATGCCCTATAGGTTATACCTTTGCCTTGCGCATTTCCATTCCGCTCCATCTCCAAGTACCCGATGCAACACATGCACCAACACGATCACCAAATGATATGATCCACTTCATATCATCACGTGACACTATTGGTCCATCGATCTTGACCTCACTTGCTCTTCACCGATTTGCGTCGGGTCCGTCGGCGCCAAGTCTTGCCTAAGCTTCACCGCCTCGCGGTCCATCGCTTCCTTTGCCTCGACTTGCCCTTCACACTTGCAAGCTGGTCCATCAAGCCAAGCCTTGTCTTGATCTTCACCACCTTGGTCACCACGACTCCATGTCATGTCTCATATGCAATAAGCTCCTTCATTGCATCAACCCATGTGAACTAATCTCCTGTGTATTATCTCAATCACACATTATTAGTTCACCTAATGTTGACACTCAATTACCAAAAACCACAAGGGACCTTTCAGTAGGGCCGTTAGTGGGGCTGCAATGGTGCCGAAATCCTTGACAAACTTGCGGTAATAGCCCGCGAGACCAAGGAATCCCCGAACAGCCCGCCGAGCGGGGACGAGGCCACTCGCCACGCCGCACCTTGCGGGATCCATGGCGACCCCCTGGGCCGAGACAACATGCCCCAAATAAGCCACTGTAGGGGCCCCAAAGTCGCACTTGGAGCGCTTCACAAAGAGCTGGTGCTGCTGCAAGGTGGCTAGGATGACGCGCACGCGTCCGGAGATGTTCGCGAAGGAGCCGTTGTTGATCGTGATGTCGCCGAAGAAGACAAGCACAAAGCGGCGCAAGAAAGGCCGGAGCACATCATTCATCGAGGGCTTGAAATGTTGCCGAGCGTTGCAAAGGCTTAACGGGCATCACCAAGAACTCGCATGCAGGCCATCGCGGAGTTACGAACGCCGTCTTCTCCACGTCACCACTGCTCATTCGTACTTGATGGTAACCAGACCGGAGGTCCAATTTAGTGAAGAACTGGGCGCCGTGCAGCTCATCGAGGAGCTTGTCCACAACAGGAATGGGGTAAGCATCCTTGACTGTGATGGCATTAAGAGCACGGTAATCCACACAAAATCTCCAAGACCCGTCGACCTTCTTCACCAGGATCACCGGAGAGGAAAATGATGACGTGCTGTGGCGGATCAGGCCTTGTTGGAGCATGGTGGAGCACCGCTTCTCTAGCTCATCTTTGTGGGACGCCGGGTAGCGGTAAAGGCGGCGCCCGCGAGGCGGCGAACCGGGAACCGGATTATGGAATGGTCCCGAACGCAGCGGCGGTGGCATGCCCGATGGTTCGGCGAACACACCGAGAAAAACTCCCTCCAAGAGAGCGACAGCGACGCGTCGGCCCGGCGATCACCGTCTTCAAGCGTAGTGCGGGCGACCGCCTCGCTGCGCCAGGACACCTTCCGGCCATGGTGCCAGAATGTCATGGTGCGGGAGCCGAAATCCCAGAGGATCGGCCCCAGTGTTGCCAGCCACTAGGTGCCCAGCACCACATCGTAACCGGCGAGTGGGAGCGCGTAGTAGTCGGTGGTGAAGTGGTTGCCGTTGATGGAGAACGAGGCCGCATGATACACGCCCGGAGAAGGTACGCGTTCCCCATTGGCCACCGTGACCTTCATGCCCCAGCGGAGGCCCGGCCGGAGATTGGTGCTGGCGGCCTCTCCACGCCGACGAAATTGTGCGTGGATCCCGAGTCCGTGAGCGCCAGCAGGATGCGCCGCCTACCCGATCAAGACCTGCATGGTGTCGCCGAATAGACGCCCGCAATGGCGTGGAGCGAGATGAGCGGGTTGTCGGTCGGGGTTGAGCCGGCCACTTGTCGCCGCGACTTCCTCTGGATCGTCATCTTCGCCATATCCAGGAAAAATAAACGGGGACAGACTCTGTTATGGCCCCGAGAATACCTCTCGTTGTAGTTGAAGCAGAGGCCTTGGCGGCGGCGGTCCTCCATCTCGGCGAGGCGATCCGGCGCTTTGGGCGGCCTTCAAACGCCGTTGATGAGCCGGGAGTGTGATGTCATTTGGCGTGCCGCGTGGCCAGAGGGGAGCCGGAAGGGCCGCTTGGGGTCAGCGCCCCGGCAACAGCACTTCGCAGTGGAGTCACGGGTTGTGGCGCAGCTGGGGCCGACCACGACGGGCGGCGACATCCCGCCCCCGGCCCAGCTCTTCCGCCGCCACCCATGGCGACGATAAGGGTCCGGGATTCCGCATGTCAACGCCGCGGGTCGAGCGCGCCCGAGGTCGCGGAGTGAAGGCCCGCACGCTACCGCGCGCCCCCCGCCGCCCGACTGGGAAGGGATTCAAAGCGGCTTGATATTCGCCACCGCATCGTGCGGCGACACGCATATGAGCTCGCCCATCGGATTGATCGAAAGCGGGGACCAACCGAGGCAACTCCGAGAACGGGCGCCAGCCCGGGCGCGGGTGCTCTCAGATCGCCGCACAAAGTATGGGTAAGATCCGAAGCTTGGCCCTCCAGATTGACAAAGCCCATCCAGACCGCCTCGACCGCGATCCGCCGAACGGGTATGATTCGCAATGATTCAAGAAGGCAAGCGGGTCCGGACAGCCCGTCGAACTTGGGAAAGTCGAGCTCACGGGAACCGAGGAGGCCGCCGTCCCGGTAGTCCGCGGCCCGCGAGCCCGAGGATGGCGATTTGGATGCGGCGGTGCTCTGGCCGGAGAGCACCGATATCCGCCGCAGGCGCCGCAGGGAAGCGCCACCGCTGCTGATTGGTGTTCATCTGTTGTTGCATGTTGTTCATGTTGGTGGTGAGCTGCTGGATCATACGGGACAGCTCGGCGGCAGACGGGACGTCACCCATGGGAGCTGTGGAGGATGCGGTGGAGGTGGTGGGTGATGGTGGTGGGGAAGATGGGAGGGACGGCTGAGAGGAGGATCGACGGCTAGCTGATACCAAGTTGTCAAGATCCTCAAACCCACGAGTAGCTGGACCCCTGACTTCTCAGTTCATATGAGGGGGGAGGAGGCGCCAGACTTACTGACGCCCCAAGCAGGGGATGAGATTAAGAAGAACAAGGTGAGATTAGAGATAACTGAGACTTCTTGCTTGATTCATACTGAGATAGTTCGGTTACATATATAGGAGCTGAGCTCCTTGATTCTACTGCCAGCCTTAACTATGCCGGCTAATTAATGGCCTAGATTACTGAAGCCAATTACTTGCTGGACTCTTGAGGTGGATCAGGCCTCTTCGGTTGGGGCCTCTTGGGATGGCGTGTTGGCCGTCCTTCGTGCTCTGGGCCTGCGGTGGAACTGCCGGCCCCACATCACATGCTCACTACATGACAGAAATATTTATTTGAAGATACGCTATATAAATCAGATGGTTGGACTTCAACAAGTCAGGTATTGGAGTAGTATACTTGTTTTAAGCATGGCCTGATGTTCGTTCTTTCTGATAGAAAGCTGAAGGTGTTTTTTCTCTGATCGAAGGGAGTGCCGGACATGGTTGTCGATGCACTCGGGATTGGCTCCAGTACCAAATTGTTATGAAACAACTAGAATATAGGGGAGGGACTGGATTGGAACACTGGCCGGGCAGGCAACCTGGCGAGATCGTCGAAGAACAGATCCCTATTACAACCGCTCAATGCTCTTATAGAATGAGTAGAGCACTCCCTAGGTGAACTACATGTTGTTCAAAAAATAACTTAACACTTTCAGCCACTGCATTGACATCTAAAAATATGTAAAGATGACTCAACCAGTGCCGGCATGCCTTGCCTGCCGGTACTGCCGGCCTATGAATGAGCTAGGCAGTGCATGCTTCACCATAACACTTGCTATGGAGTGGTACTGCCACACGCGCCATAGTTGTCCTGACGTAGTATGATGTTTGGCTTACGGTCCATGATTGCATATAAAACTTTATTGTAGTAAGAGTATAATTAATTATGTTTTCGTAATCCATATCAATAAAGCTCAATGTTTTTTTCAATCAATATGTTCTGTGTAAATCTACGCATATCCAAAATTGATTCTTTGTGGTCCTCGCGTTGCATGACGATGCACTGGCCATGTATGTAGTGTTTCAGTTCTACTCCCTCCGTTCTAAATTGTAGTTCACTTTTGGCTTTTCTAGATACATTGATTTTTGCTATGCACTTAGTTATACACTATGTCTAGATACATAGCAAAAGAAATGAATATAGCAAAGCCAAAGTGAACTATAATTTGGAACGGAAGGAGTATCATCTAAATGAAAGATGTGCATAGTTTCACATTCGTGAGAAAAATATGAGTTGAAATGTTTTTTAAAAACATGCAACATGACTATAACAAATCAATTAAGTGATGTACAGTTTCTTCATTGATTTTTTTGTTTTGAGAATTTTCCTCATTGATGAAAAAACAACAATTCCAGTGACACTTCAGTTTCTCTTAAGGAGATTGCCTTTGATAAAAATCACTCTTAAAAAAGTATAAAATATTTTTATTCATTCATTCTAGCCCACATCCGTCCAGATAACGGCCTTTGGGCCTGTCTCTCAAACTTCCGCTCACACGGGCCGGCCCACTCCCTGCGGCCACCCCATGGCGTGTCATGGACGGAGACGAGACTCGCGACTTTGTTTGGCTGTTTCCCCGAGAGAGCCGTGACGGCGCGACCTCGGACTCCCTAACCCTAGGCGGCGGCCGCGACTGACGGCGAGGAGTGGGCTGCGGGCGGCGGCGCGCGTGGCAAGCTGCACGGCAGGCGGGCCACGGCTTCCGCTGCTCTCCGCCACTAGGCCGCAGAGGCGGCGGCGAGCTGGGAGGTGGGCCGGCGGCGGGGGCGGCGCGCGGCCAGCTCAGGACTACAGCGACGGTGACAAGGTCGGCGCTCGGCACTTCGGCAGGTCCGCGGCTGTCCTTGCATTCTACGGCGGAAGGTGCGGAATGGGCTTTGGGAAGCTCCTGAGTAGCACTAGCAGTAGCGTAGCACTATTTAATACACTGTTTAGTATGCTTAAATCTGAAATACCGTCCAATTTCTGTAAACACAGGTGCCAGCATGCTCGATTATTCTTATTTCACCCATCAGTTCAAACTCGGCTATTCGGAGACGAAGAACGGCCCCATAGGGCACTCAGTCAGCTCCGACGACATCTTGGCTGGGGGACACCTCTGGAGGATCCAATGCTACCCGCGTGGAAGATGGGAAGATGACCAAGATGACGACGGCGAGTGGGTATCTGTCTTCCTCTATCATTTGAGCGAATCCAGAGACGCCAAAGCTATCTTCGAGGCCTTGGTGATGGACAAATACGGGGCTCTATCTTCATCCCATAGATACAGGTGTGAGCGTGTTTATGGACCGCATGGCGGTGCTGCTGCTGCAAACTGGGGGTGGCCACATTTCGTGCTGCGAAGGGTCCTCAAGTCACTCTACGTGACCAATGGCTCGTTCACCATTGCATGCGGGATCAAGGTTATACAGAACGACCCCTTGGACGTGCCACCCTCTGATATCGGGAACCATCTTGGGCGTTTGTTGGAGTGCACAGGCGGCGGGTCTGATGTTTCATTCGTCGTCGACGGCGAGAAGTTCCCTGCTCACCGGGCTGTGCTTGCCGCCCGCTCGCCAGTCTTCAAGGCGCAGCTCCTGGGGTCCATGGCAGACGCCAACATGCCATCCATCACCTTGCATGACATCGCGCCGGCGACATTCAAAGTCATGCTTCGGTTCATATACACCGATGCTTGTCCTGCTGATGCCGAGCTCGGGGAGTCCCCGAGTGAGATGTGTCAGGACTTGCTAGCTGCAGCGGACAAGTTCGCGTTGGATCGCCTCAAACTTCTCTGTGCTAGCAAGCTGTGGGATAATGTATCAGTGGATACTGTTGCTGCTACTTTGATCTGCGCTGAAACATATAACTGCCCGGAGCTGAAAAAGAAGTGCATTGACTTCATCGTGGACGAGAAGAACGTCAAGAAGGTTCTGTTAACAGATGGTTTTATTCAGCTGGCACAGCAATTCCCATCGATTCTTGAGGAGTTGAGGGAGAAGGTTGGATCATCATAGAGGAATGCAGCATATGGCTATTCTTTATGCCACCAGTTTGAGTTGGGCAATGCTATTTGAATCTATTGAAAAGGTCTTGAATTTTCTGTTTATCTGCAAGTGTCGCACTATTTTATATTCAGACTTTTTATTATCCAATCAACAATTTGGTAACTGATTACTGAAGTCATTATTCTTCCTTATTCACATTGCGCATCTTGCATAGCTAGCTAGTATCACAATGCAATCCTTACTAACTGCTACCGTATAGTCATCATGATCGGCATATTGTTTTACTAATGGTGTTTTACATGTCCTCTTAATTACACTTTATTTTCTTTCCAACTCGTATGGAAATTAAATGTCTATCTTTAAATCCAATTTGCTATTTATTAATTCTATTAGGTGACTAGGTATAGGCTGGCTTCTTTAACAGTTACTAGTAGAACTCCTCGCGTTGCTGCAGGAAGTAAGTAGCTTTTTGTTAAAGGATTAGGTGTAGTACATAATAGGTGCCATCAAAAACTATTCTCAATCTCATGCTTTCTGTTGAACTTAGCCTAAAGGCTATGAAACCAAATCATTATCTAGCAAACACATGAAATCCGTAGTAAATTGTATTTGTACAGAAATAATAACAGCGAAAGACTTAAAATGCAAACTGAACTTTGCTGCTATGGTTCAATCAGTCCAATCCATATCAATCCGTAGTAGCTGCAGCATGTTAAATAATGGCCAAAGATGGAGGATTTTTTTTAAAATTTAGCCCTTTTTTTAAAACAAATTTCAAATGTATCCCTAGTTTGAAACAATTTACGTGGGTATCCCTTTTTGTCGCGCCAGTCCGTTGGCGTGATTTTTTACACATGTCGCGCCACCGCATGTGGCGCCAACCGGTGTATCCACGGTGGCGGACTGGCGTTGACGGGGCCCGCCACGTCGCGCCGGTGCATGCGGCGCGACGACGGGAGCTAGGGCTGTCATGCATATAGTGTACAAGTTCTATTCAGGTTTGGGAAAAAAATGCCACATGAGACATCAGTAGCACTTTTCGTTTGTTTGTGAAATTATTGTCCTACCATGACCTAACTAGGCTCAAAAAGATTCGCTCATCTTGTACATCAAAAATTATATAATTAATTTTTATTTACGCACATTTAGTATTCCATGCATGAGACAAAAGATTTGATATGATAGGTCAATAGTGAATTTTGGAGAGAGAATTGAGAAACTAAACAGGGGATGGGGATGGGCGTGCATGCAGTTGATGTGACAATACGTTGCAGTCACACGCTGCAGCGCAAATAACAAAATAAAAATATGCATGCATGCACGCGCCCATCCCTGTTTAGTTTTCCAATTCTCTCTCCAAAATTCACTATTGACCTATCATATCAAATCTTTTGTCTTATGTATGAAACACTAAATGTAGGTAAATAAAAAAATTAATTATATAATTTTGATGTACGGGGATGAGACGAATCTTTTGAGCCTAGTTAGGTCATGATAGGACAATAATTTTACAAACAAATGAAAAGTGTTACAGTGTCTTATGTGACATTTTTTTCCAAAACTGAATAGTACTTGTAGCACTATTTGCATGTAGCACTATTTGCATGCACCTGCATGCAGTGCGATTCATGCCCATTTCTCAATTCTCTCTCCAAAATTCACTATTGACCTGTCATATCAAATCTTTTTCTAATGCATGGAACACTAAATGTAGGTAAATAAAAAAAATTAATTATATAATTTTGATGTACAAGATGAGATTTAATCTTTTTGAGCCTAGTTAGGTCATGGTAGGACAATAATTTCACAACAAACGAAAAGTGTTATGTGTTTTATGTGACATTTTTTCCCAAAACTGGATAGGACTTGTAGCACTATTTGCATGGGATCCTTCCTAGCACCACCTCCCGTGTCGCCGCCCGCATGCACCGGGCGCGACGTGGCGGGCCCCCCGTCAACGCTACCCCGCCACCGTGGATGACCGGTCGCGCCACATCGCGGTGGCGCGACATGTGTAAAAATCACGCCACCGGGACTGGCGCAACAAAAAGGGATACCTGGCGTAAATTGTTTCAAACTAGGGATACATTTGAAATTTGTTTTAAAAAAGGGCTAAAATTTTAAAAAATCCAAAGATGGAGAACTAATCCATGCATACATACATATATTATGTCATGTTTACTCTGTAGGTATCATGCTGAATTTTCCTACATGCTACTGTACAACGTAGTACACAGCTGGTTGGTTTGCTCAACGTCGTCCCTTGACTGTTGACGATCCGAAATGAAAGTCTGTCTTGGCTCTAGATCCTCAAGGCCATGCCGGCAGGTTGGAGGGGCTCCGGCTTAGGCCCAAGTCGGGACGTCAGAAAAACTGATCAGTTGTATAAGCATTGCTAATCTGACCATCACAAATATGTAAGAAGATTATATAATGTTTCAGTTTACCAAATCAAGATACCAGGGTCTCAAATGAACATACCAGTTGTATGAGCATTGCTAAACTGACCTTTGATGTTGTTTTAGCAGGTGTAGGAGTGTAGGGACATATAACCTGCATAAGAGGAAACAAAAAGTTGGAAAACTATCGAAGCCTAAAGGGCCATGTGCAATGTGTTCAGCAGGAAGGAACCTAATTTATACGTGTGCACATACAAAAGAACTTGAAAATATAGTACCAAACTGTTTTTTGCTGGAAGGGCAAGACATCCCTTGCTTTGGCCAGCGAGGCAGGATATAAATTTGAGTTGCCTACCACTGACTCCTGCCAAAAATAAGTTTCAGATGGCTTTCTTGTGACATCCCTTTGCCTGTAGCTCAAAGCTTCTCGAGAACAATGCACCAGTTGGATTTGTCATAGAAGTGGTAAACATTTGCAGCATTCTTTTATGCCAGAAACCAATCTGAAATTAAGACAGTTAACTAATCATATGAGATATTCCTAATCAAAAGAGCTGACATTCAGGAAAAAGAAAGTAATACATGCTTAGTGCAAGCAGCAGCTAATATTCTTATTTCTCTATAATTATTGTTACCAGTTTTTTTGCAACTATAACCTGTATAAGGCAATCAGGTTTTCAGGTGATAATAGCGCTATTTGTATGTATAAAGGCAACATTTCAGATGAGCCTCTAAACAAGCAAGATTGGGTAAAAGAGTAAATATAGCCGCTAAAATGTCAACTGCATCAGGCTGCCTTCGACAGCTAGTTACCATCTTTAGCCGATCTGCCGCAAGATGGAAAGGGGCGCCCGACCCCCGCCTCCATGAACAGCTGCATCTGTCCCAAAGGCGACGACGGGCGCTGAGCGCTGCACTGTGGGCGAGCATCCCGGCACCGAAGGTCGCACAGGAGCTCGAGGAAGCGGTGGTCGAAAGCATCCCCGCATCTGCCCCCGTGCAGTGGCGGCGCCGCGGGAGCCGCCCACGGCGTTGGATGAGCGGCTGCAGCCGAGGACGCCGGAGCTCGCCGCCGCGGGTGAAGCCGCATCCCGACGCACCCCTCGCATGCCCGGCAATGAAGAATCGCGGATGGCGGTGCAGGGACCAATGCCACCACGGGTGGAGGTGGCCAATCCGCCGCCCATTGCAGAGGAAGGGGAAGAGGCCGCCCATTTATGCGTCGCGGATTGGCCAGCTGGAAGAGGCCGCGGTCGATCGCGTTGGAAGGGGAAGAGGTTGCCGGTCGCCCAGCCTTGCCGGCGCGCCACAGGATATCGAAAAGAAATTGGCAGTGGAAGAGGCCGGGCCGGGATCGACCAAATCGGCCGCCACGCCGACGGCGCGCCGATTATCGTAGGGAGGATGCGGAGGTCGCAGAGTAGGTAGGGAAGGGAAGAGGACGGCGGTTTTGGAAGGGAGGAGGCGGGCGTCGCGAATGCCGATCACGCTGGAAGAAGGGGAAAGGCCGCGGAGGGAAGGACCGTTACAGTCTACGTGGTGTCGACGCGTGGCGTGGTGTCGACGCGGTTTCACCGGGGCGTAGAACTCCCTAGTGGTTTTTTGCTACATAGGTGTAGTAGATATCATCGTAAATTCAATGATGTACAAAAAAATCTGTCGCCGCTTCCTCGAGAAACAACTTTTTTATAAAAATATATGAAAATTTTAATATTTATGGTACAGATCTTTGAATCTAGTTTTTTTTAATAAAATTATTTAGAGATGTAAATGTTGCATATATTTTTGTACAAACTGAGTAAAACTTACGGCAAGAAAAACCCAAAGCGACAAATATAATTTGGGACGACGGAGGGAGTAGATTCTTTTTCATTTTCTTGACTAATGTGATAATTTCAAGACAGGCACTCTTAGTTAACATGATTAAGTTGCTTTTTTAACAGATCCTCAAAAAAAGTGGCTTCTTTTAGCACTGTTTTTAATAAGATAATAATTTTATAAAAACATGGGTATTATTATATTTGGATTATAACCTTTTTAAGACCTTTCGAGAACCTGATTTGTGCATCGTTATGGAGACTAGCTCTTCGCATTGCTGACTGGAACAAATAGCGGCGGACCACACGCACAGTTCCACGCGAATACGTGATGACCTAGGTAAGTCGCCGGCCCGACGCGCGGGGACGCCGCCGCAGCACATATCAGATCTACCGCACGGCGCACGCCGAACTATCGCGCTCTCAGCGACGGCCACTTCGTTCGCGTCGCGCCGCCCTACGCACCCCAAAGCAAAAGCACCGCGGGCTTCCTCATCTCGCCTGAGTCGCCTCATCATCGTCGGCAAAAGTGCAGGTGCTCGATCACCGCCAAGCTCATCTCGGCAAGTGAATTTGAAGGGTCATTTATAATACACTTTACAAAATCTTGTTTTCGTGAATTTGAAGGGTCATTTATGATACACTTTACAATCTTTTTAGATGACTTGAGAAACAACGTTTTTGCTCTCGAGATCTAAGCGCATTATTTGGCATAAATGCTTTTCTGGTTTTCTTACGCCGGCGCTCCCCTAAATTTCGTAGCTAGATTGTATGATTTGGTAGTTTTGCAGATAATGCCTAGTTTGTAATTTTTAGGTACATATTCTTTAAAGAAAAACCTAACTTCTGTTAATTTCGAAGCAAAAGGACGTGTGAGTTGTGAAGCAGCCTTCAATTTTTGCCGGCTTTTATTAATAATTCAGTTGTAACCACGACAAACATGAAGTGCTGAACTACAGAGAAAATATTTCCCGGTTCTCTTTCGACTTTGAGTTAGAGTTTGAGTTTGTGTTAGTTCAACTGGGTAGTTTATTTTGTTTTCATGTTATGTGCATGTATGATTCTGTGGATTACATCATCAGGACTTGCAGATTTGACACTTGTGTAATATTGATTCAAAATAGGCAACCATCACAGTCTCTCTGCCAATGAACATGATGAGTACGGATGGCTCTGATGTCTCGTTCATCGTTGATGGCGAGAAGTTCCCTGCTCACCGGGCTGTGCTGGCCGCCCGCTCACCGGTCTTCAAGGCGCTACTCCTGGGATCCATGGCCGAAGCCAACATGTCATCCATCACCTTGCATGACATCGCGTCAGCGACCTTCAAAGTCATGCTCCGCTTCATGTACACCGATGCTTGTCCTGAGGATTCTGAGCTCGGGGACTCTCCATATGAGATGTTTCGGTGCTTGCTCGCTGCAGCGGATAGGTTCGCATTGGATGACCTCAAGAGTTTGTGTGCTGTAAAACTGTGCGATGACATATCTTTGGACACAGTTTCTGCCACTTGATCTTCGCTGAAACATATAACTGCCCGCAGCTTAAAAAAGAAGTGCATTGACTTTATTATGGATGAGAACAACTTCAAGAAAGTTGTGGTAACAGATGATTTCTTTCAGCTCTGGCGCAACAATTCCCTTCGCTTTTTGATGAGCTAAAGTTGAAGGTTGGAGCATAGAAGCACCATGGATGTATACATGTTAGCGTATGGCTATAGTAATAGAGCTTTATGGCATTTTAGCTTTTATTAGGTTCTGCAAATGCTATCTAAATCTATTTAAAAGTGCTTAAAATTTCTGTTTGCAAGTGCAGACTTTCTGTCAATGATTATCCTATCAACAATTTCGCAAGTGAAGTCGTTATTGTGTCTTAATTATTCGAATTGCATATTTCTGTCACAAGTTCACACAATGGAAATCTGTATTTTAAAGTCTGTTTTTTTTAATTCATTTGATTCTTTTCTCTTATATATATTATACGCAAATCTTTCTTGCAAACTCACTGATCGGCATGACAGAAATATTTTGAGCCGTGTTGATATCTGTTGATATGCATCAGATGGTTGGACTTCTAGGAGTCAGGTTTTCAATCACCCTCGAGTATGTATGTATTGGAGACCTCTACGTATGCTGAGTAGGATACTTGATCTAATCATGGACTGATGCTTCGTTCTTTAATTTATGATAGAAAGCTTAAGCTGGATTTTTCTATATTGTCTAAAAAAAAAAAATGTATTTTAAATTTTTATAACAACCTTATATATGCTATATATGAAGTAGTACTGCCACGCCATAGTTGCCCCAATGTTGATCAGAGCGTGCTATGCTTGACCTAGTGTTCATGATACATATAAAACTTTGTTGTGTCAGACTATAAGTATGTTTTCATAATCAAAACACTGAGCTCAAAGTTTTTTGAGATAAGTATGTTTTGTAAATCTATGCATATCCACACAACTGATTCTTTGCAGTCCTCGCATTTCAGGACAATGCACTGGCCATCAGGCCATGTCGATCTGTAGCATTTCTATTCTACCCTCTAGGGTCAACCTGCAGATGGGAGGTCCGTCTCTAAGCATCAAAAAAATATATCATACAAACTGGTATAAGGTGGGTCATACAACCCACATACATGTGTTCGTGTCTAAGCTGTTTAATGCAGTGTATGTAGCCAAGAACAATCTTTTTTTCAAAAGATCCGTTACCGGCTTTCATTGAAAAGAATGGATGAAGTTCAAACAATGGCAAACGACGACACAAGATGTGCCACATACTTTTTTCTCGGGGAACAAACCTAGATAAGCCCCAAGCCACCCCTAAGCAACACTAATCCTAATTTACATTAAAAGGGGACCAACCAACCCTAATGGAGGTTCAGATTCAGATGGACCAGCCGCTTGGTCATCTTCCAGTGCCGGCAATAGAAGTAGCAATTCTCTATTGCCTGCGAAAGCCCATAGTTTGGCGTCATCACCGATTGACTCCACTATTTTGTGCACTTGCCCCGCAATCTTTCCGAAAAACTCTATTGTTGCTCCCCTATCATACTTCCCAGATTGTTAGCAATACCAATGAGTCGAGGCCCTTCCTTGTTTCTGATGGCAAGCTATGCATTAGCTGAATGAACCATTCTTTAACATTATTGGAGTCCTCCAACTTATCAGCCGGAGGTAGCCAGCCCTGATCGACAAACCAACTCTCTCCCGCATTGACCGTACCACAAGGCATTCGATTTAACAAGTGATCCGATGTCTCTAGGTTGCTCAATCACAACCTGGCACAAGTACTTGTTTGGCCATTTCCGCACCCTGAAGCCAAGCTGCAGTCCATATCCTATTCTCAAGAAGGAGCCAAATGAAGAATCTCGCACTTTGGTGGAGCCCCTGGTCTTCCAAATTAGCTTTGCTGCCCTAGACACCTCCAAGTCCTGAAAATGCTAGTCATAAGCAGATTTTGCCCAGTATTCACCGTTCGGTGTTTTTGTCCAAATGATGCGGTCTTCCTCCTCCTGGTTGAGGTCCAGATCTTGCATTAGTTGTGATAGTTGTAGGTACTCTGAGATGATCTGATAGTTCATATCATGGTTGACGCCATGAGCCCAATTATCATTTGACAAAGTGCATATGCCCAAGTACAAGTTGATGTGCTTGAAAAGATCAGGGGAAGAGCACGGCCGGGACCTCACCATGTAGCTACCTTGACTGCTAGAAGGATGCCTTCCACCCATTGCCAATTATTACCACGGTCGCCGCATTGAAGACCCGCATGTCCTCCATCTCCGACTACATCTACATCTACAGGGCCTTCCAAGGACGTTCCCTCTGATCCCAGGCATACCACATCCATCTTAGTCGTAAGGCTCGGCTAAAATCATCCAGCTCCTTTATCCCCAGACCCCCCTTTTCTGTAGGCACACACACTTTAGTCCATGCCACCTTACATTTGCCTCCCATAAGCTCACCATCACCTGCCCATAAAAAACTGTGTCTTTTCTTGTCTAGCTCCTTGAAAATTTTCCTCGGAGGTTTCATGGTTGTGACTAGGTAGACTGGCAGTGAGGTGAGTACTGATTTGATGAGCTCCCTCCTACTGGCAACAATAACAAACTTCCCTTGCCAGCCAGCCTACCTTGCTCTTTGCGCGATCTTGGATATATTGTAAATGTACCAATCTGGTTTTCTCAAGTGTCAATGGCAATCCAAGATACTGTATGGGGAACTGCACCCTGGCACCAGAGAAATCCCCTAGCACTTCATCCATGTCGACCCCTTCACACCTGATTATTGCCACTATACTCTTGGTCATGTCGATACGCAACCATGTGGCATCACTGAAAGCCCCCATGATACACTTGATATCATCCCTCCGAGGGTTGTACAAAATGACGGTGTCATATGCATATAATGACAGTCTTAGCTTTGCCTAGCGCCCCCTGAGAGGTGATAACCTGCCTTCCTTGATAGCAATGTCGAAAATCTGGTTTAAGACATCTGTGGCAAGGATGAACAGGTAGGGTGAGAGTGGATCCCTTTGCCGCAGCCCTCGACGGTGTATGATTCTTGGACCTGGTGCACCATTTAGCATGACCACTGAGGAGGACGATATGAAAAGTGTCTCCAACCATTCTGTCCATCTAAGATTGAACCTCCGCTGCACCATCATCTCCAGCAAATGCTCCCATGAGACAGTATCGAATGCCTTGCTAATGTCCAGCTTAATTAGGCATGTCGTTGTCCTTGTATGATGATAATGCCTCGCCAAACCCCTAACATAAACAAAGTTGTCCTATATGCAACATTTCTTGATAAAAGCGCTCTGACCCGACGCTATTAGTTCGTCAATGTAGTTGGACAGTCGCATTGCCAGTACCTTGATAAACAGCTTCGTGAAGGAATGAATGAGACTGACTGGCCTAAAATCTTTTGGCTTGGATGCCGCCTCTGTATTTGGCAATAGAACCAGGTGGGCTCCGTTGACATGCTCAAGAGCCCCGTTGTGATGCACATGCGTGCTGTGGAAAGCTGCCAGCAAATCAAACTTGATGATTCCCCAACATCGTTTGTAGAAATTATTCGAGAACCCATCAGGCCCTAGCGCCTTGTCTCTCGGTAGCGACTTTATGGCTGCCTCCACTTCTTCCTCAGTGAATGGCCTGTCCAAGTCTAGGCCCTCATCTTCTTCCAATATGCTCATACCCAACTTGTCCCAATTAAAAGTCCTTCCCCGCCGTACTCTCGTGCCCATGATAGCAGAATAAAAATCATGGAGAACCCCCTCCTTCTCCTCATGATCCCATGTGAGAGTGTCATCGTGTGTAGCCAAGAACAGTTATGAATACTATTTTGTGTACCATTATGTTGCTATTTAATAGATAATTGATCACAATCACAACTATGCTCAATGCACACTAACATCATTTACATGACAATGGCTGGGGTGGAGTGGTGGAGCGTGCCTGCATGGTTTGCGGCAAGCATGGCGGAACTCGCCCTGCTACTCGTGGCAATCGGGGGAGATGTGTAGGTAATTTAGATGTAAAAATCAGGGGTTGCTTTATGCATTTCTAGTACACTAAGTAGAACAGAGACTATAGGGGCGGTTGGTGACGTATAGTAGGGGCGGTTTTGCCAGCCGCCTCTAACTCTTTGTTCCTACGGTGGATCACTGTAGGGGCGATTGGTGAATATTTCCTGTAAATATTTGTTGTTTATCCGTGTTGATCATTTGTGTTGTGGGGAGCTTTTGGAGAAGCAGCAGAAATCACCACCGGGAGTAGAAAGCAGAAGCGGAGCGACGTGTGCACGCTGCAGTAGTCATGGATGAACCCCTCGTGAACGTGAGCCATATGCATCGTCTGCTTCTTCTCGGGAACGTATGAGCGAATCCATACTGCCGTACGTCTTCGAGCAAGTATTATAATGCCTAGTCAGCTGGCTGAAAGGTTGTCCACGTCACTGAAATCCAACGTGGAGGAAAGATAAATGGAGAGAGAGAGAGCCGAGCGGGCGCTTCACTCTTCGCCGGCTTAAAACACAGGAACCGAGAAAAAGCATGCATGCAGCCAGGGAATCCCTTCAGTCCTGATCCTGTGCGCAGGCCACACCGCAACGCACACCAACCCACACCTGCTCGTGCATGGCTACAGAGTTTTAGTTTACTACAAATCCTAGCTGATAATATGCATGTATGAACACTATATATTAAAATATTCTATACAGCTGACCCAAACAACAGGCTTACTGTACGGGTTTTCGCTGATGCCAACTTTGGGTGACATGGCAGAGGCTTACCGCCGGCATCGGGCGAAATTACTAAACATGCTCTTAGAGCATGTACAATAATACATGTCAGCTTGGCTTATAGGCAAGACACATCAGCAAACGTAGACGTGGCAGAGAGAGAAAAGGGTGCAGACGAGCTGCTTGGCGCTTGCAGCGGCGCCGAGCGCTTACACGATTTTCTATTCTCTGTGGACCCGTTGCCTCCTGGGTTACCGTGCGGCCATGGACACCACGAGTAGGAATCAAAAGCACTCTGCATGCACACGCTAAAGATAGGAAAGTGGTGGGTCCTATATGTAATAAAAAATAATATTAAGATTAGAGAGGAGACAAATTGTTGTATAACTCGGCCAAGCTATGTTTATTATTGCTGACATGGCTTGGCTTATAGCCAAGCTTATTGAACCTGCTCTTAGTGTTGCATGCAACAGCAGAACAATGACTGTTCTGCTGCTGCATCCACCCAAGGGCTCCTTCGAATCACGAGTCATCATGGTGGTCATCATGAACGAAGCAGCGCGACCCGGATACTTGAGCCCGAGAATGCCGGAGGATGCTTCACATGAATGGCGTTGTTGCGTGCCAACTCGTGAAAGAATACGAGACGATCGATCTCTTGGATCTTCGCTCTCTCTTTATGTTGTTCCTCCCAACTCCCAGTCCCAATAACACATCGTTCCTTGTTCCGGAAACGATCCATCTCCCACTACCCAACTTCATTGTTCAGTACTACTCGGCTGCACGGAGCTCCAAGCGTTGGCCAGCAGGTTCCGTATGTAGTACTCCATACACACCGATGTTCTGATGGGGAGTAGTAGCACTATATATACCCGAGATGCAGTTGCGTCCAACACTCCCAATCTATCTCTGCAACCTCGGCCCTTCCAGCTACTGTGTAAACATGAGTGCCAGCATGTCCCAATCCTGTTTCACGCATCAGTTTAGAATCGGCAAAATAGCCAAAGTCATCCCTAAACTTTGCACAAAGGGTTAGGTTGGTCCTTGAACTTTCAAAAGGGTCAATCTAGTCCCTCAACTCTTGTTTTAGGTCAAAAACATCCCCGTGCTGACATGGCGGGCATGAGATGAAGGGAAATGTCATTTTTGCCCTTGGTATAGGGAATTTCTTGTGCTTCTCATCTTCTTTCTCGTGGACGGCAGCGACCGACCCTTCTGCGAGCGAGGATGACGGTAGCCATGGGTGGGGAGCTGCCCGCCCGCTCCCGCCGCGGCTGCCCGACCTCGGCCGCGACGACTCGGTCGGCGTCGGCGGGCGAGCAGCGCGTCAGCGGCCCCGCCATCCTGCGTCGTCGGGGCAAAATGACATTTCCATTCGTCTCATGCCCGCCATGTCAGCACAGGGACGTTTTTTGACCTAAAAACAAGAGTTGAGGGACTAGATTGACCCTTTTGAAAGTTCAGGGGACCAACTTGACCCTTTGTGAAAAGTTCAGGGATGACTTTGGCTATTTTGCCTTTAGAATCAATTATTTGGAGACGAAGCTTGGCCAGATCGCCATCGGGTACTCAGTCAGCTCTGAAGATATCTCTTCGCTGGTGGCCACCTCTGGAGGATCAAGTGCTACCCGCGTGGGGATATGAACGGTGAGTACTTATCTGTCTTCTTCTACCATGTCGGTGAATCCGAAGAGGCCAAAGCTACCTTTGAGGCCTTCGTCGTGGAAAAAGACGGTACTCCATCTTTCTACCATTCAAGCAGTTCGGTGCATGTTTTCGGACGACAAAAGGTCAGCGGGAAATTATTCGCCTGGGGTTGGCCTTGCTTTTTGAAGCTATAAGCGACCTTGACTCGCTGTACGTGACTAATGGCAAGTTCATCATTACGTGCGGGGTCAAAGTTGTGAAAGACCTCGAGGTGCCGCCCTCAGACATGGGAAGCCACCTTGGCCTCCTGCTGGACTGCACGGAGGGCTCCGATGTCTCATTTGTCGTCGATGGTGAGGTGTTCCCTGCTCACCGGGCTGTGCTTGCCGCCCGCTCGCCGGTCTTCAAGGCGCAGCTCCTTGGTTCCATGGCTGACGCCAAGATGCCATCCATCACCTTGCAAGACATTGCGCCGGCGACCTTCAAACTCATGCTCCGCTTCATGTACACCGATGCTTGTCCTGCAGACACTGAGCTCGGGGAGTCCCCGAGCGAGATGTTTCAGGACTTGCTGGCTGCGGCGGACAAGTTCGCGTTGGATCACCTGAAGCTTCTCTGTGCTAGCAAGCTGTGGGATAACGTATCAGTGGATAATGTTGCTGCTACTTTGATGTGTGCCGAAAGATACAACTGCCCAGAGCTGAAAAAAGAAGTGCATTGGTTTCTTCAGGGAGGGAAAGGACTTCAAGACGAAGGCTTTGTTGACAGATGGTTTTGTTCAGCTGGCGCAACAATTCCCGTCCATTCTTGATGAGCTGCGGGAAAAGGTAGGAGTATAGAACTAGAATCAAGACGCATCACGCATGCAAATGCTATCTAAATCTATTTAAAGTGCTTAATTTTCAGTTCGTAAGTGTCAGCTATTATTATCATGCAGACTTGGTATTATCCTATCCACCATTTCAGAAGTCGTTACTGTGTCTTATTGGTGTTGCAATGTCTTGCATATTTGTATCACAAATTCCAATTGGAAATCTGTATGTTATATATGTTTTTTAGATTTGTTTGATTCTTTCCTTACATGTTATATCCGAGCGCTGTCCTCGTACCTCAACCTGGGCATTTAGTTAACCGAAAACCGATCGGTTCGGTTCCTCGGTCCACCCTGAAATCAAAATCCGATCGGGTTACGATTCCTCAAAAATGTTGGAAACGAGACAATTTGTCTCGGTTAGTTTGGTTCTTACTGGTTAATTCGATTTGGTTTTGGTTAGAACTGAACTAAATCGGTTAATTCGGCTTGGTTTCGGTTAGAACTGAACTAACCGAGCCAAGAAAAACCTAACAGAGGAGAAAGGAGGGCAGTGCTACGCCGGCACAAGGGTGGCAAAGGAGAGGGGCCCTGCCGCGTCAAGCGAGGGTTGGCTTGGAAACTGTTGGAACTTGTAAACTCTAACCTAACCAGCCATGTCCATTGCCACCGTGTAGCCCCATATCTATCCAGCCCAAAGGCAGCCCCAAACGCCACCGCTGCCTGCCAGCAATCCACCTACGACGCCGCGACAGCCCTCTATCTGCCGTTGATGACTTCATCAACTCCCTCCTGCTGCCCTCACCACCTCGATTGCGCATCTCACGCCCGCAGCCGGAGGACAAGTGGGTGCCCAGGTAGAGTGACCGCCTGGCCGACAAGTCCTCCTTCCGGGACCCCAATCCCGAACGGCAGGCTCGTCGCGTCCTTCTCAACAAATGGGAAGGGAAGGCGGAAGGCACAACATCAGGACTCTATCATTGCCAGGAGATTCCAAAATCACTTCGGCGGTCACGTCCCACAGCACAAACGGGACATGGTGCAGATCCTAGTTCCTCACGGTCGCTTACGCCGGAACCGCCGTGATGGCGAGGACCGCTGAGCAAGCAGCTCCTTAGAGCCTCGCTGAGTTCTTCATAGTCGCGAAATAGGTTTCCTTCCAAAGTACAACCTTTTAGCTCCACCGTTCTAGCCGGTGCCTTTTGTATGTGTGTCGCCTAGTTTACCTTTGACATCTTGCCGGTTGTATGACTAGGATGTAACTAAACTCTCCAACTTCTCTTAATGCAAAACGGGCAATGTCCCGGTTTCGAAAAAAAAAAAAAAAAAAGGCGCCCAAAGGCACACATGAAAACTATTGCTCCTAGCCCATAGCCATCCGACGCACAACCCAAACCATTCAATCCATTCCAACCCAACCCACTAGCAGGGCGACGTGCAGGGAACAAAGCCATGGTCCAGGTGATTCCACTGCCTCTACAATCAACGGTGATTGAGATGGTAGGGCCGTCAGTTAGCTAGCACCACGTTGCTTAGATGTGTTCATATATATTGTGTAATCAGAAACAATGAGATGTAGGGGTGTGGCAAGGTTTCCTCACAACTAAGAAACCATGCAAAATGGGTGCTCCTGGAGCCCTTGTAACTTTGTAATTGTTTGCTCCTCTCTTATATATTAATGAAAATTGGTAATAGATCTTTTGAAAAAAAAAACTGTCCTGTAGCTTTTTGACACATATAATCCTCAGGTCATCCAATGCAAACCAGTCTTGTCTTCAACCTCCATCGGCGACGAGACCAGTAGCTTGGCGCTCTAGCTACGGGCAAGTAGGGTGAGGAGGCTAGTGGTGGGGAAGGCCATGTTGTCGGTGCTGGTTCTAGCACTCGTAGTGGCCACACCACGCGGTATAGCTAGCACATCATTGTGCTCTCTGTTTGCCTTCACTTCCATGTGGATGCCATGGCGATGAGGGCGCTCCAGATCCGTGACGGCAGCGCCAGTCCCATGACAGGGAACTGTGAGGTGAGTGGAAAAATGTGGTTCGGTAGCATGGACAGCTAGCACACATCAGGTAGAGTGAATTCTTGGGCGGTGTCATGGTGGCCGACCACATGAGTTGTGTGCCCTGCTCATCGCCGCGACCTTCCTTCTTCTTGATGTCGCATTTGGCACCTGTTTTTTGAAAGATTCGGTTACCGGCTTTGGTTAATATTAAGCAGAAGAAGCAAACATTTGATTACAAGCGCGAGGAGCGCTCCCCGAATCAGCCTAGGCTGAGACGGGGTAAGAAGCATAGCTAACTACTCACAAATTGTTTGCACAACTAAAGGTGAGGGGAAAATAAAACTCAACCAGCTAGAGACCATTGATGTGTTGTGTCTATTATGTTTGTGAGTAGTGCCCAAACGGCTTTCCTTTCATCTCTGGAGACTATGGTGTTCCTTTGGTTCCATATGCTCCATAGTGTCAAGATTGCCAATGTATGCTATTTCTTCCCACCAGCTGTCACCAACTCGCTGAAGCAGTCTAGAGGGTTATAGTTATAATCAGGGCCCCATTACGTCGAGTGTACTTTCTGGCAATGACTCCATGCCGCCATCAGATCCCAATCCGTTTCTAAATTTCTCTCGAAGTTGACGCGGATCCCTATCTTCTAGATCGCCTCCCTCCCCACATGTCTACCCTCATATCCTCACCCCTTGTTGTCCTCTCCCCTGGACACTGCTCCTCCTCATATACGGAAGGCTTGGGCGCAGCAACACCTAGTGCCTCCGCTTCCCGCGCGAAGTCGAACACATCCCCTTTATGTCGCTAACCACCTTCGCCATTCCCGCACGCTAGCACAAGCTTGTTCTCACGATTGTTCTCCGTGCATCCAACCGGCTATTAATTAAGAGGTCCGGTCTCAAAAAAAAGGATTCTATTTTAGAGACAAGCCAGCGAGGATAGTCTCCGCCTTATATGCTATGTTTCCCCACCATCAATTATGGATGTGGCAATTCTCAAAAAAAAAAAAATTATGGATGTGGCACTAAACCTAACATATGTTAGTCACATCAAAAACATCATATAATTTGAAATAGAGAGAATATTATGAAAGATAGGCACACTTTTTGATTGTCTCTGTGAATCATATCGTATCTTTGTTAATTACTATACTTATAGCATGTAAAACCACTACTAATTTACTTGATTTTTGTCAAATCTCTATTAATAGCCCCCCGGCTCCGCCCCTGCGTATCACAATTACATGATGTTAATTAGATAAAGAAAAGATAAATCAAAGCTGTGCTTTTTACAGACTATTGCGTTTCCTAAACATCTAATTCTGATACGGAGGGATTCCATGTGTATGCGTACTACTCGTACTCCTGAAAGAAAGAAAGAATACGAGACGATCTCATCGATATTATTCTTAATACGAGACGGTCTCCTTTCTCATCCACGTGTGAGTATATACGTGATGACCCTATTATGTACAAAATTGTAAACTGGACGCGCGCGGTTGCGTCACGCCACGCCGTGTCGCCGATTTTTTTCGCGCTCGCTGGCTGCCGCACACACACAGCAAGCTCAAGCACCGCGCGAGATCGAGGCTCATCGATCGGCAAGTACGTACGCGTGTAGCTTCGGACAGATTGTTTTGGCAGCTTCTTTTTTCTCCCCGTTGCACCCGTTCTATTTCGGTGACTTGAATTTTATACAGTGTTCAGTTTTAAACCGGGTAGTTTATTTTGTTCATGTCTGAATTCTGATAGTGTACTACATTAAGACTTACTGATCGAACTGACACTTGTATTTCAAATGTTGATTTTGAGATAGGTAAAAAAAAATCCCCGCCAATGAGCATGAGTACCAGCACATTGGATGCTTGTTTCACGCATCAATTCAAACTCAACTTTTTGGATACGGAGAGGGTCATCGTCGGGCACTCAGTCAACTCCGAGATCTTCTCCGCCGGTGGGCACCTCTGGAGGATCATCTGCTACCCGCGTGGGAGGACAAGGACAAGTATGGAGTACGTATCTATCTTCCTCTGGCACGAGAGAAACTCCTCCAAAGGCGTCAAAGCTATCTTCGAGGCCTTCGTGATGAACAAAGACGGCACTCCATCTTCCAACAGGTCGGTGTGTGATGTGGAAACAAAGGGCAGCGCCGAGGGTAGCTGGGGTTGGCCTTGCTTTGTTTCGCGACACTTTCTCAAGGTTCTCTATGTGATGAGCAATGGCTCGTTCATCATCAAGTGCATGGTCAAAGTTGTGCTTGATAATAACGACCCCCTCAAGGTGCCGCCATCGGACATGGGAAACCACCTTAGCTTCCTACTGGATTCTACAGAGGGCTCCGATGTCTCATTCGTCGTCGACGGTGACAAGTTCACAGCCCACCGCGCTGTGCTTGCCGCTCACTCACCGGTTTTTTTAGAAAGGCGGCAAAAGATTTGCCGGTCTTTTATTAGAAGAGGAAAAGCGAAAAAACAAAGCACAACAATCCACTCTACTCGCCTCTATTCAACTGTACTATCTAGTCACTACTCTAACACACTCTAGTGTACTACCAACACGAACAACAACAGCTGAATGTACAAAACTACTACCCCGACACCGGCTTGGCTGTTTGGTGGCCAATTGGGGCCCGAACTGAGAACTCATAGACAGCTTGTGGGCCGGCCCGGCGAGGCAGCCCAAGTCTAGGACATTCTGGACACTCCCAGTAGACTACTCATCAATAAATCGATGCCGACTCGGAACCATTCCCCTCGTACTCTTCATCATCTTCTCTCCCTGGATTGCTCCGTCGTTTCCGTTCCCCTCGTAGACCGCCATGAGTGACCGTCCATCCGTTGCATCTCTGGGAAGGACTGTGGCCGTCGGTTTCTTGGTTGTCCTGTCTAGGTATACCCGGGCCCAAGGATCAATCGATTTCATTCGTCCGTGCTTGGTCTCGCTGATTGTATTTGGGATTTCTTATTGCTCTGTTGTTGATTTTGCCCCCGTATAGGAAGAAGAGGAGCAGTGCCATACGGTGCCTTGGTTGGACGCCCCATGGCCGAAGCGTGTTCAGGAGAGCTTCGAGGAACTGAGCCAGCAGCTGAGGACCACCAGGCGATGTGAAGGAACTGCAAACTCCTCCCTAATTGAGGCGCTGCAGGTCCAGGAGGTCGCCATGGAAGCGAACAATAACCTGGTTGCCAAGGTCCGGCGCAAGAAGGATGTTATCCATAACGTGTGGCTTCAGCACTATAACACCACCAGCTGGATGTTTGGTGTGATTGCTCTGCTTACTGCTGTTATCATCTACATTGCCATCAAGTAGATCCAACTAGGATGCAGGTACGTAGGTGGTAACCAGCTTCTTTTGGTATTTTGTACTGCCTGGTCAGTTGCATTAGGGAATTTTGGCCTGACCATCGCCTGTGGTAGTGTTAGACCATTTGGCTACCTTGTCCCTGAGCATGAACTGTGTAGTTGTAAGAAAGGTTAGTTGATCGGCAGCTGCCACGCTGTGCCCGAGAAGTGGTTGTGTCTAATTAAGTAGTATGGTTCGCTGAATGGTTGGGCAGTGTTAAAAACTGGGCTGGTGTGAAGTGGTGTTTGAACTCAATGGGTTCGTGCCCCTCTTTGTATCAAAGATGATGCAGTTTATCCACTCTTTATTCTCTGAAGATAAAGTTGTATCGCCCCTAACCATGATGGTGATCGAAAGAGGCCATCTGGAATTGTGTGATCTCCTCTTTGCACATGAAAGCCACCTGTTCAGCGTTTAGGCTTTTTTGTTGGAATATTCGTCGATTTCTTTCTTTCCAGACACTCCACCAAAAGTAGATCAGTATGCCGTCAACTTTTTGCGTTCTGTGACCTGAATTTTTCTTCTGCATCTTTTCCAGTAGGCATATATTGATCCCGATGTATTAACAGTGTCCAGCACTTGTAAGTTGAACCAATTTTTGATCTTGGACCAAACCTGCTGTGAGAAGGGACAATCTTTGCATAAATGCATGGGCGTTTCTGGGTCGTTCCCGCATAGCTTACATTGCGGTTCATGGGGCCAATTTCGTTTTGCTAGGTTGTTTGCCGTTAGAATTTTCTTGTGCATCAGTGTCCAAGCAAAAAACCTACACTTTGCTTGAGCTCGCGCTTTCCATATCGGTGATATTTTTGTTTTACTGAAACTTCCTTCGAATTGTACTAGGTAAGCACTCTTAGTTGTATATTGTCCGTTGTTTGTCCATCTCCATCGGATCGTATCCTCCACTCCCTGTTGTAGGTTCGTGTCATCAACCATTTCCCATAGCTTTACATACTCCTGGATCTCCTCCTCGGATTGGATTGGTAGAATGTTGTGGATCCACCTATTTTGTTGCAATGCTTGGTGTACTGTGAGTTTCTTCCTTCTTGACCTTTGGTATAAAGTTGGTGCTACTGATTTTGGGCATACTCCATCTAACCATGAAGATGTCCAGAACTTAGCCGTCTTGCCATCACCCACTGTAACCACCGTTGAAGCTCTGAAAAGGTCTCTGTCTCTATCATCGCACGGTAAGTCCAGCTTGATCCAGGCGCGATCCTTTTGGTTCCATTTGAACCATAGCCATCGTAGTCTTAGGGCCCTTGCGAACCTCTCTAGGTCTAGGATCCCCAGTCCACCTTTTAACTTTGGTCGACACGTGGTTGGCCAGTTTATAAGAGAGTGCCCTCCGTTCACATTTTCGGTAACTCTCCCCTCCACAAAAAACTTCTCCTCATTTTGTCTACCTCTTTGATTAGCCATTTTGTTTCGGGGAAGACGGTCAAGTGATAGATCGGTTGAGCCGTAAGCACCGTCTTCACAAGTATTTCCCTTCCTGAGGATGCTAACAATCTGCCTTTCCAAGGTGGTAGTTTCTTCGCAATCTTATCAATTAGGGGCTGTATGTCCACTCTTCTCAACTTGCGTGTATGTAACGGCAGGCCAAGGTATTTTCCAGGGAATGATCCTATCTTGCCCGGGAAATTGGCTAAGATTTGTACTACCGTGTTGCGTTGTCATTCTGATCGGGAAGATCTCGGTCTTGGACATGTTTATTTGTAGACCGGAGCATTCTCCAAAGAACTTCAGAATCTTTAGTAAGGTTTCCAGCTCTTGTGATGTTGGTGCTGCAAAGATGGCTGCGTCATCTGCGTACAGAGAGCATCGCAGTCTCGCCGTCGATGGTAGCACCGGCTTGAGGATTCCTCTCTCTGCTGCTAGCTCAACTAGACGCTGCAGTGGATCGATCGCTAGTAAAAATAGCATTGGGGACAGCGGGTCCCCCCATGCTCCCGTCCCCCCTTGCGTGCTTGATTGTGTCAGTTAGGTGCCCATTTACCATGACCTTGGAGGATCCTGAGCCCAGTAACACCGAGATCCGGTCTCTCCATTTTGCTCCGAACCCCGGGGCCTGCGGGACTTCTAGAAGGTATGGCCGATTTTACCGTGTCAAAGGCCTTGGAAATATCGAGTTTGACAAAGAACGCCGGTCTTTTTTTTTTGTAGTAATGCTTGGATCACCCTTTGCACATAGATGAAATTATCATGTATGCATCTTTTTTAATGAACGCATTACGTGCACTTGACACTAAGTCGAGTCGCTTGGACGATCTGTTGGCTAGTAACTTGGTGATTATCTTGGCAACACTGTTGATTAGACTAATGGGCCTGTATTCCGTTATGCTTGCTGCCGTGTTAGATTTCGGTAGCAAAATGATATGGGCTTCGTTGATCAGACTCAGCTTTGTTGTCCGGTGTTGGTAGAAGGCCCGAACCGCACTGGTTAGGTCGTCTTTGATGATGGGCCAACATTTTTTGTAGAAGAGACCTATGTAGCCGTCAGGTCCTGGCGCCTTGATCGCCGGTATTTCATTGACCACTGACTGAATTTCCTCTGTTGTGAAAGGTGCGTCTAGTTCCTCCAGATTTCGCGGTGTGTATCCTAATTGTGTCCAGTTAATGGCCTTTGATCTTTGGGAAGGAGTGCCGAGCGCTTGTGTGAAATGATCAAAGATAAGATCACTTTTTTCCTTTTGTTCCACCACGGTCCCATGAGGTCCAGCCAAGGCAGGGATGTATACTTTTTTCCTCCTTCCATTTGCATGGAGATGAAAGAATTTTGTGTTAGAGTCGCCCAATCTTATCCACGTCAGTCTTGAATGTTGCCTGGCCTTAGCCTTTTGAACTGTAGCCAACCCAACTGCTTTTGATTTTAGGTACCGCATGAATGCCTGTTCCTCTGGAGTGAGTGTTCTTTCTTCTTGCGCTCTTTCCAGATTCGCCATGGTGATATTCAGCACTGCCCACCTCACCTTCCAATCATTGAAGTTTTTCCTACGCCAGAGCTTTAGTGCCTTTGCGGTTCTAAGTAATTTAACATGGATTCTTAGAATTGCGTCTTGCGTGTTGACCGGTCTGGCCCATGCTTCCTGGACCGACTCCATGAAGTTTGGCCAATGTGGCCAGTGGGCTTCAAATCTGAATCCTTTGAAATGCTCCATCGTCAGGTCTCCCTGCATGAAGAGCGAGCAGTGATCTGACCCCAGGGATGCCAAGGCCTGTAGGTGAGTTCTGGGGAAAAGAATCATCCATTCAGTGGAGACGAAAAAATGGTCGATCTTAGTCATTGTTGGGTTTTGTTGTTGGTTGTTCCATGTGTATTTCCTCCCTTGTAGTTCCATGGGTGAGAGCCCTAGATTATCTATTGTATTTTTGAAGGCATTGAGTAAGGAAAGGTTTACTCTCGAATTGTTCTTGTCCTGAGCTCTGTATATTAGGTTGAAATCTCCTAACAGCAACCACCGTGGAAGAACTGTTTGCTTGATGTTCTCCAGTTCTTGCATGAAAGCAAGCTTCTCTTGATCTGTTTGTGGTCCATAGACCGCCGTCATCGACCATTTGCAGTTGTCAGCTCTCATGATAATGTCTACGGTTACTGTGTTATTTGTTGACTGCTGGTTTTCTAGCTGAAAAAACCATGATGACACTGCAATGAGAATGCCCCCCGACGTTCCTATCGATGGAAGATTTGCTGTGTGATGCATAAGATCAGGACCTACTGTTTCGCTTAGGAGACTGTCGGTCCAGTTAGAAATTTTCGTTTCTTGAAGGCACACTATCGTTGCCCCTGATGCGACAATTTGATTTCGGACAGTCGCCCTTTTTGCACCATCATTCAACCCCCTCACATTCCAACAGATTAGATTGCAGTCTTTAGTCGTCATTTATGTAAACAAATGAGCTACTGTCCACCAAACTTGTGACCCTCATAAATACGACGAGCAAGCACAAGTAACATGAAACCACATGAACTGAATTAAAATGGAGGGGGTTCACACACTCATGCCACAATGGTCGGGAGTTGTGTGACCCATCGCGTTCAAACTGTCACGATTACACATTAGGTCTTTGAAGGCTCCACGGCCAACAGACTAATAAACAAATTTGATCAACACTCCACCTCGTGGATTTGCCTGGCCCTACCAGCCACGACTGCATTACAAGGGACAAGTCCCGCAGCCTAGCTTGGATCAACATCTAGGTAATGGTGCTACTGATCCATGGAGCCGATCAGGCCTCCACGGCACCTCCTGCAGCCTTCTTGCTCTTGGGGTCCACCTTCTTCATCTTGAGACCCTCCTCGAGGATCACCTGAATGGCATCCATCTTCTTCTTCTCTATCGGTCTTGCGAAGTGCTGAGCATAAAAATCAAATTCGGGGTTAGGCTCTTCCTCTCCTCCTGTTTCTTCCCCAGCAAGATCACCCAACTTTCGCACCAGCAATTCCTGAGCTATCTGCATGGAGTCTTTCCCTCCATTTAATTGGGCTTTTTTTGCCAGCCTAGTGCTTTTCCTCAGGTTGTGTGACTCCTGATCTTGTGTGGTTCGACTCTCGGTCCTAGGGGTACTAAACCCCTCTGGGATGATAGGTTCTGGTGGGACAGTTGTGAGTGAATTGAGGAAATCTTGAACCTCATCGTTGACGTGATCGTGTTGATTAGCATCATGGCCTATGAGAGCCTGAGTCTCATGCTGCACCTCTACTGTACTTAGAGTAAGTTGAACTTGTGGGATGTCCTCGCTGGTTATATCATCGTTATGAGCAGGCCTGTTCTCTAGAGGGGTTGGGATTGCAGTTTGGATGCTTTCCACAATGTTTGGTTGGGGGTTACCCTGCTCTACATGTATTTCGGGTTCTGACCGCCTTTGTATGGTGGATCGGTTGCCGTATCAGTCGTGTGGTGCAAGTGCAAGCTGGACTCCTCCGCTTATGCGTCATGCGAAGCATGGCGGCCGAGAAGCCTCACCCCCTAACAGTTCCGAGACTGAGCTAGGTTCTGGATCTGACATTGCAGCTAGGGCTACCTCTGCCTCTCCATGATTAAGGTTATGGGTCTCCGCTATAATGATGTTGTCATTGTCTACTTGGGATGGTGCTAGCTCCTCTACTTGTGCATCAGTTTTTTTAAAAGAATCCCCTTCCAAAGGATCCTCGTCCAGGACTGTGTTGTCTAGTGGGTCAACAGGCTGAGCATCAGCTGTAGGTAAGGACTGATAAACTATAGCCGGCTGTATATCCTGGTGAATGCCTTTGTTTAACAGGTTACGGCTAGACTCCTCTAGACTCTGCACCCGTGTAGTTTTGTCTACATCAACCTGGTTAACTTGATGCGTTTCTAGCTCCACCAACAAACTCCTAGGTGTTACTAGCCCCATCTCTACTATTGCCATATCATCTAAACATTGAGGAGCACAAGAGAAAGGTGGTGTTTTAGTGCATACCATGTTGCCTGACACCAAGTTCATCTCCATCTGCTTGAGGGTCTCCATCAGCACCTTCTGAATCTTCTCCACCGTGATCAGCTCCTCGGTGTTGGGTTTGATTGCTGTCCCAGCTGATGTGCAAAACAGATTTTCCTGAGCCAGAATCTCATCTACAAAGTGTGCTTTTGTGTGGAATTGTGGTGATGGGGAGTTACCCTTAATGAGCGAAGCGTTGCCCCGATGATGTTGAACAAGGCTTGGGCTTGAGCTCGGTGACGAGTGGATCAGCCCAGGTGACCCTCTTCTTGTTGCCCCCTTTGCCCTTGACCTTCCACACCTGGTGCTTGGTGTTGGCCTCCGCAGCTCTGCTCCGCCCACCGTGCCACCTTGTCGTGCTGATGCAGTCCTCCACCCCGCTCCTGCAGCGTGGGTTCCTGACCCAGCTTGACACGCTGCGGTAACGGCGTGTTCCCTGGTTGCGGCGTGTGTGGTCGTGGTCGTCGTGGTCGCGGGTCGTCGCGCCTGTGGAAGCCATAGGCGCGCCCCCATCCGAGGGCGATCGGGCGACGCTCCCTCCCCGAGTCCCGCCTCTCCATACGCCCATACCCCTCGGCGTTTGGCCGCCTTTGTTCTGGCTCCTCCGACCCTTGGGCGTCCCTCAGAAAAAGAGAGAACCTCCACAATCTCCAAGTGGTTGCGGAGGGTGAAGTAGTGGGCCCGCTTGATGTCGACCGGTGGGTCTCTGTGATTGGGCACCATTGGCAGCGGTATGTTGGTCGGCGGCTGCTCCCTGTCAGGTTCGGTGAGGGTGAAGACCACCTCCTTTGGAATGTCGCAGGGGTTGTAGCACCAGGCCCAAACATCGTAGGTCTGGTGCGCTCACGGCGACGAGTCTTCTCCTCGGCGTAGTGGATGGCACAGCTTCTTCCGGTGCCCTTGCCGCCCGGCTCCTCCCCGGCGGTGGACGGGGATCCCCTCGATCGACCTTGACCCCCGTACTCCCAGGTGGTGTTGGTTGCATGCAGGCGCTCTGACCAGGGGGCAAAATGGAAGGTGCGCCCCCTGCTGATGAGGCCTCCACGGTCGAGGACGCGTTGCTGGCTTGGTTGTCGGAGAAGATGACCGGGAACTGTTCCGGATAGTGTTTCACTATATCGGAACTTCCCATGGGCCATGTCCATCTTGGCCGAGGAAGGCATCGCTGAGGTGGTAGGTCTCCACGTCGTGGCTGTTGCCGTCCAGCCAGGCGCAGACTCGTCCACCCCGCATGTCTCGGCGATGCTTGATTGCTCGGTGGCCGTCATGGCGCGAGCAGGCCGTCGCCGGCCTTGCCCCAGGATCTCAGGGGTACCTTGCCGCCATCCCCTCAACTCCCTTGGTCACCTCCGCGCAGGGAGCGACCGTCTCTCGATGGTGGCCGCCTGTTGGTACTGTGTTGAGTGTTTTGCTCGTTGTTGACCGGTGTTCTTTGTAGGAGGGGGATTTATAGGCTGTGTCGGAGGTCAAGTGAATGCATTTGCTTGCTCTGTGGCCGTAGTGGAAACACCTCCAGCATCTGGGTAGTGAAGTGCAGACGCGTGCTATGTGGTCGGTGGAGAAACAGTTGTAGCATTTACCCTCCATCTTGCTCTTGAAGACCTCGAATCCTGGAGATCTTGCCTTGCCTTGCCGTTGTTGTGAAAGCTTTTCTGTCTTTCTCTCCTGTGTCGCCATCGTGCTTGCTCGTTCTTGGCCCGGCTTGCAGCCGGCTCCCAATCTCCTTCAATGTGGTTGTTGCTCATAAAGCTTGTAGCCTCCTTGATGATCACTGAAGCAAGTTTCCTCGGTTCAGAACTGCCAGCTTCGTTGTTTTGAATCTGTTTTCCTTTTTGGGCTGTGGTGGATCTTGAATGCTCGTCTGAATCGCTGGTGGTTACCTCCATGGGATTGGATTTTGGTTCTCCTCTAAGATCCTTTGTGCTTCCACCGTTGGCTCCAATTAAAATCCCTGTTTCTGGTACTTGGACTGTTCACCCCTTCAATGCCCGTCTGTTGGCTTTTGAAAATTTTCAAATCCGGCCGAGTTGGGGGGAAGAGCTCCCGTCCCATTTCCCGAATCTCAGCTGCAATCGGTGTTGGGCTTACCGGAATGAGATGTGCTACTTCTTCTAGCTGGCTTGAAGTTTGATGGCTTGCTTCGTAGGCCGGTGCTGCCATCTGAGCCCCCGTCTGTGCCCTCCCTCTGGCCGGCGCCATTGATGCTCTGGCCTCACATGATGCTGCAATTGAGGCCTCCTTCCGCCCACTCTGCGGCTCCTGCACAGCCTGGGACGCCGGCGACGGACGCGGCGAGATCTCGGAGCTCGGGTGTGCATCTGGATCTGGCGACTCCAGGGGCTCCCCCTGTGCCCGCGACAGACCCTCCTCTTCCGTCTCCGCGTGAGGAAGCGCCGCACCCAGTGGATCCGGGTGTGTTGTTGCTGGATCTGTGGTTGGAGAGACTTTTTTGGCTGTGGTGGTGGTGGATCTGGCCAGCGGCGGAGGTGTGGCGACGAGGAAGGCGAGGAGCGGGTCGGGCTCTTCAGTCTCCATCGCAGGAGCTCTGTCTTAGCTTATGTGAAATGAAGACTCACTCACCGGTTTTCAAGGCACAACTTTTGGGCTCCATGGCGGACGCCAAGATGCCATCTATCACCTTGCATGACATCGCGTTGGCGGCGTTCAAAGTCATGCTTTAGGTTCATATACACCAATGTTTGTCCTGAAGAAGCTGAACTTCGGAGACTCCCCGCATGAGATGTTTCAGGACTTGCTCGCTGCCGCCGACCGGTTCGCATTGGATCGCCTCAAGATTATGTGTGCCAAAAAGCTATGGGATGAAATATCAGTGTAATCAGTAGCTTCCACTTTGATGTGTGCTGAAACATACAACTGCCCGGAGCTGAAAAAGAAGTGCATTCACTTTTTTCATACAAGAGAAAAACTTCAGGAAGGCCGTGTTAACCTGTGGTTTTGCTCAGCTAGTGCTAAAATGCCCATCGATCCTTGATGAGCTCAGGGAGAAGGTTGGGGCATAGATACATGCCATCGTGTAAATGTACTAGTTTTTGTTAACAATATGAGATCGGCCAATGCTACCCAAATCTTTTGAACATGACTGTATTTTTGTTTCGCAAATATAAATTCCGGCAACAATTTTTTTCAAGTCCTCATCATTAGTTCATTACTCGACCACCAGTCCACGTGCCAAAAAAAAACCCCAAAGTCCATAAAGAAGAAAAAAAACATCAATTGGGTTCTATATTCCTCTCCACATTGGGTTAATCTTTCAGTTTGTTTATATTACATTGAACTGAATGAGATCTGTACTTCTGTAATACATCGCCATGTGATTTATCCTCAACTTCAACATCTCTTGGGTTTTGCTGACCTTGAAAAAGTTTTTTGAGATGACACAGTATAACACAGAGGCGTTCAACACGCACGCACACTCAAACCTATGAAACACACGTAAACCTTACCCTATGAGCACCTGCTTTGAAGGACTGAGAGCCGGCAAATCCAAAAAATCACATATCTACTGATCATGTGGTTATCGACCTGTCATATCTATATAATCGATCCTATTGTCTTTTCAACGTGTTTTTATTGTAGAGATTTAGCGTGATTTCCTGGAGCCTTGCCACCTGCCAGTAATCCAGTTGGAATGCCAACACATTGGTCGTTTATTCCTGCTCGATCTGATGATACTATCATAGTCTACGCGAGTAAAATATCTGGATCTGTATTGTCACAGGTGCTGTCGACCTCACCAAGCTCTATCTGTTTCTTTCCACACTTCAACCAGTTCTAACATAGATTTTGTACGTTTCAAAAAAAAAAAAAAGTTCTAACATAGACGCAAGGACATGCAAAATTTTCCAAGTTTGAGACACTATATTTTTCTTTGGCTACTATATATGGAGCTGCTCATTGTCGTCCATCCCACTAGTCAATGTCTCTACTGCTAAATTTCTCAAATTCATCTCCTTTTCAGATGAACGCATATTCGACCGATCCTGTTTATAATCCATTTTTGTGTGCAGGGAACACTGTTAGTTGAGGAAAGGACGCTCTTTGCTACTGTTTCTCGATCTTCTAGCCTTGTTAAGAAATTTCCCTTGATAAACCGGCCAATAGGCAACCTGGGCAACCTCTAATACACAGGCTTCTTATTGCTCGTATACACAAGCTTGGACTTACACTTCTCTTAGTTAAGGATCCGGCCGACCCATCTTCTCTGTGCTTTCCTGAGCCCCACGTTACAAATGCAATCTTAAGATTAACGAAGTTATCAGAGCTGTCTCACTGTAATAAACTATATAACAACTAAACATGCACGTACGTGATCGTCTACAATGTGTCATAATTTCTTTTTGCGAGCGTACGTACGACATTATTAAAGCTAACCACAGTTTGTTTCTATCGTGCTTTTAGCGGGCTTTATTATTATACTAGGAAATATGTCCGTGCGTTGCCACGGGATATAAAGTCCCATCATTACGCCATGCAACTTGGGGATTTATTCAATCAATAATTATTCTTCATCTTAAAAACCAAACTCTTTAACAAGTGTAGCCATGCGTTCTAATGGTAGAAAACAGTTATCAACCATTAATGAGAGATAAGGACAAGAGTATTGCATTGCTATTTGCATTTTGCACGGCGCTTGAACATCGTCAAGTACCTGAGAAAACAATTACTAAATTATTATTGGAAAGATCTAGCACATAGGAAATTGTGATGATATGAGGTTGTGGTTCTTGACGGCAGATGTAGGAAATATATACTAAAATAGAACAAATCCGGTTCTAGATCAAAACTTCGTTCTTGTGTCAGCAGACTTTGCAATGCGCGACATGTCCGCGGAGATTATATGATTCACCCAAAGTCCTCATTTGGAAAACACAACTTGACACCTTGAATACCATGATGAATAGTAGTACAGTTTGGCACATACCCTGTAGCTATTGTACTCCTTCACCTTGAGCAACGCACGCCACCATCACAATGATCACTTGACGTCCAAATTAACGACCGAATGAATTCAATGTCAGAGACGCTCAAACTTATAACTTGTGCAGGTGTGCTTGTTGTTGGTTATGCTCTGCCTCGCTGACCAGGACTTAAATTATGCCGTGGACATGCCACGGTTAGCACACTTAAAACTGTGCAGAATTGCAGATTGTTTAGTGCTCCTTGGAGACTTGTCGGCGGTAGCTAATGTTAAGTATTTGTTGGTATGATGAGCAACGAAATGATGGCAATCGCATGCACACATACACGTACCTGGAAGTGGGAGAGGTCCGAGCCCGGGCGGACGTTCGGAAGAGGCTGAGGACCCACTGGACATGGTTGGCCGGGTGGAGCTTCCCGAGAGACCGCCCTCCAGCGACAGCGGCGGCGTCAGCACCGCCCAGCGACGCCGCCTCCCACTCCACCTGCATCACTTCAAAGTTCAAACCATACAGAGTCAGACACAGCACCTTGTCGGGAGGAGCACACGTTGTCGCAGGTGACGACGCGCGTGCGCACGGAGGCGCGGACGCGGACGGCGAGATCACTGGACCTCCGATCACCACGACGCCGCACGAGCGACGCGGACGGTGAATGACTGGACCTCAGATCCGCGACCCGCGGCGTCGCAGGACAAGCGCGGCTGTCGTTGAGTGCGGCTCCGAGATCCCACGAGAGCCACGGCAGGAGGCGCGACGAGGACGGCGAGATCGCTTGATCGGCGATCAAGGCGACTGCGTCGCGGGGCGTTGAGGCGCGACGGCGGACGGCGAGGCGAGAGGCTACAGGAGCAATGGCAGGAGGCGGAACACATCAGGTCGAACGTCCGCATGTCACCGGTGATTGATGATGGATTGATAATGATTGACTCAGATCCGGTTTTTTTGCGGCTTTTTTTTTTTTTCGTGCAAGTAGAAGCAAGATGAGGTCGGCTCAGCTGTATCGGGCGTTCCTGATTTTTTGATCGGATGATTTTTGTCAGGCGTTCGGGTTTTTCTGGCGACGTGCGGGCGCGGGCGGATAGCGGATCGGCAGATTGGCAGAAATTTCTTTGTTTTATTATTACTAGCAAATGTGCCCGTGCGTTACAGCGGGTCGTTACTTTCACTCTTAAGTTGTTAATAACACGTTCCTTACCATGGCATAAACGTAGTGCCAAGCCGTGAGTCCAAACTCGAAGCAACGAACTGGAGTACTGTAGACAATAAAAAAAGAGAGAAACTCTCTTTTTAATATTATGTGTGTATAGATTTCTCTCACAACAAAAAAACCCTTTGTTGTAAGCACCAGAAACCACCAGCCAGACATATGTTGATCTCGGAGGTTGAACCAAAGTTACGTTCTTTGATAAAACCACATGTGCTTGGGTTTGCCTCTTTTGCTTGTCCTCACGTCATGTTCATGCACATATGCTGCCAAAAGCAAATAAATAAATCCGAGTTGCTTCCTTAACATCAGCAAATTAATCGTGTCACTGCTCTTAATACAGGCGACACCTCCTTATATATGGTAATCCGCTGCCGTTCTTGTACACAACTATGCACACGTTGATAGTTATCCTCATGCACAAAATTATTCTTCTCTCTTCTCATCCTTGCCAAATACCGTTATCCTAGAGTCTGATCAAATAAATAATCCATCCGAAGGAACGAACAATCCTTGACATCCCGCATGCTTCTGCTGACTTTTTTTTTTTTTTTTGAATGTATCTCTAATCGAACTCACCTTTGTCCAAGCCATCAGGCCAGCAGTAAATTCTAAAAAAAAAAAAAAATTCAGGCCAGCAGTAATCTACTCAGACTCCACGATGAGCCCTCTAGTGATTGCGTGTGTAACGGTGGGCAGATTCGATTCCTCAAAGCTTCGGGTGATGCTATACAGAACTTTCCAAGACCCTTGGAACGATATGAACACTTGAAATAACTTTAGCTCTCCGTTTTCCATTTGCTATGTACATGCCAGTATCTTTTATATGAGTTTCTATATAGAATAACACACTTGTCTGATATCTTTGCTAATCCGAAGACTTTGTTTTGTTTTGTTGCTATGTGGGTTGATTTTTAGTGCATTTGATAAAGTAATTCCTAGAACCGGTTCTGTTCTAGAGGCCCAAAGTACGATCCGTGTGGATGCTAGATATTGTGTTGGAACTCGTATAAGCGTAATTAACAAAAGTGAATGCGGGCTGGAGGACTCTAGGAGACGGTCGGCTTGATCCGTATTTGAGACAGACTCTATCGAGCGGACCGTGGATACAGGTAGGGGAGGGGGAGGCTGGACGAAAATTTTGGGTGGACGACGGAAATTTTCTCTCTTTATTAGTAGGTATAGATATAGATTAGGTATAGATTTACTATATTCTCGTCATATAATTTTTTGAGGGTATTTATTCTCGTCATATATATGTCGGACGACACATACACATTGTGGGCCGCAACTCAAGGGCCACGCACACGGCGCGTGTGCAAGAAATCTGTATAGGGCCGGCGGCGGCGCCACACATATATCCTCCCCTTTACTGCCTCAAAAAAAAAAAAATATATCCTCCCCTTTAGACCTACACACCGTAAAGACGAACCCTAAATCATCGGCGACTGTACTCCCGGCCGGTTCTGCCCCAACCCCAACTCCGTCGCCGGCGAGCCGAGGACAGAGGCCGGAGCACCCATCCAGCCACTAGATATCGTTGGGTTGGGTGGGCATCCTCGCACCCTCTTCTCTGTTCTCTTAATATATATATATATTTGTTTTCCTCGGATTCGAATAGCTACATATATATCATTGTATTAGTCTTGCCAATTATTGGCATAAGCTGAAGTTCTCTGAAACCTTATCAGAACAGATAGTGCCATATTAGCCACGGGCAAGATGCTGGACGCTCGTTTCATCAAGTGGAGGTTCAACTATACCAGGATCGCCGTCGGCGAGGTCGTCTACTCCGAAGATATCACCGCCGGGGGCCATGTCTGGAGGTTTGGTTGCTACCACTCCGGTGAGTCTTCGTACAGCAATTCCAAAGAGTACTTAGCTATCTACATCTCTCTCGTGAGCAAATCCGAAGACATCAAAGCCATGTTCGTGGCTTTCTTGATGGGGAAAACCGGCGAGCCATCACTGTCGTCCCAAGTGGGGAGGTGGATGAAAAGCGGCTCAAATGGTTGGTATCAGTTCGTGAAAAGAAGCCAGCTCGAGTCGCTCCACTTGACGGATGATGGATTTGTTACCATAACGTGCGGAGTCATGGTTGATTGTGGTGATCCTCTGATGGATGTGCCGCCGTCCGACATGGGGAGCCACCTCGGCCACCTTCTTGATAGCTCCGACGGCTCCGATGTGTCATTCATGGTGAACGGCGAGACGTTCCCTGCTCACCGAGCCGTGCTGGCTGCTCGCTCGCCGGTCTTCAAGGCACAGCTACTCGGTTCCATGGCGGATGCCAAGATGTCATCCATCACCATCCCCGACATCGCATCGGTGACTTTCAAGGCAATGCTTCGGTACATGTACACGGATGCCTTGCCTGCGGAAACCGAGCTGGGAGCTTCTTCAACCGAGGTGTTTCAGGATTTGCTTATCCTAGCTGACCGGTATGGAATAGAACGATTGAAGCTGATGTGTGCTGCAAAGCTATGGGACAAAGTGTCAACTAAAACTGTTGTTGCTATCTAGTTTGCGCCGAGACATATAATTGCCCGGAGCTCAAGAAGAAGTGCATTGCATTTGTGGCCAAGGAGGAAAATTTGAAGAAGATTGTGTTAACTGATGGCTTTCTACAGCTCGTGCAAAAGTTTCCGTCCATTCTTGCGGAGATGAGGAGAAATTCGCGGAATAGAGGCATCAGTCATGCATACCATTGGCAGTACCAACATATTACATACATAATTTTAGGGTTATTATGTGTCTTCCAAACATATCTTTTAAGTTCATGGTATTGTCATTGTTTAATTCTTGCAAGTAGTGTGTGTAATCTATTATGCACTTTTTTTTGCACACTTTATGTATGAACTAGCTAGGTTTCTTAAAACAAATCTGTTGCATTAGCTACAACAGTAAGTTATGATCCAACACAGAAACTTCACGTACGGTGTTTAGCTAGCTATAGGCAAAGAACTTTGGATCATCCGGACTATGTAAAAGTGCTGGTGAAGTATCGTAAGCACCATAGTGGGTGATAGTCCCTGCGCTGGACAAATTTTGAAAAGTACATGTGTGGTTGCAAGCACCTGTGTTTAAAAATTCGATAAATTTTAAGAATTCAGTTAAGTTTGAATACAATGACTTATGTAGAGTACTGTGGCAGGAAAATCTATACAGTAGCAAGTAACATACTGGACAGGTACAATATGTTTGTACAAAAAGGAGCAACTGACATGAACATGATCTAGTGACACTTATGTTTTACACTAGATACATGATGTGGTTATATGGCAATATACTGTGTTGTCATCAAGGTCACATGGTCGTCAACGGAGACTAAGTATAATAGATAACTAGAGCATCTACTACAATGTATGCACCATAAGATAAAAAAATAATGATTATAGAGAAAAAATTATAAGGTAAAATCGAGTTTTCTATGATTTTAATATGATTATATAGGAATATTAATTGCATAATTTTTTTAGAAAAAATATTTGGATAATTTTCCTGACTTACCCTTGAACTATCGGCTTATTAGGGCATGTTTGAAACCAATTAAAATCATATTGTAGGTCAAATTAATTGAAAATCTCACCCAAACGACCTTGATTGTTTCTTGATTTTTCTATCGTGGCCATAGGAACAATCACCAATTTCAACTGGAACTGGCTGTGGGCCAAGCCTCGTGTTTCTTCCACCATGGACAGATTTATTTCGAGGCTTTCACTTTGTATATCATTATGAAAAATGCATTGAACCTGTATGCCACTAGAAAGTTTGGTTGAACCTAAATGCCATGACACTTTTTCACTTTCATCTCTATGCCACTCGTCCCAAAGTCCATTCAAAGTTAACAAATGTGGAGCACCGACACGTGGGATCCACATATGGAAAGGTCCATTATACCCTTAGATGATAATAGAAAAAACACATTTTACATCAGGAACCCTAGACTTTCCAAAAACTAAACCGGACCCTCCCACCTTTTTCTCGTGTCTTGCATTTTAGCAACAGGACCCCGGAAATTTTTCTATTCTATTTTCTCACCCTTCTTTTTTCTTCTCAGGCTCGTAAGGGGGAACCGATGGGAGCCGCCGCCGCTACTCGCTAGGGAGTGCCCCCTCCCTCGTCCCCTCCACGCCGCCATGTCGTGCCCCTCCACGTCGCCGGGGGAGTGCCTCCCCTCCTCCTCCACGTCGCCGTGCGGTGGTGCGTCCCTATGGCGGCGGCACTAGGGGCGGGGGGAGCAGCCCCGCTGCCCGCGCGGCGCTTGGACACGGTGCATGTGCACGCGGCCATGGCTCGAGGACCGGAGGAGTACATGCATACACATGGATCGAGGAGTACATGCTACTACGGGCGGACTAGTAGGTGCGTCGGTTGGAGATGCTGAGCATGGCGGATTGGCCACTAGCGGGTATAGCCTCATGGACTCGGTGATGGCAGCGTGGAGGTAGTGCATGTCTCGCAGCTAGTCAACATTATAGGCAGATGTACATGTCATCGCCAGTGCTCGGTCGGCCGCTGGGCGAAGCGGGGCGAAAGAAAATCGTCCCTGCACACCAGGCCGACCTTGCTCCTCCTCTCCCTGCGCTCGCGGACGATCCTGCTAGCGTAGCCGTGGATGGTGTCGAGCGCATCCTCCTCTCGAGCTCCATGTTGAGTAGCCTCTTGAGGCGCCACAACTAAGTGAACGGAGACATGAAGCGAGCCAAGGCCGCGTTTTGGCGCTGGCGTCGTTGATGGGCATGAACTCGGTGCTCCAGGTCGCGGCCATCATGCTATCCTCTGCGGCGAGGCATGCCGGGTCGTCGCCGAACGCCACGCGGCAGATGCTGTCGAACGTGAAGCGCTCGAGCATGTCCTGCATGTCCAGCGTCTGACCATCACGCGACGCCCGGTCGAGCAGTGGCAGCAGCAGCCGCTCCATGACCTCGAAGCGGTCAGCGTTGATGACCAGGCTCCTGACCGAGCGCTTGCCGAACTCATAGCTGGTAGCCTTATGCTACCACAGCCACCGGTCACCTTTGGAGTTGAAGATGTCGTGGCCGAGGAAGTCCTCGAGACTGGAGACCGCGAGCTCACCCTTGGGGTAGTTGGCCAAGTTGATCTTGACCATGTGCAGAGATAGAAGGGAGATGAGAGGCTCACAAATGGGCTCCACACTAGGGTAAAATGGTCATTCCACTTGTCAGTTTAACACCGTCAGCACCCAACCTGGACAGAATAGCATAGAGATGTAAGTGAAAAAGTGTCATGCCATGTAGGTTCAACCAAACTTTCTAGTGGCATACGGGTTTGGTGCATTTTTCATAGCGGCATACAGGGGTGAAAGCCTCGTTTATTTCCACTTGTTGCCCTCGGCCCGCCCGCTCCCCACGCTACCATGTCGGTGCGCCCGAGGTCGTTGGGTCCGAACCTCGTTTCTCTCCTCGAATCCCGACTTCCCCTCCGCTTGTGGCCATGGCGTGGATGAGCTGCCTCACAAGTCGGCCGCAGGTTCTAAAAGGGCGGATGGAGTACTTTGTAACCGTAGCAATTATTGCCTCTGCCCCCAGTGGTTGTTGGCCTTCCGGCTGGGCCATGGCAGGCCTTCCTCGGCCTGGCACCTTTTCAAGGTCCGAGTGGCATATCTGGTTGGGATTATATTTTTAAAACTTTAGTTTAAGGCAACTTTGTTGAATTTTCCTGAATGTTACCTATAAAAATTGCACTTTTGACATTTCAGGTCGATACAATAAGCTTAGTGCTATATCATTACATTTTTATATTATATACCTATTTGATGTCATAAGTTTATGTTATTTTCTCTATATATACTTTTAGTCAAATTTGAGATGCTTTGACTCTCCAAGAAAGGTGGAAAGCTATGGATAATGTTCTATTTTATATGTCCTGATTGTGCGTTTAGAAATGGCATACTCTGAAAATACTAATCGGGGATTTAATTCCGGTGAAGCTCTAAACAGTAACCGAAACGGCGAGGTAGTGTCGAACAAAAAAATTGCCACTCCATGATAGGGAGTAGCAGTTCTTCATGTATCTTTATGCATAGATGCCTCTGTTTTTCTAAGCATGGATAGATGGGGGTGTTAAAAAGGTTTTTTTTCTTATATTTGCCAAAAGATTAAGGTTGGGACCTGATTTATAAAACTGTTGGTGCCATTCTAGATACTGTTCAGTTTAAAAATAAATCAATTTCTAGAATCTGTACAACTCAAACTATCTTACATTTGACTAACTTTAGAGGACAGATTAACAATATATATGATATAAAATGAGCATATTATGAAAATATATTATATGGTATATCTAATTATGTTAATTTGGTGTCATAAATTTTGATGATTTTTTTTCCCAGAATTTTGGTCAAATTTTTAAAAATAATTTAAGAAAATTCTAAAAATCTATTTATTCGTTTTTTTGAAAAAAAAAACTATTTATTCGTGGATAGAGGAGTAAAAGAAAAAAAAAAAAAAGACTGGCTGCTATACCAAACTGTTGGAGTCCAAGACGCCTTGGACTGGTGTGAACATAGTCCAGCCCAGTTCAGCCCATCCCGTCTAAATGGTCCCGTGGGGTTTAAAGCTTCTCTTCCTCGCAGGGTTTCCTGTTGGGCCGGCAGCCCACGCTGCCGCAAGAGCAACCCTAACGGCGGCGAGAGGAGAGACGCGAGGTCCGACGGAGGTTTGCTGCGAGGGGCAAGGGTGATATAGAGTCGGGGAGGCATTCGCTGTGAGTCGCGGAGGGCGAGGTTCCAAGGGTGGCAACCGGGCCGTGTACCCGACCGGAGGACCTAAGTTGGGAAGCCGGGACCGCCGGGAAGACAGAGGACCGGCCGGCGCCGCAACTCATCTCCGGTCCTCGGTCGGCTGAACCAGCTGGCAGGAACTGTTACCTCCGGCGGCTAGATAGTGAGTGCACGAGCCCCTTCTTGTCCTCTCCAGTTTTTTGCAGCTCAAGGGAACTGGGGTTTTAGTTTTTTTTTTTCACTTTCCAGTCTGAATTTCTGTTAAATGAGAAACTGCTGAGCATGTGATGTTTGATCGTTTAATTTCCTTGCCATTTTGGTTGAGACTCATTTTAGTTTGGGATTGTGCAGTGGACAAGCAACACCAATCGGTTGGGATGCAGGGCCGGCCTATTGATTTTGGTTTCCACGAATTCAGATTCGATTACCAGCAAACCAAGCACATCGCTGTTGGCAAGACTGTCTACTCAGACCCCTTCTCTGCTGGCGGCCACGTCTGGAGGATATCTTGCTTCTTTCAAGATGGAAAGCGGTACGCAGACAGGTTCGAGCGTCTCTTTGTGTTCATCAAGCTAGTGAGCCAACCCAGAACCAGCAGCTTCAGTGCCGTTTTTGAGGTCTTCTTGATGAGCAAGGATGGGCAACCATCTTCAAGTACTTTTCCAAGGACAGGGCCTCATCTGTTCAAACTGACAGACCCGGATTCGTCTCAATTTAATTTTGATCAAGTAGAAAATCACGTAACAGATGGGCACATCAGGATCATTGTTGGCATTATGGTCATAAATGACTGCTCTATTCCTGTACCGCCTTCGAACATTGTAGACCATCTAGGCACCCTGCTGGATACCACAGATGGGGCGGATGTGTCCTTCACCGTTGGCAATGAGACATTTCCGGCACACCGAGCATTGCTTGCTGCTCGCTCACCGGTCTTTAGAGCAGAGCTCCTTGGTTCCATGGCTGAGGCTACGATGTCATCCATCACCTTACATGACATTGCTCCTGCTACATTCAAACTCATGCTCCGATTTATGTACACGGACACCTTCCCTAAAGATGCTGAACTTGGTGAGTGCCCCTTTGAAATGATTTGTCATCTACTAGCTGCGGCTGACCGGTATGCTCTGGATCGGCTGAAGCTTAGCTGTGCACGGAAATTGTGGGACATTGTGTCTGTTGATACGGTTGCTGCTACCTTATCTTGTTCTGAAATGTACAACTGCTCAGAGTTGAAGGTGAAGTGCATTGATTTCTTTGCAATGGAGAAAAATTTCAGGAAGGCTGTGTTAACTGATGGTTTCGTGGAGTTGGTGCAGCGGTTCCCATCCATTATTGCTGATCTCAAAGAGAGGCATGTGGCATGACATCCCTGTGAATCATCTCCATATATTTAGTTCAGGCGTTCATGTCTATTATCAGTATAGTGTTTAGATATTTTGGTGACTGCTACCTTATATATTTTCAAGCATAATACTAGAGCTTAGAACTTGTTTTGTCGGATTATTGTTTAAGTATGTTATGTGGTGATGATACATGTGACGGTGATGCGTTGGAGCTTATTTTCCACTGCTCAGGTCAGGTGCAAATGTATGGTCATTATGCATTAGTAGCCTAATTGTGTTTTGTTAGTCCTGTTTGGTCATGCGGCTGAGTTCGCTTTTTTTCAGTATTTGCTTTGTATATTATTATCAACTATCCGCATCTGTTCGATTACTGACCTATGTTGGCATCATCCCCATATATGCATTTAGTTCAGTGATCAAGCATATATCTTTAGCATCATGCTCTGCTTATATATTACAGTATTTGCTGTTTGATAAGTGTTTGAGTGTTTGGAAATTTAAACTTGATTCTTTGTAGTATTTGAAGTTTTGAGCTAAGTTGCTGCCTATACTGCTGGTAAGTGGCGAGGTTGACGATATGGTCACAGAACTCACAACATGGATAGGGCAAATTCATATAGCTTAGTTAAACTTTTGGTTCTTTGTTCTCTTGTCCCTGCTTTATCAGTCTTCTCTGTCCTGAAAGCTGTATTATGCCTGAAAGCTGTATTATGCCTGAAGTTATGGGATGGTTTAGTTTTGCTTATGTACCTTTGCTCCGTGATTTCATTGTGATCTATCCAAAAGCATGTTGTATGTTCTTGTAAGTCGTATATATGGCACTACTCGACGGTCGTTTTCTTTTGTTTTTAGATTTACGAGCTGTCTGGTGTCTTGGCTATGTACACTGACTAACTCTTGTAATAATTGTGGTCTGACGCATCCTCCATGATTGAAGTTGGAAATATACTTGCAATTATTAAAAAATTAGCACTATTGCACCATTTTTGTTGCCGGTAAATTTCTAGTTGAGCTTCTGCTGTTTAATTCGTTTTGATAACTTGATGCGCTTAAGACGATACTCCATGCGCCTACTGTTGTTTTCAACCGGAAGTACACTTACTTTTGGGCAAATTCTTTTGTAGTTAAAATTCCCACATGTGTTGCCATTCATATAGAGAATCGATTGGGAAAATAAGTGCAACAAGTCTTCAGCTGGGGCCACGCCGGGTGTCGCGACAGACACTGGTAGGCCTTGGCGACGTCGGCCATAGGCGGCGGCGGCGACCCTCGCGGGCGCGCAGGACGCCTCTATTGAGGCGCCGGGGAGTACATCGCTATCGCCACGGGCGTTGTTGCCAAGGTGGCCGGCTCCCCGGTGCAGGACCCTTTGACGGTCGAGTTGCGCGGGTACGTGGGGCCTCCCGTGTGGGTTGATCCAATGTTGGAGGATCTCCCTTCGCCTGTTTCGGGGGCTGCTTCAACCGGACTCGCTGTTGGGGTCTCCTCCGAGTTGTCGCCCCCTTTGTGCCTGGATGCTGGGCACGATGGTACGGATGTGCCAGTGGACCCTTTGGTGGCTCAGGAGACAGAAGCTCGGACCTCCCCTGCACTTGTTGCCCTCGATGTGCCGGCACTCTCTGAGTCGCCTGCTACCGGTGCGGTTTCCGTCCAGGGGGTGTTGGAGAGTCAGTCGGCTGCCGCGCCCACCGGCGGTGTGGCCTCCGCTGCTACGGTGCAGGTGGGGCTAGAGGCATTCGCCGCTACGGTGCAGGAGGAGATTGAGGCGTCGATTTGCCTACCGTTGGAGACGCCTCTCCTCGAGAGGCCGCAGTTGCGCCGCTCCAGGATCCCGGCGCCTGCCGTCCCGCTGCGGCGTAGTGAGCGCATTGCTAACACGCCGCGGGTGGAGAATGTCACCAGGCAGGCCCAGGTCGTGCTTTTGAGGAAGCTTGGCATTGAGGTTGAGGATGAGTTGATGGCTGAGAGTCTGCTCAAGGGCGTCTTCGGGACACGTCGACTTGGTCTGAACAAAAGAATGAGCGTTTCCACATTCTTTTGAACGGACGTTCGGCGTAACAGCCTTGGATCTGAACTTGGCTGGGTTGGAGGATGAGGTCTAGGTCGGGCGGGTGCGCCTTCTAGTTGTATCGGTTTATTTGTAATCACAACCGCGTGTGAGTTGTTGTCGGGTGGGCTTCCGGCAACCACATGTTGTCGTCCCCTCGTTTCTTGCATTTCAAAAAAAAATATCTCGCTTAATGAAATACGCGCCAATGCCTGTTTGGTGAGCGTGATCTCGAAAAAAAAAAAGTGCAACAAGCTGCAAGTGGCCTAAAATTAGAGAAGCCACATTTCAATGTTTGTAAAATACGTACGGGAAAACTACAGCAGATTACATTATTTCTGGATCTTAGCACATGATGTCTCGTTTTCTATCCGGTGCCCAAACCTGATGGTAAGCAAAATGAGTGCCACTAATAATATCAAAACTCTGCTGCTTGCTAGGGGTTGGAAGCTGAGAGGATTGAATTGTCGTCTGTCCAGTCTGCAGCAGGAGCAGTCGATTACATTCTCAAGGCTCGGGAGCAAAATAAAGATCCTAATGATCACCACTCTCTGGTATATTTGGTCAGAAAGGAGGGAATGGAATTAGGAAGGAGGGGAAACGGCGCAGCCATAGCCAAGACGCAATCGGACTCGGTGATCCAGGCCACCAGTGGACACGTTGAAACTGAATCGTGATCTCGGAAAAAAAAAAAGAAACTGAATCGTGATGGCTCTTTTCTCCCGGGAACCAGGTCCACGACAGGCAGCTGGGGTGTGCTCATTAGAGACCACGATGGGGATGTGGTGGTCTCTGGAAGAGGAAAAGTTAATCACTTACTCAATCCGTTCCGTGCTGAACTCATAGCTCGCTTGCAAGGGTTGCAATTGGCAGTGAACTCAGGCATTGGTCGCAACATTGTTGAAACCGATGCTCATGAGGTGGTGAAGGCAATCAAGTCCAACTCCTATGATGACTCAATTGTAGGTCATCTGATTGAGGAAATTAAGTCGTTATTAGTTTCAAATTTTCTTCAGTTTGAGGTTGAATTCATTGGTAGAGATTGTAATAGGGATGCTCATGAGCTAGCCACTCGGGTCATGTGTGTAACGAGGGTGAGTAGGTGATCACCTACAATCTGCGTGCCTGAAACTGTTGTTGTAATCATAGCTAACGATATGTTAGCTGAAAGTAATGATAAATGAAGAGAAACCTAATTTAAAAAAAAATCTACACAAAACATGGCAAGTAGCAGCCCTTTTCTAGACCGTCTTTTTACTCGTTTTTCCTTCCTCTTCTCATAGGAGACATCCATTTTAGAGAAAAGTTGTTCTCTACGGGGTGTGTTTGGTTGCCCGGTTTGGGCTGGCCATGGCGGCTGGGGCCAAATTTGGTTGTTTGTTTGCCCTTGGCCAGCCCATTAGGCAGACCAGGCCGGGCCACCGACCCACCCCTTAGCCAGGCCCCTAGAAAACGACCCCCTGGTCGTTTTTCTGGAGCCTAGCTAGGCGGAGCGCATGGACAGCTTCCTCGCACCTCCCGTGTCCTCACCTCCGCCTCGGTCTTCACCTTCCTTCGCGTGTTGGACTCCTCCTCCCGGCTTTCTCCACCACGCCCGGCGAGTAACCCCACCGAGGCACGAACCCCTGCCACCCTTCACCGACATCATCAGGAACCCGGCGGCTGCAAGGAAACCCCTTCCTCGGCGTGGAGACGGCGAACACGGAGGTCGCGCGGGGTCGCCGAGGACGAGCGCCGGAGGCGGCGCGACTATGAGCGAGCCCGCGGCCGTCGACAGCAGCGGGCCCGCGGCCTCGGCGGGGACCAGCTCATGGAGCCGCGCGCCCACGGCCACGGCGAGGGGAGGGCGAGTGAGGAGGCCGAGGTGGGCGCAGCGCGCAGCTTGGTGGCCGCGGCGCGTGGCTGTGGGAGCCGAGAGAAGCGGCGGTGGCGGGGAGGGACGCGGCGGCGGCGGCTCTGCCACGCTCACCTCCTCTTCCTCGTCGCCTCCCACTGCGGGGTTCTCCATCACCGAGCTCCTCCGGATCAAAGGCCCGTCGTCGAGGGGAATCGTCGTCCTCAGGCCTGCCTCCTTGTCCCCTTGCCCGGACGTGTGCGGCGCGGTCCCACGCCATCCTCACCGCGCTCACCAACTGCCGGATCGGCGCATCTCCGACGCCGACGCCCGAGGAGGCCGTGCTCTGCGCGTGCTCGTGGTGCTCGCCGGCGTTCATGCGCACCCACGCCCGGCGCGCGCCGCTCTTGTCGACAGCTCGTGTGCACCGCCGTCAACACCTGCTTCCAGATCATGCAACACGTCGCCAGCAGCCACGCGACAGTGAGCTCCTCCAGCAGACGGCGCGCCACTGCATGCACGACATCCTGCAGGCTGTCTTCGCGCGGCTGCCGGTCATACGCGACGACGCCTTTGCCGCTGACGACCGCATCTTCTTCGCTTCTCCCTCACCGTGCTCCAACTGTTTGATGAAATGCTTGAGAGGAGGTGACTCTATGTAGACAAAGCTAACCAACCAAACACAAATTCATGGTAGCCAAGCTCTGTATAGAATGAAACCAAACAACAGCCCTCCTTCTCCTTCCAGCCAGGCTAGATTCGGCCTGGCTACAAATTGAGTCAGGCCACAACCGGCCAACAAACCAAACACATGCTACATACATGTGTTTTCAACACATTGGTCAATGACGTATCATGGAGGAGGCATTGGGCTGATTTGAGCCTTTATAGGTGAGAAAACATACATCCCAGTTTATCTAAGATCCTCTAGAAGTTACATGGGTCAATTGGTCCGTGTGTTTATTAGCTTGATGGAAGTCCAAGTCCACCAAAGAGCCTAAATCTCAGGATAAGTGCTCGAGTTTCTAAAACATTTTCCGTCCAGGTTTATATATGCTAGTATGTACTCCTTTTGTCCCATAATAAAGGAGTGTTTGGTTTTAAGGACTTTTTTTGTGTTAGAACTAAAAACATAGTCCTTAAGGAAGCCAAATAGGACGAGACTTTTTTTTCTAAAAGTCCTTAGAAACACCTCCTTGAAAGTCTTTTTTTCTAAAACTCCTAGGAGGAAAAAAAAAGTCTTTGGACTAATTAACCAAACAAGCCCTAAATCTTCATCTTGTATTTCAAGAAGTCAAACCATTTCATTGTAAAGACAAACGATCGCATCTTAGGTAGTAAATTTATTTGGAAATACATATTTTCATACTGTTTTCAATAATCCAGTCAAAATTAAAATTAGTCGACTCTTCCAAGTGTGAGAAAAAAATATATTGTAAGATAGAGGGAATATATACTTCCTAACAGTAGCAATTATTGCCCCTTGGTTTCCAGCGAGCCCAACACTACAATTTCTGGCCACTAGTGGCCGTCGGCCTTCACTCCATGCCAGGCCTTCCCTCTGCCTATCACCTTAACAAGCTCCGAGCGGCATATCGAGCTAAGATTATAGTTTTTTAACTTTAGTTTAAGGCTACTTTGTTGAATTTGCCTATAAATATTGCACTTTTGAGATTTGAGGTCCATGCAATAAGCTTAGTGTTATATATTATATACTCCCTCCATCCAAAAAATATAAGTAATTAATTCTAACTTTTTTGGAGAGTCAAAACATATTAAATTTAACCAAATTTATATAATAAATAGTATAAATTAAGATATTAGATAAGTATCGTTATATTTTTTATATTATATCCTATTTAATGTCATGAATATTTGTAATTCTCTCTATATTTTTGGTCAAAGTTGATATGCTTTGACTCTCCAAAAGGGTTGGAATAATTTAGAATGGATGGAGTAAGTTTTGTGCTTTCAGAATATGTCATTCCTGAACACATAGTCAGGACCTATAAAATAGAATATCCATATATTGCCTTTTCTACTTCTCATTATTATCTGATATGGAAATACTACTAGTCAGAGATTTAATCCCGGTGAACCTCTAAGAAGTGACGGTAAGGGCAATGTAGTGTCGAACAAAAAAACAATTGCCACTACATGATAGGGAGTAGCGGTTGTTCATGTATTTTTACGTATGGATAAGCATGGATAGATGGGGTTGTTGAAGAAGGGTTTTTCATTTGCCAAAGGTATTAAGGTTGGGACCTAGTTTATAAAATTGTTGGTACCCATCTAGGAGCCGGGTGGGGAAGCGTCGGGTGCTGCTCGTGGAGAGTGGCGGCGGCGTCGAAGTCTGGTGGCTTGAAGGGCTAGGGTTTTCTTTTTCCAGATAGGCGCAAATGGGCTAAATCAAGGGCGGGCAGGCCCAATTCAGTATACCGACCGACCGACGGACGGAGTAAGTAAATGTTCTATGCCGACCGACCGTCCGATGCTAAACCAAAATAGAAATAGCGACCAACCTTCAGCCGCAATAGTAAGATATAGCGACCGACCGTCTATTACTAAGATATACCGACCGACCGTCCAACACCATTTTGATATTTTTACCGACCATTGGTCAGTCATCTAACTGGGTTGTGGTGTGGTGTAGACACTACCTTTGTTCTCAAATAAACTAATTTCTAGAATCTGTACAAGTCAAACTATCTTACATTTCACTAACTTTAGAGGAAAGATTAACAATATATATGACATAAAATGAGCACATTATGAAAATATATTCTATAGTATATCTAATGATGATAATCTGATATTATGAATCTTGATAGTTTTTTTTTGAATTTAGTTCATTTTTTAGAAAAAATAAATTATGTTAATTCTATGAATCTATTTTTTTTGACAAAGTTCTATAATAAATCTATTTATTCATGGATAGAGGAGTAAAAAAAAAAAAAACAAGACTGGGAGGCGCGCTATACCAACATCTTAACTGTGAACATAGTCCAGCCCATCCCGTCTAAATGGTCCGTGGGGTTTAACGCTTCTCTCCCTCGCAGGGTTCCCTTGCTCTTGCGCCGGCAGCCAACGCTGCCGCGAGAGGAACCCTAACGGCGGCAAGAGACGCGAGGTCCGACGGAGGTTTGCTGCGAGGGGCAAGGGTGATACAGAGTCGCGGAGCGGGAGGTTCCGAGGGTGGCGGCCGGGCGGTGTACCCGACCAGAGTACCTAAAGTTGGGAAGCCGGGAAGACAGAGGACCGGCCGGCGCCGCAACTCATCTCCGGTCCTCGGTTGACTGAACCAGCAGGCAGGAACCATTTCCATTGTTACCTCCGGCGGCTAGATAGTGAGTGCACCAGCCCCTTCTTGTCCTCTCCGGTTCTTGCAGCTCAAGGGAACTGGGGTTTTAGGGTTTTTTTTCACTTAACAGTCTGAAATTCTGTTAAATTAGAAACTGCTGAGATTTTTTATGTTTGATCGATAAATTTCCTTGCCATTTTGGTTAAGACTCATTTTAGTTTGGGATTGTACAGTGGAGAAGCAACGCCAATCGGTTGGGATGCAGGGCCGGCCTATTGATTTTAGTTTCCACGAATTCAGACTAGATTACGAGCAAACTAAGCACGTCGCTGTTGGCATACCTGTCTTCTCAGACCCCTTCTCTGCTGGCGGTCACATCTGGAGGATATGTTACAACTTTCACGATGGAAAACTGCACGGAGACAATGTCGAGCGTCTCTTTGTGCTCATCGAGCTAGTGAGCCAACCCAGAAACAGCAGCGTCAGTGCCGTTTTCGAGGTCTTCATGATAAACATGGATGGGCAACCATCTTCAAATGCTTATAGATGGACAGGGCCTTGTCTGTTCGAACTGACATACCAGGATTCGTGTAAGTTTAATTTTGTTGCACGGTTTGATCAAGTACAAAATCACATAACAGATGGGCACATCAGGATCATTTTTGGCATTAAGGTCATAAATGACTGTTCTATTCCTGTACCGCCTTCGAACATTGTAGACCATCTAGGCACCCTGCTGGACACCACAGATGGGGCGGATGTGTCCTTCACCGTTGGCAATGAGACATTTCCGGCACACCGAGCATTGCTTGCTGCTCGCTCTCCGGTTTTAGAGCAGAGCTCCTTGGATCCATGGCTGAGGCTACGATGCCATCCATCACCTTACATGACATTGCCCCTGCTACATTCAAACTCATGCTCCGATTTATGTACACGGACACCTTCCCTAAAGATGCTGAACTTGGTGAGTGCCCCTTTGAAATGATTTGTCATCTACTAGCTGCGGCTGACCGGTATGCTTTGGATCGGCTGAAGCTTAGCTGTGCACGGAAATTGTGGGACATTGTGTCTGTTGATACAGTTGCTGCTACCTTATCTTGTGCTGAAATGTACAACTGCGTAGAGTTGAAGATGAAGTGCATTGATTTCTTTGCAATGGAGAAAAATTTCAGGAAGGCTGTGTTAACTGATGGTTTCGTGGAGTTGGTGCAGCGGTTCCCATCCATTATTGCTGAGCTGCGAGAGAGGACTGTGGTGTGACATACTGCAATTCACCTCCATATATGTAGTTTAGGCATCCATGGCTACTGTTAGTAACTTAGTATGGTGTTCTGATATTTTGGTGACTGCTACCTTATATATATTTTCTAGTGTACTAGAGCTCAGAACTTACTCTATCGCATTCTTTGTTTAAGTAAGCAATGTACTAATGATACATGTGATGGTGATGTGGTGGAGGTTATTTCCACTGCTCAAGTCAGGTGTGAATGTACAGCTATTATGCATCAATAGCTTAATTGTGTGTTTATGCATCAATAGCTTAATTGCGTGTTTATGCATCAATAGCTTAATTGCGTGTTTATATGGGTGTTTCTGTGTTTTGTTGGTCTTGTCCAATTATGAAGCTCAGTTTACACTTTGGAGATATTAACTTTGTTATTGCCTTGTCCGCATCTATTTGATCGTGGTCAAGCATTGCTTTAGCATCATGCTCTGCTTATATATTATGGTGATTGCTGTTTGATTAGTTTTTAAGTGTTTGAATTTTTAAACTTGATTACTTATAGTATTTGAACTAAGTTGCTGCCTTTACTATTAAGTGAGACGATGTTGCTGAGGATCCAGTCACAAAACCGAGGACATGGATGGATAGTGGCAAATTCATATAGCTTAGTTGAGCTTTTGTTTCTCTGTTCTCTTGTCCCTACTCTGTTGGTCTATCTGTCCTGAAACTGGATTATGCATTGACTTCTTTGCCATGGAAGAAAATTTTCAGGAAGGCTCTGTTAACTGATGGTGTGAGAGTCCTGTGGCATGAAATCACTGCGATTCTTCTCCATGTATATAGTTCAGGCCGGCATTGATTTCTATTATTAGTATGGTGTTCAGATATTTTGGTGACTGCCACCTTTTTCAAGCATACTAGAGCTTAGATCTTATTTTATTGCATTTTCTGTTTAAGTGATACATATGATGGCAATGCGTTGGAGGTTATTTCTACTGCTCAGGTCAGGTGCAAATTTATGGTCATTATGCATCAGTAGCCTAATTGTGTGTTTGTATGGATGTTTCTGTGTTTTGTTATTCCTGTCCGGTGCTGGTCATGAGGCTGAGTTCGCTGTTGCAATATTTACTTTGTTGTTATCACCTATCTGCATCTATTTGATCACTTAACTATGTTGGCATTCTCATGTGGACCATGCATTTAGGTCAGTGGTCAAGTGTATGGCCTTGGCATCAAGTTCTGCTCATATATTATGGTGTTTGATAAGTTTTTGAGCGTTTGGATCTTTAAACATTTGTTCCTTGTATTTGAACTAAGTTGCTGCCTATACTGGTAAGTGAGGTGAGGTTGAGGATATGGTCACAGAACTCAGGACATGGATAATATGCGAACACATGGTTGATTTATTCCAAATGTGTTTAGTTTTGATGTAGTGATTGTCAACAGTCAACATTCTACTTCTATTTTCTTTTATTTTTTCTGCTTCGGCTATGGTTCACCGGCACACGTGGAGTGTGTCGAAGACGTATCTCTTGGTTCGTGTTGTGCAGGTGTGGAGCTCGGAGATGGTAGCTGACGGAGAGGTGAAGGTGCCAAGGAGGACGTGCCGGGCTGACGGACCGTGGAGGTGAAGGACGGACGTGAGGCTTGGACCGAGGGACCGGGGTGCCGGGCGGCTAGCCATGGTGGCTGACATCTGGGACATCGACGGACGCAAGAGGACGTGGCAGGACCGTGTCGATCGGGTCAAGACGGCGAGCGTGCAGGCAGAGCGGGGAGCTCGGATGACTTGGCGACTCGGGCGGTCAAGACGGCGGTGACACGTGTCGAGGAGGTTTGGTGGTTTGCCCTCAAAACCATCGGCGCGGGTTTCGTGGTTTGGGCCTCAAAACCACGGGCGGGTTTGGTGGTTTGGGCCTCAAAACCACAGGCGCGGGTTTCGCGGGTTTGCGCCTCAAAACCCCGGTGTTCCGGCGGACGGAAGGACGGCACGTGGCGGCATCGGGAGATTGCGTGGAGGCAAGGCTACCGGTGAGGAAGGCGCGGTGGCCGTCGGATCGAAGATTACCCAGAGTCGACGGAAATAGCCTTAGGGTTACAAAATCGACTCATGTATCCTAGGGGTAGTTTAGGCAGAGGGAATAGGGGCTATTTAGCAGAGGCATACCCCTTCATCCTCCCTTGCCTCTCATTTTCATATTTTCCAGTTAGGGTTACAGACTGAGGTGTGAGAGGTCCACCGATTTGTACCAAGATTTGCAGAGCAAGGGCTAGCTGTGATTAGCCTGTCACAGGGTGACGTTTGGATCGATTGATCGGTGTTCTTTGTTGTTCTTGAGCTGTGATTTTGAGTTCTTCACTTGTTCTTCCCGAGTTCATCCTCTCCCCCTCTTTTCTCTTCGCGATTTCTTCGTTTTGGCACCGTTTGATCTCGTTTTTCTTGCGTTGATTCGTGCTAGGACGTGAGAGGATCATTTCCACCGAAGGGTTTGAGCTAATTCCTCACGAGCACGTAGATCGGGCGAGTTTTGGATCAAGGTGACCTTTTGGGTGTGTTCTTCGTGTGATCGCGATTTTCTCTCGATTCACTCCATCAATCTTGAAATTTCAAGGGGAAATGGTCACCCACATGCCTAGATGCTATGGCTCAATTCTTGTGACCCGAGGTTTCGATTTGAGTGAGTTTGGATCGATTTTTGGGGTGAGTCGCTGCCGGGGGGGTGCTGTCCGCGCGTCGGGGTGACGGGACGCATGACCGGACGCGACGTCCAGGATTGACCGGACTTTCCGGTGCTGTCCGCGCGCGTCGGGGTGGCCGGACGCTCCGACCGGACGCGACGAGGCTGACCGGTCGGTCCGGTCCGGTGCGTCGCGCGAGAGGTCCGCCAGGGCGATCGACCGACGCCCGACCGGACGCTGGACCGACTCGCCGGTGAGTCCGGTCGATGAGTCCGGTCACTCTGCAGAGGCTGTTTTCTTCCGTCTCTTGCGTGTTTGTTTCGTTCGGTTTCCGGTTGATCATTTGTGAGTCTAGAGCAAACTCTAGCTCATCCACCTTGCATCCAAGGTCGTGATCATACCCGTGTGGTGTGTGCTTTTTTTTTTTTTTTGCTCAGGGGTCGTGAGAGCTACAAGTCATCTAATTCGAAAGAATTTAATTGAGGCTCCCATTCACCCCCCCCCGGTCGCCGTTTCGGTCCTTCAATTGGTATCGAGAGCAGGTTAAGGATCAAATCCACCTTAACCGGTTCTTGATCCGCGAGAAGCGACATGGAGAGGTTTGGTCACTTTGGTGGCAAGCCTCAGGAGTTCGATGGCACCAACTATCCCTATTGGAAGATTAAGATGCAAGCGCATCTCATGGGGATAGATTGGAGAGTGTGGGAGATCGTTGAGGACGAGAACTACCAAGTGCTTGCCGCTCGAGTGGGTGAGGATCAAATAGCCCAACACAATGCCAACAACCGAGCGAGGAGTGTCTTGTTCTCTAGCCTCAAGGATAGCGAGTTTGAGAGAGTAGCCACTTGTGAGACCGCTAGAGAAGTGTGGAAGACTCTAGAGAGCTACCATGAGGGAACCCCACAAGTCAAGGCTCGCCTCTACGAAACCTACAAGAGAGAGTACAATAACCTCATCCAGCTTGATGGCGAGACCATCGATTCTCTCTTTGCTAGGTTTCAGACGATCTGCAACAAGCTTCGTGCGAACAAGCCTTCGGAGAGGTTGGATGAGCACGAGAAGGCGATGCGGCTCTTGTACGCCTTGGATCGGAAGGTGTGGGATGTGAAGGTGTCGCGATCATGGAGTGCGCCAACTCACGACACCCCCTCACCGACGAGCTCTACAAAGCAAGCTCAAGTCTTCTGAGATTGAGGCCCAGATTCAGGCGAAGCTCAAGAACCCATCAGCGCCGAATGTTGCACTCGTCTCTGATAAGAGCGGTTCCAGTTCTTCTGCTAACCCTTCACAGATTCCTTTTGCCTTGTCCTCTTTGGTGTCTGTGACAGAGGAGCAGATGGAGAGCCTTGGGGATGATGAGGCGGCTCTAGTCATCGGCCGATTCTCGCGGTTCCACAACAACCGCATGAACCGTCGGCGTGGCGGTGCCTCAAGGGCGGATGCCGAGTGTGGAGATCCGGACCACCGCCGTTTGCCGCTTTGCCCCAAGAAGAGCAAGGACAAGTACTCGGCGAGAAGTACTACTCCAGCAAGTACGACGCCGACAAGCGCAGGACAAGCGCGAGTACACCTCCGGCAAGCACAAGTCCAAGAAGGGATTTGACAAGGAGGCGATCAAGAAGAAGTACCTCAAGCGTACCAAGGAGCACAAGCACGCCTTCCTTGCCTCCCTCAGCGACCTCGACAACGACTCCTCGGACGGGCAATCTTCTTCCAGCGATGAGGAGTCCGGCGCAAGGTCGAGGACAAGTTCAATGGACTTTGCTTCTTCACCAACTCCAAGTCCGAGGGCTTCTGCACCATGGCACTCGACGGAGCGGTGACCGACAGCGTCAAGGCACACGCCGACGACTCTTCTTCTCCTTCCACCGAGGTACCTCCCACAATCGAATCTCTCTCTGATGAAGTTGACTCTTTGGGCGAGGCGCTTGTTTGTCAAGAGAAGTTGCTTAAGCGTGCTGCTAGGGAGAGAAAAGAGTTTAAGGAGAAGTGGGAGATGGCGGTGACTGAGATAGAGTTGCTTAGGAAGCCGGTTGCTGTTTCTGATGAGACGGAGTGTGATGCTTGTGCTGTGCATATGTCTAGTATCATGTCTTTGCAGTCCAAGTATTCTGCTTTGTTAGATGAGCATGTTGAGCTGAAGGCTAGGCCTATGTTGTTGAGTGCGTGCAAGTCATGTCCTGGCTTGCAATCTGAGTTGGCAGAGAAGGCTGCCAAGCTTGCTGTGCTTGAGAAGGCCAGCTCAGATAGCACTGTGCTGAAATGTGCCAAGTGTGAAGCTTTGGAGTTGGAGCTCATGTCTTGCAGGCATGACAAGGGGAGAGTTGAAGAGGAAATCACATATCTTCGCTCTGTCCTGAGTTGGGTGTCTAGTGGAGAGCCGCAGCTTGGCATGATGATGAGTCAGTTCAAGAGGGGGACTGACACATCGGGATTAGGCTTTGCTATAGGTGGGAAGGGTGAAGTTATCTATGGAAAGGTTGGCCAAGGAAGTGGTTTGAGCCCGAGTGAGAAACCCACAAACACTTCCAAGATGACCAAGAGCACCCCACCTAAGCCTACCCAACCCATTGTGCAAAATGGCATTCTCCAAGAGCCCACCAAGACTCCACCTCCCAAACAAGTGTGGCTTCCCAAACCGAACCACCTCAAGAACCCACTTGACACCTTGCCCAGGATCCCTGAGGAAACCCTTCCTAAAGCCAAGACCACAACAAGAGTGAACCATCCACCCAAGAGAGTGAACCAACCACCACCCAAGAGAGAGGTGAGGTATCACTGTGAGTATTGCCAGAGAGATGGTCACTTGGTTGAGTTTTGCTTCAGGAGGAAGAGGGATGCTAGGCGTAGAGTGGAGTTTGAGAACCGTGACATGTACCACCCACCACTTGGCTTGTATGAGAGGGGTGTGCAGTCGGTTCAGAGGCAGTTTGCTAGGCCTGAAGGTAGGAGGTCTCGAGAGGTTTGGGCCACGGTTTTGTGAGACCGTTTGGCGGTCGTGCTCGCGAGTGGATGTGGATCCTCGCTTTGGGAGTTTTAAGGTTGAGAAGAGGAGTGCACCACGTTTTTGCTATGCGTGGTGAGAAGTTTGGTAAGATGGGGCGTGGGATGTTTGTTTTGCCTAATGCGTATTTGGGGCAAGATGGTCAACACGGTACTCTTCCAAGTTTACTAACCCGGTGTTGTGCCATTTGCTCATCCCATGTTCTATTGTTGATGCAGTTTGGAAATTTGGAGGACATGTGGCTCATTGACTCGGTTGTTCTCGACACATGACCGGAAACTCTCGGTGGTTCTCGGCCTCACCCCCATGAAGACAAGAGAGTACATCACTTTCGGGGGACAACAACGAGAGGAAGATTCTTTCACGCAGGGTCGATCGGGATCAATGACCACTTTGTGCTCAAGGATGTGGCGCTCGTCTCCAACCCGCACTTCAACCTTCGCCCGTTTCTCGGCTCATGGCGAGACGGGTATGAGGTAACGTTTCAAGGTTGGATGTTCTCGAGTTTTGGACTCTCGTGGTGATCTTATTTCTTTGGATCGTGCCATTTGGGCAAGTCTTTCGAGCTGATTTCTCTCGTGGCTTTGGCACCTCTTGTTGCTTGTTGGCGGGTCCTCCTCCGATTTGTGGAAGTGGCATAGGAGACTAGGTCATTTGAGCTTCGATCTCCTTGCGAGGTTAAGTTCAATGGATCTAATCCGAGGATTGCCTAAGCTCAAATTTGAGAAGGATTTGGTTTGCCACCCTTGTCGTCACGGGAAGATGGTATGCGCTTCTCACCACCCGGTGACTTCGATCATGACCTCTAGACCGGAGAGATCCTTCACATGGACACAGTTGGTCCATCTCGGGTGAGGTCGGTGGGTGGGAAGTGGTATTGTCTAGTGATCGTTGACGATTTTTCGAGATACTCTTGGGTCTTTTTCATGGAGGGCAAGGATGAGGCTTTTGGTTTTGCTCGTGATTTGATTTTGAGGCCGAGGACCTGAGTTGACAGATCTGACCATTCGAGCTATTCGCAAAGGACAATGGCACGAGAATTCAAAAACTCTCGATTCGAGTCTCTTTGCACTAACTTGGGTGTCGAGCACCGGTTCTCTAGTCCTTATGTTCCACAAAGAGAACGGGATTGTTGAGCGGAAGAACCGGACGCTTGTGGAGATGGCAAGGACCATGCTCGATGAACACAAGACTCAGGAAGTATTGGGCGGAGGCAATCAACACGGCGTGCCATGTCTCCAACCGCATTTTCCTCCGTGCTTTCACCAAGAAGACATCATATGAGTTGCGGTTTTGGGAGGCGCCCAAGGTGAGTCACTTCCGTGTGTTTGGATGCGGATGCTTCATTCTTAAGCAAGGTAACCTTGACAAATTCGAGTCTCGACCGTTGATGGTATCTTTCTTGGTTATGCCTTGCACTCACACGCCCGGGGGTTCTCAACCTTGAGACTAACCGCGTTGTAGAGACGTGTGAGGTAACCTTTGATGAAAGCGCACCTTGTTCTTCTTACGTGTTTGAGTGTGCGGGGAAAGGAAGAGATGGAGCGAGCATCTTTGTGGAGGAGGAGCAGGAAGATGTTGGGTGGGGGTGATCGGCGACTCCACCGCTTGCCCCGGTCGACCTGCGGCGGCGGCGGCCGCCCACGGACGGACTCTACTACCACTACTTCACGGGGTCGGTGGAGCAGCCTCCTCGGGCGAGGCGGCCGCACGAGGAGGAGGTTCCGTTCGGTCGAGGGGAGGCGACATCTTCGCAAGACGGGCGCCTCGGCACATTCAGCGTCGTCACCCCGGGGAGACCATGATCGGAGGACTTGATCAAAGGGTAACTCGTTCCAAAACCTATGCTATGTGTCACTTTGCTCATTACGCATTTGTTTCCACTATTGAGCCCAAAGATGTTGACACGGCTCTATCGATTCGGATTGGGTCAATGCCATGCATGAGGAGTTACAAAACTTTGAGAGAAACCAAGTGCGGGTCTTAGTGCCACCTCGGCAAAGTGTCATCCCATAGAAACCAAGTGGGTGTTTAAGAACAAACAGAGTGAGGATGGGGTGGTTGTGAGAAACAAAGCCGATTAGTTGCCCGGGGGTTTTGTCGGAAAAGGGAATAGACTATGAGGAAACCTTCGCTCCTGTGAGCCCGCATAGAAGCCATTAGGATCTTGCTTGCTTTTCGCGGCCTCGAAGGGTTTTCAAACTCTTCCGGATGGATGTCAAGAGTGCTTTCTGAATGGGTTCATAGAGGAGGAGGTGTATGTGAGGCAACCCCAGGGGGTTTGAGCATCCTAAACACCCGGACTATGTGTACAAGTTGTACAAGGCCTTGTGCGGCCTGAAACAAGCCCCTAGAGCCACGGGTATGAGCGGCTGAAAGCTTTCCTATTAGCTAAGGGTTTTGTGATGGGGGTGTAGACAAGACCTTGTTTACGTTTAGGAAGGGCAATGACATACTCCTAGTCGGATATATGTGGATGATATCATCTTTGGTGGCTCTTCACACGCTATGGTATCGAGTTTTTTGCGAGAAATTATGAGCGAGGGGAGTTCGAGATGAGCATGATGGGCGAGTTGACCTACTTCCTTGGACTTCAAATCAAGCAAACCAAGGATGGGATTTTTCGTACACCGGGGCAAGTACACGAAGGACATGATCCGCAAGTTTCGCATGGGTGAGGCCAAGCCTCTTTCGACGCCCATGTCGACGGCAGCGGCCCCGGGCGAAGACAAGGATGGAGAATTTGTGGACCAAAGGGAGTCTGAAGCATGATCGGTTATTTCTTGTACTGGCGGCGGCAGCGCCCGACATCGGTTCTTTGTGTGCCTCTGCGCCGCGGTTTCGATCTTCGCCCGCGCACCTCTCACTTTCGAGGCTGTGAAGAGGATCTTCGTGTAGGTACTTACAGTTTACCCCCGACTTTGGCCTATGGTATTTTCGGCTTCTTCCACTCTCTCTCCACTGGTTGGCTATTTCGATTACGATTATCTTTGGTGATCGTATGCATAGAAAGTCCACTTCGGTACTTGTCGGTTTCTTGGTACTTCTCTTGTGTCTTGGTCGCTCTCGTAAGCGATGCGGTGTCGCTCGGTCATTGTTGAAGCAGAGTATGTTCTTCTTCTTTGCTTGTTGTTCCCAGTGTTGTGGATGGTTGCCACTTTGAGAGACTTTGGGTTGAGGTTTTCACGTGTACCCTTGTTGTGTGATAGCATGGGGGCTGTGAGTGTAGCCAAGAACCCATCTGCATTCCCGGACCAAACACATAGAGGTGAGGTACCACTTTTCGAGAGATCACCGGGAGAAAGGGGATATAGATGTTCGACATGTGTACACACGAGCAACAGTGCGGACATTTTCACCAAGACATTAGATCAAGTCCGCTTTGTCCGGCTTCGAGGAGAGTTGGGCGTGTGCTATCCTTTTTGAGGGGTAGCTTTGTAGTTGATGTACGATTGTAGTGCTAGGTTGCTTTTTCGATTTGTGCATCATCTTGTATCATATTGCATTCATCATGTACACTTTTGCATCTTGAGCTTCTTGGTTATATTGATCACAATGAGACTATGCTCATTTTAGTGTAACAATTACTTGTTGGTGCTTATAGCTTGTGCTCCTTACGTTCAATTGATTTATGTTATGAGCAAAGCTGTTTTTCATGTGAACTTGCTTAACAACGATGAATCTTGCAAAATGTTCACCATTGAGATAGTTCCTAGCATGTTTAAGCTGTTGAGATCCTTTGTGCTTATCATGTATGCTAAGGTGACTATGTCTCATTCATTCGAGTTATACACTTGCTTAGATGACCACATGCTTTCATATGCTAAAATCTGAAATCTAAGTTAAGTGTATGGAAAAGATCGAGATGGGTCCATACCGTCCCACATCCAAGTCTTGGGACCGCTTCTCATTGCACTTGAGTTGAACTCGAGCTTGGTAGTGTTTGACCCGGACCATTGTCTTAAGCTTCTGATTGCTCACATGCATAGGCTTGACATGGTTGATTAGTAAGGCGTGACGGTTGTGGATAACCACTCGCACTCATGTCTTTGGACCAATGCTTGTATCCGCTAAATCTCGATAATCTTAAAATGTTGTTGGCAAGTGTTGGTTCTTTCTTTGGCATGATGGATAAACTTTGCTTGGGGTAGTCCTCTTGATATACATGTGTAGCACTTGGTAGATTTCCAGCTTACTTATGCTATGTGATATTCTTTGTGGTGGACACCTTTTCTGAAATGCTTAAAACTGAATCAAAATGCTTTCAAGTCATATTTCATATCTCTTGATCGGTTTGAGCACCGTGTTAAGCACTTGATTTTGTTGCCATGACACTACCTAGAGCATCTTCTCATTTGGATGACTATAAACTTGGAGCTCACTCATTGCACTTTGCATGCATTTTCATCGCTTGATTAGTGCATGTGCCAACAAGGGGAGAAAGATACAAAGACGGTGGAATTGTGAATTGGTATCTTGAATTGGTATCTTCGATGGACTGCACTAGTCAAGGGGAGTAACTCCGGGGGGAGTATCTCTTTACCACTTTGAGCTAGATGTCTTGAGGGTCTAGCTTGTGTGTGAAAGAAATTGGTAGAGATTGGTTTGGAGCTGTGCTAGTGGTGTTGAGCCTGTTCTACCTCTTCTTGAGGACTAGCCGCCATGCATTTAGCTTGGTTGTGTCGAGCCTTTTGCCCATGTCTTTGGGAACCAAGTTTTTGCTCCATGTTTGCTATCCGGTTAGGTTGTCCTAGCTTGCACGGATGTGCTTTCTTCTACCTTATTACGTCTTTGTGTTGAATGTTGACAATGCACTCATCAAGGGGAGATTGCGAACACATGGTTGATTTATTTCAAATGTGTTTAGTTTTGATGTAGTGATTGTCAACGATCAACATTCTACTTCTATTTTCTTTTATTTTTTCGCTTCGGCTATGGTTCACCGGCACACGTGGAGTGTGTCGAAGACGTATCTCTTGGTTCGTGTTGTGCGGTGTGGAGCTCGGAGATGGTAGCCGACGGAGAGGTGAAGGTGCCAAGGAGGACGTGCCGGGCCGACGGACCGTGGAGGTGAAGGACGGACGTGAGGCTTGGACCGAGGGACCGGTGCCGGGCGGCTAGCCATGGTGGCTGACATCCGGGACATCGACGGACGCAAGAGGACGTGGCGGGACCGTGTCGATCGGGTCAAGACGGGCGAAGCGCGAAAAGAGCGGGAGCTCGGATGACTTGGCGACTCGGGCGGTCAAGACGGCGGTGACACGTGTCGAGGAGGTTTGGTGGTTTGCCCTCAAAACCATCGGCGCGGGTTTCGTGGTTTGGGCCTCAAAACCACGGGCGGGTTTGGTGGTTTGGGCCTCAAAACCACGGGGCTGGTTTTCGCGGGTTTGCGCCTCAAAAACCCGAAGTGTTCCGGGCGACGGAAGGACGGCACGTGGCGGCATCGGGAGATTGCGTGGAGGCAAGGCTACCGGTGAGGAAGGCGCGGTGGCCGCCGGATCGAAGATTACCCGAGTCGACGGAAATAGCCTTAGGGTTACAAAATCGACTCATGTATCCTAGGGGTAGTTTAGGCGAGAGGGAATAGGGGCTATTTAGCGAGAGGCATACCCCTTCATCCTCCCTTGCCTCTCATTTTCATATTTTTCAGTTAGGGTTTCTGAGGATCGAGGTGTGAGAGGTCCACCGATTTGTACCAAGATTTGCGAGCAAGGGCTAGCTGTGATTAGCACATCCACGGGGTGACGTTTGGATCGATTGATCGGTGTTCTTTGTTGTTCTTGAGCTGTGATTTTGAGTTCTTCACTTGTTCTTCCCGAGTTCATCCTCTCCCCCTCTTTTTCTCTTCGCGATTTCTTCGTTTTGGCACCGTTTGATCTCGTTTTCTTGCGTTGATTCGTGCTAGGACGTGAGAGGATCATTTCCACCGAAGGGTTTGAGCTAATTCCTCACGAGCACGTAGATCGGGCGAGTTTTGGATCAAGGTGACCTTTTGGGTGTGTTCTTCGTGTGATCCCGCGATTTCTCTCGATTCACTCCATCAATCTTGAAATTTCCAAGGGGAAATGGTCACCCACATGCCTAGATGCTATGGCTCAATTCTTGTGACACGAGGTTTCGATTTGAGTGAGTTTGGATCGATTTTGGGGTGAGTCGCTGCCGGCGGGTGCTGTCGTCCTTGCCAGCGTCGGGGTGACCGACGCATGACCGGGACGCGACGCGTCGGGATTGGCCGGACGCCCGGTGCTGTCAGCGTCGCGTCGGGGTGACCGGACGCCCGACCGGACGCCACGACCAGGCTGACGGTCGGTCCGGTCAGTCGTCCGCGAGAGGTCTCGCCAGGCGATCTCGACCGGGCGCTCTCGCCGGACGCTGGACCGGACTCGCCCGGTGAGTCCGGTCGATGAGTCCGGTCACTCTGCGAGGCTGTTTTTCTTCCGTCTCTTGCGTGTTTGTTTCGTTCGGTTTCGGTTGATCATTTGTGAGTCTAGAGCAAACTCTAGCTCATCCACCTTGCATCCAAGGTCGTGATCATACCGTGTGGTGTGTGCTTTTTGCTCCGAGGGGTCGTGGAGAGCTACAAGTCATCTAATTCGAAAGAATTTAATTGAGGCTCCCATTCACCCCCTCTGGTCGCCGTTTCGGTCCTTCATAATACAAATTCAGATAGCCTAGTTAAGCTTTTGTTTCTCTGTTCTCTTCTCCCTCTGCTGCTGTTCGGTCGTTCTGGCTGTCCTAAACTGGATTTTGCTTGAAGCTATGGGATGTTTAGTTTTGTTTATGTTCCTTAGCTCCATTTATTATTTCTGATATATTCAAAGCATGTAGGATGTACTTGTATTGTTTTTCGTATTGCACTATTGCACCGTTGTTGCTGGCAAATTTCCAACTGGGCTTGGACTGCATTCCAGGCTGTTTGAAGGCTCTGAATATCTTTGTCAAAACGATGACAACACATGATTTTGTTGGCTTCTGTTTCTACATCACCTGAGAATCACATATTGAAATTGTTATGTCATTGATTAATCCTATAACTACTGATATGATAACGGACTAGATCCTGATACTGAACATTATGTTGGGTTATTTTTCCTGGACGTTCTGTGGACAACGTAGATGTTTATTGATCACTGGGGGTTTCCCGAACAGCTGTCAGCTACAATTGTACTCTTTCCCTTCATTTATGTTGATCAGATCAGCCGTTTGAGCTGAAAAATGTTCTGAAAACTCGATCGTAGAGACCGCAAACAGTTCAGAGGCAGGCGGACCTTTCGACCAATCCGATGCCACAAATTTGATAGGACTTTTTCCAAATTTGATATCCAAGACCAATGAAGCTGTCGTTATCCAAACAGCAAGGAACAGGCAGATGCAACAATCTAGTCAGTATGCATGGTGGAGACTACAAAACAGTATGTCATTATCTTATTGTTTCCAGATCAGGACCAAATATATATTGTCTAAAAAATGGTTTTGGTTGAACCGAAAGCTCTGGTGCCTTTGGCAGTTACAGGAAGAGCAGCTTCGCAGGGCACCAATCGATACACACGGATTCACAGTTGATGGAGGCCGGAGCTGGATGCGTTGCACATACGTACGGGTGTCTTCGAATTCTCCGAAGCACCGTGAAACATTATTCAGTTCAGAGCATACATATTCCGCTGCGTCTACCTAGACTTCTACCACATCTGGGTTAGTTCTTCAGGATGAAGATGAGCAAGAACAAGAAGCGGCAGCAGCAGCAGCAGAGTGGAAGGCCTGTGCTGGTGACGTTGTACGTGGCAGCACAACCAAGGGAGGATCGCGGTGGCTCCACGGCGTCCTCGTCGGCGCATCACCACCACCACAAGCAGCAGCAGCACGACCACCACCATCACTCACATGGCGGTGGTCGTTCTGACTTGCAGCGGCGACGAAGGAACGACGGCAAATCACAGAATAATAACCGGCGGGCGGACCTGCTGGAGTACTCGCGCCAGCTGAGGGCATCGGCGACGACGGCGACCACAGCTACTGTAAGCTCCACACAGCCGGCTCATCCTCCTCGCTGGGAGAAAAACACAAGCACGGTGCGTTATTATTTACTGGCCGGTTCCAAGATTTCTCCTAGTAGAATGTAATTAAAATTGCCGATCGTAGATACATATATTCATTCATGTCAGCAAAAGCCTCGTTTCAGGCTGTTGGTGTTCGTCGTGACGAGAGGCAGCGGCAGCAGGAATCTGTGAATAATCGGCTGGAGCGCGCGATGAGCCAGCAGCAGATCCGGCAGCGTTGCTTCGGCGTTGACGACTGGAGCTGGAAGAGGGTGCTCCTGCTCGTCTTCCCTTTCCACAAGAGCAGGCGGCGACAAAGTAGGAGCAATCGTGATGACAACGAAAAGAAGGTGAATAATATTAATCAAACGGGACGGCCGGCTGCGTTGCTGTTCGGCAAGCTGACGGTGGGTACAAGACACAATAATCTCCATATAAGACAAATAATTTGTAGACATATTTTCCTATATTATGTATTCTTCATTCATTGTAACATATTGTGCTTGTATATTGACCTGGTTACAACAGATTAGCAAGGACAGACGAGACCGTAGCGGGTTACTGAAGACGCTTACATCCTTGTTTCAGAAGAGGTCACGATCGATGATAGATCGTTGAAGACTTATTATGGCGAGGGCGAGGGAGCCTAAAGACACCATGGATTATTAAGCATGTCAATTAAGACATGCACGAGTGGGAATGCTAGCTGATTGAGTGTAGCTGTTGCGTCTGTAGAACCCAAATTGAACTTGTTTGACATCATCCTTTCTTTTATTGCCCTTGCTGGAATGCTAGCTGGTTGAATGTATGTAGTTCATCGAACACAAGTATGTAACGATGTATGATATTGATACAAGTGAATGAAATAGAAAGCTCAAATAATGCTGTTCAAAGGGCTCATGCTGGCCTGACCTCCCCTGCAGGATTCGGCGAACCAGCTCCTCCTCACATCGCCTACCTGCTCTGCGAAAGTGGAGACCGGAGAACAGAGTCCAGCAGCCAAGCTAGGTATGCTTGTTACTTTTTTTTTAACCATATGGGTCGTCCAATTAAAAAAAACTATAATATTAGAACCTGTCCACTCAAAGATTTTGTTTTTTTTAAAAAAAAAATCTCACTACATTCTCCTTTAGAAAGTCATTTAAAAATCACTTTCTATATCTTTCCAACCTTGCTCGCACACTATAGTGAGCGAGTCCTCATATTTGAATAGCAATTCAGGAATAGAGAATGACAATATTTGAAGATCTAATTGAAGGAGTTATTAGATGTCTTTTTTCACCAAAATCTCTATTCATGCTAATGTGAAACCGTACCAAGAATTCTGGAGTCTTTTCGAAAATTTCCTTGTATTTTGTCAATTCATATAGAAGCTGAAGGTCTGAGCTGGGGAGTAGGACTAGAGTGGTCGGGCCCTTGGCAGTGGGTGTGTTTGTATTTGTCCTTGTTTTCTTTTATTCGTCTAATATAAATCACGGCAAAAGCTTTTTTGCCACCTTTCTAAAAAAAACAAAAGCAACGACTCTCTCCATTCTAATAAGTTATAAGTTGTTTTGACTTTTCTTTCTTTTTAAAAAAACTTCACTTCATTGCTTATATTGTTTCATTACAATCAAATAGCAGACAATGTTGCAAGAAGCTAGGAGGACTAAGGCCTACAAAATCTTGCCTATCTAGTAACCGATGCATGCTAAACGCAGAGATGAGCTGCAAAATTCACCGATCTTCTTAGGAGACGCTGACAAGGGACAAGAGGGCAATACAGAACAGATACAGGATATTGGTAATTAAGAGCAATCTCCACATATTTGCAATTGAAACATATAAACAAAAAAAAAAAAGACTTCTTTTCCCTAATCAACATGCTTGAAATGTATTAGATTGATTGTAGTCAAGTGCTCATTAAAAATAACTTAACATAGTGCTTGGACAGTTGGACTACATCCATTAATTGATCAAGATGTCTCCCACTACATCATTTCTCCACAGCTGTCTCGCAGCTCAAGGATAATGGATGGGAACAGCTGCACTAACTTAACAAAACCCCTCAGTTAACACGGCCTTCTTGAAGTTTTTCTCCACTCCAAAGAAGCCAATGCACCTATTCTTCAACTCTGGGCAGCTGTACATCTCAGCACAAGCTAATGTTGTAGCCACTGTATCCACGGACACACTGTCCCACAGTTTCTGGGCACACAGAAGTTTCAGCCTGTCCAACGCATATCGATCAGCTGCAGCAAGCAAATGCTCTAGCATCTCGGTTGGAGTGTCCCCAAGCTCATCATCTCCTGGCAAAGCATCCGTGTACATGAACTGAAGCATGACCTTGAACGTTGCAGGAGTGATGTCTTGTAGAGTGATGTGTGGCATTGTGGACTCAGCCATGGAACCCAGGAGCTCGGCTCGGAACACCGGAGAGCGCGCAGCAAGCACAGCTCGATGCGCATGGAACGTCTCGCCGTCAACTGTGAACGCCACGTCCATCCCGTCGGTGGTATCCAGGAGGGTGCCGAGATGCTTGCCAATGTCCGAAGGCGGCACAGGAATAGGATTGTCAGGTAACACCCTGATGGTGCATAGAAACTTGATGTATCCGTCATTCACGTATTTGGGGACCGGATTTTTTATGATACGAATATTGTCCGGCAAACTGATTTTCCAGATTCTCTCACCGCCGTTAAGCTTCTGAAATTGGTGGTTCTTCAACGCAGCAAACAAAACTGGTTGCCCGTAGTCCTTGTCTATCAGGAGCATCTCGAAGATGGCCTTAACGCTGGACTCGCTCAGAAGTTCAAGGTACATGCGAAATTGCTCCCCACTCAGGCTGAATTTTATCCTCCACATGTACCCACAGGCGAAGATGGCATCGGAGTGGACGCTCTTGCCAGCAGCTAGCGCCGAGGTGTCTGGCTTGCTCGTGGTTTACTTTGAACTCGACGACGGCCGATGCGGAATCGATCGTTGTGATCTGCGCCGGCGCCCCTGACGTGCGCTGCCGCTTGCTTGCTGCATAATTAGGGCCAGGAGGAAGAGAGAGGAGAGAGAGTAAATTTGACAGCGAAGTGCCCGATCGGACAATTTACGGTTCATGTTCATCAGCCAGAAAAATTTACCACCGCCGGCCTCGTCGCCGACTCCCATCCTTATCATCCGGTGGCGCGCCGCTGCCTCGCCGGACTAGGTGTTTGTTGGATTCGAAGAAGCTCGCACCTTGGCACCTTATATGCTCCGGATCCGAGCAGCAATCCAGAAGGAAGTCCCCTCTCATCGCTCCCGAGTTCGATCCAGACCAAACCAGTCAAGGACAGTCAGCTGACAACAGGCAAAACTGGCCCAGGCCGAACGGTCTCTCTTGTATTTAAAAACTTCTTTCTTCTTCATACAAAGATATGCAATGCTACCTCTTGCGTATTCCTGAAAAAAAACGGCCCAGGCCGGTCTTGTTTAATAAGAAATTTGGAGTAATTTTAAGATTGACTGTCCTCTGAAGATCAAACAATTTTTTGTGGAGACTGAATCGTATAATAATACACTAGCAGTGAAGTGAGTACTCAAAAGACGACGGATGCAAATAGAAACTAAGTGCTACATGTGCCAAAGACTTGACGAAGATGGAGGCCACCTATTTTTCAGATGCAAAGAAATGAAAGGAATTTGTTGTGAACTGAATCTAGAGTCAGTCCGATGTTCTGGCTGAAGCTCAGTCAGCTAGCCACATGATGGAGATGATTCTGAATATGTATTCGAAGGGCCAGTTGACAGCGATACTACTGCTATAGCTATGGTGGGGAGAACGAAATATACATTAGTATGAGAAGAAGAAGGAGGCGAACTGCTATCGAGGTGGTGTTTGTAACAGCAAAGCCTTGGCAAACCGCTTTCAGGCAAAGGAGGCACCAGGCCTATTGTCGGATTCCCGTCAGGCAAAGCGATGGACAAAGCCACAAATAGGTGAATTCAAAGTGAACTCCGGATGGCACTAGTACCTAAAAGCTTTTTTTGTGGCGGGCAAAAAAAATTTCGCGTGATGGGCACACGCGCCCGCCTGCAAGCAAAGGTCACGGTTAATGATATCTTTTGCGTGACGGGCATAAACGCCCGCCACGGCAACTGAATTAAAAAATAAAAAAACCCGATAGGCCACCGAGCCCGCCGCCCGAGCAGCCCACCGGGCCCGCGCCGCCGCGGGATGCCAAATCCGCCGCCGGGATGCGGGAGCCGCCGCCGGGAGGCGGGATCCGCCGCCCGGGAGGCCGGATCCGCCGCAGAGAAGTCGCCACCCGCCGGAGACGCGCGCCACCCGCCCGAAAGAAGCCGGCCACCCACGGATCCACCGCAGGGAGGCCGGATCCGCCGGGATGCGGGTTCGCTGCCGGGAGGCAGGATCCGCCGCCGAGAGGCCGCCACCGCCGGATCCACCGCGAGGAGGCCGGATCCGCCGCCACGAAAGATGGATCCGCCGGGGAAGGAGTGGATCCGCCGCGCCGAGGAAGGAGATCCGGCCGCCGTAGTCGACGCCGCTTTGATCCGCCATAAGCGCCATCGCCCCGAAGCTCCACCGTGGTGGAGCCGCCGCCGGGTGATTGACTCGCGTTCGGGAGAGCGAGGGGGCACCGTCGGGGAGGGGAGGTGTGGGGGAAGAGGGGGCGCCGGCGGGGAACAGAGGTCTGCGCGGCGCCGGCGGGAACGGAGAGGCGCGGCGCGACGAAGGGAGAGGAGCCGTCGTCGAGGGAAGAAGAGAGCGGGGATGGGGCGGCCGGGCCGGGTATGCAGTGGAGAGTGGGGATGGAGTGAAAACCCTAGGTGCTTATTTTTATACCGGACATTGTTATTGGGCTATATGGGCTGATTGGGCTCTCGCTCGCTTTTACGTGACGGGCCTTTAAAGACATCCATGGAGCGGAGCCTATATGACCCCCCAAAACAATGGGAGGCTGGGGTTTCGTTGCGTGGGATGACCAAGGTGAGGTTGTGCTCATGGGGACACGAAATGAGAATTTTTTTATGAATGATTTTCACCTAGAACTGCTTGGCGACCCTCGATACCTCCTCGGCGCCCGAGGCCGCCCCACTCCAAAGCAACACCGGATCCTCGAGCCCCCGCTATGAGGGCTTCCGTTCAAGGCCCCCGCTCACCTCGCCCCGGCCCCGACGAGGGAGAATGGGGCCAACTTCAACCCTAGCCCCCTGGCCGACAGCCCAGCGCCGAGGCCCGCCCCCGCCTCCCCCTATGACCGGATCCACCGCCCCGAGTCTCCTCCGCCGGGGATCCGCCGGTGCTGCCCAAGAGCCCCGCGTCGGCCTCTTCCCGATCGGCTCCCCTTCGTGTCGCTCTCCTACGTCGTGGGGGTGGCAAACGACGGCACCGAGCCACCGCTGCCTCCCTTTCGTGCGGAGTGCGCACGTGCAGCGAGGCAGCCGACGCCTCCCAACAACGCGGTGCATGCGGAGCTTGTTACGTATGTTCCAAATTCAGGCCCAAAGAAAGGTCGGCTTCTGCCGGAGCGAATCGGAGGCCCATTCAAAGCCGGAGGCAGGGTCAGAGCGATTCATTCATTCTCTTGTAAGCCGCCGCATAAGCGTGTAACCCAACTCTTGATAATAGTGAGGAGTGTTTGTTGGCTGGCGCCCGTAATTTTTTACTCTCCCGCATTGGGAGGGTTTTCCACGTTAAATCTTGTGTCTCTCTGTGGTTTGATCTTGTTTACTTCATCGTTTGTGCATCGCGTTTATAACAGAGCTATTGTTGGAGGCGCGGGAAGTGGTGCGGAGCGTGGCGTCGTCATGATCACCGTCCTTTCCGGTTGGACGGCACCCAGGCTAGGGAAAAGGTCACCGCCGACGGCGTGTCCGGCGTCGGGGGCAGCCGTTGATGGCGCCTTGGCCTCCACCTCCACCTCTGGAGGTGTGGAGGATTCGCCCTCGTCGCCGAACACCGGCCCGGCTAGGTCAGGGTCCCAGCGGAATCCACGGCCCCCGTCGACGGGGCTGCGACTCGCTAAGTCATTCGAGGCCCGGACGTTGTCCTCGTGCACTCGTCCACCCCGAGCTTGTCGCCCGCCCTAGCCGCGGACACGCCGGTGCTGGTGGCCCGTTGCTCACCGCTGTCACCCGAGTTGCGGTGGTCGGTGAACGCGGCGCCCGTGGAGGGGGTGCTTCGAGGGCGGGACGAGGAGTCGGTCCTCGTCGATGACGTTCGAGGATGAGGATGGCGCAACGTCTGTTGTCGGCGGTTCGCCGGAGTTGCGATGTGGTTTGCTCGCTCGACTCATAGCGTCTACCTAGCCGTTGTTGGAGTTGCGAGGGTTGTTCAGGCGTTCATAGCGGCTACTTAGCCGCCGTTGGAGTCGCGAGGGTCGTTCGGGCATTCACGGCTACGGCTGCCGCCTTGTCGCCGTTTGTTCTCGACTCACGGTGGCTACCGTCGGCCGTTGTTAGAGTCGTGAGGGTCGATCGGGCGTTCAAACCAGCTACCCGGGTTGTTGTCGCCGCCATTTGCTCACTTTCGACTCACAACGGCTACTTTGTCGTTGTTGGAGTCGCGAGGGTCGCTCGGGTGTTAACAATGGCTATTTGGTTGTTGTTGTTGCCATTTGCTCGCCGACTCCGCGGCGGCTACATGGCCGTCGTTGGAGTCGCGAGGGTCGTTCGGGCGTTAACAAGCGGCTATCTGGCTGTTGTTGTTGTCATTTGCTCGCTCGACTCACAGCGGCTACATGGCCGTTATTCGAGTCGCGAGGGTCGCTAAGGTGTTCACAGCGGCTACCCGGTTGTTGTTGTCGCCATTTGCTCGCTCCACTCACGGCGACTACCTGGTCGTTGTTGGAGTCGCGAGGTCGGTTGTTCGGGTGTTTCACAGTGGCTGCCTAGTCGCTGTCATCGCTCTCGCCTAGTTAGGCTCTAGTTGTACCTAGTAGCACATTAGTTTCTTACTTAGTACGGCAATCTAAAATCCACTGTTTAAACCGTTGCCCTGCATTCCCAGGCATCTCGCTACAGGCTTACACTAGGTCATGTTGAACTTTCACACTTCTCTAAATAAAATACAGGCCAAGCCCAAAAAAAAACATAGAACTGCTTGGCTGTCTTGCGGAAGCAAAAGCTGCAGCTCTCCTAGGTCTGCGCACAGTTATGTTTGAAACATATGCAACATAACTGAAGATTGCTGTGGAAGGTGAGGACTACCGGCTATTGACGATGGGGGCATAATCACTCAAATTAAGCTTGGTATGTCGGAGTTTGTAATCTGCAGTATGCAACTTTGTCCTAGAAACTGCAATAGGTAGCCGATGCTTTTTGCTGCCAATGGTTGTAATAATTTGAGTACTAGAGCAAAGCCCCGTCCATTAATGATAACCAATACACCATCTCAAAAGGGACTGCATAGGACACTATGTCACCACATAGCTCCAGACACCACACAAGGGAAAGGTTTTTTTTGAGTGCAGATTAACTACAGCCGACAACAGCAACACTCTGAGATAACAAAAAACTCGACAACACTATCCCAGAATTACAGAAGACCATTTTGAGCTTTGCGCCGACATTTTCCTGGAACTGGAGCACCTCCCAACCTGATCAAATCATGTTCAGGGTTCACCGAAGGCATCTCCAGCTTTCCCCAAGATCCTTCTTCCAGCATCATCAGGGAAGCCAATGCACTCGAGCAGCCTCCAGCTTGATCAACTTCACCTTCTTTTTTTTTTTTAGAAGGGACGGCAAAAAGCTTTGCCGCGATTTCTATTAGACGAAAAAAAAAAAAAAAAGAAGGCAAAGCGCCCCGCCCAGTTTTTGAAGTGGGCTGGGCAAAAACCACAATACAAGTGTGGAGGGTACCCTACTCCGACTGCACACCTAGTGAAGGACCGAAACGGCGACCAGAGGGGGGGTGAATGGGAGCCGAAATCAAATTCTTTCGAATTAGATTGCCTGTAGCTCTCACGACCCCTCGGAGCAAAAGCACACACCACACGGTATGATCACGACCTTGGATGCAAGGTGGATGAGCTAGAGTTTGCTCTAGACTCACAGCGGATCAACCGGAAACCAAACGAAACAAACGCGCAAGAGGCGAGAAGAAAACACAGCTTCGCAGTGGCCGGACTCACCGACCGGACTCGCTGGCGAGTCGGTCCGGCGTCCGGTCGGTGCGTCCGGTCAGATCCGGCGTCGCGAGCTCTCGCTCGCGACGCTTGGCCGGTCGCGTCCGGTCGGCCGGGACAAGCGTCGTCGGCGTCCGTCAAGTCAACACTGCGTGGGCGACACCGGTGCGTCGGTCACGCCTGGCCGGCGCCCGGTCAAGCGTCCGGTCAGCTCGAGCGCGCGAAGCGAGCGCCGCCGCGGAAACTCACCCCAAATTCGATCCAAACTCACTCAAATCGAAACCTCAGGTCACAAGAATCAAGCCATAGCATCTAGGCATATAGGTGACCATTTCCCTTTGGAAATTTCGAGTTTGATGGAGTGAATCGAAAAGAAAATCGCGGATCACCGAAGAACACACCCAAAAGATGAACTCGATGCAAAACTTGTCCAATCCGCGTGCTCGTGAGGAATTAGCTCAAACCACTCGGTGGATTTGATCCTCTCACGTCCTAGCACGAATCAAGGCAAGAAAAACGAGATCAAACGGTGCGGAAACGAAGAAACCGCGAAAGAGAATAGAGGGGGGAGAGGAAGAACTCGGGATGAACACACGAAGAACGAAAATCGCAGCACAAGATGAACAACAAACACCGATCGAGATCGATCCAAAAGCCACCATGGCACAGGCTACTCGAGCTAGCCCTTGCTCGCAAAGATTCGATACAAAGCGGTGGACCTCTCACACCTACGTTTCGAAACCCTAGCTAGAAAGCGTAAAATGAGAGGCAAGGGAGGATGAAGGGGTATGCCTGCGCTAAATAGCCCCTATTCCCTCTGCCTAAACTACCCCTAGGATACATGAGTCGATTTTGTAACCCTAAGGCTATTTCCGTCGACTCACGGGTAATCTTCGATCCGCGGCCACCGCGCGCCTTCCTCACCGGTAGCCTTGCCTCCACGCAATCTCCCGATGCCGCCACGTGCCGTCCCTTCCGTCCGCCGGAACACGCCGGGTTTTGAGGCGCAAACCCGCGAAACCCGCGAAACCAGCGCTGTGGTTTTGAGGCCCAAACCACCAAACCCGCCCGTGGTTTTGAGGCCCAAACCACGAAACCCCGCGCCGATGGTTTTGAGGGCAAACCACCAAACCTCCTCGACACGTGTCACGCCGTCTTGACCGCCCGAGTCGCCAAGTCATCGAGCTCCCCGCTCTGCACCGCACTTCGCCCGTCTTGACCCGATCGACACGGTCCGCCACGTCCTCTTTGCGTCCGTCGATGTCGGATGTCGACCACCATGGCTAGCCGCCCGGCACCCCGGTCCCTCGGTCCAAGCCTCACGTCCGTCCTTCACACACCTCCACGGTCCGTCGGCCCGGGCACGTCCTCCTTGGCACCTTCACCTCTCCGTCGCCTACCATCTCCGAGCTCCACACCCGCACAACACGAACCAAGAGATACGTCTTTGACACACTCCACGTGTCTTGGGTGAACCATAGCCGAAGCGAAAAAAGATAAAAGAAAATAGAAGTAGAATGTTGACCGCTGACAATCACTACATCAAAACTAAACACATTTGAAATAAATCAACCATGTGTTCGCAATCTCCCCTTGATGAGTGCATTGTCAACATTCAACACAAAGACAGAATAAGGTAGAAGAAAGCACATCCGGGCAAGCTAGGACAACCTAGCTGGATAGCAAACATGGAGCAAAAAACTTGGTTCCCAAAAACATGGGCAAAAGGCTCGACACAACCAAGCTAAACAGACAAATTTTAGTCCTCAAGAAGAGGTAGAATGGGCTCAACACCACTAGCACAACTCCAAACCAATCTCTACCAATTTCTTTCACACACAAGCTAGACCCTCAAGACAGAGGCAAAGGCTCAACACATCTAGCTCAAAGTGGTAAAGAGATACTCCCCCTGGAGTTACTCCCCCTTGACTAGTGCGATCCTTTGAAGATACCAATGCAAGATACCAATTCACAATTCCTTTGTCTTTGTATCTTTCTCCCCTTGTTGGCACATGCACTAATCAAGCGATGAAAATGCATGCAAAAGTGCAATGAGTGAGCTCCAAGTTTATAGTCATCCAAATGAGAAGATGCTCTAGGTAGTGTCATGGCAACAAAATCAAGTGCTTAACACGGTGCTCAAACTGATCAAGAGATATGAAATATGACTTGAAAGCATTTTGATTCGATTTTAAGCATTTTAAAAAAGGTGTCCACCACAAAGAATATCACATAGCATAAGTAAGTCTGGAAATCTACCAAGTGCTACACATGTATATCAAGAGGACTACCCCAAGCAAAGGTTTATCCATCATGCCAAAGAAAGAACCAACACTTGCCAACAACATTTTAAGATTATCGAGATTTAGCGGATACAAGCATTGGTCCAAAGACATGAGTGCGAGTGGTTATCCACAACCGTCGCCTTACTAATCAACCATGTCAAGCCTATGCATGTGAGCAATCGAAAGCTTAAGACAATGGTGCAGGTCAAACACTACCAAGCTCGGGTTCAACTCAAGTGCAATGAGAAGCGGTCCCAAGACTTGGATGTGGGGCCGGTATGGACCCATCTCGATCTTTTCCATACACTTAACTTAGATTTCAGATTTTAGCATATGAAAGCATGTGGTCATCTAAGCAAGTGTATAACTTCGAGTGAATGAGACATAGTCACCTTAGCATACATGATAAGCACAAAGGATCTCAACGGCTTAAACATGCTAGGAACTATCTCAATGGTGAACATTTTGCAAGATTCATCGTTGTTAAGCAAGTTCACATGAAAAACGACTTTGCTCATAACATAAATCAATTGAGCGAGAAGGAGCACAAGCTATAAGCACCAACAAGTAATTGTTACACTAAGCGAGCATAGTCTCATTGTGATCAATATAACCAAGAAGCTCAAGATGCAAAAGTGTACATGATGAATGCAATATGATACAAGATGATGCACAACGAAAAAAAGCAACCTAGCACTACAGCTCGTACATCAACTACAAAGCTACCCCTCAAAAAGGATAGCACACGCCCAACTCTCCTCGAAAGTTTGGACAAAGCGGACTTGATCTAATGGCTTGGTGAAAATGTCCGCAATCTGTTGCTCTGTGTACACATCTTTGAACATCTATATCCCCTTTCTCACGGTGATCTCTCGAGAAAAGTGGTACCTCACCTCTATGTGTTTAGTGCAGGAATGCGGGGACTGGGTTCTTGGCTACACTCACGGCTCCCATGCTATCACACAACAAGGGTACACGTGAAAACCTCAACCCAAAGTCTCTCAAAGTGGCAACCATCCACAGCATTTGGGAACAACAAGCGGCGGCGGCAACATACTCTGCTTCAAGCGGTCGTGGCGACACCGAGGCGCTACGAGGCGACCAAGACACAAGAGAAGTACCAAGAAGCCCGACAAGTACCGGAAGTGGACTTTCTATGCATACGATCACCGGCATAATCGGAATCGGAATAGCCAACCGGGGAGAGAGTGGAAGAAGCCGAGTACCATAGGCCAAAGTCGGGGTAAGCGCAAGTACACGAAGATCCTCTTCACCTTTGAAAGTGAGAGGTGCGAAGCGGCGAAACCGTCTTGAGGAGGCACGCGACAAAGCGGATGTCGGGCGCGTCGCCGTCGAGTACTGCGGCCCGAACCGATCATGCTACGTACTCCCTTTGGTCCACGACTTCTCCATCCTTGTCTTCGTCGGGGGCCGTCGTCGTCGACATGGGCGTCGAAAGAGGCTTGGCCTCACCCATGCGAAAACTTGCGGATCATGTCCTTCGTGTGCCTTGCCCACGGTGTACGAAAATCCCATCCTTGGTTTGCTTGATTTGAAGTCCAAGGAAGTAGGTCAACTTCGCCCATCATGCTCATCTCGAACTCCTGCTCATAATTTACGCAAAACTTCGATACCATAGCGTGTGAAGAGCCACCAAAGATGATATCATCCACATATATACGGACTAGGAGTATGTCATTGCCCTTCCTAAACGAGAAACAAGGTCTTGTCTACGCCCCCATCACAAAACCCTTAGCTAATAGGAAAGCTTTCGGCCGCTCATACCCGGGCTCTAGGGGCTTGTTTCGGGCCGTACAAGGCCTTGTACAACTTGTACACATAGTGCGGGTGTTTAGGATGCTCAAACCCCCGGGGTTGCCTCACATACACCTCCTCCTCTATGAACCCATTCAGGGAAAGCACTCTTGACATCCATGCGGAAGAGTTTGAAACCCTTCGAGGCCGCGAAAGCAAGCAAGATCCTAATGGCTTCTATGCGGGACTCTGAGGAGGCGAAAGGTTTCCTCATAGTCTATTCCCTCTTTCGACAAAACCCCCCGGGCAACTAATCGGCTTTGTTTCTCACAACCACCCCATCCTCACTCTGTTTGTTCTTAAACACCCACTTGGTTCCTATGGGATGACACCGAAATTTGGAGGTGGCACTAAGACCCAGACTTGGTTTCTCTCAAAGTTTTGTAACTCCTCATGCATGGCATTGACCCAATCGAATCGGATAGATTTGTGTCAACATCTTTGGGCTCAATAGTGGAAACAAATGCAGAATGAGCAAAGTGACACATAGCATAGGTTTTGGAGCGAGTTACCCTTTGATCAAGTCCTCCGATCATGGTCTCACGGGGGGTGACGACGCTGAATGTCTTTGAGGCGTCTTGCGCGAAGATGTCGCCTCCCCCTCATTTGGAACGGGAACCTCCTGCAGTGCGGCCGTCTCGCCACGAGGAGGCCGCTCCACCGGACCCAGGAAGTAGTGGTAGTAGAGTCCGGTCCGTGGGCGTCGTCGTCGTCCGCGAGGGTCATTTGGGGCAAGCGGTGGAGTAAACCGGGATCACCCAGCCAACATCTTCTGCTCCTCCTCCACAAAGATGCTCTGCTCCATCTCTTCCTTTTTCTGCACACTCAAACACGAGAAGAAGAACAAGGTGCGGTTTCATCAAAGGTTACCTCACACACGTCTCTACAACGCGGTTAGTCTCAAGGTTGAGAACCACTGTAGGCGTGTGAGTGCAAGGCATAACCAAGAAAGATACCATCAACAGGTCGAGACTCGAATTTGTCAAGGTTACCTTGCTTAAGAATGAAGCATGCGCATCCAAACACACGCGGAAGTGACTCACCTTGGGCAGTCTCCCAAACCGCAACTCATATGATGTCTTCTTGGTGAAAGCACGGAGGAAAATGCGGTTGGAGACATGGCACGCCGTGTTGATTGCCTCCGCCCAATACTTCCTCGGAGTCTTGTGTTCATCGAGCATGGTCCTTGCCATCTCCACAAGCGTCGGTTCTTCCGCTCAACAATCTCGGATTCTTTGTGGAACATAAGGACTAGAGAAGCGGTGCTCGACACCCAAGTTAGTGCAAAGAGACTCGAGGCGAGAGTTTTTGAATTACCGTGCCATTGTCCTTTGCGAATAGCTCGAATGGGCTGTATCATCATCCTTCAGTCCTCGGTCTCAAAATCAAATCACGAGCAAAACCAAAAGCCTCATCCTTGCCCTCCATGAAAAAGACCCAAGAGTATCTCGAAAAAATCGTCAACGATCACTAGACAATACCACTTCCCCCCCCGACCTCACCGAGATGGACCAAGCTGTGTCCATGTGAAGGATCTCTCCGGTCTAGAGGTCATGATTTGAGTCACCGGGTGGTGAGAAGCGGATACCATCTTCCCGTGACGACAAGGGTGGCAAACCAAATCCTTCTCAAATTTGAGCTTAGGCAATCCTCGGATTAGATCCATTGAACTTAACCTCGCAAGGAGATCGAAGCTCAAATGACCTAGTCTCCTATGCCACTTCCACAAATCGAGGAGGACCCGGCCAACAAGCAACAAGAGGTGCCAAAGCCACGAGAGAAATCAGCTCGAAAGACTTGCCCAAATGGCACGATCCAAGCAAATAAGATCACCACGAGAGTCCAAAACTTCGAGAACATCCAACCTTGAAACGTACCTCATACCCGTCGCCGCCATGAGCCGAGAAACGACGAAGGTTGAAGTGCGGGTTGGAGACGAGCGCCACATCCTTGAGCACAAAGTGGTCATTGATCTGATCGACCCTCGTGAAAGAATCTTCCCTCCATTCTTTGTCCCGAAAGTGATGTACTCTCTTGTCTTCATGGGGGTGAGGTGGAGAACCAGCGAGAGTTTCCGGTCATGTGTCGAGAACAACCGAGTCAATGAGCCACATGTCCTCCGGCCTTCCAAACTGCATCAACAATAGAACATGGGATGAGCAAATGGCACAACAGGGGGTTAGTAAACTTGGAAGAGTACCGGTGTTGACCATCTTGCCCCAAATACGCATTAGGCAAAACAAACATCCCCGCCCCATCTTACCAAACTTCTCACCACGCATAGCAAAACGTGGTGCACTCCTCTTCTCAACCTTAAAACTCCCAAAGCGAGGATCCACATCCACTCGCGAACACACGACCGCCGCCAAGCGGTCTCACAAACCGTGGCCCAAACCTCACGAGACCTCCTACCTTCGAGGCCCTAGCAAAGCGCCTCTCGAACCGACCGCACACCCCTCTCATACAAGCCAAGTGGTGGGTGGTACATGTCACGGTTCTCAAACTCCACTCTACGCCTAGCATCCCTCTTCCTCCCGAAGCAAAACTCAACCAAGTGACCATCTCTCGGCAATACTCACGGTGATACCTCACCTCTCTCTTGGGTGGTGGTTGGTTCACTCTCTTGGGTGGATGGTTCACTCTTGTTGTGGTCTTGGCTTTAGGAAGGGTTTCCTCGGGGATCTGGGCAAGGTGTCAAGTGGGTTCTTGAGGTGGTTCGGTTTGGGGAAGCCACACTTGTTTGGGAGGTGGAGTCTTGGTGGGCTCTTGGAGAATGCCATTTTGCACAATGGGTTGGGTAGGCTTAGGTGGGGTGCTCTTGGTCAACTTGGAAGTGTTTGTGGGTTTCTCACTCGGGCTCAAACCACTTCCTTGGCCAACCTTTCCATAGATAACTTCACCCTTCCACCTATAGCAAAGCCTAATCCCGATGTGTCGGTCCCCTCTTGGCCCGACTCATCATCATGCCAAGCTGCGGCTCTCCACTAGACACCCAACTTCGGGGCAGAGCGAAGATATGTGATTTCCTCTTCAACTCTCCCTTGTCATGCACTACAAGACATGAGCTCCAACTCTAAAGCTTCACACTTGGCACATTTCAGCCACGGTGCTATCGAGCTGGCCTTCTCAAGCCACGGCAAGCTTGGCGGCCTTCTACGCCAACTCGGATTTGCAAGCGGGACATGACTTGCACGCACTCAACAACATAGGCCTAGCCTTGACTCAACATGCTCATCTAACAAAGCGGGAATACTTGACCGCAAAGACATGATACTAGACATATGCACAGCACAAGCATCACACTCCGTCTCATCAGAAACAGCAACCGGCTTCCTAAGCAACTCTATCTCCCGCCACCGCCATCTCCCACTTCTCCTTAAACTCTTTTCTCTCCCTAGCAAAGACGCTTAAGCAACTTCTCTTGACAAACAAGCGCCTCGCCCAAAGAGTCAACTTCATCGAGAGAGATTCGATTGTGGGAGGTACCTCGGTGGAAGGAGAAGAAGAGTCGTCGGCGTGTGCCTTGATTTTGTCGGTCACCGCTCCGTCGAGTGCCATGGTGCGCGAAGCCCTCGGACTTGGAGTTGGTGAAGAAGCAAAGTCCATTGAACTTGTCCTCGACCTTGCGCCGGACTCCTCATCGCTTGAAGAAGATTGCCCGTCGTCGAGGAGTCGTTGTCGAGGTCGTTGAGGGAGGCAAGGAAGGCGTGCTTGTGCTCCTTGGCACGCTTGAGGTACTTCTTCTTGATCGCCTCCTTGTCAAATCCCTTCTTGGACTTGTGCTTGCGGAGGTGTACTCGCGCTTGTCCTTGCGCTTGTCGTCGTCGTACTTGCTGGAGTAGTACTTCTCGCGGAGTACTTGTCCTTGCTCTTCTTGGGGCGGCGGCAGCGAAGTGGTCCGGATCTCCGCACTTTTCGAAGCATCCGCCCTTGGAGGCACCGCCACGCCCGGCCGGTTCATGCGGTTGTTGTGGAACCGCGAGAATCGGCCCGATGACTAGAACCCGACTCATCATCCCCAAGGCTCTCCATCCGCTCCTCATCCGCGGACACCAAAGAGGACAAGGCAAAAGGAATCTGTGAAGGGTTAGCGAAGAAGCTGGAACCGCTCTTACGAGAGGCGAGTGCAACATTCGGCGCCGATGGGTTCTTGAGCCGCTGAATCGGGCCTCAATCTCGAGAAGACTTGAGCTTCTTTGTAGAGCTCGTCGGGAGTGAGGGGTGTCGTAGTTGGCGAGACTCCATGATCGCGGACACCTTCACATCCCACACCTTCCGATCCAAGGCGTACAAGAGCCGCATCGCCTTCTCGTGCTCATCCAACCTCTCCGAAGGCTTGTTCGCACGAAGCTTGTTGCAGATCGTCTGAAACCTAGCAAAGAGAGAATCGATGGTCTCGCCATCAATTTGGATGAGGTTATTGTACTCTCTCTTGTAGGTTTCGTAGAGGCGAGCCTTGACTTGTGGGGTTCCCTCATGGTAGCTCTCTAGAGTCTTCCACACTTCTCTAGCGGTCTCACAAGTGGCTACTCTCTCAAACTCGCTATCCTTGAGGCTAGAGAACAAGACACTCCTCGCTCGGTTGTTGGCATTGTGTTGGACTATTTGATCCTCACCCACTCGGCGGCAAGCACTTGGTAGTTCTCGTCCTCAACGATCTCCCACACTCTCCAATCTATCCCCATGAGATGCGCTTGCATCTTAATCTTCCAATAGGGATAGTTGGTGCCATCGAACTCCGGAGGCTTGCCACCAAAGTGACCAAACCTCTCCATGTCGCCATCGCGGATCAAGAACCGGTTAAGGTGGATTTGATCCTTAAACCTGCTCGATACCAATTGAAGGACCAAACGGCGACGGAGGGGGTGAATGGGAGCCGAAATCAAATTCTTTCGAATTAGATTGCCTGTAGCTCTCCACGACCCCTCGGAGCAAAAGCACACACCACACGGTATGATCACGACCTTGGATGCAAGGTGGATGAGCTAGAGTTTGCTCTAGACTCACGGCGGATCAACAGGAAACCAAACGAAACAAACGGCGCAAGAGAGGCGAAGAAAACAGCCTGCGAGTGACCCCGGGACTCACCGGCCCGGACTCGGCGAAGTCGGTCCGGCGTCCGGTCGGTGCGTCGGGCCAGATCCGGCGTCGCGAGCTCTCGCGCGGGCCGCATCGACGGTGCGTCCGTCGGCCCGGGACAAGCGTCCGGTCGGCGTCCGTCAAGTCAACACACGTGGGCGACACCCCGGCGTCCGGTCACGCGCTGGCCGCGGCGTCCGGGTCAAGCGCCCGGTCAGCTTCGAGCAGCGCGAGCGTAGCGCCGCCCAGCGGAAACTCACCCCAAATTCGATCCAAACTCACTCAAATCGAAACCTCAGGTCACAAGAATCAAGCCATAGCATCTAGGCATATAGGTGACCATTTCCCCCTTGGAAATTTCGAGTTTGATGGAGTGAATCGAAAGAAAATCGCGGATCACCCGAAGAACACACCCAAAAGATGAACTCGATGCAAAACTTGTCCAATCCGCGTGCTCGTGAGGAATTAGCTCAAACCACTCGGTGGATTTGATCCTCTCACGTCCTAGCACGAATCAAGGCAAGAAAAACGAGATCAAACGGTGCGGAAACGAAGAAACCGCGAAGAGAATAGAGGGGGAGAGGAAGAACTCGGGATGAACACACGAAGAACGAAAATCGCAGCACAAGATGAACAACAAACACCGATCAGATCGATCCAAAAGCCACCATGGCACAGGCTACTCAGAGCTAGCCCTTGCTCGCAAAGATTCGATACAAACGGTGGACCTCTCACACCTACGTTTCGGAAACCCTAGCTAGAAAGCGTAAAATGAGAGGCAAGGGAGGATGAAGGGGTATGCCTACGCTAAATAGCCCCTATTCCCTCTGCCTAAACTACCCCTAGGATACATGAGTCGATTTTGTAACCCTAAGGCTATTTCCGTCGACTACGGGTAATCTTCGATCCGGCGGCCACCGCGCCTTCCTCACCGGTAGCCTTGCCTCCACGCAATCTCCCGATGCCGCCACGTGCCGTCCTTCCGTCCGCCGGAACACGCCGGGTTTTGAGGCGCAAACCCGCGAAACCCGCGAAACCAGCGCCTGTGGTTTTGAGGCCCAAACCACCAAACCCGCCCGTGGTTTTGAGGCCCAAACCACGAAACCCAGCGCCGATGGTTTTGAGGGCAAACCACCAAACCTCCTCGACACGTGTCACCGCCGTCTTGACCGCCCTCGAAGTCGCCAAGTCATCCGAGCTCCCTCTGCGCTTTTGCACTTCGCCCGTCTTGACCCGATCGACACGGTCCCCGCCACGTCCCTCTTGCGTCCGTCGATGTCCCGGATGTCGACCACCATGGCTAGCCGCCCGGCACCCGGTCCCTCGGTCCAAGCCTCACGTCCGTCCTTCACCTCCACGGTCCGTCGGCCCGGCACGTCCTCCTTGGCACCTTCACCTCTCCGTCGGCTACCATCTCCGAGCTCCACACCGCACAACACGAACCAAGAGAATCGTCTTCGACACACTCCACGTGTGCGGTGAACCATAGCCGAAGCGTAAAAGATAAAAGAAAATAGAAGTAGAATGTTGATTTGTTGACAATCACTACATCAAAACTAAACACATTTGAAATAAATCAACCATGTGTTCGCACCTAGGTACCAAAACAACTCAACTCGCTAAGAGCGCCAACTCAACTCAACTCAACTCAACTCAACTCAGCTCCATGCTAGGTCGGATTGGGACATCGACACTAGCCTCTAGCCAATAGAACTCGGTCGGATTGGGTCGTCGACACGAGCCACCACTTGAAACCCCTAGGAGCTCCACCACTAACTGAACAAGCTACTAAAAGCTAGGAACAAAAACCTAAAAAGCAAAGCAACTAAAAACAAAAGGAACAACTACACCACCGCGGGCACCAACCGGGAACACAAAGGTGGAAGCGACGAACTAGCGCGCCCAAGTCGGCACGCGGAGTCAAGATCCACAACGACGCCTCGGGGGAGGTTACGACGCCCCGCGCCGCCGTCGTTCGTCCAAGACGGGGACCGGGTTTTCACCCATGGAGAGTACTTGGGTACGGCGCCCTCAACGGGGAAACGACACCCACGGGTGTCGCCGTCGCAAGGCTTTCGCCCAAAGAACCTCCAGCACGGACACTGGACGGGATGACGGGTCCCCGCCGGACACTAGGGCGCCGCCGCCAGCCATCGAAGGAGCCATACGAGTCGGTCGCGCCGCCACGCTAGCAGCCGCAAGCTGCGTCAGCACCCGCTAGACCACTGCGAGCGCCCGACCATCGCCTCGCAGCGACGTCCACCAAACGCCCGCCGGAGCCGTAGCGCCGCCGCCGGCCACCGCCGACGGCCGAGCACCCGCCGTGAGGCACCGCCCCCGAGAGGTACGGATCCGGGAGCGAACCCCATACCGCATACCCTCGAGGACGCCACAACCTCCGTCTTCACAACAACCGCCCCACGACGACGGTCGGGGGCATGGGGAGGGTCGGCATAGGCGAAGACCGCCCCCAACGCCCAAGACAACCCCGCCACCGCCCGAAAAAGGCCACCATGAAGAGGAGGCGAGGGACGAGAAAGAGGGGAGGGAGCCCCACCACGCCCACACATCCGAAGGGGCAGCAACCCACGACGCCGGGCGCCGCTCCCCACCGGAGAAGAGCAGCCACCACCGAGCCGGTGTAGCCCGCGGCAGCACCGCCATGGCTCCACGGACCAAGCCGAAACCAACGTCGGCCGCACCACCACGGCGCCCGAAGAGCCGCTCCTCCACCACGAGACCCCCCCACCACCACCACCACCGCGGGCGCAGCGGCGTGGCAACAGCCGGCCCGTGGCCATCGCAGCACGGGTGGGAGGAGGAGGGGAGGGAGGGGTGCGCTGCCCCCCACCCCCCGAACACCGCGGGGACCCGCGGCGGCGGACCTCCGCTCCCAAGGCCGCCGGCACCGCTGCAGCACCGCTGCCCCGCCCGTCGAGCCGAGATCCGGGGAGGGTCCGGATCCACCCTCCCCGAGCCGCCCTCTCCACCCAAAGGCCGACCGTAGGCGGCGGATCCGGGCAGCCGGCGCGGATCCGGCCACCGCAGCCCCGCTCGGTGCCAAGGACCGATGGCGCCGGCGCGGCGGCCGTGGCCATGCTCCTCTCCCCGACGCCCGGTCTGGAGCACCGCTTCGGGGAAGAAAGGCCCCGCCGCCATCCCCGCGCCGCGGCGCGCCGGCGGCCGTGCTGCGCGCTTCAGGCGGCGGCGAGGTGGTGGCCGGGTGGAAGGGCTGGCGGCGCCGCCTCCTAGGGTTTCGCCCGTCGCCGCCCGCCAGCGTGGAGCAGGCTGTTTTTCCTGTCCTCCAGGCACAGAGGTAGCCACCTCTGAGCTGTAAGCGCAATCTGGTAAGGAAGCATGTCTATGCAATGGTTGTAATAATCCAAAGTGATGAGCCTGTCACTTGGCAGTCTGTACCTCACTTTGTCGAGGAGCCGATGTTCTAGCTGACTGTTCTCATCAGTGTTTTGCATGTGTCCATAGACGGAAGAAGAAGATGCTTCTAACGCTTCTAACTGTTGAGCTACCGCGGTTGGGCCTATTGGGCCATGTCCGCGTGATGAAAAGCCCATGCCGAAGGTGAGGCCCTCGCCCTCCTCGCACAAGACCCACCACTGGCCTTTCTATCCGCTACCCTACCCTAGAGCAGGGCCTGCTGGTCCGGTGCATATAAGCAACGCGAGTACGTAGGCCTCACGCGTCAAGGTGAGAGCTCTTCTTCGTTCCGATCCAAACACCTAGCTAGTCCGGCGAGGCAGCGCCGCCGCCGGATGATGACGATGGGAATCGGCGACGAGGCCGACGGTGGTAACTTTTTTGTGGCTGATGAACGGTAAATTATCCGATCCGGCACTTCGTCGCTGTCAAATTTACTCTCTCTTCCTCCTGGCCCCTAATTATGCAGCAAGCAAGCAGCAGCGCAAGTCGGGGCCGACGGAGGCGCCGGCGCAGATCACCACGATGGATTCCGCCTCGGCCGTGGTCGAGTTCAAAGTAAACTACCAGCAAGCCAGGAAGCTCGCCGCTGGCAAGGCCATCCACTCAGACGCTTTCTCCGCCGGCGGGTACATGTGGAGGATAGACTTCAAACTGAAAGAGGGGGAGACATTTATCTTGTCTCTTGAAATTCTGAGCAAGTCCAGCGTCAAGGCCGTCTTCGAGGTGCTCCACACAGACAAGGATTATGGACTACCAGTTTTGCTTGGTTCGTTGATGATCAGGAAATTTCAGAAGGACGCCAGCCTTATTTGGAAAATCAGTTCGTCGCCGAGTTACACCGAAAAACTGGACAAATACGTGATTGACGGATACATCAAGTTTCTATGCACTATCAGGGTGTTACCTGACAATCCAATTCCTGTGCCGCCTTCGGACATTGTCAAACATCTCGGCGCCCTCCTGGATACCACCGACGGGACCGATGTGGCGTTCACCGTTGACGGTGAGACGTTCCATGCACATCGGGCTGTTCTTGCTGCCCGCTCTCCGGTCTTCCGGGCCGAGCTCCTGGGTTCCATGGCTGAGGCCACAATGCCACACATCACTCTACAAGACATCACTCCTGCAACGTTCAAGGTCATGCTTCGGTTCATGTACACTGATGTTTTCCCAGGAGATGACGAGCTGGGGATGCTCCAACCGAGACGTTAGAACGCTTACTTGCTGCAGCTGATCGGTATGCATTGGACCGGCTGAAACTTCTCTGTGCCAGAAATTGTGGGACAGTGTGTCCGTGGATACTGTTGCTACAACATTAGCTTGCGCTGAAATGTACAGTTGCCCGGAGTTGAAGCAGAGGTGCATGGGCTTTTTGCAGTGGAGAAAAACTTCAAGGATGCCGTGTTGACTGATGGTTATGTTAAGTTGGTGCAGTTGTTCCCCTCCATTGTCCATGAGCTGCGACACAGTGTCAAGAAATGATGTAGTGGGAGAGTCAACTTGATTTATATATATAGTTCAACCGTCCAGCAAGTACTGTGTTAAGATAATTTTTAATTAATGAGCACTTGGCTACAATCAAATGAATCAATCTAATACATTTCAAGCATGTTTGATTAGAAAAAAAAAAGGTCCTTTTTGTTTGTTTATGTTACAACTGCAAATATGTGGAGATTGGTCATAATTACTAATATCCTATATGTGTTATTTTTTTTTTTTATAAAATTTCTTTAGTTTATTTCATTGGCCCTTTTTTGAAAGCGCACACTTGTGCACGTATTGTATTTAAGGGAAGTTAAAATTTTACACGTTATGCGCTTTAGCCAAAACATTTGACCACTGCGCACAAAAATACACATGCAAACGCCGCCGTCTTAAACGGCGGTGCAGGACCGGTGTAACTTAAAAGGAAACTAATTTGCGACCGGTAGAAGAGACAGCCTGTTGCTGGGCCTGTTGCACCGCCTCCGGGAGAAACGCCAGATCTCCGAAGCCAGCTGCTGCCTCCTCCTTGATGTGGATTACAAGTTGTGCCGGCGTTCCGAGGATGTTGTCGAAGGTCCTTCGGTTCCTCTCTTTCCATAGTTCCCAGGAAACCAAGAGGAATAGGGAGTCGAGTCCCTTCCTGAACAGCTTGGTCACTTGGCGCCTGGAGGTGAGCCACCATGTACAATACCATTTTGTTGGCCCTCATACTAGAATGCCCTCTTGTTGGTTGTGACACCCTCTCCTGAAGGTGGTTTAAGTTCTAGACGCGTTTACACTTGTGCTTGCTATCTACCGTTCCACGGTTTTCCTCGCTCACAACTTTCACTACTACTGAATTGATTTTGCAAGGTGGTCGAATTTTATTTTCCGTGGCGGGCATTTGAGAAACCGCCACGGAAAATAGGTTGATTTACCGTGGCGGTTTTTTTTAATTAACCGTGGCGGTTTTTAAAACCGCCATGGTAAATATATTTACTGTGGCGGTTTTTTTAATTTGCCCGCCATGGAAAATCGAGGCCCAAACAGCCCATTTCCAGCCCAATAATTGGCCCGTTAAGACGTTCACATATATATATACACTACCTCAAACCCTAACACTCCCTCCTCACTCTCTCACCCCCTCCCCGCCCGGCCTCCACTTCCCTCCTCCCTTCTCCCCGTCCGACTCTTCTCTCCTCTCTCCCTTCCTCTTCACTCCCACGGCCGCCCGACGCCTCTCCCTTCCTCTCACTCCCCGGTGGCGCTGGATGACCCGCGGCCGGCCGGCGGCGGCGCGTGGAAGTCGGACGGCGGCCGGATCCGGCGCGTGAGGGCGGGGGCGGTCGGATGCAGCGCGTGAAGGCTCCTCCGGCGGGCTCCTCCTCTTTCCCAGAGCATGGCGCCGACGGGCTCCTCCTCTTCCCCGAGCATGGCTCCATCCCCCCCGAAGGCGGACGGCGGCGGGAGGGCTGGCACCGGGCGGCGGCGCGGTACCTCGAGGTCCTCCCAATGCAGGCCCGCCCGGATCCGCCCTTTGGCGAGCCAATCCAGCCGGGCAAAGCGGATCCGGCCGGTGGCGAGCATGGCGCCGGGCTGCGGCTGCGCTGACGGGACATGAAACCCTAACAGGCTCGGCGCCCCAGATCTGGGCCCATTAGGGTTTCAGATTGATTTTCCTTTTTTTTTTTTTTTTATTCATTAACCGTGGCGGGCATTTTGTCGCCCGAAAATACCGCCACGGGCGGTGGGTCACGGAAAATAGGCGATTTTCCGTGGCGGATAAAAAATGCCCGCCACGGAAAATGTTTTTTTGTCCGCCACGGTTAATCGTTTATGTAATAGTGTTTATCTTTGCAAAAAAAATTTACTTAAATCCAATCCTTTGTTAATGCGGGAGTGGAGAATGTCACACATGAATGAGCTAGTTCATGAGCACATGTATGAATCACATGCATATATTGTCTTTGATAGTTGCCAGTGAAAGTCTTGTGCGCAAGTCTTATTCAAGGGCCTTTGCTTGCTCTAGTTTTCGGCTTGTTGTGGTTATAAAATGAAGACCAGAATTAAGGAGATCATGATTAGGGGCGTGTTTGGAACTACAGAGCAGTACTACGACCATGGTTTCCAGCACGCCGCATGAAAAACGCGGATTCTAGTCATTCTCATCGTGCTCTCGTGCGGTAAAAAGAATCATCAATAATGCATCTTATACTATATGTAAAAGTGAAAAAAAAGGAATATATGGAAGTTTCAAAATCATATGTCAGTTTTTTTCTGGTTCTGCCTGTTACATGGCGTCTCTGCTCCATATGTACGTTGAAGCGTGCTCGCTCCATCATCACAAAATAATAATTACATATCTTTATTTTACCCTGAACAAGATTTACAAAATATATAATACCCAATATATTTACTAAAAAAATTACATTATTAATGTTATAAAAATTTACCACGTATATTAAAAATATTATTTTTATCCATATTCATATTAAAAATATTTTTTAAAAAAAACGAGATGTATTTTGAGACGGTATCGTTCAAGTCGAAATACAAACTCTACCACAACATGGGCCAATTTCGGCCACTTAAGCCGCCTCACACACGATCACTGGCCTGCTTACCACAGCCCTAGACCCTGCCTCCCTTCCTGAATCCCGACGGCGGCTTTGCCTGCGCTTGCGCTCGAGTGCTAGCGCCGCCCCCTGCTAGACGGCAACGCCGCCTTCCTAGACGGCGACGCCGCCGCACCGTTTGTTCTGATCCCGACGCCTTCCTGCTGGCGCCCCACGACTCGGCCGTCAACGGACTCCCCGTCCTCCATCGCGGGCTGCGCAGCCGAGGCGCCCGTCGGCGAACAGCGCCGCTGTGCGCCAGTGGCTGGGCGGCCGCAGTTGCCGCTCGCCGCATCTGCAAGACTGTATCTCCGGTGAGTGAAATGAGTACTGAGACGCTAGACTAGATGGTTGCACATGGTTGAATTTGGTGATTGACGTCTCGTGATTGACTGATTGTGAAATGTGAATGAGTAGTTGAAGACTGCGACGATGGTTTCCATATGCCTGAAATTGGTGATTGGCTGGTTGTGAAATTTGAACTTATGATTCAGCATATTATCTGCATATAATAGGGCCTGAGGACTGCTCACTTACGGAGTATGATGAGCGATTTATTTATTCGGCATTTCTTTAATATCTGCATATTTATGCAAGGCATTTATCTTGTGTTTGAACAATTTATATTGCCATTTATGGTATTATGAGATGTTATAGATATTTATATCTTTCTTTAACCCTCACCACTCTTCATATCTTGGCTTTGCTACGGATCGGATTGGCTTCACTGCCTAGCTCTGGCAACACCCTTTGCTGGACGCCCTTCTGGAGTCAAAACCTAGCTACTGAGTTGGGAGATCCAGTGGCACTGGCACCACAGGATGACTGGAGTCGGTGATGAGGCTGGCGATGGTAACTTTCCTGCCTGATGAATGGTAAATTGTCTGGTACTTCGCTGTCAAATTTACTCTTGTTCGATCTCCTGACCCTAATTGTGCAGCAAGCAACCGGCAGAGAACATCAAAGCCGACAGAAACGCCAGTGCAGACTACTAAGATGGATTCTTCCTCGGCTGTCGTTGAGTTCAAAGTAGACTACAAGCAAGCCATGCACCACGCCGCCAGCAAGACCTTGATCCACTCCGATGCCTTCTCCGCTGGTGGGTACCTGTGGAGGATAAACTTCGACCCATTTGGAATGATGATGCCAGAAAAAAGCCGTCAATATCTTTTAGTTTTACTCCAGCTTTTGAGCAAGTCCCGCAGCGTTAAGGCCATCTTCGAGGTGCTCCTTATAGACAAGGACTATGGGCAACCAGTTTTGTTCAAGCAATCAATGACATCTTATGGTCGTGTGCTTTTCATGAGTTCACCAAGTATCCTGAATCTGGTCAACAAATGCATGGAGGACGGGCACATGAATTTTCTATGCACCATCAGGGTGTTAACTGACAAGGGTATTCCTGTGCCGCCTTCAGACATTGCAAAACATCTTGTCACCCTCCTGGATACAGCTGATGGGACAGACGTGGCATTCACCATTGACAGTGAGACATTCCATGCACATCGAGCTGTGCTTGCTGCCCGCTCTCCGGTCTTCCGGGCCGAGCTCCTGGGCTCCATGGCTGAGGCCACAATGCCACACATCACTCTACATGACATCGCACCTGCAACGTTCAAGGTCATGCTTCGGTTCATGTACACTGATGCTTTGCCGGGAGACGACGAGCTTGGGGATGCTCCAACCGAGACGTTAGAACGTTTGCTTGCAGCAGCTGATCGATATGCATTGGACCGGCTGAAACTTCTCTGTGCCCAGAAACTGTGGGACAATGTGTCCGTGGATACAGTTGCTACAACATTAGCTTGTGCTGAAATGTACAGCTGCCCGGAGTTGAAGCAGAGGTGCATGGGCTTTTTTGCAGTGGAGAAAAACTTCAAGGATGCAGTGTTGACTGAGGGTTTTGTTAAGTTGGTGCAGCTGTTCCCATCCATTATCCTTGAGCTGCGAGAATGTGTGAAGAAATGATGTGGTGGGAGACATCTTGATGTATATATAGTTCAACCGTCCAAGCACTATGTTCAGACTATTTCTGTACGTGACTAATCTCATGTTAATTAGGAAGAAAATCTTTCGTGTTTGTGTTTTAAGTGCAGATATTTGAGCATTGCCTATAATTACTAGTTTCATATCTGTGTTTCTTTGTTGGAGGCACTCAAAAAAAAAAAAAGTCCTGTCCCCGTCTCCCTCTCCTGAAGGTGTGTTAAGCTAGACGTTTACACTTGTGCTTGCTACCTACCTGTCCTACCATGAACTGTCCGGAACCTTTTGGCTTGCTGCTAACAAATTTACCTTTGCAAGCTTCTTCTTCTTCTTCTTCTTTTTTTTTTTTTTGCTTAAATTAATTCATTTGTTGATGTGGCAGAGGAAATAAAACCACACATGAATGAGCTAGTTCATGTGTGCTCAAGCTTGTTTGCTCTTTGCAAGCTAGTGTATTGTCATTGATACCTGCTAATGAAAACTTTATTTTCGCTAGTCTTATTGAAGGGCTTTTGTTTTCTCTAGCTTTCTGCTTATTGCAGTTATATAAAACGAAGACCAGAAGCAGATCATGCTTATCGCATGCCCGACTGGCGATGCTTACTGTTGCTTTCCATTGATTGACTTCTTTATAGAGTTGGTCAATGATGATGTGCATTGGCTTGATCTTGGTAGCTCTACATCCAAGGGGTGGGCAGCTTCTTGTACTCTATATGTAATAATTTTGCACCTACGCTTCTCCAAAATAAGATGTTGGAGGTGGAACATTTGTCCATTATCCAATACTAAGTTATTTCAGGTTGTTTTTCCCCAAAGCAAGACCACCTTTACCCTAATGATGGATGTGCATAGAATGTCCTAACATCTTGAATCCTATAGATGGAAAAGAAAAGAAACTGCAAGATGGAATGCTTGGATGGAGGATAGGAAAAACACACGAAATTGACGAGGGAGAGTGACACAAAGGAAACTATCCATGAACTTGAACCTCTTGTTGAAACTCCTCTAAATTTCCTATGAAAGAACACTGGCCTAGACCTGCTTTATCTGTTGCCATCCCCTGTTTTACTTGGTTTTTATGTTTTTTTCCCATATATTCAATAATTCTTTTCAGTTGTATTTGATTCCCAATTCAAATATGAATTCCCTGACGCCGTCCGCGCGCGCCACAGTTCGCGCCCGACGCGTCTGCGTCCGCCCTGCTATGCATCTTGTCGCTCGTACGGGCGTCCAATTCATCAGAGTCTACTTCCAAATCTGTTCTGGCTTGGCGGATCAAGCTGGAATTCATTCATACAACTGCTCTGTAAACACATATACATGCCCAGGTTTAATTTGGTCTGGACTCTGGAGCGATCGATCTTCTTCCGATCCAAACACCTAGTCCGACTTGCTGGCGGCGCCGCGGCATGAACGCGATGGGACTCGTCGGCGACGAGGCTGCAGCAATATGCCAGCGGCAGCCTCAGCAGATGACCATGCTGGACAGCGCGTCAGCCGTGGTGGTATTCAAAGTGGACTACGAGCAAGCGAGACGCCTCCCCACGGGCAAGGCCGTGCACTCGGACGCGATCCCGGCGGGCGGCCACACGTGGCGGATCAACTTCTACCCGGGCGGGATGAGGGCGACCACGGACACGAGCCGCCCCTACGACCGCCACTGCATCGCCCTGGAGCTCCTGACGAGCGACAAGGTCGTCGGCGCCGGCGTCGCCGCCGTGTTCGACGCGATGGTGCTGGACGACCAGGGCCAGCCGGCTCTCACCTCCGTGCGGCGGACCGGCAAGATGAAGAACAACTTCCACGGCACCTTCGCGTGGCTCTTCGGCCCCGACGGTGTTCCGGCCGAGGAGTTCGTCGACAAGTACGTGACGGCGCGTGGGTACATCGAGTTCCGGTGCACCATCAGGGTGCTCGACGATGACGACGGCCCTATGATCCCCGTGCCGCCGCCGGGCATCGCCACGCACCTCGGCGCGCTCCTGGACACGGCGGACGGCGCCGACGTGTCCTTCACCGTCGACGGCGAGACGTTCCGCGCGCACCGGGCCGTGGTCGCTGCGCGCTCGCCGGTGCTCCGGGCGGAGATCGAGCGTTGTTGTTGTTCCGTGGCCGACGACCTTGCGACGACGACGACGATGCCATCCGTCGCTCTGCATGACATCGCTGCTGCCACGTTCAAGGACGTGCTTCGGTTCATATACACCGATACTTTAACTAGAGGAGACGAAGGCCATGACGACGACGAAGATGCTGGAAGCTCTTGGATGCTTGGGTTCATGTACACCGATACCTTAGCTAGAGGAGACGAAGCAGCAGGTCATGACGGCGATCTTGCTGGGGGCTCTTCCCGGACCAAGATGCTCAAGTGTTTGCTTGCTGCGGCTGATCGGTACGCGTTGGACCGGCTGAAGCTCTTGTGTGCTCAGAAACTGTGGGACAATGTGTCGACGAATACAGTTGCCACTACGTTGGCGTGCGCTCAGATGTACAGCTGCCCGGAGTTGAAGGACAAGTGCATTGGGTTCTTTGCCAAGGAGAGTAATTTCAAGAAGGCCGTGTTAACCGAAGGTTTTGTGGAATTGGTGCAGCAGTTCCCATCCATAATCATTGAGCTCCGAGACAATGTTGGCACATGATGATGCAGAGTTTGTTACTATGAGATATATATAGTTCATCAAGCGGTTCAAGGAGATATAGTGTTAGTATGCGCCGTTCACATTTTATTTTCTGTTAGTGAGCTGACTGCAATCTCTCTTACATTTTAAAGCATGTTATTGGAATAAAAGGTTTGCTTCTTTCTTAAGTATGTTTCAATCCAAATATATGGTGATTGCTGCTTAGCTCTAGTGCAAATATGTGGATATTATACTCACTGTTACCATAATATTTATGTTTCATTAACTCATTGGTTCTCTTGCCCCTGTCGTCCTCTGTCATGTAGATGGGCTAAGCAGTAAGGATTGAATTCTTTTGAGATGTTTACACTCTTGCTTGGTACTACTATCAACCATCTTTAGTCTTACATTCGTTTCATGAATGCTATCTATTTGATCCATAGAGGTCCTGTTGTGGGGACTACAATTATGCAAGGTTTCACTGATTATTTGCTTCAGCTTGGTGTTACTGAAATTAATTGCGTCCCTGACTCCTTGATGTGCTTTGCAAGGGGTAGAGATAGAGTAGTGGCAGGTTTATGCAAACCTGAAGCTTAATCTTCAGATTGGTGGACCACTATGGGTGTGTGTGGGTGTGTGTGGATTATTTGTTGCAGGAGACTCTGCATCTGAATTTGACTGTTGCAATGATGGGACCATTCATAAAACATTTTCAGCCTTCAATACTTGTATAATAACTGTACTAGAGGTGAATATGATTCCTCCAGCTCAGACAATTTGGTTGAACTAGCAGTCTAGCACACCATATACTTGACAGCCCCCACGTCTCCTTACACGCTGTGCACTGTGCTCGCTGCCAGAGTAGTGAGTAGGTCCTCTTATCATAGAACTTTTACAGAAATCAAATTACTTTTACTCAAAAATGCATGATACATTTTTATAGCAGAAAAAAAAGGAATGCATGATAACTCCCGCGTTCGAAACGGGCCGGCCTAACCTCAGTCCATGGAGGAACTTTTTTGGGCTCAATGGTAATTAAGGCTACAAAGTAGCGGACTACCTCGTGGGCCTACCGTTGGTCTCCACAAGCCCATTTCCGCTCATTCACCATAATTTGGGCCGCACAGCCCACAGAGCAGTCAGCAGCTCCGACCTCCGGTTTGCTATCCATCCCTCTCCGCGACGGCACGGCTCCCCCGCCGCCGTGACGCAAGGCGAGACCTAGGGCAAGGCGGCTGCGTGTACGGGCGAACATTAGGCGTTTCCTCCCGAGGAGGCGAGGAGGATTCCCCTCTCCGCTCCGGCAAATCAAAGCAGGTGTGCGTGCGCGCGAGCGCCACTGGAGCAAAGGGGCCCGTTGATCAGCTGGCGGCGTCTCATCTCCGGCCGTCACCACCAGACCACTCCCACCAGCAGCGCAAGCACCTCCGTGTGCAGAAAGTGAGTGCCTCCCTGTTCGGTTCCTGCATAATACTCTGTGCATTGGTCTCGTGTTTATGAAAATTCTGTGTAAGGGCTAATCAAGTATTACAACATGTAACTTTACCATTATTTGTGCCCCAAATTATTCAGTGAACAAGAAAAGCCGTGCGGCAGGGCCGGAGGCGCGGACCACCATGCTTAATTCCGCCACCGCCGCGGTCGCCGTTGAGTTCAAAGTGAACTATGAACAAACCAAGAACCTCGCTCCAGGGAAGGCGGTCCACTCTGACGCCTTCTCGGCCGGTGGGCACATGTGGAGGATAAACTGGTACCCTCGTGGGCTCAATGTCGAATGCAGCATGAAGGGTGTCGGTATGATGATTGAGTTCATGGACAAATCTGGGAGTGCTGAGGCCATGGTTGCGGTCTCCATGATGAAGCGCGAGAAATCATCTTCGGTTGTAACATCAAGGTGGTCATTCTTCGATGTCTTTGAAGAGGACGCTGACGAGTGCGGGTCGTATTGTCTGTTGGAAAACAACGACCTGTTAAATTATGTGATTGACGGACACATCACTGTCTATTGCACCATCATGGTATTACATGACAGCTCTTCTATTCCTGCGCCACCTTCGGACATTGGAAAACATCTTGGCTCATTGCTTGATAGCACGGATGGAGCAGATGTGTCATTCACGGTTGATGGAGAGACATTCCATGCACATAGATCCGTGCTTGCTGCCCGCTCACCGATCTTCAGAGCAGAGCTACTTGGTTCGATGTCCGAGGCTTCAATGTCATCCATCGCCCTACATGACATTGCCCCTGCAACATTCAGAATCATGCTCAGGTTTATGTACACAGATGCCTTTCCAGGAGCTGATGAGCTTGGGGACTCTCCTACCGAGATGTTTAAGCATCTGCTTGCTGCTGCTGACAGGTATTTATTGGACCGACTGAAGCATATGTGTGCCCAAAAGCTGTGGGAAAATGTCTCAGTTGATACAGTTGGCGATGCTTTAGCTTGTGCCGAGATCTACAGTTGTCCTGAACTGAGGAGCAAGTGCATTGAATTTGTTGTGGCTGAGGAAAATTTCAAGAAGGCTGTATTAACAGAAAGCTTCATGCAGTTGGGGCTGAAGTTCCCATCTATTATCGCTGAGGTGCGAGAGAGAGTTGGTACATGACATAGTTGAGGCACTGGCAGTGTTGTATCTACTTCAGATGCATAGCTTGAGTTATTGTGGTGAGTACCATCTGATATATTTCATGCATATAAGAACATGACTGCAGTGCCTTTTTAGTTAACTGGGAACTTGACCTTAAACTCACCTTTTGTGGCATTGGACTCGCCTTCTACCCAGTGATAAAAAGTCTTGCAAGGTAGCTGCTACCGGCTATTGGCACACTAGTCAGATGTAATTATATGGGGGTTATGGTAGCTTAGTTGTGGCCTAGAAGTTTTTTTCACCTTTCTTATATCTTCTATATATTCTATCCACTGTAGTGTAATTCTTCTCTTTTCGCAGTTCTTTTCTAACCTGAAGCCTGGTTACCTTTGAAGCTTATATATGAGGAATTATTTACTTTTGCTATGCTACCATTTGCAGTTTTCAATCTTAGCTCCGTTAGTGAGTATTTTCCATCTGATATTTTTCAACTTGAGTCGGTTTTGGCGGTGGCTGACTGGTGTCCATTTGAACTGTTGAAACCCATATGTGCCCTAAAGTTATGGGACAATTTGTCGATGGATAAAGTTTTTGATTACTTAGGTTGTGTTGGGATATACAGTTGTCCAGAACTTATGAGCTTGTACACTAACTTTATGTGGCTGAGAAAAATTTCAAGAACGCCGTGTTAAACAGAGGGTTTCGTTCAATTGGTGGCTTGGTGCACAAGTTCCCATCTAGAGCAAATTGGGCCTTGGCCCTAAAAAAAAAAAACTTGCCCTTAGGTTTTGGCTCTATTTCTGTCGAACTTTGGTATTTGGCCCTGAATTGAATTTCGTTTGGGAATTTGGCCCTTCTGTCAGTTTTGTTGGTTGACGGTATTTATAACAATGTAAAATGATCTTTTTTACCTGGAGAGCGAAATGAAACATTTCTGCAACGTGCGATATAGTTGTACAGTATAATATTTTATTGATTTTTGGAAGATGAATGACAATAAACATTAAAATCAATGATAATAGGCACCCTGAGATACATGTACAACTATATTGTACATGGTAGAAATGTTTCATTTCACTCTAGGGGTAAAAAGGTCATTTTGTCTCGCAGTTAACACCGTCAACTAGCAAAACTAACGGAAGGGCCAAATTCCCAAACAAAAAATGATTCAGAGCCTAATATCAAAGTTCAACAGAAATAGAGCCAAGAAACTAAGGACAAGTTTTCTTAGGGAAATACATAACAGAGCATTGATGAGTAGTTCATATATAGGTTTTCAAATTTTCGGTCATAGCCCAGTCATTATGGTGTTGTTTTGGTGAGTGCTCTTTCGTATGTTTCTAGCGTATATCAGTATATGGACCGTAAATGCGTGGATTGTGTTATGAAATGGGGTCTTTCATCTGTGAACTCGCCTTCTAAATGCATGGAACGTGGATGCCATTTGGAGACATTTCTTTGGACCTCTATTCCAAATTTCCAATCTAATCCATATGATGAATGCATTATACCTTTATAGACATCAAAGCTATCACTGATATGCGACTGCTCGTGGGAGGCTTTGACGCGACCATGGACCTCAACCTCGCCAGTTTGGAGGAGGAAGGCGCCTCAGTGCACCGCTAGTTCCTCGCGGCAACTTGTTTGTGTCGCAAGTTTGTTGCAATATAATCCTAGTACTTTAGTTCCCAGTAGTTTGTAGGTTTATGAGCGGTAATTTTGGTTATCTTTCATATTGGTTGTACTAAAAAAAACTCTGTCTGCTTAATAAAAAACGTGCTTCGGTGTGATCATGAAAAAAAAAATCCATTAGCCCACAGGCCCAGGCCCGCGCTTGCGACGACTTGTCCCCTCAAGCCGCAAGGTCTCCAGAACCCTCCGTCTTCTCCCAAAACCGCGAAACGAGCCCCTAGGTGAGCACACCGAGACGACGATCGGCGGCGGGCGGAGGCAGTAGCTTGCCGCGGATTTGTAGCGGAACTCCCGAGAGCAGCCACAAGATTACTCCGGCAACGGCTCGCGATAGGAGGGAGGATTGGAATCTTTGGATTGTGAGTACACACGTGTTCTTTTCTTCCGGATAAATATTTGCTTCTGCATCTAGGATGTTGATTCGTGGAAATTAATTTAATGCTAGGAAAAATTGTGTGCCAAGATGCTGCTGCCCGCTGGTTTCCTCGAGTTCAAATTTGACCTCTCAAAGATGAAGAACCTCCCCATTGGGCATGTAATCAAATCCGAGGTCTTCTCTGCCGGAGGTCACCTCTGAATGTCCACTGCTACCCGCGCGGGGCAAACCAGCCGCACAATAGTGGCGAGTATGTCTCGATCTATCTCGTGCTGGTCTCCAACTCTGAGAATAATGTCGAGGCCTTCTTCGAAGTCTTCCTGCTAAACATAGAAGGCTCACCATCCCTCAAATCATTGAGGTGTTTGCGCGTTTTCAAGCCCAACATTCCAATCGGGTGTTCTCACTTCGTGAAGCGAAGTGATCCTGAGTTGTCCATGTCCATGTTCTTAACTAATGGCATCATCAGATTTATATGTGGGGTCATAGTTGTTCCTGGTGACCACACTCCCATGCCCGCCTGAGATTGGGATCCATCTCGGAGGCTTACTGGATTCTGCTGTTGGGTCAGATGTGTCACTCGTTGTCGATGGCGAGACCTTTCCTGCTCATCGGGCTGTGCTTGCAGCTCGCTCACCGGTCTTCAAAGCAGAGCTCTTTGGCTCAATGGCAGATGCCACTAGCTCAAGTGTCTCATTGCACGACATTGAGCCTGCGGCATTTAAAGTCATGCTACGGTTCATGTACACTGATTCCTTTCCTGCAGACGAAGAGTTTGGCGACTCTTATCACTGATATGCTGAAGCATCTGCTTGCTGCGGCTGACCGGTACACCCTGGACCGGCTGAAGCTCATCTGTTCTCGGAAATTGTTTGGACATATCACGGTCGATACGGTTAGTTCTATTCTAGTATTTGCCGAGACATACAATTGTCAAGAGTTGAAGAACAGATGCTTGGGTTTCTTGGCTGTGGAGAAAAATTTCAAGGAGGCAGTGTTTTCAGATGGTTTTGTGATCTTGCTGCAGAAATATCCATCCCTTACTGCTGAGCTAAGACAAAGGGTTACCCAGAAATCTTAAATCTCAATGTCTATACTTTTTTTTTTTGAGAACACGCCGTTGCGTGTTTTTCATTAAGCAGAATAAAGTTCAAACAACAAAGATGCCACGGTAACCAAAGTTACCGAGGCGGAACCTAACAACTACTGGATACAATAACAGGGATTACATTAGGACTAGTTTGCGACAAGACGACCCGCCGAAGGCATGGCTAGGCGACTTCCTCAGCGAGGCCATCGGTGTTGAGGTCCAAGGCGGAGAGGTCAAGCTGCTCCTCAAGAAGCATCTCGAAACGACGCCGCTTAGCCGGGCGGCATACCACCCCCTGAAGACGGCCTTGACCATCTCCCTCTACGGCAATCGGGGCCTCCCCTTCGGGCACTTCCTCGCCCAACTTCCGAAGCAAGAGCTTCTGAGCCTGCAAGGTCACATTAGCAGCCCTTGGTCGCGACTTGATACGGTCACTACGACGCAGCGTATGCGTGGAGGCTGGAGGCGCGATCCGAAGACGCTGGCCCGCTTTGATAAGGGGCGATGCAAGTGGCACGCACACCAAATCTCGATCTCTTGCTGCCGGGACGCCAAGGTCAGCGAGGCGGTGGGAGCATCGTCTCTTCGAAGACACCGGAGGCGGTTCGATGGAGCAACAGGCACATCCCGCATCGATGGGGCTTCCTCGGTCGGGCGACGGGCCGAGAGGGCGCGTACTCCGGCCGCCCGGGCCCGTCAGCCCCGCCTCGGGCGCCGAACTCCTCAGCATCCCCCAAAGGTGATGGGTGCCCGGTCGACACTTCCACGTGCTCGAAAGAGGTGGACTGAAGCGCGGCGCTGGAGGCCGTGAGCTCGTCGAGCATCGGGTCAGCCCAGGGTGGAGGTACCACGCCCCCGCAAGGCCCGAGCACAAGCGGGTCGGTGTCGATGTAGGCAGGGGTCGTGGTGGTGGCTTCCTTTGGTGGTGGGCGACGATGGTGTGGGCGGTGACGTCGGTCATCCGGTGTCGGCATGGTGTGGCGGCGTCCGCAGGGAGGGCATCTCGCTTCCTTGTTCGAGGCCCGCGGGACGGCGGGCGGTGAGCCTTGCTTGCACGCCGGAGAGCGGCCACGAGTGCATGCCCTCGCCACGATGGCGAGCCCCGACAAAGCCGAAAGGCAACACGCCGGGAGTGGCGGTGGGCGGCGACGTGGTCGCGGCGCTAGGCGATTGAAGCGAGCCCCACCAGCTCCCGCGGGGACGGGCGGCGACGCCGTGGCGGGCGCATCGGGCCGGGCGACCGAGGCGACGACGACGACGCACGACAGCCGGAACCCATCGGCGTCAACGTTGGGCTGCCGGGACATGTCCTCGGGCCCAAACGAAGAGGCGGCTGATCCTCGGTGCCGGCTGCGACCAAAGGCGGTGTCGCGCCGCACCAGCTGCCGCCGCCGAGACGGAGTTGTCGCCCCAACGGGCGCACCGCGCCTTACGCCGGGCGACGCCTCCTCCTCCCCGCAGGAGTCCGGGCGTAGTGCGCCCTCCATCGCGCCTTAGCCCCGCACGGGGCTGCGCCGGGCGGAGGGGAGGTGGCTCGCAGAGCTTTGCGGGCGGCATCAAGGTACGACGGACGGGCGGAAGCCGGGACAAGCTCTCGTCATCACAACCAGAGGCGCGGGGGTCCTCCCAACGCTGGAACTTGCCCCCCTACCGGACGACCGCGGAGCGGGGAGAAGGGAGTGGCATGCGGGGAGAGGGAGGACGGCAAGCGCGTGCTCGAGCGCACTCCTCCTTCCCGCCATCCCCGCACCCATCTTCGTGTCGTCGTCGAGGTCCTCGACGGTGCCCTCGGCCCACCAGGTGCGGCCCCACCGGGAGGCTCGACGACGGGGGGCGGAGGTCCGGGGGTTCCGGCCGGCCCCACCGGAGTTGCGTAACCTCCCCGGACTTGGGCGCAGCCGTGGCAGCCGACGTGGGGAGTGGCCGAGCGACGGTGGAGGTCGACGGCCGCAGGCCCGGCAGCAGGAGGTCCATCCCGCCCCTCCACGGGCGCGAGTCGACGCCGTGGGCGGGTGGAGCGCGATGGTCGGGACGACGAGGGGGCCGCCAGCCCGGGCGCTGGGGGGGCGGCCTCGTCGGATCCCGCCCGGCGAGCCGGATCTGCCCGTAGCGGCGACGGAGGGAGGAGCGGTCGGCGACGGCGGGCAACGGCTGCGGCGGCGCTGGCGGACGGACCGCGCCCTGCGCGGGGAAGGGGCGCGGTTGGCCGGGAGCAGGTAGAGGGGGGGAGGCGGGGGAGGGGTAGGTGAGGGCCGAGGAGGGGCGGGCGCCGGGCCCTGGGAGGCCACCGGCGGCGGCGGCGAGCGGGCGGCGCCGCCAGGGAGTAACGGTCCTATCCGGTAATATTATCGCAACGTAGCTCCTCGCTGAGAATCAATGTCTATACTTCAGTTGTGCAATTATATAGATTTAGTGTGGTGAGGGATCAAGTGCCCGTTCTCAAATTTACTGTCCTACCTGAATACCTGATAAAGTTTCTGCCAAGTGAAAGTGCAGGACAACTCATGTAAATTGATGGCAACAACAGTTATTCTAAACTAGTACTCTAGACTTTTAGTTAGAATTACGGAATTACATGTTTTTACAGAAAATATGGAGTAACATAGCCCCTTGTGGTCATGTATATGTACATTCCTGAAGCAGAGTGTGTGATGGCAGCTTTCAAGTTGTTCACCATTTTATCCGTTAGTCTAGATTCCGCTATCTGTCAGTAAACAGGAGCAACTCTTTCAGTGATGTTCTACCATCATTTATTTTCAATCTTGTAGTATATACCTCCAGTATGTTCAAACTTTCAAGTTAAACTTTACTCCTTAATTCATTTGACAAATGAAATTTCAAATTGGTAACACCGAGATGTTGGTTCATAGAGCCTCTTATTGATGGCAATTTTTTTTAATCTTTGTCCCCTGTTTTTGGTGTTCCATGTTTTTCTTCATTGGAGACATTTCGGTGACCTGTTGGATTGCAATTGCAATGTCGGGTCCAATGTACTGTTTATTGTTTTTTTATGAAATGTATTCTTTATTGTGTCATTCCCTTCCCTGCTCATCAATCTTCAGAGCAGAAACCACAGTGCCATCCATCATGCGGCAGGACATTGACCCTGACACTTCGATTTATGTACACAGATGCCTTGTCTGCTGAAGATGAACTTAGGAGACTAACATAGAGATGATGCAACATCTGCTTGCCGCAGCTGACCAGTATGCATTGGACAGGTTGAAGCAAATTTGTGCGGTCAATTTATCATGGAATTTACCGGTGATGTTGTACCTTCAGTTTTAGTTTACGCTTACTGCTGAGACTATAAAAATTAAAATCCCACAGCTAAAGTGCAAGTGCATTGATTTTTTTTGTTTTGCAATGAAAAAAAAAACAAGGTGGCTGCGTTCACCGAAGGTTTTGTGATGCTGTTGTAGTAATTTTCAGTGCTAGCTGCTGAACTGAGGGGTCAATTGGGATATAGCTTGCAAAAGTAAATATTGATGTATAGAATTCAAGTGGTGAAACCATATATTTAGCATGGTGTCCTTTTTTTTTAGCATATTATTAGTGTTATTAGTCACCAGAATGTGAAGTATTGGTAAGGACCAGATGGGCTCTCATCTGTTCTGAAAAAATTATATTAACCCATACATGCAAACATCAGGTCAGGTGCTTATTTTGTGATACTTTGATTTGGTACCATTTGGGATATTCGTACTCAAGTGCTAAACTTATGATTAATACATTTCATAACTGAAACCATACCAACATCTAGATGTGACTTCTTATCCAGGGGCAGGGTAATCTGCACGCACTTTGTACTTTGCTCTTTGATCTGTACTCCTTTTGGTGTTAGTGTGGCTTAAGTTTAGGATTTGGTGATATGATATCCAAACACCTTCATGCTGGAAATGAAGTTCAGGAAAGTGAAAAACGTGCAATGGCGTGGTCTCAAAAAAAAAAAAAAGTTTAGGAAATAAAGCAGTAGAACTGAGGTGTTCAAGGAAAACACTGCTCGTTACCCAAATCCGCGGTCATCTGTCAAGCCTTTGACATGTCAAATGCTTATTAGTAGGGTAAAACCGAAGGTGAAAAAAACACACACACAAACACCTGGTTTTGCGACGTGAAGGAAATCCAATGTCTGATTTTATTAAATTGGGAAGGCACTTGGAAGGAGTACCAATGTCTGATATGGGAAGGAACTTGGGAGTCTCGGCCTACCTCGATAGATCATGAGGTCGATAATAAGACATTTTGATTGGGCTCATACCATACCTGGTGGCTAGCTAAATGTCAAGCCCACGTAGCACAAATGGGCCGGACCGGCAGAGCTCCACCAGACCACCACTTTCTCCTCCCCAATATCCGCGTAGTGGTAGTGAGCTGCAAGCCCTAGGTGAGGAGCGGCCGGGCGGCGATCGGCAGCTACCGTGAGTCCGAGGGTTCTCGGGGGCATGGCATACGCCAAACTCGCCGAAGAAGTGAGTCGGCGATCGCCCGATCGGGAACTTTTCTTTTATTTGTATCTCTCTACGTTAGGAAAGCACGAGACTACGTAGTCGGAACTCGGAGTTGGTCTAGGAACGGCGGCACTGCGAGCGGAGCGGGACTGTAAGAGCGGAAGGGAAGGACGGGTGGAAGGGAACAGGAGGTGAAAGGATAAGGGTGGTGAAAAAAAAGTGGCAGAAATTTCCTCGCTTTATTAGTATGTATGTATATGTATAGATAATAAGTAGTATTGTCTCATGGCCCACGGAGGGAAGAGTTTTGTTTGGGCTGGAAGGCGAGAGTCAGCTGTAAAATAGCTGGCTGGATCATCAGCCTCCGTCCTTTCGGTCCTCTTGTACCCAAACTCCACACCCATGGGCTGCAAGCCCATTCCACGGGTGTGCTCGATTGAAGGCGGCGCCGGCGCCACGACCCCTCTCGCTCTCTCTCGAAAGCTCTCCCCAGCTACAGGTTGATAGCGGCGAAAAAGGCGATCTGTTTTTCGCCGGCGCAGCCTGGCGGGCTCCTTTGCCTCCGATGGCCCGGGGTGTCGCGAGGTGGCAGAGACCGCTGGTCTCTTGCCGGTTGGCGTGGTAGGGTGTAGGTTAGGTCCTAGGGTTTCTAGGTTAGGGTTTCCTAGCGACGCCGGGCGAGGCGGTGGCGGCGACGTTGCGGGCGGAATAAGTCCTCTCGGACTCTTCCTAAACCCATCGGTGCTTCACTCTGGCGACGATGGCGAGTCCGTGGAGGTGGTACTCCCTGCGTGGAGTCTGTCTTCTGGAGTCCGCGTCGGTCGCTGTTCCTTCGATGCGACGGAGCAGCGGTGCTCGTTACGCGTTTTTGCTTGGGTGCGCAGGTGGCGGTGGGTGCTGTGGATGGCTGGCGAGCGGATCGACCTCGACTTCCTTCGGCGATGGTCGACGGCGAGCATCGTTCGAGATCTGCGGAGTTAGGGTGCGCCCCGGCCGATGTCCTTTCAACGACGAAATCGCCTCGGCCTTCGCGTCGGGCAGCTACCGCGGCTCACTAAAGCCAGCGCGGCGATGGAGCTTCGATAGATCGTGGCGGTGGCGGGATCTTCCGACGCCGACGGTGGAAGGGGAAAGGGGGCAGGGTCCTGTTTGTAATTTTTGGTGGGACAGCTGTCCTCTATACCCTCGAACGATATGCGTATTTGTCTTGTCTTTATACGTTTTCCTAACCTCTTAATACAGGTACGTTTTGATAAAAAGGCGGCACCGCACGGGCGGAGGTGTGTTACCGTGTGCCGCTGGAGCCATCGGCCGTCGGCAGATCTAGGCGAGGAGGGTTCCCTCCGGCAAAGGTGAAGGGAGCGTGTGTGCGATCGGAAAACCTAGGGCGACAACACAGGCGGCCGAGAATAATCATCCGGCGGCGTCTCATCTCATCGATATCCTGTTGACACTTGACAGAGAACCATCATCGATCTATCCGTGTGCGGAAAGTGAGTAGAACCCTAGAACTCCTCTCGTGCTCTCCCTTTCAGTTCCGAAGGTTTAAGAATGCATATATTCTTTTCTAGTGTGTGTGGATCGTTGCCGTTTTCAACAATTCTGTGCTACTAGCTAATAACAAGTATTATATGAGCATGACAAGTTGCAATAATTTTGTCCCCTGTGTTTTTACGTTTTAGTGAACAATCGGCAGCTCGCCAAGGCCGGAGGCGCAGACCACCATGGTTAATTCCGCCGCCGCCGAGTTCAAGGTGGATTACGAACGAACCAAGCACCTTGCTCGAGGCAAGGCCATCCACTCGAAGCCATCTCGGCCGGTGGGCACATGTGGAGGATAAACTGCTACCCTCGTGGGATTGATAGTTACTACTACACAGATTGTGCTATGTCTATGATGGTTGAGCTCATGAGCGAACCCCAAAGCGCAAGCACAAAGCGCCACGGCCCTCATTGAGGCCTTCCTGATGATAGAAGGAACACCTATTTCAAAGATGTCATTCCTTAGGTTTTTAGGTCATAGAGCAAAGTTCGGCCAAAGGGATCATACCTTCATGTCTTTCAAAGCTCTATCGATTTTGGGTGGCCTTGTTTCCTGAAGGAAAACAGTATATCAGATTATCTAGCTGACGGACAGATCACAGCCTTTTTTCCATTATGGTGTTACACGACAGGTCAATTATTGTTCCCACGCCGCCTTCGGACATCAGAGAACATCTTGGTGCATTGCTTGATAGCATGGATGGGGCAGATGTGTCATTCATGGTTGATGGAGAGACATTCCATGCACATAGAGCGGTGCTTGCTGCCCGCTCACCAGTCTTTCGAGCGGAGCTACTTGGTTCCATGTCTGAGGCTACAACGTCGTCATCCATCACCCTACATGACATCACACCTGCAGCATTTAGAATCATGCTCCGGTTTATGTACACGGATGCTTTCCCAGGAGATGATGATGAGCTTGGGGACTCTCCTACTGAGATGTTTAAGCATCTGCTTGCTGCTGCCGACAGGTATGCATTGGACCGCTTGAAGATCATATGCGTTCAAAAGCTGTGGGACAATGTCTCGGTTGATACAGTAGGTGATGTTTTAGCTTGTGCCGAGATCTACAATTGTCCTGAACTGAAGAGCAAGTGCATCGGATTTGTTGCGTCAGATAAAAATTTCAAGAAGGCAGTGTTAACAAAAAGCTTCATGCAGTTGGGGCTCAAGTTCCCATCTATTATTGATGAGGTGCAAGAGAGGGTTGGTGCATGAAATATAGTGATAAAGAAGTTTTGCAAGGTGCGTACCAACTGCCAACTTACCTTAACACACCCTTTCGTACATGACATATATAGTTGGTACATGCCATTGCTGAGGGCTAAACTTTACCTTACACACCCTTTTGCAGAATTGGACTCAACTGCTGTCAAATGACAAAGAAATTTTGCAAGGTATAGCGACTAGTACGGGCTACTGTCACACGGCCACAGTCAGATGCAATTCTGTATGGTGTTATGCTAGATTAGTTGTAGGCTTGTAGCCTAGTAGTGTTTTCCCCTCCTTTACTAGTCTTTGCCCTATTCTTTCCACAGTGATATAACTATTTTTTTCTTTTTCATAGTTCTTTTTTTGTGTCGTCAAAGCTGGGTTACTTTGAAGTTTGTGAGTTAATCTTTTGCTATGCTGCTATTTGTATTTTTGCTCTTATTAGCTCCCTGAGTACCATCGGAATCACCTTTAGGAATTTTTTTTTTTTTTGAGATTACACAGTACAACGCAGACCCTCAACACGCACGCACACTCACCCCCCTATGAACACACGCACGCAAACCCTACCCCCTATGAGCACCTTCGAAGGACGTCCCACTGGTGCCTTGCTATCGACGGGGACGCCGCCTACCACTTAATGCACAGCGCGGAAAATCCTGAAATAAATCCAGGATAAAGTGTCGCACCCAGGATTTGAACCCCGGGTGGAGCTCCCCCAACCAATGGCCTTTGCCATTGCACCGTGAGCCCCTTGACTCACCTTTAGGAATTTAATCATGTATTGATCGGTTTTCAAGCATATTGAAACTTGAAAGTAGTAGTATCGTCATGTCACAATTTTTTCTCTGCCATCATATGTAGTCTTCCATAGTTTGCACCGAAGAGTGGTGGTTTTGCATCGATTTTATTGATATCCTTGCACTACTACCTAATTGATTTTCTGTGGTGGTCATTTTTGATTTTTCGTGGCGGTTTTCAAAACCGTCACCAATGGAAGGTCACCGAAAATGGATGGATTAACCGTGGTGGTTTTGGAACTACCAAAACCGCCACGCCAAAAAAAAAAAAAGGCCAATCGAAACTCTAACGGGCCTGGGGCCTAGATCGGGCCCGTCCAAGACGCCACACGCCGCCGGGAGCTTCGCGAACCGCCGGGGTGCCACCCGTGCCAGGGTCCCAAGCGCCGCCCGGGTGAGCCGGGATCTCCGCCGCCGCCGGAGGGTGCTCGAGCTCCGTTCATTGTCTGCTGAAGATGAACTTAGGAGACTAGCATAGAGATGATGCAACATCTGCTTGCCGCAGCTGACCAGCATGCATTGGACAGGTTGAAGCAAATTTGTGCAGTCAATTTATCATGAAATTTACCGGTGATGTTGTACCTTCAGTTTTAGTTTACGCTTACTGCTGAGACTATAAAAATTAAAATCCCACAGCTAAAGTGCAAGTGCATTGATTTTTTTTTTTTTGTTTTGCAATGAAAAAAAAAACAAGGTGGCTGCGTTCACCAAAGGTTTTGTGATGCTGTTGTAAGAATTTTCAGCTAGGCTGCTAGCTGCTGAACTGAGGGGTCAATTGGGATATAGCTTGCAAAAGTAAATATCGATGTATAGAATTCAAGTGGTGAGACTATTTATTTAGCATGGTGTCCTTTTTTAGCATATTATTAGTGTTATTAGTCGCCAGAATGTGAAGTATTGGTAAGGACCAGATGGGCTTTCATCTGTTCTGAAAAATTATATTTACCCATACATGCAAACATCAGGTCAGGTGCTTATTTTGTGATACTTTGATTTGGTACCATTTGGGATATTCGTACTCAAGTGCTGAACTTATGATTAATACATTTTATACTGAAACCATACCAGCCTCTAGATGTGACGTCTTATCCAGGGGCAGGGTAATCTGCATGCACTTTGTACTTTGCTCTTTGATCTGTACTCCTTGGTGTTAGTGTGGCTTAAGTTTAGGACTTGGTGATATGATATCCAAACACCTAAATGCTTATTAGTAGGGTAAAACCGAAGGTGCAAAAACACACACAAACACCTGGTTTTGCGACGTGAAGGAAAACCAATGTCTGATTTTATTAAATTGGGAAGGAACTTGGAAGGAGTACCAATGTCTGATTTGGGAAGGAACTTGGAGTCTCGGCCTACCTCGATAGTTCGGCATGAATGAGTTTTTTTTTTTTTTTTTTTTTTTTGGCAAAGATCAATGAATGAGGTCGATAACAAGTCATTTTGATTGGGCTCATACCATACCTGGTGATGGGCTGGCTAAATGTCATGCCCACGTAGCGCAAATGGGCCGGACCGGCAGAGCTCCACCAGACCACCGCTTTCTCTACCCCAATCCTCGTAGTGGTAGCGAGCTGCAAGCCCTAGGTGAGGAGCGGCCGGCGGCGATCGGCGGCTACCAGAGTCCAGAGGGTTCTCGGGGGCACGGCATTACGGCGAACTCGCCGAATAAGCGAGCCTAAGGTAGGTTGCGGTGGCTGGAGCAGCCAACTGAGCCCTGCCCAGCGAGTAACCACCTTCGCAGCAGCAGCAGCAGGACATCGATTCGGTGCGAGTGTGCGGGTCGCCGCGTTCCCGTGCCACCTCGCGGATTTGGGAGTACTCTGGTGTGCTTTTCTTCCAGCCTTGGGATTAAGGTTTCTTAGCTTGTTGATCTTTTAGATGAATATTTGCCTGTTATTTGGTGCTGAATCGGGGTGTTGATTCTTTGAAACAGTTAGGGTGCCAAGATGCTGGGCTCTGGTTTTATCGAGCTCAAATTTAACTACTCGGAGACGAAGGACATCCCCATTGGGCACATAATCTTCTCCGAGATCTTCTCTGCGGGAGGGCACCTCTGGCGTGTCGAGTGCTACCCGCGCGGGGTAAAGGCGGAGCACAAGGGCGAGTATGTCTCGATCTTTCTCATGCTCTTCTCCAAATCAAAGAATGTCGAGGCCTTCTTCGATGTTTGCCTGCTAAACGGAGATGTCATTTCCCGGAAGAAGAAATCTATGAGGCTTGAGCATGTTTTTGAGCCCAACATCACATATGGGTGCCATCGCTTCGTGAAGCGAAGCGATCTTGAGCCGTTCTTCTTGACTACAATGGCATGGTCAGATTGATGTGTGGGGTCATAGTTCCTGGAGACCGAACTCCCATGCCACCGCCCGACATAGGGATGCATCTCGGAGGCTTACTGGATTCCGCTGTTGGGTCAGATGTGTCATTCATTGTGGATGGCGAGACCTTTCCTGCTCATCGGGCCTTGCTTGCAGCTCGCTCACCGGTCTTCAAAGCAGAGCTCTTTGGCTCAATGGCAGATGCCACTAGCTCAACTGTCACGTTGCAAGACATTGAGCCTGCAGCATTTAAAGTCATGCTTCGCTTCATGTACACCGATGTCTTTCCTGCAGACGAAGAGCTTGGGGACTCTATCACTGATATGCTGAAGCATCTACTTGCCGCGGCTGACCGGTATGCCCTGGACCGGCTGAAGCTCATCTGTTCTCGGAAATTGATTGGACATATCGCGGTCGATACAGTTGGTTCTATTTTAGTATTTGCCGAGACATACAATTGTCCAGAGTTAAAGAACAGATGCATGGATTTCTTTGCTGTGGAGAAAAATTTCAAGGAAGCAGCGTTTTCAGATGGTTTTGCTATCCTGCTGCAGAAATTTCCATCCCTTGCTGCTGAGCTGAGGAGGAGGGTTACTGGGCAATCTTAAATATCAATGTCTATACTTCAAGTGTGCAATCATAGATTTAGTGTGGTGATGGATCAAGTGCCCGTTCGCAAATGAACTGTCCTTGCAGCTGAAGTTTATACCAAGTTAAAGTGTGGACAACTCATGTAAATTGATGGAAGCAGCAGTTATTCTAAATTAGTTAACTGGTTATGCTAAATTACTACTCTAGAATTCTATTTAGGACTATGGAGTTACATGCTATTAGGGAAGTTATGGAGTAACATAGCCCTTGTGCTCATGGATATGTACAGTCCTGAAGTAGGGTGTGTGACTGCGTCGCAGCTTTCAAGTTGTCTGCTGTTTTATGCGATAATGTATATTCAGCTATGTGTAGATAGACAATGGTACTCTTGGCTGCATGAATGGTATCTAATATGTTAAGTGATTTTCCACCGTCATTTACTTTCGATCTTTTAGTACCTCTAGCATATTCATACTCGCAAGTTAAACTTTTGCTTAATTAATTCAGGTGTGCAACCATAGATTTATCCTAGATTTAGTCTGGTACCCTTTCTGAATATGTTATTTATTGTTATGAAGTACTATTTGGTGATGGAACAGAGTGGATGCTCTTAACTTAAACTACTTTTGCAGCACCTAGTGTAACTCACATGCAAATTAATGGAGATTACGCTAAGCACTATCAACTTCTATAGTTAAGTCATAATAACATAATCTAAATTTTATAAATTTCCTTGTGTTCATGGCTATATATGCCCGTTCCTGAAGTTGGGTGCGTGTGACTGTACCTTTCAAGCTGGTTACCTTCTTTTGTGCTGATATGCATTCAACTAGAGCTGTCTGATATATATTCAGTCATGTTGGCACATCATATTGTGCCATTCAGTGCATTCATACTTGATACTTCCATGCTTCACGTGTGCTTGAATCATTTTGTAGATGAACTTCCAAACTAGAGATGCTTAATTCAAGTTCTTATCAAGGGCAGTCTATAAATTCTTTGCCACCTGCTGTTGTTCCAGTTCTGCTCCATATGGCTCGAGTTGAAGACTTTAGATTCATTTCTTGGTGAAAAATGAACTCGAAGAAAGCGCTGTAACCTACAGATATGCAGAGCTTCACATTGCACCATAACTAGACTATATTAGTAATTTAGTAGAGAACTTCAGTTTATATATATGTCAACCGTATTGGAATTGTAATACTCGAATATTCTCTAATTCCGTTATGTGAGGGTGCATGATTGGGCAACTAACGTGTGAGCTTGTGAATCTAGCATCCTTACATTTCATATTGTAAAATGTTAGCTCTTTGTTTTACTTTTCCATGAAACTAATTGATGGATTTGTATAATTGAGGAGCTCTGAACCATGCAACTATAAATCCATCGCAGCCCTGTCTATGTCTATGCCCATTAGAAATTTATAGTTCTATTGACAAGAGCAGAGTGACTGATCAGATTCTTTGAGGTCTAGCGATGAGTAGTGGTAACCTGTACCTTGGTTTTCATATTATTGAATCTGAACACTCGCAAAAAAAAAAAAAAAAATATTATTGAATCTGAAGGCTAAAGCTGTTTTTGTTTTTGTTTTTTTTTTTTAAAAAAAAAATCTGAAGCCTGAGGCTGTTTGAGTTATCCTGCTGATAGTGTAGAAAGACATTGCGTATAGTTTTCCTGAAAAATTATCTGTGGCCTGAGGCCTGTGGCCAACATTCATCCTCCAGTCTTAAAATCTTTTACCTCTCAATCCTTCAGTTTGAATTTGTTAGCTCTTTATTGTAGGGTTTTTTAGCTGTCTCTTGTATGTTTTTTTTTTGGGAACATGGAAAGCATCTCCATTACTCTGCAAACCAGGGTCAAATCATTGGCCAACAGTTTATAATAGAATTTGGAATACTGTCAAAGACAGGGACAGTACCAGACTCAGTTTGCAACATAAAGCCGCTAAACTATGCGTCACTTGGATTTTGGATTGTGAACGACTGACCAGGAAGCAAAAATGAATGAAAAAAACGCAGCAAATCCTCCATTTCATGGGCTATATTCAGGTCGCATTATTATTTGTAGGCTTCTAGCCCACAGCCCATTTGCAACAGGCCCACAACACTTGAGACGGGATCGCACTCAAGCGGAGGGAGGACGGCCATCCCAATTCCCAGCAGTGTCTCCTCAAAACCCCAAAACCGCTGAAGGAAATTAACCCTAGGTGAGAAGGCCGAGGCGGCGATCGGCGGCGGGCGGAGGCACCAGCCACCAGTTTACTCCGGCGAAGGACGGTGAACGGAGGTTGGAGGCTAGAGCAACCACCGGGCCCTAGCTAGCCACCTCTGCATCACCGCCACCTCCTCCTCTTTGGATTGTGAGTACCCACGTGCTCTTTTTTTTTTTTCGGGATTTTGCTTTGCGTAGGATTTAGGGTTTCTCAGCTTGTGACTCCTTTTAGATGAATATTTGTTTGTGAATCGGGGTGTTGATTCGCGGAAATTATACTAGGAACAGTTGGACGCAGAGATGCTGAGCTCTGGTTTTAACAAAGTAGATAGATGTTCTGTCTAGCAAAGTAGATAGATGTTCAAATGTTTCATTTATATATATACTAACAATGTCGATCCTGTGGATTAACCTTGGCGGTTCTGCTCATTCCTGCAGGCTTCTCATTATTATCCGCATGGCTGTTCTTGCTCTGTTCCTTATTTGATACTGTCATTTACAAGCTAAATAGTGCTAAGGGAGCAGTAGGACGCAGCGATGCTGAGCTCTGGTTTTATCGAGTTCAAGCTTGACTACGAGAAAGCCCAGCACCTTGCCACTGGTGACTCCGTCAGCTCCGATAACTTCTCTGCTGGGGATTACCTGTGGAGGATTAACTGCTACCCGCGTGGGGATGTGATAGATGGCACCAACGAATACTTATCTGTCTACCTGGAGCTTGTGAGCAAATCGAAGAAGGTCGAAGCCATGTATGATGCTTTCTTGCTGTGCAGAGATGGCCAGTTATTCTATTCTTCAAAAAATACTTGCCTCGTCAACACTTTTGGTCTAACAGACAAAGAGTGGGGGTGGAGTCGGTTCGAGAGGCGAAGTGATCTCGAGTCATCATATGTGGTGAATGGCACCATCACAATTGTGTTCCGGGTCACAGTTATAAATGATGATAGTACCTTGCCTGTGCCACCGCCGCCCAATTTAGCTAGCCACTTGGGCCAGCTGCTGGATTACTGTTTGGGAACAGACGTGTCATTCACCGTGGGCAGTGAGACGTTCCATGCTCACCGTGCTATGCTCGCAGCCCGATCACCAGTCTTCAGTGCTGAGCTCTTTGGCCCAATGGCTGAGGCCACAATGCCATCCATCACGCTGCAGGACATTCACCCTGCAGCATTCAAAGTTATGCTTCGTTTCATGTACACAGATGCCTTGCCTCCTGATGATGAGCTTGGAGATCCTCCTGTTGAGATGTTGCAACATTTGCTTGCCACGGCTGACAGATTTGCGCTGGAACGTCTGAAGGCTTTATCTGAACTGAAGTTATGGGACAATACCACTGTGACGACAGTTGCTTCTGTTTTAGCTTGCGCTGAGACATACAACTGTCCAAAGTTGAAGACAAAGTGCATGGACTTTTTGGCTGTGCAGCAAAATTTCAACAAGGTAGTGTTCACAGATGGTTTCACCATGCTGTTGCAGAAATTCCCAGTGCTTGCTGCTGAGCTGGGAAGGAGGGTGGGGAAAAAAAATGCTTAAACCTCCACATGTAATTAATAGCTAAGAAGTTGGACTATATATATTTATTTATTGTAGTATTTTTGAATGACAGTGAGCATTATCTCGAATCCTTTGGAGCATATTAGAATATGAAGTAATTGATGAGCAGTATTTTTGCAACATGGTACATAGGAACTTATGCTTATCTATATTTAGATCTACTCACTATGTCTCTAAATATTTGTCGCTTGCACTTCTCAATAAACAACTTTGATTACATATATATTAAAAATATTAATATTCATGGTACATAATTTGTATCTTTAGAAAGATCTTTTAATCTAGTTGTTAATAAATTTATTTGAGATACAAATGTTGCATGAATTTTCTATAAATCAAATCACATACACCAACATCGACAAACTTTTAGAGACGGAGGGTATTATAAAGCAAATAAACCTCACTAATATCTATTAACATGTAAGCATTTATATCTAGTTGTACGTCTATATCATCGAGCCACATGTGTAAAACGAGAATTTAAGAGACATAGTTCAACGGCCTTAATGACGCACGAGGTATTCTTCTATCCGTTCAATAACATAAGAACTTGTCATGCAACATCAGGGCCAGACTCATCATACGGCATAGGCACTGGCACTGCATGGAGGGGCTTGGCGAGCTCCAGCACCATGCTAGCTATAGCGATCTTCGAATTCCACATCCTCGAGGGCCATCGCGCAGGGCTGTCTCCAATCAATCCTGTGCAGAAGTGAGGCCAACAACAGTGGCACTAACCGTGTTGCAAAGTCCAGTCCGGGGCACATCCTTCGCCCTGCCCCAAATGGCTTGTAGGAGAAATTGTGGCCTCTGAAGTCTACTGCTTGGTTGCCTAGAAACCTCTCAGGCACAAACTCTTCAGGCTCATGCCATACCACCGGGTCTCTCCCGATTGCCCACAAGTTGGTAAGAATGTACGTGCCGATCGGCACGGAGAATCCACCAAGTGACATGTCGTCGGTGACCACCATTCGGGGTAACAGTGGCGCTGGTGGTTGCAGCCGCAGCGTCTCCTTTACCACGGCATGGAGGTAGGGGAGCTTGTTCAGGTCACACTCCTCGACGAAGTCCTTGGAACCAAGTTCCGCCATGAGCTCCTCTTGCACCTTCTTCATCTTGTCTTTGTGCTTGAGGAGTAGTGCCATAGCCCATTCCACGGTGATCCTGCTCGTGTTGCTAGCGGCAAGAAAGATATCCTGCATGGAAAATTGCAGCAGAAAACCAAAATTTATGTTAGCTATAGTCAGTTTACACTAGTTTGTATTACAATCTGGCAGTCGATTTTCACCGGTGGTGATGAGAGATCTGGGCAGTAGCAATTATATATCTCGCTGCAGTAGTGATATATATAGGAGTATATACCGTGAAGAACTTGGAGATCTCTGAACGCGTGAGCTCTGACTTGGCATGCTGTGCAAGGACAAGATCCAACAAGTCGCCATGGCTCTCGCCGCTGGCCAACCGGGCGCTGAATGAACACGTCGTCGAAGAACTTGTATAGTTTCGCGAGACCTCTAGCGACCCGGCGGCGTGAGCCAAGAAGGTCGACTGGAGCGAGGAACGGAAACGCGTCAGAGACGTTGGGTCTGGTCCAGTCCTGGAGCACCTCCACCATGAGGTCCATGAACAATTGGCCACCCTGCACGCCAAGATGCCCACCACGTCGTCGCCGGAGAAGACGACGCCGACACGATGTTGAGCACTGCGCCAAGCACAGCATCTCTGACATTGACAAGCGCCCCATAGCCTGCGGCGTGACCCCACGTTCTCTGCAGGGCTACGGGCATGGCGATCCCTCGGCGTGCCGGGTGGTGTCGTCGAGGCCCGCCGCCGGCAGGCGGCAGGTGGGCACCGATCATGGCGCGGTGCCGCCTGCAGCGCTGGAGTTCGGGAGGAAGAAGACTGAAGGACCGAAACGGCGACCGGAGGGGGTGAATGGGAGCCTCAATCAAATTCTTTCGAATTAGATGACTTGTAGCTCTCACGACCCCTCGGAGCAAAAAAAGCACACACCACACGGTATGATCACGACCTTGGATGCAAGGTGGATGAGCTAGAGTTTGCTCTAGACTCACAGCGGATCAACCGAAACCAAACGAAACAAACACGCAAGAGACGGAAGAAAACAGCCTCGCAGAGTGACCGGACTCACCGCCCGGACTCACCGGTGAGTCCGGTCCAGCGTCCGGTCGAAGGTCCGGTCGATCGCGATCGCAGACCTCTCTCTGCGCCGACGCGACCGACCGGAGCGTCCGGTCAGCCTGGACGCGTCGTCCGTCGAAGCGCCCGGTCACCCCGACGCGCGGACAGCACCGTGCGCCCGGTCGCGCTGGACGAGCGCCCGGTGCGTGCGTCCGGTCGGCTCGACAAGCGAGCAGCAGCTCGCCGGGCGGCGACTCACCCCAAACTTCGATCCAAACTCACTCAAATCGAAACCTCAGGTCACAAGGATTGAGCCATAGCATCTAGGCATGTGGGTGACCATTTTCCCTTTGGAAATTTCGAGAGTTTGACGGAGTGAATCGAGAGAAATCGCGGATCACACGAAGAACGCACCCAAAAGATGAACTCGAGACAAAACTCGCCCGATCTGCGTGCTCGTGAGGAATTAGCTCAAACCACTCGGTGGAAATGATCCTCTCACGCCCCTAGCACGAATCAAGGCAAGAAAACGAGATCAAACGGTGCGGAAACGAAGAAACCGCGAAGAGAATAGAGGGGGGAGAGGAAGAACTCGGGATGAACACACGAAGAACGAAAATCGTAGCACAAGATGAACAATAAACACCGATCGATCGATCCAAAACCACCATGGCACGGGCTACTCGAGCTAGCCCTTGCTCGCAAAGATTCGATACAACCGGTGGACCTCTCACACCTTTGTTCAGGAAACTCTAGCTAGAAAACTGAAAATGAGAGGCAAGGGAGGATGAAGGGGTATGCCTCGCTAAATAGCCCCTATTCCCTCTGCCTAAACTACCCCTAGGATACATGAGTCGATTTTGTAACCCTAAGGCTATTTCCGTCGACGACGGGTAATCTTCGATCCGGCGGCCACCGCGCCTTCCTCACCGGTAGCCTTGCCTCCACGCAATCTCCCCGATGCCGCCACGTGCCGTCCTTCCGTCCGCCGGAACACTTCGGGTTTTGAGGCGCAAACCCGCGAAACCCGCGCCTGTGGTTTTGAGGCCCAAACCACCAAACCCGCCCGTGGTTTTGAGGCCCAAACCACGAAACCCGCGCCGATGGTTTTGAGGGCAAACCACCAAACCTCCTCGACACGTGTCACCGCCGTCTTGACCGCCCGAAGTCGCCAAGTCATCCGAGCCCCCGCTCTGCCTGCACGCACGCCGTCTTGACCCGATCGACACGGTCCTGCCACGTCCTCTTGCGTCCGTCGATGTCCCAGATGTCAGCCACCATGGCTAGCCGCCCGGCACCCCGGTCCCTCGGTCCAAGCCTCACGTCCGTCCTTCACCTCCACGGTCCGTCGCCCCAAGCACGTCCTCCTTGGCACCTTCACCTCTCCGTCAGCTACCATCTCCGAGCTCCACACCTGCACAACACGAACCAAGAGATACGTCTTCGACACACTCCACGTGTGCCGGTGAACCATAGCCGAAGCAGAAAAGATAAAAGAAAATAGAAGTAGAATGTTGACTGTTGACAATCACTACATCAAAACTAAACACATTTGAAATAAATCAACCATGTGTTCGCAATCTCCCCCTTGATGAGTGCATTGTCAACATTCAACACAAAAGACGTAATAAGGTAGAAGAAAGCACATCCGGCAAGCTAGGACAACCTAACTGGATAGCAAACATGGAGCAAAAACTTGGTTCCCAAAGACATGGGCAAAAGGCTCGACACAACCAAGCTAAACAGACAGCTAGTCCTCAAGAAGAGGTAGAACAGGCTCAACACCACTAGCACAGCTCCAAACCAATCTCTACCAATTTCTTTCACACACAAGCTAGACCCTCAAGACAGAGGCAAAGGCTCAACACATCTAGCTCAAAGTGGTAAAGAGATACTCCCCCTGGAGTTACTCCCCCTTGACTAGTGCAGTCACTGAAGATACCAATTCAAGATACCAATTCACAATTCACTGTCTTTGTATCTTTCTCCCCCTTGTTGGCACATGCACTAATCAAGCGATGAAAATGCATGCAAAGTGCAATGAGTGAGCTCCAAGTTTATAGTCATCCAAATGAGAAGATGCTCTAGGTAGTGTCATGGCAACAAAATCAAGTGCTTAACACGGTGCTCAAACTGATCAAGAGATATGAAATATGACTTGAAAGCATTTTGATTCAGTTTTAAGCATTTCAGAAAAGGTGTCCACCACAAAGAATATCACATAGCATAAGTAAGCTGGAAATCTACCAAGTGCTACACATGTATATCAAGAGGACTACCCCAAGCAAAGTTTATCCATCATGCCAAAGAAAGAACCAACACTTGCCAACAACATTTTAAGATTATCAGAGATTTAGCGGATACAAGCATTGGTCCAAAGACATGAGTGCGAGTGGTTATCCACAACCGTCTGCCTTACTAATCAACCATGTCAAGCCTATGCATGTGAGCAATCAGAAGCTTAAGACAATGGTGCGGGTCAAACACTACCAAGCTCGAGTTCAACTCAAGTGCAATGAGAAGCAGTCCCAAGACTTGGATGTGGGACGGTATGGACCCATCTCGATCTTTTCCATACACTTAACTTAGATTTCAGACTTTAGCATATGAAAGCATGTGGTCATCTAAGCAAGTGTATAACTCAGTGAATGAGACATAGTCACCTTAGCATACATGATAAGCACAAAGGATCTCAACAGCTTAAACATGCTAGGAACTATCTCAATGGTGAACATTTTGCAAGATTCATCGTTGTTAAGCAAGTTCACATGAAAAACAGCTTTGCTCATAACATAAATCAATTGAACAGAAGGAGCACAAGCTATAAGCACCAACAAGTAATTGTTACACTAAACAGAGCATAGTCTCATTGTGATCAATATAACCAAGAAGCTCAAGATGCAAAAGTGTACATGATGAATGCAATATGATACAAGATGATGCACAACGAAAAAGCAACCTAGCACTACAACCGTACATCAACTACAAAGCTACCCCTCAAAAGGATAGCACACGCCCAACTCTCCTCGGAATTTGGACAAAGCGGACTTGATCTAATGGCTTGGTGAAAATGTCCTAACTGTTGCTCTGTGTACACATCTTTGAACATCTATATCCCCTTTCTCCTGGTGATCTCTCGGAAAGTGGTACCTCACCTCTATGTGTTTGGTGCGGGAATGCAGGACTGGGTTCTTGGCTACACTCACGGCTCCCATGCTATCACACAACAAGGGTACACGTGAAAACCTCAACCCAAAGTCTCTCAAAGTGGCAACCATCCACAAATTTGGGAACAACAAGCAAAAAGCAGCAACATACTTTGCTTCAACAATGGTCGAGCGACACCCGGATCGCTATACGAGACGACCAAGACACAAGAGAAGTACCAAGAAACCGACAAGTACCGAAGTGGACTTTCTATGCATACGATCACCAAAGATAATCGAATCAGAATAGCCAACCGGGGAGAGAGTGGAAGAAGCGAAGTACCATAGGCCAAAGTCGGGGTAAACGCAAGTACCGAAGATCCTCTTCACAGCTGAAAGTGAGAGGTGCGCGGCGAAGATCGAAACCGCGGCGCAGAGGCACACACAAAGAACTGGATGTCGGGCGCGTCGCCGTCGGGTACGGCAAATAACCGATCATGCTTCGTACTCCCTTTGGTCCACGGCTTCTCCATCCTTGTCTTCGCCCCGGGGCCGTCCGCCGTCGACATGGGCGTCGAAAAGAGGCTTGGCCTCACCCATGCGAAACTTGCGGATCATGTCCTTCGTGTACTTGCCCTGGTGTACGAAAATCCCATCCTTGGTTTGCTTGATTTGAAGTCCAAGGAAGTAAGTCAACTCGCCCATCATGCTCATCTCAAACTCCCCGCTCATAATCTACGCAAAACTTCGATACCATAGCATGTGAAGAGCCACCAAAGATGATATCATCCACATATATCCGAACCGGGAGAATGTCACCGCCCTTTCTAAGCAAAAACAAGGTCTTATCTACGGCTCCCATCACAAAACCCTTAGCTAATAGGAAAGCTTTCAACCTCTCGTACCACGCTCGGGGGCTTGTTTGAGACCATACAAAGCCTTGTACAACTTGTACACATAGTCTGGGTGTTTGGGATGTTCAAACCCTGGGGGTTGCCTCACATAAACCTCCTCCTCTATGAACCCGTTTAGGAAAGCACTCTTGACATCCATCTGGAAGAGCTTAAAACCCTTCGATCTTTGCAAAGGCAAGCAAGATCCTAATGGCTTCTATGCGGGCTACGGGGAGCAAAGGTTTCCTCATAGTCTATACCCTCTTTCGACAAAACCCCCGGGCAACTAATGCGGCTTTGTTTCTCACCACCACTCCATCCTCACTCTGTTTGTTCTTGAACACCCACTTGGTACCTATAGGATGACACTCTATTTGGTGGTGGAACTAACACCCAAACTTGGTTTCTCTCAAAGTTACGCAACTCCTCATGCATGGCATTGACCCAATCCGAATGTCGGATAATGCGGTGGTAACATCTTTGGGCTCAATGGTGGAAACAAATGCGAGAATGAGCAAAATGACACATGGCATGAGATTTGGAACGAGTTACCCTTTGGTTCAGATCTCCAATCATGGTCTCAGGGGGATGGTGACGCTGAACAAGTCGGCGCCGGCGCGAAGATGTCGCCTCCCCTCGGCGGGAACCTCCTCAGTGCGGTCGTCTCGCCCCGAGGGAGCCGCTCCACCGGACCCCAAGAAGTAGTGGAAGTAAGTGGTCCGTGAGCGTCGTCGTCGTCCCTGGTCACCTGGGGCAAGCGGTGGAGTCGCCGGGATCACCCCGCCCAACGTCTTCCCGCTCCTCCTCCACAAAGATGCTCGCTCCATCTCCTCCTTTCGCACACTTTTCGAAACCGGAAGAGGAACAAGGCGCGAGTCTCATCGAAGGTAACCTCACATGTCTCTACAACGCGGTTAGTCTCAAGATTAAGAACCACAGTAGGCATGTGAGTGTAAAAAGCATAACCAAGAAATATGCCATCGGTTGATCGAGACTCAAACTTGTCAAGATTACCTTGCTTGAGAATGAAGCACCTGCATCCAAACACACGGAAGTGACTCACCTTGGGCAATCTCCCAAACCGCAACTCATAAGATGTCTTCTTGGTGAAAGCACGGAGGAAAATGCGGTTGGAGACATGGCATGCAGTGTTGATCGCCTCAGCCCAATACTTCCTCGGCGTCTTGTGTTCATCAAGCATGGTCCTCGCCATCTCCACAAGAGTCCGATTCTTCCGCTCAACAATCCCGTTCTGCTGCGGAACATAAGGACTAGAGAACTGGTGCTCGACACCCAAGTTAGCACAAAGAGACTCGAACTGAGAGTTTTTGAATTCTGTGCCATTGTCACTGCGAATCGCTCGAATGGCTGTATCTGTCAACTCAGTTCTAAGTCTCAAAATCAAATCTCGAGCAAAACCAAAAGCCTCATCCTTGCCCTCCATGAAAAAGACCCAAGAATATCTCGAAAAATCGTCAACGATCACTAGACAGTACCACTTCCCACCCACTGACCTCACCCGAGATGGACCAACTGTGTCCATGTGAAGGATCTCTCCGGGTCTCGAGGTCATGATCTGAGTGACTGAATGGTGGGAAGCAGATACCATCTTCCCGTGACGACAAGGATGGCAAACCAAATCCTTCTCAAATTTGAGTTTAGGCAATCCTCGGATTAGATCCATTGAACTCAACCTCGCGAGGAGATCAAAACTCAAGTGACCTAGTCTCCTATGCCACTTCCACAAATCGAAGAAGAGGACCCGGCCAACAAGCAACAAGAAGTGCCAAAGCCACGAGAAAAATCAGCTCGAAAGACTTGCCCAAAAGGCACGATCCAGCAAATAAGATCACCACGAGAGTCCAAAACTCGAGAACATCCAACCTTGAAACGTACCTCATACCCGTCGCCCGCCATGAGTGAGAAACGGACGAGAAGGTTGAAGTGCGGGTTGGAGAGCGGCGCCACATCCTTGAGCACAAAGTGGTCATTGATCCCTGATCGACCCTCGTGAAAGAATCTTCCCTCTGTTCTTTGCCCCCGAAAGTGATGTACTCTCTTGTCTTCATGGGGGTGAGAATTTGGAGAACCACCGAGAGTTTCCGGTCATGTGTCGAGAACAACCGAGTCAATGAGCCACATGTCCTCCGGCCTTCCGGCTGTATCAACGATAAAACATGGGATGAGCATATGGCACAACACCGGGGTTAGTAAACTTGGAAGAGTACCGGTGTTGACCATCTTGCCCCAAATATGCATTAGGCAAAACAAACATCCCACGCCCCATCTTACCAAACTTCTCACCACGCATAGCAAAGCGTGGTGCACTCCTCTTCTCAACCTCAAAACTCCCAAAGCGAGGATCTACATCCACTCGCGGAGCACGACCACCAAACGGTCTCACAAACCGTGGTCTAAACCTCTGAGACCTCCTACCTTCAGGCCTAGCAAACTGCCTCTGAACCGACTGCACACCCCTCTCATACATGCCAAGTGGTGGGTGATACATGTCACGGTTCTCAAACTCCACTCGACGCCTAGCATCCCTCTTCCTCCTAAAGCAAAACTCAACCAAGTGACCATCTCTCGGCAATATTCACGGTGATACCTCACCTCTCTCTTAGGTGGTGGTTGCACTCTCTTGGGTGGATGGTTCACTCTTGTTGTGGTCTTGGCCTTAGGAAGGGTTTCCTCAGGGATCTGGGCAAAGTGTCAAGTGGGTTCTTGAGGTGGTTCGGTTTGGGAAGCCACACTTGTTTGGGAGGTGGAGTCTTAGTGGGTTCTTGGAGAATGCCATCTCGCACAATGGGCTTGGTAGGCTCAGGGGTGGGGTGATCTTGGTCGACTTTGGGAGTGTTTGTAGGTTTCTCACTCGAGCTCAAACCCTTTGCCTTGACCAACCTTACCATAGATGACTTCACCCTTCCCACCTATAGCAAAGCCTAACCCGATGTGTCGAGCCCCCTCTTGAAGCCGACTCATCATCATGCCAAGCTGCGGCTCTCCACTAGACACCCAACTCAGGACAGAGCGAAGGTATGTGTTCTCCTCTTCGACTCTCTCCTTGTCATGTCTACAAGACATGACCTCCAACTCCAAAGCTTCACACTTAGCACAACTCAGCACGGTGCTATCTGAGCTGGCCTTCTCAAGCACAGCAAGCTTGGCATCCTTCTCTGCCAACTCAGATTGCAAGCCTGGACAAGACTTGCATGCACCCAACATCATCGGCCTAGACTTCAACTCAACGTGCTCGTCTAGCAAAGCCGAATACTTGGACTGCAAAGTCATGATGCTAGACATGTGCACCGCACAAGCATCACACTCAGTCTCCTCCGACACCTCCACAGGCTTCCTAAGAAGCTCAATCTCAGTCACAGCCATCTCCCACTTCTCCTTGTACTCCTTCCTCTCTCTAGCGGCACGCCTAAGCAGCTTCTCTTGGCAAACAAGTGCATCGCCCAAAGATTCAACCTCATCAGAGAGAGACTCGATCGTGGGAGGTACCTCAGGAGAAGTGTCGCTGTCATGTGGCTTGACGGCGTCGGTCACCGCTCCATCAAGGGCCATGGTGCAGAAGCCCCGGGCTTGGAGTCGAAGAAGCGAGAGTCCGTTCGGCTGTCCTCGACCTTGCGCTCGGGCTCCTCGTCGCGAGGAGGAAGATCGCCCGTCGGAGTAGTCGTTGTCGAGGTCGCCGAGGGAAGCAAGGAAGGCGTGCTCGTCTTTGCTTGGCACGGCTTTGAGGTACTTCTTCTTGATAGCCTCCTTGTCGAATCCCTTCTTGGACTTGTACTTGCCGGAGGTGTACTCGCTTGTCCTTGCGCTTGTCGGAGTCGTACTTGGAGGTAGTACTTCGCCGGAGTACTTGTCCTTGTTCTTCTTGGGGCGGCGGCGAAGTGATGCGGATCTCCGCTTTCGAAGCATCCACCCTTGGATGGGCCGCCACGCCGGCCGGTTCAAGCGGTTGTTGTGAAACCGCGAGAATCGGCCGATGACTAGCGCTAGCTCATCATCCCCAAGACTCTCCATCCGCTCCTCGTCGCGGACACCAAAGAAGACAAGGCGAAACAAAAGCGTGATGGGTTAGCGGAGGAGGCTGGAACCACTCTTACAGAGACGAGGGCGGCGTTCGGCGCAGATGGGTTCTTGAGCTTCGCTGGATCCGGGCCTCAATCTCGAAGACTTGAGCTTTTGTAGAGCTCGTCGGGAGTGAGGGTGTCGTAGTTGGCGGACTCCATGATCGCGGACACCTTCACATCCCACACCTTCCGATCCAAGGCGTACAAGAGCCGCATCGCCTTCTCGTGCTCGTCCAACCTCTCCGAAGGCTTGTTCGCACGAAGCTTGTTGCAGATCGTCTGAAACCTAGCAAAGAGAGAATCGATGGTCTCGCCATCAAGCTGGATGAGGTTATTGTACTCTCTCTTGTAGGTTTCGTAGAGGCGGGCCTTGACTTGTGGGGTTCCCTCATGGTAGCTCTCGAGAGTCTTCCACACCTCTCTAGCGGTCTCACAAGTGGCTACCCTCTCAAACTCGCTCTCCTTGAGGCTCGAGAACAAGACACTCCTCGCTCGGTTGTTGGCATTGTGTTGGGCTATTTGATCCTCACCCACTCGAGCGGCAAGCACTTGGTAGTTCTCATCCTCAACGATCTCCCACACTCTCCAATCTATCCCCATGAGATGCGCTTGCATCTTAATCTTCCAATAGGGATAGTTGGTGCCATCGAACTCCGGAGGCTTGCCACCAAAGTGACCAAACCTCTCCATGTCGCCTTCTGCGGATCAAGAACCGGTTAAGGTGGATTTGATCCTTAACCTGCTTTGATACCAATTGAAGGACCGAAACGGCGACCGGAGGGGGGGGTGAATGGGAGCCTCAATCAAATTCTTTCGAATTAGATGACTTGTAGCTCTCACGACCCCTCGGGCAAAAAAGCACACACCACACGGTATGATCACGACCTTGGATGCAAGGTGGATGAGCTAGAGTTTGCTCTAGACTCACAGCGGATCAACCGGAAACCAAACGAAACAAACACGCAAGAGACGGAAGAAAACAGCCTCTCGCGAGTGGCCGGACTCAGCGACCGGACTCGCGGTGAGTCCGTCCAGTCCGTCGGTCGAAGGCGTCGGTCGATCGCGACTGCAGACCTCTCGCCAGACGCGACCGACCGGAGCGTCGGTCAGCTGGACGCGGCGTCGGTCGGCGTCCGGTCACCCCGACGCGCGCGGACAGCACCGGTGCGTCCGGTCGCGCTCGACGAGCGTCCGTCGTCGCGCGTCGGTCCGGCTTCGGCGCGCGCGAGCAGCGCTCCGCCGGCGGCGACTCACCCCAAACTCGATCCAAACTCACTCAAATCGAAACCTCAGGTCACAAGGATTGAGCCATAGCATCTAGGCATGTGGGTGACCATTTTCCCTTTGGAAATTTCGAGTTTGACGGAGTGAATCGAGAGAAATCGCGGATCACACGAAGAACGCACCCAAAAGATGAACTCGAGACAAAACTCGCCCGATCTGCGTGCTCGTGAGGAATTAGCTCAAACCACTCGGTGGAAATGATCCTCTCACGCCCTAGCACGAATCAAGGCAAGAAAAAACGAGATCAAGCGGTGCGGAAACGAAGAAACCGCGAAGAGAATAGAGGGGAGAGGAAGAACTCGGGATGAACACACGAAGAACGAAAAAATCGTAGCACAAGATGAACAATAAAACACCGATCAGATCGATCCAAAAACCACCATGGCACAGGCTACTCAGAGCTAGCCCTTGCTCGCAAAGATTCGATACAACCGGTGGACCTCTCACACCTTTGTTCAGGAAACTCTAGCTAGAAAACTGAAAATGAGAGGCAAGGGAGGATGAAGGGGTATGCCTCCGCTAAATAGCCCCTATTCCCTCGCCTAAACTACCCCTAGGATACATGAGTCGATTTTGTAACCCTAAGGCTATTTCCGTCGACTCTGGGTAATCTTCGATCCGACGGCCACCGCGCCTTCCTCACCGGTAGCCTTGCCTCCACGCAATCTCCCGATGCCGCCACGTGCCGTCCTTCCGTCCGCCCGGAACGCCGGGTTTTGAGGCGCAAACCCGCGAAACCAGCGCCTGTGGGTTTTGAGGCCCAAACCACCAAACCCGCCCGTGGTTTTGAGGCCCAAACCACGCGAAACCAGCGCCGCCGATGGTTTTGAGGGCAAACCACCAAACCTCCTCGACACGTGTCACCGCCGTCTTGACCGCCCGAAGTCGCCAAGTCATCCGAGCTCCCGCTCTGCGCCGCACGCTTCGCCGTCTTGACCCGATCGACACGGTCCTGCCCCCGTCCTCTTGCGTCCGTCGATGTCCCGGATGTCAGCCACCATGGCTAGCCGCCCCGGCACCCGGTCCCTCGGTCCAAGCCTCACGTCCGTCCTTTCACCTCCGCGGTCCGTCGGCCCGGCACGCGTCCTCCTTGGCACCTTCACCTCTCCGTCAGCTACCATCTCCGAGCTCCACACCGCACAACACGAACCAAGAATACGTCTTCGACACACTCCACGTGTGCCGGTGAACCATAGCGAAGCGAAAAAGATAAAAGAAAATAGAAGTAGAATGTTGATTTGTTGACAATCACTACATCAAAACTAAACACATTTGAAATAAATCAACCATGTGTTCGCAAAGACGGACTCGAGCTGTGCCCTAGGGCTTTGCGCTTACGTCCGAGACGAAGCGGGCCGCGGCGCCAGCGTCGTTCTTGACGAGGGCCTCGCGTGCAGCGTCCGGGGACGACACCACGGCGAAGCCATGCCGGCCATGCCCGGCCGGAATGACATGATGGGGCCGTAGGTTTTGGCGAGCCTGGTGAGTACGATGTGTGGACTACGGCTGAACGGCCCGATGAAGTGAAGGGCGGTCCCGAGGAGAGGAAGCCCGGCAGGGGGCCGTGGGGGCGGGGAGATGTGCTCTGGAAACAGTTTTCTTCAGCTTGTGTTTGTTGTGGATTAGGTAGACGATGATACGAACGGCGATGAGCGATGCTACTATACAAGCCGCCGTCGGCGGCGACATGAAGAGTTCCATCACTGTGTGCTTGTGTGTCATCTATCAGTGTGTGTTAGTGAGAGGAGAGCTTTTAATGCCCTTATGTTGAGTGGAGGTGGTGACAAGAGTTTATATAGCGGATGGGAAGTGACACGCGAGATCTAAGGATCGATGTGTAGCTATGTCAACCACACATACTTTTGATTTGTATTTTGTACTAATGGCAGTTGGACGCTGGAATATATATGGGATGGTCTCATCGATTGGTTGTGCTCCAAAATTTGCCCAACCAAAACTAGAGCACTTCCAAAACTTAGGTCATTTTTTAGAGCTTAACTTCCAAAACTTAGGTCATTTTTTTAGAGCTTAACTTCCAAAACTTAGGTCATCATTTGGTTTAATGTCAAAATCTGGCCAGTCAAAACTTTGAAATTCACAAACAAATTTCTTGCTGAGGATTTGGCAACTAGAATTGACATGCCTTTATTTTGTCTTGCCGTAACTTTGTGGCAGGGCAATCAAAATTTTGGAGCCCAACAATCAAAACCTATATTCGCTGATTTTGGAGCCCAACAATCAAACCCTATATTGCAATATATATTTGTGGGCGCCAAATTCTAATTGTCCATGTATTATTGGATGCTTTTATGAATAAATGAGGTTCTTGTGAGGCTTGATGGCTGCAATGAAGAAAATATGTCTGTCAGTATGTTTAATTTATTGTCGGGACAGAGTCGACGAGCAAAATCAAATATTTTTTTTATCAGGCTACCGCCGACAGAAAACCAACGTTTTTCAGTTGGTTGGAGTATAATTTTTCTGTCAACATGTTACCGACAAGAATGTTAGTACACCTACAGGAAAAATACAAAACCTGACAAAAAAATCCTATTTCACAGTCAAGCTATTACTATTGGAATTTTTTCTGTCGACCGATAGTAAAATTGTTTTCCAATATTTCCTGTCGGTATGATATTTTTCGCATCGGGTTTTTACCGACAGGAAATTTTCAGTTTCCAGTAGTGCCAAATTGTAAGTCATTCTTCCAAAAATCTTGGAGAGTCAAAGCTTCTCAAGTTTGAGCAAATTTATATGACAAGATTATAACATTCATGATGATGCCAACTAAGCATCATTAGATTCTTCAAATCATAAATTATATTTTCATAATATACCTATTTAATGTCATAAATATTTATAATTTTATCTATAATTTTGGGTTAAACTTGAGATACTTTGACTCTCCAAAAATTTTAAATGACTTATAATTTAGAATAATGGAGGAAGTATATGACAAGCTCTTTTTAGATAATGGAACCAAATGTTATGGCTTGAATTTCTCGCAAAAGAGAAGCATCACCAAACATATCACAAGTTAAAAATTAACATAAAGCACGTTATACACGAAGCACAACCAGCAGAATCGAGAAGATATCTGAAGTACTGTGTGTAGTTGACCAATGGAATAGTCACAAGGACTAAATGTGTCGGCTTGATACGTGGTACAAGCGGGGCTGCAAAAGTCCATATGCCGACCGTAGTACGCGTTCAATCTCCCACCCACACAAATAAAAAGAAAAAAAAAAAAAAATCCCCACGCATTGCAAAAACCCTAAACCCCACGCATTGCAATTGCCACGCCAATCGCACCCCGGCCCCTCGCTGCCGGCTCCGATCGAACGCCGCCGCCGCCCCACCGTCCAATACGCTGAATTAAGCACCACCAGTCGTGTCATCGTCCGTGTGTGGCTGCTCTTTTTCAAGTCCATGTGCAGTGTGTACGCTTGAAGCATGTGGGTAATGTACATCCAGCGAGTGTTGGGGCCAGGATACAACTTGTATCATACAAGGCTCAGATTCATAGAAGCCGAGCTCGTGCGTGCGTTTACAGAGGATGCACACGTGTTTGTACTACTATGTAATTAATTTGTAAAAGAAATAAAATCAAATTTACGGAGAAAGCATGAAGCCAACTGCTTTAATTTGTTCTCTGAGGTGGAGGTAAGGGGGCAATTTTTGGATTGAGAAATAGCTCTTCATTGGGTCGGATAGATTTCCATTATCTATACCTAATAATAAAACAAAGAAATTTCTGCCGATCCGCTATCCGCCCGCGCCCGCACGTCACCAGAAAAACCCGAACGCCTGACAAAAATCATCCGATCAAAAATCAGGAACGCCCGATACAACTGAGCCGACCTCATCTTGCTTCTACTTGCACGAAAAAAAAAAAACGACCGCAAAAAACCGGATCCGAGTCAATCATTATCAATCCATCATCAATCACCGAGACATGCGGACGTTCGACCAGATGTGTTCCGCCTCCTGCCGTTGCTCCTGTAGCCTCTCCGGCCTCGCCGTCCGCGTCGCGCCTCCAACGCCCCGCGACGCAGTCGCCTTGATCGTCGATCAAGCGATCTCGCCGTCCTCGTCGCGCCTCCTGCCGCGGCTCTCGTGGGATCTCGGAGCCGCACTCAACGACAGCCGCGCCTGTCCTGCGACGCCGTGGCCGTGATCTGAGGTCCAGTCATCTCACCGTCCGCGTCGCGCTCGTGCGGCGTCGTGGTGATCGGAGGTCCAGTGATCTCGCCGTCCGCGTCGCGCCTCCGTGCGGCACGCGTCGTCACCTGCGACAACGTGTGCTCCTCCCGACAAGGTGCTGTGTCTGACTCTGTATGGTTTGAAGTGATGCAGGTGGAGTGGGAGGCGGCGTGCGCGGCGGTGCTGACGCCGCCGCTGTCGCTGGAGGGCGGTCTCGCGGCGAAGCTCCACCCGGCCAACCATGTCCAGTGGGTCCTCAGCCTCTTCCGGAACGTCCGCCCGGGCTCGGACCTCTCCCACTTCCAGGTACGTGTATGTGTGCATGCGATTGCCATCATTTCGTTGCTCATCATACCAACAAATACTTAACATTAGCTACCGCCGACAAGTCTCCAAGGAGCACTAAACAATCTGCAATTCTGCACAGTTTTAAGTGTGCTAACCGTGGCATGTCCATGGCATAATTTAAGTCCTGGTCAGCGAGGCAGAGCATAACCAACAACAAGCACACCTGCACAAGTTATAAGTTTGAGCGTCTCTGACATTGAATTCATTCGGTCGTTAATTTGGACGTCAAGTGATCATTGTGATGGTGGCGTGCGTTGCTCAAGGTGAAGGAGTACAATAGCTACAGGGTATGTGCCAAACTGTACTACTATTCATCATGGTATTCAAGGTGTCAAGTTGTGTTTTCCAAATGAGGACTTTGGGTGAATCATATAATCTCCGCGGACATGTCGCGCATTGCAAAGTCTGCTGACACAAGAACGAAGTTTTGATCTAGAACCGGATTTGTTCTATTTTAGTATATATTTCCTACATCTGCCGTCAAGAACCACAACCTCATATCATCACTATTTCCTATGTGCTAGATCTTTCCAATAATAATTTAGTAATTGTTTTCGCAGGTACTTGACGATGTTCAAGCGCCGTGCAAAATGCAAATAGCAATGCAATACTCTTGTCCTTATCTCTCATTAATGGTTGATAACTGTTTTCTACCATTAGAACGCATGGCTACACTTGTTAAAGAGTTTGGTTTTAAGATGAAGAATAATTATTGATTGAATAAATCCCCAAGTTGCATGGCGTAATGATGGGACTTTATATCCCGTGGCAACGCACGGACATATTTTCTAGTTATAATAATTTTATCAAGTCGAGGCCTCTAGGACTTATTAAAAGGAGATTTTTGTTTTGCGTAATTTCTCCTTTTTTTTCAATGACACCGTTAGGTGAATTCCACAATGGAGTTTTGCATTACCAAAGCCATACGTTGGAACATTTTATAGCCTTATAATTGCAAAGTTGTGCAGATGCTTTCTTCCAGAACAAATGCTTACTAAACAAATGATTTTCAAGCTATGCATAGAAGACAGAATGTGGCGAGATTTACTGCAAAACAAATAACTTAGAAAGAAGACTTTAGGCGTGTGTGCTCCGTCTTCTTTGCCGTTGTGTTTGTGTAGAGACTTGGGTGTCTTGAGATCGCAATCCGACCGGCTGATGAGTGGTAACCCGCATTTATGTCTCAATCTAACCGGCGAGTATAGTTGGTTTTTACTTTTCTTTTTTTTGATGTTGTTTTGTTGTACTTTTCAATCTAGGATTCTTCTTTTTTTAATATAATCGGTAGCTCTCCTGCCTGATTCGTTTAAAGCAAAGACTTTCGGCATGGTAGACACAAACCTAATTTTTGTTTGAGTTTGATGGGAGTAAAAACAACAAATCCTAGATGGCTCAACTTAAAAAGTGGACGTCAACTAGCTTTTGAAAGATAAGTGGTTAGGTCCACATAATAGAACAATACCATAACATTGTCCACCCACAACACCGTGTCGGCCCGCACCGTGTTGGCCCGTAGGTCTCCTTCTCCGCCAAACCATAGAACGAGTCGTCGAGCCCTATACCGAGCGACGAGCGGCGCCAGCGGGGGTCCACGGTGTTCGGATTGGAAGTCCATTGGAGGAGCCGCATCCCACTCCGGTGCCAACCGAGACAAGTGAGTAACCTCAGTGTGCTTTTCGATCTTTAGTTTCTTTGAGATTGAAATTTACTCCTTTGTACTAAAAAACATGCAATCATATAAAGCGTGTCGGTCATACTACGTCAACTTTGACAAAGTTTATAGCAAAAGGTATTGATATTTTTATCTCAAATATATTTCATAACTAATCTAATGGTACTTATTTTTGTCTTATAAGTGTTAGTATCTTTTTTTATATAATTTCAGTCAAAGTACGCAATTAGTTGACATGTATTAGAGTTAGAATAAGTATCTTTTTTTTGTTACTTCGGCTTCACACACACACTCTCTCTCTCTCTCTAAACTTGGTTGACTCTATAGGCCTATCATTAGGGCACTCACAATCTGACTCTACCATAGAGTCTAAGCACATTTATTACCTTCATATTTATTGTAATTTCTCGATGCTTGGCGACGGCGTGCGATAGATATCTATGGAAGAGATGAGAAAAACAAGACTCCAAGTGAGTCTTATTTAGACTCAAGTCCACGTTATTCGAGATAATAAATAGTCTTAGGCTCTATGAGTGCTCTTAGAGCACTCACAATGCAGACTTAACACCTGACTTTGACAAATCTAGAGTCCGAAGTGATTTCATAGCTAGTGTTCATATTGCACGTTTATTATTATTTTTTTTTTGAGGGGAAATATTGCACGTTTATATGGGCGTCCTGTCTTCGGCCCGCTCAAATTGTTAAGGGAAGGCCTTGCTACCGTTATGGGCCAGGCCCATGACAAGCCGTGGCGGCGCAACCGACCCCGATTAGAGTTCTAGACCGGTTTAGGAGACCGGCGCAGCGCGCAGCGCAACAGACCGCCGCCACTTTCGGTCGCCGCTACCGAAGTAGGAGACGAGCGGCGTCCCCAATCCAAATCCGCCGCCGCCACTTTCGGTCGCCGCTACCGAAGCGCGCCCGCGCGGGCGCTTAAGCGATGGCGAACCGCACGGACCCCCTGGCGAAGAGCATCCACGGGACGAACCCACAAAATCTGGTGGAGAAGATCGTGCGCTCCAAGATCTATCAGAGCACCTACTGGAAGGAGCAATGCTTCGGCCTCACCGCGGAGACGCTGGTCGACAAGGCCATGGAGCTCGACCACACTGGAGGAACCTACGGCGGCAGCCGCAAGCCCACCCTTTCCTCTGCCTCGTGCTAAAGATGCTGCAGATCCAACCGGACAAGGACATCGTAGTCGAGTTCATCAAGAACGAGGATCACAAGTACGCTCGCTTCTTCCTTATCTGCACTAACATTCTTTGTAGGAAATTGGTTCCTGTACTGTGCCTTAAGAATTCCTTTGCTTTTTAACTGACACAGCATCGATGTTGCTGTTCTCCGTTTTCTTCTAGGTATGTTCGTGTTCTCGGGGCCTTCTACCTGCGCCTCACGGGCACCATTGCTGACGTCTACCAGTACCTTGAGCCGCTCTACAACGACTACCGCAAGATCAGGCACAAGCTCAGCGATGGACGTATGCTCCCATGTCCCCTGAATTTACAGCTTTCTTTTTCCCTCCTCAAAACTGTGATGTTTTTCACACTGACAGTCATTATAATTGAAACTAGGGGCCTGCATTTACATGGGTATTTCATTCTCATTTCAGGGTTCACAGTTACCTATGTTGATGAGGTCATTGATGAGTTGCTGACCAAGGACTACTCCTATGATACAGCCATGCCTCGCATCCAGAAAAGGTTTGTTTTTAGTTCAGTGGGTCAAAGTGGTGCTATTGAAAATTATTTTGCTTGTGGCATTTTACATTGGCATACTCATAATATTTTAAAAAATCTTGATTGCACAGTTTTGTCTCATGTATGGCATTTTCTGGATTGTTTGAACAGATGGGTTCTTGAGGCGTCTGGAACTCTGGAACCGAGAAGAAGTGCACTTGAGGATGATTTTGAGGAAGAAGAGGAAGACAAGGAGGAACAGCCTATGGAAATTGATGAACCTAGCGGTCGGGAAAATGTGAGCACTTTAGAAGTGAATCTGTAGTGAATCTACCAAGTTTATTAATGGCATTCTGAATCCACTTTTATCTTCTTTTCAGGATAATCATCGTGGAAGGAGCCCTGCAAGGGAACGGGATAGGGACCGGGACCGGGACAGGAAACACGAAAGGCATCACAGGTATGCTGCTCATGAACTGCACTGGACTCATACCAAGTTTACTGCGAATTATTCTTACTGTTTCTTCACCTGCTTAATGTGTCTAGCATCAATGTTGCGTCTTGCATTGAATATGTGAATCAAAGGATACTTGCTTGTTTTGGTTTTAAAGAAGCTGAAATTTCAATGATATCAAAATATCATTCTTAATTTGTGACGTCTAGTCTAGATGCTTTTGATTCTTGATGTTGATATCATATACCGGAAGCTGGTGCTGCATCATTGCAGTGATTTATATCAGTGTTACTGCCATGGCATGTTAATATCAAGAGCCATCGGTAGGTATACCACTTCCGACAGTGAAAATTGTGGCTCTGCCAGGTTTCTCTGCACTGATAGTGTGCAGTGAGAAGTATGATGGGTCAAACAGATACATAGTCATAAATAGTCTTGAATTGAATGTCTTGCTTATTGAATTTCATTGCTGTTTTTTTAGTTACATTTTGAGTTCATTGCATTTCTTTTTTCCCCCTTTGTTTTTGTCACTGACACATTTTCAAGCTTTGAGAAGTACTGAGCTTATTTGCTATCATGAATCCATGATAGTTCAGTTTTTTTTTCTGTGAAATGCCAAACTACTTCAGTTCATGTATAAAAGTGTATTCTGTATAGGGTTTTTATTGATTATGTCATATGTTTTTTAGTGACCAGCTAAACAAATGGTTATATTAATGATTTTGTTTGCTTTTAGTAAAACATGGCTGTTAAGGATAAAAGTGTTGATGACTTTGTATATCATGTGTGACAATTTTTTCTGGTACAGTAACTTTGGGGAGGCTGGCCTTTCATCTAATGTAGTTTCTGGGGCACGCAATTTAAAACTACTTAGTACTTAACTAACAATAAAGGTCAGGTGCTGATAAGTTAATGGATCAGAACTCCATAGAATTGTTATAACTAGTATATTCTTGAATCGGACCACTTTAGACAGTATGGTCCCATTTATCTTGCTAATCAAACATGTTCCATTTGATTTTATCATGTAAAGCAGATTTAGTTATTTGACTGTACCTCCACTGGTCGATGATGATATCTTGAACAAGTTTAATTTGAGATTTTTGCTTCCTTGTGATTGCAGTGACTATTAATGTTTGTTGATTTAATGCACTTTTATGTCTATTTTACAGGGATAGAGATTATGATAGAGATCGAGATTATGATAGGGATCATGGGAGAGGGGGCGGGAAAGAGACCGAGATAGAGATCGTGAAAGAGACAGAAACCGGGATAGGGATTGTGACTGTCGCCGCCTGCGAGATGATGACTACAGTCATGACAGGGATCGATACAGGGAGAGGGAAGGTAGGGAAAGGGAGCGCCGGGACAGAGACCGTGGCAGGCACAAGAGTCACTCAAGGAGCAGAGATCGACGGGACAGAGATCGGGAAGATGGAGAGTACCGCGGGAGGCGTGGCCGTGGCAGTGCGAGTCCTCGGGGACGTGGTGAGGATGTTGGCTCAAGAGAGGAACAACCCAAGAGGAAGAAGATAAAGAAAGAGAAGAAGGGTGAAGGAAATGCTCCGGACCCTAATGACCCAGAGATCATAGAAATGAACAAGCTACGGGCCTCACTCGGGTTGAAACCACTGAAGTAGTTTAAACCAGAAATGTTCAACTGGACCTGCATCCAACCTTTTTGTGCTGGATTTTTTTCAGCTTGATGTAATTAAATTGTTTGATGTAGTTATATACTATCAGGGCTTCTATTTATGTTTGTATTGCAGTGCATTTTTTTTTATAAAAAAAGTCTTGTGCCACCGCTGTAAATTAGAACTATTGCGGTAACGGCAGTCATGGAAGCGAACAGGGGTAATGCAGACTACCGAGGCAGCAGAAAAAGGTGAAACAATTTTCTTCCCTCGAACGAGCATCCAAACCTCCGTGATGACTGCTTGGCACGCTGGTATCATTGCTCATTGGTTACTTAGCATGATGCGGCATCACATGAAAAGTTTTCTGGAGGGAAACCAAAAGAATAGTCTATTTATCAACATCGTGTTTGTGTGATGCCATCTTTTCACCTCAGTAGAGGTCTACTACTACAACAGCAGCCCAAACTAAGGGTTTCAATCTGTTCTATTTCTGCGACGTCTCAAAGCAAACCCAGCAGTTTGAGCACAGCAAGCAGGTATGACTAAAGGAAATGACAACACTACTTGCCTACGGACATCAGAATCTTCCAGCTTAACTGCATGTGCAACGGCAATGGAGCGACAAAGCTCAGCTTCTCCAGGTCAGAGAAATCGCGGTCAGCATCTGAAGACTGCAGCTGCTGCATAGCTGCTGAGATGTCAGGAAGGATCATCTGCTTGCAGTGTAAATGAAGCTGTGGCTGCTGCTCGGCTACGCTTCCACCACCGAGAGCAAGCCCAAAGGGAAGCTTCCTTTTCTTGAGCATTTTCTCGTCGACTGTTTTGCGGCATGGGAAGAGGCGTCCAGTTCTGGTGCGCTTGCCGTCCGTACTTGTAATCCCCAACGATTGGCGTTCCCAGAACCTCCGCACAATGGACTCGGAGCTGGCTCAGTTCAAGAATTAAAATGAAGTTTTTAGTGGTTAGCATTAGATGGCTCTTCATGTACCTTGCAAGTAAGTACAACGAAACCATATTAGTATAACAGTTACCTGATGCTTCCTCCCAGTTCGAGGGAATAGTTCTAACCAAGTGTACCCTAAAATCATTAGCAAACTTCAATATTATTAAATCACAATAACAGTTATACGTGAAGTAATTTCACACCATAGTAGTATGGATTTTCCTTAACAAAAAGCAATTTCACTGCATTACCATTTTTGCTGCTTACTGACAATATCCCAAACCCATCACTTAAAAAGGACAACATTATTGAATAAAATGATGCATCATAACTCTACAATCTTTTTTACTGCTTACTGACAATATCCCAAACCCATACCCATCACTTAAAATGGACAACAATATTGAATAAATGATGCATCATAATTCAGCAATCTTTTTTGCTGTTTACTGACAATATCTCAAACCCATCACTTAAAATGGACAACAATATTGAATAAAATGTTGCATCATAATTCAGCAATCTACTTCATTTGCTAAGCTTACAGTGGCTATAATCGTCCAGGACACCTATGTTGATCCCTGGGATCTCTGCATAGGAAAGCAACTTGCTTACCAACACACCCAAACACTCACTTTGGCTAGAGGTAGGAGTTAAGCTCAGCGCACACACTGCACGAGCTGCAGTGGCAGCTCTGAAACTCTGAATGTGGCAACTGAAACTGCAATTTCCAAATGCGTAGAGGTAGTATATATACACACTACAAGTACCTAGTAAGGTACAACTACACTATGTCCTCTAGGACATGGCTGATTTCAGCCCACTACTTGGTATGGCTGAGGTATGCAAATACCAACTACTATACTACCTAGTACTATGTGTTAGAGGAGTATGACCAAGCATGCGGTGGAGGACTGGGCAAAGGGGGTGTGCGGAGGAGGTAGCATGCAGGAAGGAGTTCCCTATTCTTAGGGTGGGTTTGGGTGGCTGAGTTTGAGTGGTTAGGGGGATAAATATGTTCAATCTCCGTTGGAATGGGCAGACAAGAGATTAGAAGGAACTTCCTTCTCTCTTGCCGGCCGTGGGCAAAGCCCCGCGGCCGGCGTTTCCAAGCGACCCTACAGCCCTAGCAACTGCCCAGCCAACTCTTCTCCCTCACGATCCCATCCCCAAGGCCGTTCATAACACTATGAATGGCCTTTAGCCTTACTGCTACAGCAACAAGGAGCTGAACGTCTTGTCAAAAAAAAAAAAAAAAAAAAAAAAACAAGGAGCTGAACGATTGCCTGCTCCTGATCAAATTCAGAGGGGATCAGCAGCAGATTATATCCTAGAACCTAATGTTATAGCACTGAGAAACATAAACCTACATCATCAATGTTTATCAATAATACCAAAACTATATTACAGTTTAATTTAATGCATCTGAATTTTCCTTGAATGAATTTGATTCTATTCACAGCTGATTTGATATCTGTTTGATGTTATTTTTATCAGCAGCATAGTGGCCCCAGAGTTCTACACTATTTGATGCTACTTATTCCACTTTGAAATGATACTGCTAGCAGTAATAATTTACTTATCTGTACAACAATAAAATGCATTTGCTCCTCAACATGCATTTTTTTCTTGCCTACCTTGAGGACAAGACTCAATCACGCGGTACTCTGTCAAAGCATCTTGAACAGAAGCAGTATTTGAACCAGCGCAAACAGTCAGGCGTTCCGACCTGCCATCTTGTAATACAACCTATGAAAGTGCAAGGCTTAACCATAAAATACTACTGATGGAAACGGGGTGAACAAACCATATGGAAAACGAGAAGAGCTCTAAAATGTAACAGAGTTCCAAAAGGTGTAGAAAAAAGAAAGAAAAGTTTGATTTTATATTGCTTTATCACATCTCAATGGCAAGTCAAACATGTACTCTTGATCCTGATTTGCATAATGCATATACAGTTAATTTTTCTTTCAGTGGCAAAATTGCAAAAATGAGTTAAAAGTGACAATTAGGCATTACAGATGATGACCTAGCAAGTACGAGTTGTTCATATAGTCTCGCGTGTGAACAATGGTGAGACCACTACAAACAAGAAAAACAGGAAAACTTGCCATTGACTATCTGTATAGTATCAAATAGCTTTCAGATATAGATATACTACTAGTTTGAGACTGTTCAAGAGAATTTTAGATTATTCAATTGTCACTGAATTGTGCACATTTCTGTTCTATAGTTAAGAAAAGATAAAATTAGCAAACTAAAAGGTAACGATATCCATACAAACCTTTGCAAGTGGAGCTGACAATAAACCCTTGGGATGCCTAGGTCTTCCAATAACAAGTGCAACATATTTTCTTTGCAGTACTTGTTGAGTACCCTTGACACAATGGAAAATATTTTCAAGATACATAGAAGATAATAATAACCATGGAGTTGAATAAGAATACAAAAAATGGTGCCAAACAGAGTAAGATTATTTTAAAACTTACATCACCTAAAGCATCAGCAGTTTTCTCACGAAATATAGCATGCATAATGGAAGCGCTAAGTTGAGTTCTTCCCAGAACAAGGGACGCCACTGCAATCCCTATCAAGCCTGTGGACCTGGTGAAGTAATAAAAAATAATATTAAGAAACAAGCAAGTCATGCATAAACTAAAATAATATTAAGAAACAAGCAAGTCATGCATAAACTTTCAAACAAGTTGTTTCTTGGGTGGCGCCAATGTAATGCCACTTTGCTGAGGAACTAAGAATACAGAGTCTGTGATGCTAAATTTATACAGGGAGGCAACTTGTCCCCCCAAGGCTCAATGCAATTCATTATTCATCCCACACATTATGCTTTCAGAACTCTCTAATGATATTTTGGTTAACCCTTGTATTGTATTCTCATAAGGTTTGCACAATAAGATACATGCACCATGAGCACTGCAAGTGAGTAGCAACTGCAGCACCCAGAACTCACCAGCCGAGGTGCTTCAGAAGAACCATCCTCAAACATCGGCGCTAGTATATCAAGACTATTTTTATGCCAACACCACCCTTCAGAATTAAGAAGCAAACATGTTTTAAATATGCTCTGAATTTTTTGTGAACTGCAGATTATTAAGGATATAAAGTTGTCTACTTGCACTGGCATTCCAGGTGGTTTGTTGAGCACGATGATAGCCCTATCCTGAAAAAAATTACAGATGCCAATGAGATCATTTACCACCCAAGCTAATCAACATATCTTTGAAAAACAAATATAGATTTACACCTTGTAGATCTCAAGGCTGCGTAGAAAATCAATCTCATTCTTGTTACCAAATTTCTTGGTCTTCTCATTAACCGAAGGTTCTTGAATGTCAACAGGTAGAAAGAGAATATCACCAGGCACAAGTTCATCTTTTGCTGAAACCTTTGAAGAAATTAAAACAAGGTCACATACTGCAACAGAGGACTCAGTTACAAGTAAAATATTGTACTATATAACCTCATTAGGCTACAGCTGAAAAACTCTCACATTATAATACAATACAATTGGCCATTCTTCATCCATGCCAATTTTTTTCTTTGGCAATACACCAATAAAAACATGATACATGAGTGCAGGATGCAGTATAAAAGAACAACGTTTCTCATGGAATGAGCAGCTGGAAAAAATCCTGGACGGAACACTACTTAAATTTATATAAGGTTCATCAGGTGGATTCATTCCTGGGCTGGTTCTGTTGTAACCCGAACGGGCCCTTAGTGATATGGGATGATAAAATATGGTTCCATGAAAAAAAATATTGAAGGCGCATAGTCACAGGAGCGAAGAAAAAAGGAGAAAACGATGTGAAAGATTTGTGGCTCCACAAACTTCCCCAAATAACAAAGAAAATACTGATAATTGCTAAAATTCAAATGAAAGTTTCTGAAAAACTGAAGCATTATGTTGAAAGTTTGCTGCTAATATCACCAACCCATGTCATTATAAAGTCAGTGATTGATACTGTGCCCTTCAAAATCATAAACTATGATGACAGTTTATGAAGTTCCTCTTTTTAAGTAATAGTAACATGGGAAGATAGGTCTTATTTAAAGGGAACAAGGATGTGATGATTGACTAATCAATTATTTTGCTAAAATGTGCCCCAAAAACCAAATGCCCATGATACATCAAGTATCAAATTATCAAGTGCAATGATAGAGTGCATAGTCCACAAAATTCAATGCTTGGCAGAGAAACTCTGTGTACCAACCCAAAAGGATAAGGATCTGTTTAGCACGGCGGTGGCCTTTTCAAAAGTATATTTATTCCTTTCTAGAACTGTCTGTTTCAGTTGATTATGAGCATCTTTTTAGCATACATAACAGAAAAATCTTACTAGCATTAGTAAAGATCCCGAGCATAGTTAAGCACAGCACAACCACCACAAATTGCCTTAAATCAAGCTGATGGCTACATACACATATGTTTCAAATCTTTTATCTGATTACCATTTTTAACGTTAAGAGCAGAAATTCGTGTGTAGGGAACACATATTGCTGCACCTTAATGTTACACTTTGCTTTAAGATCATAAACCATTTCAAGAAATCATTGCAGAAGCACACCCCTAAAATTTATACTTCACTAAGATAACAGATTTACTTTATTTCAAAGAATATCATCCTTCACATATTTTCTTAAAACTGTGGATATGCCAGCAATGTACGTATGATGCATCCCAATTTCCAAACTAGTACATATAAATTATATAAAAAAAAGTTGTGTAAAAGCATGTAAAGGGAAAATTAGAAATCAGAGCGTCAGGTATTTCTGATTGACTCGTCATTCATTACCCTTCTCAACCGGAGTGGCTGAGCAATACTGTCTGTTGAAGAGGCATCTGCAATCACAAGACTCTTCTTCACCTGCAACAGTGAATACACAGGGAAAGAAATATCTTCTTAGAGGAGAAAAACTGTAACTTTGTGGAGCAGAACTCAAGGGATAAAAGAAAAATACTATACAGTTGCTCAAAAGTTAAGGTGGAGGGGGAGAAAATTAGATTTTCCAAAAGTAACTTTTTGAAACAAAAAATTATATTTTTAACATACTTTTTAACATGAAAAGTAAAACACAAAACATACAATGCTAAACTACTCCATTTAGTCTCAGTACTTTTGGGATTCTATTCCGTATAAAACAGATTTCTGAAAGAAAATAATGCAATGTGTTCTCGCATGGACACTCAGCTTGGAAGAAATTAAGCTGTATGCAGTTTCCTTCTATTGAAGTGAGTATTGGTGAAAGCAGAATAAGAATGTGTAACGTTTCGGACTTTCGGAAGATTTGCATGTATATAGTTGGCAACGAGACATTTGCAATTGCTATGATTTTTCATGCTCCTCTTATATAAGGTTTTGTGAGCATACTACCAAGTATTACTTCTGCATGAGATCCAAATTTCCAACCGATGCGAGAGGGATTCCAGTATGCAAGTTTTTTTCTTCTCATTCATACCCATCCGTACAAAAAAATTGGAATTAGAATTCTTTTGCGCATATGGCCGCCCGCGGGGACCAAGGAAAGAGCTAATCGAGTACGATCACAAGACAAACATGAAGTTTTATCATGTTTCAATTTCTAAGCTATGCAGAGTAAGTAACTGAAGAAGGATACGTAGTGGAGCATTTGGTCGAGAAGGTGGTGCGCTCACCTTGCGAAGGCGGAACAGCTTCTGCACCAGCGACGCCGGAAGGTGTGGGCAGCAACGCCGGACCCACCTAATAGCCGTAGGATTGGAGGATGCTCCTTCCCCACCATCTCCCCGAAAGACGGCTCGAGCGGCGGCGTTGGCGTCCAGTGGTGCGAAGGGAGGGAGCTCCACCCACCGCTTCTTGCTCTCCTTCCCACCGCCAATGTGCAGACCGCTATCGTCTGGAGTAACGTGCCCCACTGCGGTGGACAGACCAGCGAAGTACTGGTCTAGCGGCTTTGGAGCTGCGGCGGCGGCCCGGCGGTGGAAGAGGAGCGCCGCCGTCGTCCTTATGGCCATCGAGCCTCAGCCAGCTCAAATTGTATGGGCTTCTTATTGGCACACGTTTATATGGGCTTGTTAAGGGAAGGCCTTGCCAGCATTATGGGCCAGGCCCACGACACGAGTGGTATATCCCAGCTCAAAATGGCAAGCGGGTACCCGAGTACCCGGCGGGTTTTACCCGATAAAGATGCGGGTGTGGAATGTTTTTTTTACCCGCTGGTGCGTTATTGGAAGAAATCTTCTACCCATCGAGTGCTGGTACGGTGTATGCTACCCATACCCGTCTACCCGTGGGTAATAAATACCCGCGCATATATCACTAACAATCCTAATAAATTTGGCTCATATAACACTAGAATTTGAGCCAATTCAACTAAAGTCTACATATATAACACTAGTATTGTTGCTAATTAATGTTAGATTTGCTTTTGTGCACATATATTGACCTAATATTTATTAAATATTTGAATTTATAAAGCATTTATATGTCATACTTTTCGGGTATGTTCGCAGAATACGGGTTACCCGGCGGGTAGAATTTACCCGCGAGTGCGGGTATGGAATGATTTTCCTACCCGCATGCGGATACGGGTAACCCGGCGGGTAAGATTTACTTACGGCGGGTGCGGTGCGGGTGGACACTACCCGTCGGGTATTTACCCGTTGCCATCTTGAATCCCAGCCATGGCGGCCGTTGCTCCCAGAGCGCGATTGAGTGAGAGTGTTCTAGAATCTAGACCTAGGTGAGGCAAGAGCGGTGGGTCGCCGGCGGCCGGTCAAGTAGGAGACGAGCGGCGCACGGCGTGTGGTGAAGCTCCAAAGGCGCCATCAGTCCGCTCCGACAGCGGAGGCCGGAAAGTGAGTATCCTCATCATGTGCTGCTAGCTCTTCAGTCCAATTTAGATTAAGCTTTTGTTAGCTTGTGTGAAATCGGTGTTCAAGTTCACGCGATTTTTTTTTTTGACACAGAGTTCATGCGATTTGTGTTAGGATGCAATCGGATGCGACGATGTCGGGCTCTGGTTTTTTCGAGTTCAAACTTGATTATTCGGAGACAATGAACATGGCTATTGGGGACCGTGTCAGCTCCGATGAAATCTCCGCTGGGGGACACCTCTGGAAGATTATCTGCTACCCCCGTGGAGATAGGGAAGAGCAAAGGGGCGAGTACGTCTCTCCTTGTACCTCGAGCTTCTTAGCGATTCGGTAGGCGTGAGAACCATCTTCCATGCTTTTTGCCTTGGGAGAGAAATTGAACCATCTGTCTCTAATTTCTCCCAAGATAAAAGGTTTTTTGCGGTTTACTCACGTCAAAGGCATAGATCCTGGGGGGTGTCAGTTTGTGAGGCGAAGTGTTCTCGAGTCAGGCTATGTGGCAAATGGATGGGTCACGTTTCTATGTAACATTGTAGTTCTTGACACCATTCCAGTGCCACCCTCCAACATTGGTGCTGATTTTGGTTATCTGCTTGACTCCAATATGGGGACAGATGTTTCATTCATTGTTAAAGGCGAGACGATCCAAGCTCACCGTGCTATTCTTGCTGCCCGCTCGTCAGTCTTTCAAGCTGAGCTTTTTGGATCCATGAACGAAGCCACAGCATCATCCATCACACTTCAGGAGATTGAGCCAGCAACGTTCAATGCTATGCTTGATTTTATTTACACAGATGAGATGCCTGAAAATGACCAGCTTGGAGGCCCTCCCACTGAAATGTTGCAGCTTCTACTTGCTGCGGCTGACCGCTATGCATTGGACCGATTGAAGATGATGTGTGCTCGGAAGCTATGGAGCATTATCTCGGTGGAAACATTTGCTTCTACTCTAGCCTGTGCCGAGACACATGGCTGTGCAGAGTTGAAGAACAAGTGCATTGACTTCTTTGTCGCGGAGAACAATTTCAAGAAGATAGTGTTCACAGCTGGTTTCGTGTGGTTGCTGCAGGAATTTCCTGATCTTGCTGCTGAGCTGAAAGAGAGGGTGGGGATATAATGTAACATGCTGAAATTTCCATGTATGTGGTCTATGTGTTCAACGATGGATTTAGTGTGCCGTTTTGGAACGATGGTGACTGTCTCGTAGATTTCTGAGTAATTAGGAATTAGGATATGTAGTTTTAGTTGAACTGAATGCCTGACCTTGGCACTACATTTCTTGCATTGTTGAATGATGATGCTGCCAAGGATTACTGAAATGGTAGGCAAGGTGAATGCTACTAGCGCTCAGGTGTAAAGCCATGGAGGTTATGCTAAAGTAGTAGACTAGTTTGTCTTTTGAGTTCTATTTGTGTAAAAATAACCTTAATCCCCTAGACTAGTAGAGTTGGGATGTAGCATGTTGTGTGGTTTTGGAACACTGTTCAGGGTTATCCCACAGCTGTATATTTGCTTCATGGTGGCCACAACTTTATATTGTTGCTTCACTATGGGTTAAGCTCTCAGGATGTTAGATTCCTACACTCTAACGACAGTATATCATTAAGTTTCAAAATGTCGTATGATCTATTTCAGCGCCTTGGAATGTCATGCACTTCTGGTATCAATTTTTTTCTTTTATATCGGATTCTTTTATTTCCATATAACTTGCTTTATGTCATTTCCATATAACCTTCTGTAGTTTTATTGTTTTATTTTCTGATGAAAACTGAGGCAAAACTGAGGCTAAAGCTTTCCCTGATCTAACATGCCTTTCTGAAAACTCAATTCATCTGAATGGATGTTCATCTCAAAACTGAACCGCAATGAAAGGACCTAATCTTTTGGCATCTCGGAATGGGTGACATTTGGCTCTAGCACATCTGCTGTGTGCATTGGCAAAAATTACTGGCTACTGTTATTGTGACACCACAATTCTGTACGATTCACATATTTGTACACCCATGTTAACATTTACTGCTTGATTGATCTGAAATCTGAAATTTTGAGTGAATTGGTGAAATCTAGATGTGGATGAAGCTTTATTGTTCCATCTTTCCTATACACCAGTCGCCTGGTGTTTTGTTTCTGTTCAGGCGATGTCATCCATCGATATTGCTTTAAATCTGATGGCTGTATATAATATTAAATCCAATACTTTCCTGTTGCCTGAACACAAGGTACATTTTAGGCATCTGAAATATAGCATGCCCCTTACTGTTCAGGGCAATAGCATGCATATTCTTTGCTAGTGTTTTATATGTGCCTCCTCGTTTCGTAAAGCACCGCATGATGCATACGAATTAAATAATACTCCCTCCATTCCAAATTATAAGTCTTTATGACTTTTCTAGATTTCTAAAAAACAGCCAAAATGTCGTCTTACAATTTGGGAAAGCCAAAACGTTTTATAATTGGAATGAAGAGAGCACTTGCGAGTCATGAAAATAACATCAAGAGGAAACTTAGGACAGGCTGAAATCTTGTTTTGTGTGAGGTGTATAGTGCGTGAACTTTGATTTCTTGTTTCATTTATTCATTTTGTATAATCTAGTTAGAAATTAGAGCATCTCCAGCCTGGCCTCCAAAAATAGGCTACTATTTTTAATTTAGAAATCCACTTGCAAAATTTGAGGATCCAATTTTTGGCCAACTCTAGTAGTAGTCCTCAAATTAAAGCCCATAGCCCACACGCGAGCGCAATCTTTGGCGGCCTTCGCTCGTGGCCTTCCCTTTTGCCTAGAGGAGTCTAGTCGCCCGTCCCATTCCTGCACGCCTCCACCACCAGCCACTCCTCTTCGCGACCGTCGTGGGACCAGCGGCCATCGGACAGGGAGACACCTTGGCTGCGCCGGTCGGCGACCCACCGAAAGGTCCTAAATGGCTAGAAGGGGGTTGAATAGCCTAACAAAATTTCTACAAATTCAATAGAGCAATTGTTAGACAACAATAAGGCAATAATTGTGGTTGCTCTAGCTCTACTTGTCGGCAAGTCACCTAATAGGAATTCTAGGATTTAGACTATCTCCAACAGAATACCATACCTATTTCACGTTTTGGGCTCCCTACCGTCGGTATATCAAGGATCCCTCACATTTGTAGTTACCTTGCTTAACTTGTGTAGTCTTATTTGCTTTAGTTCATATCTTGATCACCTAATGTAGCTCCTAGTGATATAGTAGCTTGTTTATCTTGCTCACTTAGAAGTAATTTAGTGACCTAGCTATTACGTGTGATTAGAGATATTAGAATTGACTTGTGGCTTGCATAGCTAGTTTGTAGCACCACTTACTTAGCTTCGTCATTTTATTTACTAATCGGTTTGTTTAGTGTTGTTGTAAGAATTTTTAATATGCTATTCACACCCCCTTTGAGCCATTAGGACCTTTCATGCTGCCGACTTCGGGCAGGTGTGGGTCCTCGCCTTGGGCCCATGGTGAGCACGGGCAGTGCGCCGCGCCCATCTCCTTCGACGTGGCGGGCCGGCGTGGTGGCCTATTGCCTCCCCGTCGCGGCCTGCCCCCCTGAAGGCGTGTTGTCGGCGATGTTCCGGCGATTGTGGTGGAGGACATGCAAGGAAAGCCACGGTTTGGGCGGCGTGGCCAGCTGCGTATGCCGTCTCGCACCGTGGTGGTGTGGGCGGCTGCCTGCTGGGCGTCTTTGGCGTTGTGGTGGCCGACGGCGGCGTATCGCTCCCCCCGCGAGACTTGGATGCATGGAGCTCGGGCGAAAGCCCGGCCCGACATGGTTAGGGCGGACGACAGCGACGACTTTTGCCGCCGCACCCTTCTTGAAGGCGTCGTCTTCGACTCTCATGCTCCCGTTTGCGCCTGTTGCTCTTCCACCTTGGCCGCTTTGGTCGTCTCGGTGGTCCTATTTGCGCTTCATGGTTCTCCTCATCAGGTATGTCTATCTAAGCGATTGTTGCGGCCGTAGTTGTGGTTGTTTCGGCGGTCGCTTTTTGGCTGAGGTGCTCTTTGTTCTTTGGGCGGATGCTTTGCCACCGTGTATCTTCAGGGCAGGTCGTCTTCACGAGCCCGTGTTTCGGTGTGCGCGTGCCGCCGAGGTTGCGGTCGTCTCCGGCGGATGCTTTGCCGCCGAGGTGCTCTTCGTTGATCGGGCAGATGCTTTGCCGCCGTGTTCTTTCCACGAGCCTGCGTTTCGGTGTCTTGGCGTGCGCCGATGTCGCGGTTGTCTCCGGTGGATGCTTTGCCACCGAGGTGTTCTTCGTTGCTTGCGCGGATGCTTTGCATTTGTTTCTCTTGCGAGCCTGCATTTCCGGTGTGCGAGGGCCGCCAAGGTCGTGGTAGTTTCCAGCGGATGCTATGCCGCTGAGGTCGTCATCGTCTTGCCGGTAGATGCTTTGCTGCCGAGGTTGGTCTGGTCGGATGCTTTGTCGTCTATGCTCTTAGCGGATGCTTTGCCGTTGTTGTTGTCTTCGGCTCCGATCCTTGCTAGCTACCCGGATGTTGAGTTTTCTAGTTGTAATAGGATCGGTTGTCGGGGTTGTTAGTTGGAGGGTTTGCCCCACCCCTCCCCCTCGTTTCTTGCTTTTGTTTGTTTCTGTGTGACTCGTCGGTAATCTATGGATTACTTTTGCGAGTCATATATATCCCCACTTCTCTTAATGCGATGCGTGCTAATCCACGCTTTCGAAAAAAAGAACTCGAGTTGGACGAGATTCCTTTGACTTGACTAGTGGTGAGAATCCGTTTAACCAAAACTGATCAGTGCATTTTTTAGTACTCTAAAATTGTGCTACCAGACATAGGAACTGACTTTGTTAGTTATAGTTTTAGGAACTGGACATTTACGTTTTTGATTCTTTGGTTCGGTTTGGATTCTAGCCAAACTGACTGCCAGCGTTCCCGTTTACATGGGCTTCTTGACTTACCGCCATTATGGGCCAGGCCCACGACACGAGTGGTATACACCTGCACAATCACTTGTCGCGGGCTAGACCTAGGCGAGCCGGCGGCGGCGGCGGCCGGGCGACTAGGCGACGGGCGGCGCATAGCGTGCGTTGAAGTTCCGGAGGATCCACTGTGCCGGCGTCGCTCTGGCAGTGGAGGCCGGAATGTGAGTATCGTCATGTGCTGTTCTTCGGTCCAATTTAGACTATGCTTTTCTTAGCTTGCTTATGAAATCGGTTTTCAAGTTGATTCAGCTTTGTCTTAGGATGCTGTGGGAAGCGACGATGTCGGGCTCTGCTTTTATCCAGTTCAAACTTGACTATTCAGAGACGAAGAACATGGCCATTGGGGAGACTGTCAGCTCCGATGTTATCTCCGCAGGGGAAAACCTTTGGAGGATTCACTGCTACCCCCCGTGGACTAAGGGAGGAACATAATGGCGAGTACGTCTCTATGTTCCTCGAGCTTATTAGCGATTCGAAAGCCGTCAATACCATCTTCCATGTTTTTTGTCAGAGAAGAGAAGGTGAAGCACCTGCCTCCAATTTCTCCCATGATAAGAGGTTAGTCAAGGTGTACTCGCGTGAAAGCGCTCCATGCAAGGGGTGGCCTAAGTTTATGAAGCGAAGCATTCTCGAGTCAGTCTATGTGGCAAATGACTGGGTCATATTTCTATGTAACATCATAGTTCTGGTCGCCGACACCATTCCAGTGCCACCCTCCAACATAGGTTATGATCTTGGTGTTAGTAAGAAACGGATCACTAGCATGGCATCTAGACGGGTAAACCATAGTAACAAGAAGAACAGCCCTAATACAAGGTCTACTGACAAAATAAAACTTAGAGTTCTACCATCGGAAGACTGACGGGCGAGATGGTGCTTGATCCGGTGGCGGGGCGACGGGGGCCGGATTCGCCCGGCTCCGGCTCCGGCTCGGCGATGGCGTTGGCGTTGGGGTCGGCCATCAGTGCGGTATGGTCGGTGAAGGGAGCGTTGGTGCGGTGGCGGCGGGCTTCCGTGGAGGTGCTTCCGTCAGCGGCTGCGCACCCCTCGTAGATCGGATTAGGGTTGTAGGTGGGGAAAAGAACGGCGGCTGTCAAATCTCGTGAACAGTGCCGAGGTCCCCACCCCTGTTTTATATAGCGCGAGGGTGACAGGGGCCCTCCAACCATAAATGGGTTGGGCGCCCCGATCGAGGGCGCGAGGTCAAGGCCCAAGTTGGTCCGTTGGGCCCAACTTAGGATAGAGATCAATCTAACATTCTCCCCTTGATCTCATCTTACACTTTAACCTTTAAACCTTTACTTTGAACTTTTACTTTGAACTTTTACTTTACTTATTCCATCTCGGATTTGTGCATAGAACATGCTCAATCATCACGGTCCTTTTGCCGATAGATTTCACGGACTACAATACACATCTACGGTGCGAAATAAATAAAACTTTAACTTTGGGCCCTTTATAATTGTCCGGTGATCACAGGCTTTCCCTTAACCCCATGCCGGCTACGTGCTCCTTGAACACGTTGGGTGGTAAGCCTTTTGTGAGCGGATCCATAAAGCATCCTTTCGGTGCTTATATGCTCAAGATTTATAACGTGATCCCGGATTTTCTCCTTCACAACATAGTACTTTATGTCAATGTGTTTGGCGGCACCACTTGACTTATTGTTGTGAGCATACTCTATTCTTTGGATTATTATCACAAAGTATAATGTCATTGGTCCATGGATGTCGTCAACCACTTTCAAACCGGGTAAGAATTTCTTTAGCCAATTCACCGCGTTGCCTCATAGCACGCTACAAACTCGGCATACATAGTGGAGTTTGTAGTAATCTTTGTTTAGAGCTTTTCCACGATATTGCTCCCTTTGCGAGAGTAAACACATATCCGGATGTAGACTTTTCGTCATCTCATAATCGTAGTCCGAATATCCCAAAATCTTTAGGGAATCAGATCTTCTCAGACGTTAACATGAGGCCTTTTGTTCCTTGCAAATACCGTAAAACTTTCTTTACCAATTCCCGGTGTTTGGGTCCTGGATTACTTTGGAATCGCCAAGTAACCCGGTTACATAAGCCAAGTCCGGGCGTGTACATACTTGAGCGCATTGTAAGCTTCCGGCGGTGAAGCATATGGAACCCTTTTCATTTGCTCGAGCTCATATTGGTTCCCGGGACACCGAAAATCCCCATATCTATCGCCCTTGACTATAGGTGCGGTGAAGGTCTACATTTATGCATCTTGAATCTCTCTAAGACTTTTTCAATGTATGCCTTTTGAGGCAGTCCTAATACCCCTCTTTTTCCTATCTCGGTGAATTTCTATGCCCAAAACATAAGATGCTTCACCAAGATCCTTCATATCAAACTTTGAGGACAAAAATCTCTTTGTTTCCTCGGTAGATTCATATCACTACTTGCAAGTAGAATATCATCCACATACGGGATTAGGAAAATATATTTCCCATTTTTAAACTTTACATAAATGCAATTGTCCTCGATATTTGCTTTAAACCCAAAATTCTTTATAGTTTTATCAAACTTCAAGTTCCACTCGTCTTGAAGCCTGCTTTAAGCCATAAATGGATTTCTTTAGGTGACATCCCATCTTTTCCTTGCCTTCCACAACAAAACCCTTCATTTTGTGTCATGTAGACATTCTCCTCCAAGTCTCCATTTAGGAATGCCGTCTTTACATCCATCGATGTAATTCTAAATCAAAATGTGCCACCAATGCCATTATTATTACGAAAGAATCTTTACATGAGACTGGAGAAAAGGTCTCGGTGTAATCGATTCCCTCTCTTTTTTGCGTAAAGCCTTTAGCCACGAGTCGCGCTTTATATCTTTCTATTTTCCCTTGGGAGTCACGTTTTATTTTGTAGACCCATTTACTGACCCTCTTGATTTGGCTCCTTTAGGAATATCGCTAGGTCCCAAACATCATTGGAACTCATAGGCGCATTTCTTCTTTCATGGCTTCTAACCACTTTGATGCGTGAGTGCTACTCATGGCTTCTTCATATGAGGCAGGTTCACCTTCCATATGAAACTCTTCAATATTATAAACTTCATAGTCATCGGGTATAGCTGACCTTCGACTCTTTGAGACCTTCTAGGGGCCTCTTCATTTGGCACCTCTTACGTTGGAGGCCGATGTTGCTCCCCTCATACGTGGCAACGGTTTCATCGGGTTCACGATTAACGGGTTCCTCGTTTTCCTCTGTTGTTACCACGGGAGGAGCGACAACAGTTACTCGCGCCACAATGTCTTGCATTGTTGGTGCGAAAACAATGTGTAATTCGAAGAATGGCTCTTGAATTATAGGATTGGGCACGCACACCCGCTTTTCTTCAAGATCAATCTTTCGAGCTACCATGCTCCCCCTTATCAGTTCTTCCTCTAGAAAAATAGCATGTCTTGTTTCTACAAACTTTGTAAGTCTATCAGGACAGTAGAAACGAAAACCTTTTGACCTTTCAGGGTAGCCAATAAAATGGCAACTCACTGTTTTGGGATCAAGCTTTCCAATATTTGGGTTAAACATTTTAGCCTCAGCAGGACACCCCCACACACGCAGATGATTTAGTGAAGGCACCCTTCCTGTCCACAACTCATACGGTGTTTTGGGCACCGATTTGCTTGGTACTCTGTTGAGAATATGGATGGCGGTTTTTAATGCCTCCATCCACAGACTCAATGGTAATGTGGAGTAACTCATCATACTACGCACCATATTCATCGAGGGTGCGATTCGCCTTTCGGCTACTCCATTTTTTTGAGGTTAAGCCCGGCGTGGAATCTTGGGCAACTATACCATTCTCCTCGAAGAAACCTTGCAAAAAGTCCGGGAACTTGACCATACGGGGTATGCCGACCATAGTACCCCCCCCACGGTCGGACCGGGACTATTTTAATCTTTAAGTCGTGTTGATTCTCAACTTCAGCTTTAAATATTTTAAATTTATCCAATGCTTCTGATCTTTCTTTAATTGGATAAATATAGCCAAACCGGGAGTAGTCATCTGTGAATGTAATGAACGAGTCATAGCCATCCACACTCTTTACAGGAAAAGGACCACAAATGTCGGTATGAATGATCTCTAATATTCTTGCGCTTCGTTTGGCGTTCTTTTTAATTTGCTTTACATATTTTCCTTTTATGCAATCTATGCATTGCTCTAAGTCCGAGAACTCCAAAGGAGGAAGAATTTCATTCTTAACTAGTCTTTCTATTCTCCCCTCGAAATATGGCCTAAAACGACGGTGCCATAATTTCGCCGTTGCGATTGAGTTCGCTTTCTTTTTCTACTTTCATTTGTAGGCGAGAATACGCTATCATTCACATCACATATGGAATTCACTTTTTCACATAGCGACAACATATACAATTCGTCTTGTCTGATGGCAAGACCAACAAAAATATCTTTAAATAAAATGACACACTGGCCATGTCCAAAATTACAGGTAAAACCTGAATCATCCAACTTTATAACACTTATTAAGTTTCTTTTCAACGTAGGAACATAAAAAACATCTTTCAAAAGTAAAGTGTAGCCATTGGGTAACTTTAGAGCAACATCTCCAATGGCCTCCTTTGCAGCCTCCACTCCATTTGCAACACTAATGGAACTTTCTCTTTTAGCGTAGTTCTCGTCGAACGGAATCCCTGTAAGGAATTAGCAACATGAATAGTTGCACCGTAATCAATAAACCATGTAGACTTTGAAAAGCGTACATCTGAGGGATTCATTTATAAATGAAATAATGTTCTCACCCTTCTTTGCCATTATTTCCTTTAAGTATTCGAGGCGAGTTCTTCTTAATGTGGTGAGGATTACCACATTTGAAACAACCCATTTCACCTTCTTTGTTGGCCTTCTTTGTGGACCTTCGTGGCTTTTTGCCTTCTTTGTGGCCTTGGATGCATAGGAGCCTTCTTTGCGGGAGAGCCGGGGATTAAAGGGCTTTTTACCCTTGTTGTTGTTGTTGCCCTTTAGGTAGTTCAGGTTGACCACCCTCGGGTGGCCCTTAATCCTTAGCTCCTCATCTACACACCGTGCGGTGAGCTTGTCTAAGTCTCACTTTTCGGGCTGCATGTTGTAGTTTGTCACAAGGTTGTCATACTCTTTGGGCAAGGAAGCAAGAATAAAATGAATAAGGAGTTGAGGGTTAATCTCCAAATCCATTCCACTCGGCTTGTTTGCCAAATGACCCATTCTATGAATATGATCACGTATGGAACCACATTATGTGCTTTTCATTTGTCAATTGCTTGAACAAATGTGTGGCATACATCTTGGAGGAACCAAGAAGGCGGGTTTTGATCCTCTCAAGATACCCTTTTTTTGATCTCACACTTTGCAATTGAGCACGAAATGGAAGGCTCAATTGTATTTAAGATCACAAAGACAACAAATCTTGTTGGCACTGATCCACTCACCATGCTTTAAGTCATAAGACTCCTTTTCGGAAGCAAAGTCCCGCTTTCTTTGTGCCCATGCATCATCACTTTCGGTGGTCGCCCTCACCGGCGCCACGCGGGAATTGTGGGACACGGTGTAGAGAGCACCCACTCAACGCCGTCCAACGTAAAAGGCAAAGTCAATCTTTTTCTTCCATTAGGATAGTTGTCTCCTTTCGGGTGCGGGATCTTATCGATCATGCCCATCAAGGAGGAACGGCCTGAAATGATAATGCCATATAAGTGAGAACAATTAAACAAAATAATAATTGTCATTGCATGAAACACTTTATGCATTAAATCTAAATCACCGTTGGGTAGAAATAGAAATAATACATGCTCATTATAACATCAAGTTATTATCAACGTTGGTCGAGAAAAATAACAATATTATAACCATCTCAAAACTTTAATTCTTAAAATCAAATTCTCCGTTGGTTCGAATTTAATTAAAAGGAATAATAAACTTTATCATACGCGGCGGAAACATTAAAACTTTAATGATCCAATTTTCGAAACTTTATGTACTTTTTCGTCACAAAATTATCGTTGGACAAAATTTGTAACAAGATTTTCATCAACTTTCAATTTAAATTGCATCAAATATGCATCTATATGAATAAATATCGGTTTACGGAAAAAGAAAAAATAAAAACGACACGTTCCTTGGCGGGGCGGGGCAAACCAACCGCCCGGCCGGCCTTCGGCCCGCGGCGGCGGCGGGCTTTCAGCGCCCCGCATGGGCTTCTTTCCCCCGCGAGCCCGGCTAAGGAGGACGAGCACCCCCGGCCGTTCGATCTAGGGTGCCGGGATCCGACGGCTCGGCGTGGAGATCATTTGGATCAAAACCCAAGCGGCGGCCGGGACTTGAAACCCTAGGCCATTTTCTTTCTTTCTCTTCCCGTTTCTCTACTCACTCGAGAACACGGCGGGCGATGGCTGGCCGGGCGGCGGCGGCGCCCGGCGAGGGGGGGCGACCACCTCCCCTTCACCGCGCGCCCGGACGGCCGGCTTCCTTCCCTCCCCTCCGTTTTCGGCCGCGCGGCTCACCACACGGCGAGCCCACGGCGTCACCCGCCCATGGCGGATCGGAAGAAGGAGGCGGATGGCGGCGCCGCCCGTCGGGCTCTTCGTCGGTCGCGTTCGCCGATGGCGGCGCGCCGCCGCCCGAAAGGCCGGTGGTGGTGCCCCTTTAACCGCACCTCGAAAACCCGTGCGATGACGGTAAGTAGGTGCATTCGCGTTAGGTTCTTCGATCTGAAGTTTAATTCGGTCAAAACCCCTTCTTTCTTTTCGATCTCGTGATCGGTTGAGGTTCCTTTTCATTCTTTTGGCTCTTGCGGCGAAACCCTAGGTTAGGGTTACTGTCCCGATCCATTCCGGATCGGTCAATTCTGTGATTTTCTTTAACCCGTTCTAGATCCAGTACTAGACAGGCTCGAAGATACCATTGTTAGTAAGAAACGGATCACTAGCATGGCATCTAGACGGGTAAACCATAGTAACAAGAAGAACAGCCCTAATACAAGGTCTACCGACAAAATAAAACTTAGAGTTCTACCATCGGAAGGCGGACGGGCGCGATGGTGCTTGATCCGGTGGCGGGGCGGCGGGGGCGGATTCGCCGGCTCCGGCTCCCGGCTCCGGCGATGGCGTTGGCGTTGGGGTCGGCCATCGGTCGCGGTATGGTCGGTGAAGGGAGCGTTGGTGCAGTGGCGGCGGCGCTTCCGTGGAGGTGCTTCCCGTCACTGGCTGCGCACCCTCGTAGATCGGATTAGGGTTGTAGGTGGGGAAAAGAACGGCGGCCGTCAAATCTCGTGAAAGTGCCGAGGTCCCCACCCTTTTTATATATGGCGAGGGGTGACGGGGGCCCTCCAACCATAAATGGGTTGGGCGCCCCGATCGGGCGCGAGGTCAAGGCCCAAGTTGGTCCGTTGGGCCCAACTTAGGATAGAGATCAATCTAACACTTGGTTGTGTGCTTGACTCCAATGTCGGGACAGATGTTTCATTCATTGTTAAAGGCGGACGATCCGAGCTCACCGTGCTATTCTTGGTGCTCGCTCGCCCGGTCTTTCAAGCTGAGCTCTTTGGATCCATGGAAGAAGCCACATCATCATCCATCACACTGCAGGACATCCAGCCAGCAACGTTCAAAGCTATGCTTGAATTCATTTACACGGATGTGATGCCTGAAGATGACGAGCTTGGAGGCTCTCCCACTGAGATGGTGCAACATCTACTTGCTGCGGCTGACCGCTATGCATTGGACCGACTTAAGCTCATGTGTGCTCAGAAGCTATGGGGTACTATCTCGGTGGATACATTTGCTTCTATTCTAGCATGTGCCGAGACGCACAGCTGTGCAGAGTTGAAGAACAAGTGTATTGACTTCTTTGCCGCGGAGAACAATTTCAAGAAGATAGTGTTCACAGCTGGTTTCATGTCTTTGGTGCAGGAATTTCCTGATCTTGCCGCTGAGCTGAAAGAGAGGGTTGGGATATAATATAGCATGTTGAAACCACCATGTATATTGTCTTCTAGTTCAACCATAGATTCAATTAATGTGCCATTTTGGAATGATGGTCAGTTGATGATTGTCTCGTAGATTTCTGAGCATATTAGGAATTTAGGATATTTAGTTTATGTTGACGAACTGAATGCCTGATCTTGGCATATATTTCTTGCATTGTTAAATGAAGATGCTGCCAAGGAGGTTGTTTCTTTCGATCAGTTGCTCAGAAACTTATAATTGTGGATTGAATAGGTTATCTTCTCTGTGGAACATTTGATTGCTGCTTCTGTCAAATCTCAGGTTTGTACCATTTTTTATGTCTATGCTAACATTAAACTTTGGGAATTTCAAAATTGTGACACCTAGCTGTAGATGGATCTTTCCTGCCAGGAGCAATCAGTCTTTATTTAATGCTTTGCTGCTCTTCCAGGTACTTCGATTTACATTGTCAAGTGTGAAAGTTTGTGACTTTGTATTATCTTTATATTTTCATGGTTGAAATTGAAAAGGAGTTTTAAGACATGAATGCTTGATGAAATTAGATGGTGAGTTAATTATGAACCATGACAGTGTAACCTAGACCTGGTGGTGTGAACTTTCTTGATGGTACTGTGAGGTTAGATTATTACTTCCTCTAGTCTAGTTATTAAAGCATGACGTTTCAGTCAAACTGGTCTAACAAAACAGGCATGAAAAAAGCTATTTATTTCTGGTTAAAACACAGTAGGAACCTTACCAATACCAACCATATTATTGGCTTTTGGAGTACTTGTATCGTCTTTGATTATTGGTACTAGTGCGCATGAATTAGCTCTGTGAATGGTACTTTCAGGTAATTCGATCAGTTTGTTCGAAAATTCAAGTACTTTACATTGTTATGCCACAATGTTGCATGATTCGGCATATCCATACTCTGTTATTTACCATAAACTGCATGGTTCATCAAATTCCACATCGGTGACCAAGAAAATGTTGACGAGACTTCATGTCCAGAGCATCTCTATACTTTTATTTGAATTGTCTCTATATTTTGTTCTTTCTTCTTTGTATCACTTTGATCCAAACATAATGGTGCATCAAATATAGTATATATTACCTAAGTTTATGAATTGAAAATGAACCTAAGCAAAGTAGGTGCTAGCTTCTTGTAGCTGATATAGGTTCCCATGAATTATTGGTGAGATCTGATATGTCGATTCATCATATATAAAAGTGGAATTGACGCAGTTTACAGTGGCGTGAAGTTTTTTCCTAGTATGACTATAGCATCAACAGAAAACTGGGCTTTCCTGCTTCATCCCTTTATTCTAATTGAAAAACAATTGACTCACACTTACAGGTTTCCACGGTTCTTAACGCAGCCCGCTCGCGTCGCCCCTCGGCGGCTCGGGCGCACGCACGCCCCTCCGCCGCCGCGGACACCGCCTCGCTCCTGCCCTCGTCGCCACTAGAGGGGTCGCCGGGAGGCCGCGTCGGCCCCTAGGACGGTGGCGGCGGGGTCTCCCGCCGCGGCGACCGTGGTGCTCGCCCCGAGCGGGATGGTGCCAGGCAACCATGGCGGTTCGCCGCCCATGGCGACTCTGGGCGGCCCTAGCCGGCGAATCCGGGGGCGGGGGCCGGATCCGGCAAGGGCAAGACCGGATCTCGGGCGGAGGAGAGGCGATGGTGTCGGGCTGGCGACGCGTTTGGTGGCTGGCGCGGAGGAGAGGTGGTGGTCTTCGATGGGGCGCTTCCTTCGTCGGGCTGCGGCGGCCGGCGGTGCCGGTCGGCGCCCGGAGGTGGAGCGATGAGTGGAGTTGGGCGTGGTGCGGCTTGTCGTGGCTTCGTCGGGCGCCGGCGTGGGGCGGACAAGTTGGAGTGGAGGAGCTCGTCTCGTGGGCGTGACGGGCCGCGGTCGGAGCGGCGGTGGTGGAGGACTTGAGTCGGCCTCCTCGGGCTGATCCGGGGGTCCTCGGTGGCGGTGTCACGGTGGTGCGGAGTTGTGGCCGGCATGATGGCGGCGAAACCAAGGCGGGGCTGTGTCGGCGCGGCCCGCACGGGGACGACGGTGGCGGTGGCGGCGGCGGCTCGCAAGGTGCCAGGCGCGGCGACTTTTAGGTTGCGGAGGCCCGTGTGGGGCGCCTCTTTGCTAACCGTTCTCGGCCATGGTGGTCGGGAGACGGCGTCGGCAGTCTTCGGCGTGCGGGCGAAGGGGCGGCGGTGAGTTGGTGGTGCTCCACATCTTCTACCTCGCCGGTTTCAGAGTCGCCTTGGTGGCGAGGCTGGGGGGGCCAGGTACGTTCCTGCGGTGTCGTGGCGACATTGTAGTGATGTACCAAACCTCCTCCTCGGCCGGGGAGTGTGGAGGCGGTGGAGAGTCGCCGTTGCTTGTCCGTGAGCGTGTGAAAGGGGTGATGTCGATCCCGGCGAAAGCCTTCACCGACATTCTTGCCGGTGGTAATGGTGGCGGCGCTATCGAGCATCGTTCTTCCGTTGGGGACACCATTATGGGGCATCGTGTTCTGAAGCATGGAATCTCGGGGTGAAAACCCGGTCCAGTTTTTTTGGACGAGCAACGGCGGTGCCTTTGGCGTCGCGTCCTCCTTGAGGCGCCGCCGAGACTCTTCTCGGCTTGTGGCGGTGTGGGAGGCTGGACTGGTTGGGTCTTGGCAATGCATATGAGGTGTGCCTTGGTCTTGGTGTTGTTGGCGAGGTGCGAGAGGGCCCATGGGTCTTTGGAGGCCTTGGGGCCGAATGCGCTTGGTGCGGTGGTGATCTCGGTGATGGCCGGGCGGAGGCGGTGTTCTCGAGCGGTTTTAGTTATCCGAGTCTGGGACGGTGGATTTAGTGGAGTGTGAGTCGGTGGGTGGCGAGGCCCCCACACCGAGTAGCCGGGATCGGTGGTTTTCAATGGTGCCGTGGCGACAGTTCGGTTCGATGCAACGCGGAGGGGGGTATCGGCGATCATGCGTGTGCGGTTTGGGGACGATGGTCCCGTGGTGGAGGAGTGTTGGTAGCCGCTCGGGCTTGCAGCGGGCTACGACACAACGTTGGCAACGACGGCGCAGGTTTCTACAGTCTGCTTTCATCTCCTCTCCCAGGTGGTGGTGGTGTAGTTTGTGTTGTGTGTATAGTGTCGATGTCCCAATCCGACCGGTCGTTGTGGATGGAGGCTCGTGTTGATGACCCAATCCAACCGAGAAATGAATTTCTTGTTAATTTTCTCCCATCCGAAAGTGGTGTTGTTGTACCAAGTGGTGGGGGAGATCTCCCTAAGTTGAGTCGAGTGGGCGCTAGGGGTGGCGCGAGTTGAGTAGATTTGGTACCTAGGTGTGCAGATTGAGTAGGGTACCCTCCACTTTTGTATGGTTTTTCTGGCCCGGTTTCCAGTCAAAAAACTGTGCTGGCACTTACCTTTTTCTTTTTTCATCTAATAGAAATCGCGGCAAAGCTTTTATCGCCCCCAAAAAAAAAAAAAAAAAACAATTGACTCACTCTGTAATTATGTTTTAAGGGTACGCGACTTACACAGCCTTTCCTGCTCATCCCTTTATTCTAATTCTTTCTCTCATATCAATTCCAAAAACTGGGCTTGGAACGGAGGGAGTATGTTGCTTGAATCCCCTGCTCAAATTCAAACTGTGGCACCCATCCATCCAGTATACTGAGAATTAGGAGAATTACTGATGGACTGATGGAGCGCCTATCTTCTGTTTTCTGCTGCTCTTGTGTTTGTGGCACCCTCAACGTTTGGCATTTGAGAGTAATAGCTGCATGTCTTTCAGTTTTCTGAAAATCAGTATACCTGCTTGTCTCAATCTCAACACATTTGGCAGCTGCTTTGCCATGGGAGACGGTACTGGGCGGGCATGCAGTGGGCATGTGTGCGGCCGGTGTGCCGTGCGCGCCGACGGTCAGAAGGGGCACCAGGTTGCCAGCCACACGGACGCCCGGGTCAAACGGCAGCTGAAACGCCTGGTGATAATTTTGACTCTCGAGTAGTGCAATGGAATCACCATTATCGTTAATTATTTGGACTCTCGAGTTCCGTCCATTGTCAAAACCGAGGCGGCTGCATTGCCGTGTTGGTTCACATTCACTCATCAATAATATACGGCCGCGTTGGTTGGCAATTCAACCGTTCAAACTCCCTCCCTCTCTATTGTATCGGCATATATAGAGTACTCATCAGGTACACTCAGCAAGTATAGTAGGAGGAGTACCACAAGAAGAATCACATCTCCAAGTGACCGATCGAGAGCTCTATGGCAACATGTTGGGAGTCTGGTTTCATCGAATTCAAGCTCGACTTCGATGGAACCAAGAGCCTTGCCATCGGCGACATCATCTGCTCTGACGATTTCTCGGCAGGAGGCCATCTGTGGAGAGTAAAGTGCTACCCACATGGATACAAGGCTGACAACAATGGCGTTTACCTCTCTCTATATCTACAGCTCGTCAGCGGCTCCAAGAACGTCAAGGCCATCTTCGACATTTTCCTGATCGACAGAGGAGGCGAACCATCGTCGTCGCATGCAAGACGTTGCGTGCAGGTGTATCCACCCGAGGGTTTCAATTCATGGGGGTATCCGGAGTTCGTGAAAAGGAGCATTCTAGAGTCGGACTACGTGAAGGACGGGTGCGTGACATTCATGTTTGGAGTCATAGTTCCGCAGCGGGAAAACCTAATACCCGTGCCGACCTCCGACATCGCCGGTCATCTCGGCGGCCTCTTGGATCATGCCGACGGTTCGGACGACGTGACGTTCTCAATCAACGGCGAGAAATTCCGTGCACACAGGACTGTTCTCGCCGCCCGCTCGCCGGTCTTCAAAGCGCAGCTCTTCGGGTCCATGGCGGACGCCAGGATGAGCTGCATCGTGCTGAGAAAGTTATATTTGCCCTGCAGAGCACATGCTCTGGCACATGCGGCCGTTGGATGAGATGTCTCGTGATACGTGCTCAGCTCTAATACAGACAATAAAACTTCGAAATACTGAATACGGAGTAGTACATACTACATATACCCTGGGTTCACATATGTCAGAGGGCACAGAGATATGAGGCAGAGCAGTACAGCTACAGCAGCTCCATGCGGGGCCCACCCACCTGCAAACATGCTGCCTCCCAACCCGCCCACCAACTCATGTACTTTTTACCCTGAGTAAAAAAACTCATGTACTTTACCACTCGTAGTTAAGTTTTTTTTTAGCATGTTCTTCATCGGTTTATTAATCTTTATTTATTTACATTTCTCTTCTCAATAGGGCCAATATACATAAACTATTGGACCCAAATTTTTCGTCACATCATAGTGTTGTGTAACAATTTTCTTGCATTTGGACTGCAACGTTTTTCAGGCTTAACAATGCATTTTTAAATCTAATTTATTTATTCTTATTATATTAATACATGTATATGTGTGTTCCTAATTTATAAAGTTGTACTTATCGTTCGCAACAATTTTTTCCACATAGTCACATAAAGGCAGTGAACTTCATTATTTAAAAGTACTTCATTATTTTTTTACATTTGGGACCCAATTTTTTCGTCACATCATAGTGTTGTGTAACGATTTTCTTGCATTTGGACTGCAACGTTTTCAAGCTTAACAATGCATTTTTAAATATAATTTATTTATTCTTGTTATATAAATACATGTATATGTGTGTTCCTAATTTATAAAGTTGTACTTATCGTTCGCAACAATTTTTTCCACATAGTCACATAAAGGCAATGAACTTTATTGTACTATAATTCATCTTTTAGTGTTAATGTATAAGTTGACTTTGTAACCACCTTACAAATTCAAATAGTTTTTCATTATAGCTCGATGTGTTAGCTCTACGTGCAAAATTCCTATTCTAAATAGTAACAACTAATCACAACACAGTGAATTATGAATTTATGAGGAAATTATACAATGATAATGGAAATATACTACGTATAGCATTTATTTAATAGTTTAAAATATAAATTTTATAGTGTTCAATGGGAAAATTATTATGCTCCTTATGTACCAAATGGAATGCAACTATATGATTGGGACAAATGAAACCTTTCTTGTTTTGGTTAAGTTTAAGGAAAAATAAAAAATGATAACATATCACAAATATATATTTAAGGACACAAATTGAGTATTGGGATGAAACCACGGATCTGTAAGCTTACAAAAAGAAACAATAAAAACCTGGTGGACCAAAATAAAAATGCAGTAAAGAACAAGCATGTAGTACCGAATGGTACAAAAATGCTTTGAAATGTTTTTTAAAAAAATGGCTTTATTCAAAAAAAACCAGCAATTCAGTAAATGCAAGGACATGTCCGAGTAAAAAGAAAGTAAACATTAGAAAAATTGATGAGTATTCAAACTAGTTGAAGTTATAAAGTAAAGAAAATAATAAAATATAATTGGAGATCTAGAGAGACGAACATAGGAGTACATGATGACTCGAGAGGAGAGATAAATGAAATCATGGTGAGAGAACAAGTGGACTGCACGGAACCCATAGCGACATCAAAGGGTTGGATGATGAAACAAGTGGACTGCAAGTGAAAAAAAAAAGATAGAAAAAAGAGTGGAATGGAGAGCGAGAGTGAGAATGATGGGAGAGAGAAGAGGAAGAGAGTAGTACCGCTTGTAACACCGTGTGTTTTTTACATCATTTTAAAATTCACTAAAAAATTGAACTTTTTACAATTATCAACTAAAACCTAATTTATTTTTCCCGCACAACCCAAAACCCGCAAAAAAAAAAAAAAAAAAAACCTTGCATCAATTCACCATGTAGATTTTCTTTAGATAAATGTTTGGAATGCTTGTATGATTGCTTATATGTTTGTTGAACTAGAATTTAATTTGGCATCAAATAAAATATTCCTTGTTTCTCCCCACCAAATATTCTTCCCATAGACTCCCTCCTAATTTTATCGACCACCATGTACCCCTTGACCCCTCCTTGAATTGTCAAACAATATCCTTGATCTCTCCACCAACTAATATTCCTTGACCGAATAAAACCCTTGATCATCTCGACCAAATAATCCCTTTGACCGTCTCCTTAAATTACCAACCACCATCATATTTCCAATCCTAAAATTCCAAAGTACTTAGTTTATTTTCTGGGAAATAAATGTTACCGCATGTATACATAAATAAATACGAGCACACCTGTATATATATGGATGTATGAAAATACAAGTACACACATATATATATATAGTGTGTAACCAAAACATGTATACATGGGGATATATAAATTACAAATGGAAAATGGGAAATAAAGTGCCGACGGGCTCCTCCTTTTGGCCCAGCAGCGCAGCATCAGCAACAGCCCAGCAGCCATTCCTTTCCCTTTCTCTCTATGACGCGTGGACCCCGCCTCTTGGACCCACCTTCCACCTCCATCCCTTTCTCCTCTGTTGCCCACGCACGAAGGGCACACACACACAGCACCATTGACCGCTGCACAGGAACCTCATCGACGAGCTGTCCAATCAAGCACGAGCGTCACAGCGCCGTCGACCAAATCACAGTGGGCGAGCTGACCACGCCGGGAAAAATCTCCAGCGAACCGTCTTCACTTCCGCGTCGCCATCCGCCGACATTCACTGTGCCGGCGACGAGGCAACAGCGCCCCGCACGAGGACAGGCACGCCAGCTAGCCTCCCGCCGTCGTTTCCTCGGGCAAGCAAGACTGTCGCCGCTGTTCCTCGGCCACCGCGCCAGCGCCGCCCCTGCTCCCGTCGACCTCGCCACAGCACGCACGCGGACCATGCCGGAAAATATCTCCGGCGAGCGCCTCTCCGCGGCGGCTATAAATAGCCGGCCATGGACGTCGTAGCCCCCTCGCCCCTCGAGCTCGGGCTTCGCCCTTTCCTTCTTGCCCGAGCTCCTTCCTCACCCTCTCTGCTCCCCATCATCCAAGCTCCCGAGCACCGCCCGCCGTTTCTGCTCGCCAAGCCGGCCGCGCTCACGCCTCGCCGCGCGTTGCGTCCACGCCCAATCGGAGCCGCTCGCCCGCTGCAGCCGCGCAACGTCGCCACGCCACCAGCGCGCGTCCGTGCCCAGCTCACCCACGCCGCCGGCACTCTGCCTCCCAGCTGCTAGCCGCCCTGCTTCCCACTGACGCCGCTCCACCACCGCATAGCCATGCCTCGCCACCACAGCCGCTCGCCATCACCTCGCCGCGCTCGCCAGGCCACACCGCCGCACCGAGCCACCGCGTCCGCCCCGACGCGCCCGTGCGCCACCACTCCGCACAGCAGCGAGCCCGCCAGCCACCGCCGCCGTGCACCCGTCCATCGCCGCGGCAACGCCGCAGCACGCTCACGCCGCGCCACCGCCGCCGCGCAGCCGCCCACAGCTCGCCGCGTCCACCGCGCCGCCACCGCTCCCCGCACAGCCACCCCCGCACGCCTCCGAGACGAGCACCGCCTCACCGGAGCAGGGAACCCCACCGCCGGCCATCCCCTTCCCTTCCCCATCTCGCTCTCGCTCCCTCTGCTCCGTGAGGACGGGAACGAAAACGACGAACGAGTAGCGCTCGGGAGAATTGCATTCCGTGAAGAGGAATCCTACCTTATCCCCAGCGTGGGTCCCGTGTGTCATGGTCACCCCTCCTTTCCCCACTTTTCTGTAGACCCGGTTCACGTGAAATACAGAGAGAAGGATGGGTTGCCCTAGATCGGTGCACAACCCATGGACCAAGTCCACCTCACAGCACCGGTCAGCTCCACTGTGACCCTGGACCCGCGTGTCAGCAAAGAAAACTGCTACGCGCACACGGCGAAACGTACACAGGGAATCAAAACTCCATTTTCCAGTTACCAGAAAAATCCCAGAAAATTCCTATATAAACTAGGTACACCCCAAACCCTACCCATACAGTTTCACCTTCATAGCCTTTACCAAAAATTCCAGATTAATTTCCAAAGTTTAATCACTTTATAAATCCTTTAATAAAACTTTGGAAATTAATATCTATTTCTTTCCAACTCCAAATCACTCCGTTCCAGCTCCTAAATTCTTCTAAAATCATTCCCTACATTTTAATACCATTATTCCATTATTTGATGCCTATTTAAATTCTAGTACTTGTTTGCCCTTATATTTATTTAATCGCGTGTCGTAGATTTACGTAAACACTAGTTTATCCCTTTCGCTAACCTTCACCATGCACTGTATATTCTTGTATGCGTGTACACTCTCACGTACACGAGTACTCGAATATACATACACGTAGTTCTCCACATGCTAGATATACGTGGTAGGTTATGTATGTATATAAATGCATAGAGTGGTATTTTGAAATATAAATAAATATACGTACACGCCTATCGAATATATCTACGCATGGCTAACCCCCCTAACCTTGCCGTATACTTGTGTATGTGTACTCTATGACACACACACACTGGTATACATGTCCTCTACACACATAAGGTACGCCCGACATACGGGTATACGCGTATGTGTGGCTAACCCTAGATTAAGCTCCCTAACCCTGCTAACCCTAGGCACATACACATACATGTGCGCATGTGTCGCTAACCTCGTGCGAGCCTATAGGAAACCAACCATGTCATGTTCTTCAGGTTCACATGATAGTGAACATTAATGATGTGGTTTGGTTCTCCGTCAGGCATCTGTACCCCGCTAACCCAGCCGTAGGAACCCCCTCTTGATGGATGGATTCTCTCTATCCCATCATACTTCAAATTACGTAATAATGATAGGAGTAGATAGTGATCCGTCCATCATCCCCAATAGCTAACCCGCGTGAGGAACGTCGTTATGCCCTTAATGCCATGCTTGTGTTTCATGTTTGTCAACGTAGGAGACCACTCGAAGGATTCGGGGAGCGCACTATGCCAAGCCACGATGTCGAAGCACGAGAACAAGAACCTTGGATATACTCGTCAGCGGATAGAGGCAAGTCCTTACCCCCTTAACCTGACCTAAATACTATAATGTTTAATAAGATGTTAAGATAAGTATAACCAGGGCAAGCCGTGCGGTAGTACTCATGGGCTATGTGCGTGAGGCTTCGCTAGGCTTTGTCGTTAACCTAAGTAATAATGTGAACCATGTCAACAAAAGGTGAGTGGTGATAGTCTACATGGAGGTGGACTAATCACAATCGGGGATGAATCCCGCGGAGAGATGCTCGCTCCGTAAGGACCGGTTCATAGACCTTCTACCTAGTATAATATTACGTGCGTACCACAGGGATGGGGCGCTTGATTCCACACCCCGTTGGGTTGAGGTATAATTGGAGCCAAGGTGGCCGGAGTAGGCAAACGATCTATTAGGAGCGACATGGGAAGAGTGGCCCCATGGTCCCGGTTGGCGTGGATGCCGAGTGGTCTTCCACGTAAGTGTTTGGGCGCAGATGGGCGCAGTGCTAGAGGCACATATTGATGATATATGATTGAGAGTGGTGTTGACAGTATAGGTTGGGTAATAAGGTATTACCTGTAAAGCCGTGGGTGATTTGGTATCACCATATTGTCTAGGGTGATGCGTCATCCTTAGGGTGACGTGTTATCCTTCCAACCCCTGAGAAGTCGTGGTGAAGATTATACCAATACACCTAGGGTAGCACCCAAGCGGGTACGGAATCTTGTTAGGCCTGTCGGAGCCAATGACGTCTGGTGTAAGACTGTGCCTATCGTGTGGGGAAATTTGTACACCTCTGCAGAGTTAATTGAATCTATTCAAATAGCCACGTCCTTGGAATGGACAAATGCTGGGCCGGAACATTTATGATTAGAAACACAATCTGGTATGTGACTCGTTACCTTGAGCTTGGATAATAATTAACGCGGGAACTAGCGAGAGCAGTTTTAGAGACTCGCTAGGGCCCAACCCCTAATAATTACCAACCCCTCGGGTTTGGACTTGCTGAGTACGAAAGTACTCACCCCTCTTTTCTATTTTTTTTAGAATGTCAGCTGCAGGAGTGTATCCAAGGAAATCAAGCTACGAAGACCGACGCAAGGATGGAACCATGAGGAGTACCTCAGAAGACGGAGACGCACGTGAAGGAGTTACGTTGTTGTGACCAAGTTATAGGATCGTGCAATAGGAGTAAGTCCAAGGGTTTGTCCGCACTCCAAGCTTGCCTGTAGGAATGGAGCCCTGTTATAGGTGCTGCGTAGGATCTCTGATAAGTTTATAATAGTAGGCCTATGGCCGAGTCCTGTAAACCCAAACCCTATATCATATTTTTCTCAATAGCAATAAAAGTATAGTTTTGATATCATATCTATACTTAATTAGGCGTATTTGTGCATGATCCCTGGCGCAAATACGTGTGATTAAGGAACCTCGAAATGGGATGTGACACCGCTGGCAGATGGTACTATTGTCAGGACGGGAGAGAGAAAGCAGTATGGGAGAGAGAAAAAGTGGTCAGGTGCTGTAGTGTATACGGTGGAGAAAATGTTTCAAAGAAAAATACAACATGTATACAGTGGTTGATGGCACACATCTCAAAGAACATCTGATGGTTCACATGCTCTGCAGAGCAAAATTTCCGCGTTCGGAAACGTTCAAGTTCCTGCTGCGGTTTATCTACACCGACGAACTACCAACAGATGCGGATCACCTGAGTTCTCCCGATCCCAGCATGGATTTGTACCTAGACTTGCTTGCAGCAGCAGACATGTACCAGCTGGACAGGCTGAAGCTACTGTGCGCCAGCAAGCTGTGGGAGTGCGTATCCGCGGAGACTGTTGCCAAAGTTCTAGGCTGTGCTGAAATGCACAACTGCCCGGAGCTAAAGAGGGCGTGCCTCGACTTCTTTGTCGTGGAGAAAAATTTCAAGATTGCTGTGTGCTAACAGAGGGGTACTTTCAGCTGATGCAGAGTTTTCCGTCCATCATTGGTGAGATAAGAGCTCGGGTTCAGAACTCCTAGTTAAGAGGCTAATAGCCTAAGATATGGTGCGTGCTGAAGTAGCGTTTGGAATTGCAGTACTAGTATTACACTATTTATATAAAAATATATGTATGCCAGGCTGCTTTAGTGATGCATTTCTTTTGCAAAACCCATTTTGTAAGTGCATGACATATCTATTATTTATCCAGCAGTGATAAGTTATGAAATCAGTGGCGTGTGCATGAGCTGTACCTGTCCAACATTCAAGAACTATAGCTTCATTCTTCCTTTTCCCTTACTCCGTTAGGCTTATTGGGTATTAAAGGATAGTTTGCTCATGGATTACAGCATCTAGAGTATAGACTTAATATTACTATACTTATTTTTCAATCAATCAAGAAATCTCAATATGAAAATATGCATTAATTACACTTTAAAACCAAAAGGATTAACTTAATAAATAAATTCTAAAGAACAAAAAAATTAGTTAGGGGTTATTTGGGTGTCGTCCTTCACTCGCCACAACTAAAAAAATGTCTGGCTTTTTATACCCGTAATTTAAATTGGCTAAAACACCGAACTTGACTATTTGGAAGTGGTTTCTTGGGTGATTTTACTGGCATGGTAGTGTGACCCACATGTCACGTGGTCTCTCTTATATAAAAAGTCATATTTTATATGAAGTAAAAAAACATGAACTTTAGATTCAAAACTGTAGAGCTTGATACAATCTACAACTTGGTATAGTTGACAATGTTTTTATTTTAGATCTTAAGTTATTTGATTCAAATTTAATTTTTGAATTTTTAATTGAGCTAGGATGTTGACATGGGCCTGATGTAAATTAAAGCCCACATAAGGACTCAAGAGGGGTGCATTTGAAGTCTAATTCAAACTTAGAAACTTAGGGCTCAAAATAAACCACCACGATGTCACTCAAGGTTTTTCTAGTGTGCTCTAACTTATCCTTAACTTACAAAGGGGTTTGTAACCAGAAGTGAATCTTATTAAGTGTAGGTTAAAGCTAATTTCAAAGGTAAAGTCACGCATGCAAACCACCAGCTTGCGTACACCGTAATTTAAGAGACAATTCACTTACTCCCTCCGTCTCTTTTTAGATGTCGTTATGGGGTGCGTGCGGTCAAACTTTCTCAACTTTGACTAGGTTTGTAGAAAATACGTGCAACATTTATATCTCCGGATAAATTTATTAAAAACTAGACTTAAAGATCTTTTCAATGATACTAATTACTTAGCATAAATATTTATATATTTTAATATATAATTGCAGTTTGAAAACGTTGACTTCTCGGGAAGCGAGAATGACATCTATTTAGGGACGGAGGGAGTAGAAAATAACACTAATCATAGAAGGCTCGAAGAATGTAACAAAGACATCTAGATATATCAATCTTCTTTTCTCCAAAACTCGATGCGTTGCGGCGACGCGGCCCCGAAGGCGTTCCCCACGCGGCGACTTGGGCGGCGGCCAAACCCTAGCCACGCCCCCCCCTTCCTCCACTCCCTCACCCACGCCGCGCCCGAGTGGACCGTCGCCAAGGCCGCACGGCCTGCGGGGATGGCGGCGGCGGGCTTCCTCCCGTTTGGCGGCGTGCGGTGGTGTTTGGCGCGGCGGCGGCGGCGGTGATCCCGTCTCGTGCAAACATGGTGTTCGGCGGGCATGCTCGCCTCCTGCCGCGCCAAAGACGGCCGGCCGGAGCCCGCCGGGCGCTATGTGGAGGCGGTGGCGCTTGTCTCCCCCTTCTTCCTCGGCGTGGCGCAACGGCGAGCTCTTCGGAAACCGGGTGGCGGGATCGGCGTGCGGCCGGATCCAGCGCCCGATTTGGTGTGTCTGCGGCTGCGTTCATGGTGGCGGCGTGGGACATCGGATCCTCAACCCTAGAGGCCGGATCCGGTGTCTCAGGCCGGGGTTTTGAGGCGATGCGGACGATCGCGGCAAAGGGCATGGGAGCGCAGGGATTTGGGCGGGAGGTGAATCCTACCCCATGGTGGCGCGGTCGACCGCCCATATCCGGGCGGTGGAGAACCCAAGGCGGGCTGATTCGGCGACTCGGGGCGATGGGCGCCGCAAAGACGCCGACCATGGTGGCGGTGTTCTCGGATGGCGGCGACGGTGAACAATTGGGTTGGCCGTATTGGGGATAAACCCAATGGCCAACCATGGTGGCTTCCGCAGTTTGTCAAGGTGGAGGTGTCGTGGAAAGGGACGGCGAAGATGGCAGTGGACGTCGGCATTTTCAAGATCTATATTTCGGCGACGGTGCACATCGCCGGCGGTTGGCGAATGGCGTGGCCCTAGGGGACATGGCATTGGCCGCTCACTTCTTCGACGGTGGTGACGCCCGAGGGCGCCACTTTTCTCGGCTGAGGCGCTGTCTTTTTCAAGTGGATCGATCTCTACGGTGAAAACCTACACCAGTTGGGTGGGCGGCGATGGCGTCTTTGGATGGCATCTTCTCGTTGGAGACGCCGCTGGTGGAAGATCCCTTGGATGTCGGCTGGCGCCGGCATCAAGGTGGCGGCTCATCGCACACGCCTATGGGGCTTTATGCTGTTGCCAGGTTACAGGATCTGGAGTCTCCAATGGTGGTTGAATTTTAGTTGTTTTATTTTTTTAAAGTGCACCAGTGTTTTCGGATGACTTTGATCTTACCTGTAACACTGTTTTTCAGTTGTAATTTTGTTGGCCTGATGCATCCTCGGATGACCAAGCTGGAATATATTTTCCTTTATCTAAAAAAAAGATATACCTTTAGGAGTGGGTAGCAGAGCTTCGAGCGCCCGAGTCACTAAGGGCCAAGGTGATAGGCGAGGCCAAGGAGAGGCAAGTGCCACCCCGTACACCGTCTCGCCTCTAGCCTCGAATATATGCTCAATTCAATCAGATGGAAAGCACCAGCGAGCAGTGCCTGTTGCCAACTATAAGGGCTCGTTTGGAAAATCCCCGCCATTTCCCCAGGTGTAATCCCCCGCATGTAACCGTGGACCGTTCAAATTTGATGCATTCGTGATGGACTGATGCTGCCTTCCTGGGGCGCCACTCCCGGCCTTGCCATGCTAAGCGGCTCCCCGGCGATGTAGCGTCAAGAAAAGATCGGCTCCATGCATGCTCGCATGCATCAGCCAGAAATAGCACGGTTAGTTAGTCTCACTCCGGGCAGGGCTTCCCCGGGGCCTCTCGGGTTCCCAAAGGAAGCTTAAGGGCCCATGGGCTAGGCAAATGATGGGCCAATGCAGATGACCGCGTCCTAGCTAGTCCCAAGCCCACAACATCATCTTCATTTTTTAACCTACACACCACCTCGCCATGAGTCCATGACACCATATCTTGTGTCTTCAACCTTTGCCTCGGCGACTCTAGGGAGGTTGGGAGGGGGTGTCCTAGCTAAAGGTACCTAGGTGGCCGCCTTAGCTCACCTTAGTGGACTAGTGGTGGCTCTACCTCTGCATGTGTGCAGAAGCATAAACGCAGTAAGCGAAGAGCTCAGCTACCAGTGGTGTCTCTACCTTTGCATGTTCCCAAATCTCGTTCACAACTTCACCCTGGCATGGCTCAACTCCACATTGGTGCGGGCTGAGTCTCAACCCGACCTCGGCGGAGGAGAGGGAGCGGAGGTGCTCAGGAGTGCTTGCGGGCGCGGCCCCGACGGCGGACGACTCGCGACGGCTTCAACGGGCAGCCCCGACGCCCAGCGCGAGTGAGGGTACGCTTGGCGGTTGGAGCACGCGTGGGCGGCCCCGGCATACGGCGCGAGTGCGAGAGGCCCTCGTAGTCGGAGCGCGCCTGGTCAAGCCCGCTGTCCGGCACGGGCACGGGCTGCACCCGACCCTCGCGTAGTCCAAGTTGTCGATGACATGGAGCGACACGGCAGGTGGTGCCTCCCCGCCATTCAAAGCTAAGGTATGTAAAACCCCAGGATCTGTCATGGTGTTTTTTTATGGCCTTTTTTCTCCTCTCTCACAATGCCTCCTCAGATTTGGCATTCGAGCAGCAAGGGGCAGCCTTGTATTGCGAACAGCCCCAGATCCGGTGATTTCTGATGTGTGGAACCCTTCTTATTTGTTTGTAATGTACGGACCAATTTTGTAGATGAGTTGATTTGGGTGCACTCCTGTGGTAGCCGGATTTCTTGTATGAATCCCTCATTCATTGTGATTTATAAATCAATTTTTAGATGAGTTGATTGGGATGTACTGATTTGGATGAACTCTTATGGTATTCGGATTATTTTTCTATATGAATCCCTCCTTTGTGATGTATGATTTTTTTGTTTCATTTGTTGGATTCTTTTTTATTATTATTATTTTCTTTATTGCGTATCAATATACCGGCAATGGTAGAAAGAGGCAATCACTACTGCTTTGCCACAGCCAGTTCAAAATCCTCCGGTGATATGGTTTTTAAACCAACAGTATATGCCATATCGTGACCGTGTTTAGCTAAAAAAACATGGAGCGAAGCTGAAAAAGAATGCCTCAAACACCCCATAGTTGTGTATCAAACAAGTTAGTACATGTTCTCCGTGGAATATTTAATTGCCATTTCTGTCATATACGTACCTCAGTTTTGTTCTACTATTTTGTATCTACATGTAATTTACGCTAACGTCATAGCCATCTATCCTTGGAGGCGGGACTGGGAGGGCATATGCAGTGTGTTGGGGGCTCGTGCCCTGGCAGTACCAGCGGAGGTCTGAACGGTGGCGGGAAACGTGCGCGGCGATTCGAACTAACAAATTGGTTGTTTTAACCCCTGTTCCCTTTTGCAGAAAGAAAGGATCTACAGGCCTCCGCCAGCTGAGCAAGCGGAGGTGTCGGGCCACGCTAGCCCCCTCAGTCGCGGAAACGGGCCTCCCCCGACCTTGCAACGCTAGCGGAGGTCAACACCTCCGCCGCCCGCCTCCGAGGAAGACGACCAGGAACTTTCGACCGTAGCGGACTCCGGCAGGATCAAGACGAGGTTCGCTGAGGTCCATAACACTAGGCAGCAGGATCTACGGGTAAACCCGGCAAGCGAAAGGCGGCAAGTTGTGTGCAAATACGATTTGGGTGAACACTATTTGAGGATCCGCGGGAATATGCCTAGAATATAGGAGGGTAAACTTGTAATCCTACATCACTGGGTAATGTAAGGCTATAAATAGGGAGGAGTCCTCCCCATGAAAGGAGGTTGGTGAATTCCATTTATGGAGTATTATTACAACTTACCAACTGCTAGTACTTGTATCATTCCCATTCTCCCTCAGGGCTCCACCTGAGCGGAGGTGTCACACCGTGTGCCAAGTTGCCAACGGGCAAAGGTGACTCGGCGTGTGCTGCGGTCAAACGGCAGCCGAAATGATGGCGGCTCTCGAGTTCTCGGTCCCATGTCAAAACCGAGGAGGCTGCATTGCATTGCATATATGCCGTGTTGGTTCACATTCGCTCATCAATATACGGCCGGGCTGGTTTGCAATCTGAGAGGGTTTTACCTGTGAGCCATTATAAAAGTTCACTCCAACCCTGAAGCCACTCATTTGAAGTTGCATACCTACAGGCCCAAGTTGAAGTTCGTTTTTACCTTCAAGCCATTCCGTCCTCATTTGCAGCTAACGGTGTCAAAGTGTCATGCAAAAAGTCCAAAGTACCCTCCGGCTGAACTACAATGACATGTGGGCCCCAAGTCATCTCCTTCCTCATTGTTTTATCCAATCAGCCCGGGAGGGCGGGGTCGGAGGTCCGGTCAGCGGCACCAGCACCGGCAGAAGAGCGCGGGAGGCGGTCGCATCTAGGCTAGCTAGTCGTGCCTTGGCTCACTTGCTTCCTCCCATGCTCTTGCTAAGCTAGCTCCATGTCCTCCGTTTCTTTCTGGCGGGCACGCCAAGCACCGCAGCCGTGCGGCCGAAGTCGTCGTGCTAGGCAAGGTGCGGATCCATGCGATGGGACGAGCCACCATGGACGAGCCCAGCTCGAAGCCGGTCGATCTCCCGGCACCCACCATGGGAGTGCGGCCCCCGGCCACCGCAATGGCCTTTCGGTGCGTGGCCTCGGCCATCGCGGTGTACGCGCTGGCGAAGCCGCCACGGCCACGACGTTGTCGTGCGGCCTTGGCCACCGCGGCAGACGCGCGGCGAGCTGTCTCGACCATCGTGTAGGATCGCTGGGACGCCTAGAAGGGGTGTGAATAGGCCTGTTTCAAAATCAACTCGAAACTTTGTCGATCACCGCCAAGCGGCACCGCCGCTCCCCGCAGACAAGGTTAGCTCACAGTTCAAAACTATCCAATGAAAAATAGATCGAGTAATTTTCCTTGGTTCCTGGATAGGTATAAGCTGCAGATCGAGACCTGGAACAAGCAGATCGAGGGTGTAGAGATAGATCGATCTCAAACCCTAAATCCTCTCAACAACAACAACAATATATGCAAGAAGAGTAAACTGAGCACACGGTGACACAAGGATTTATCCCGTGGTTCAGCTCGCCACAAAGGCTTGCCTAAGTCCACGTTGTTGAGGTTCCACAAAGGAATGAGCTCACCACAAAGGTTTGCCTCTTTGCCTCGTTCACAAGTCTAGGAGGTGAATCCTAGAGATGTGGGGTGATGTATTAGATGCAAGAGGGTGTTACAAACCTCCCTAGGCTGCCACACAAGTTGGCAAGCTCAAGGGCGACGCACTAGCTGGCTAGGAGCAAGCTCCAAGAGTAGAGAACCAAAACCGCCGGCCAAAGTGCGAACCAAGTGCCTCTAGAACGATGAACATCGTGGAGCTCCCTTCCATCGAAGTTTGCAGCCCTCACACTCAAGAATCGATGGTGGAATTGATGGATTTGCTTGAGGGAGTGAGGAGCTTCAATGGAGGAGAGAGAGCTGAGCACTTGGGAGCTTTCTGTCGAAAGTGAGCAGAAGGAGCAGAAAGGTTACCGTTGGGGGTAGAAAAGGAAAGTATAAATACTCCCTTCTCAACGGTCAGATTACAAGCGGCACCGCCGCTCATAATCAAGCGGCACTGCTGCAGAGCGGCACCGCCGCTCAGCCTTAGCCAGCAAGGATGTAGAGATTGTTTGAGTGGCTGACTAAGTTTGGAGCTGGAGGTTGTGTGATGTGAAAATGAGCACTTGGTTGCACGCTTCGGCACAGTGATTCTAATCCCTCTTAATAGTACGGCGTGTCCTATACTCAAATTCAAAGTATAAAATGAATATAAACCTCCTTTTCTTGAAGTACCAACAACAAATCGAATTGGGGTACTCCTCCTTTAGGTTTGCAATGTCCTCTTTGCTTATTGCCTGCTTGTCAACTCGATAAATCTCATTAGTCCTCTATTTAGATTGTCATCAACGCCAAAACCCACATTAGAGGTTGATTGCACTTACAATCTCCCCCTTTTTGGTGATTGGTGACAACCTAATTAGAGCTTACAAAAGATAATCAAGTAACAGAGATTTTTCGAGCCATGGATGTAGGCACCTCCCTAAATATGTGAGTGAGCCTTGAATGCTCAAGAAATATCTTTTTGACAAGATTCACATATTTAGGCAGTGAGACCTCCCCCTAAATGTGTGAGTGAGATTTGAATTCTCAGATTTGACATCAAGGTCAAGTTTCACACATTTAGGTGATAAGGACCTCCCCTACATCCATGCTCGCTTTGTGGGGTGTCGTGTGCCAACCGAGGTGTCGAAATATATACGTGATGCAATATGACAGTTCAGGCACACAGAGCATCAGGTCTGTTTTGACCTGAGCGGCACCGCTGCTCCTGTCAAAACAGAGCTGCTGCCAATCAGAATTTCCACAACATGAAACATATAAAACCTAGAGTATAATGCATGAATATAACAAGCTAAATCACACAGAACTAACACATGTCCATAAACCATACGAAGAGAGTCAAATAAGTCGCATTATTACAAGTTCACAAATAGTTTTAGAGACCTACTCTCAAGGTCTAACTCTCTAGGACAAGCTAATCAACGATAAACAGCAGCTAAGGGCGCGAAAAGTTTTGACCCCTCTAATTTTTCCCCCTTTGGCACAAAGCACCAAAAAGGAGAAAAGAAAGAGAAGTCAAGTCACTCAAGCACTTTGTCCTCCTCCTCGTCCTCGCCCCCTCCTCGTCGTCACCCCTGCTCCTCCTCCTCCGAAGTGGGACGAAATAACAGCCCTCCCGGCCGTGTGAGTAGTAGAGGTGAAGCGTGTCGGCGCCGAGGTGGTGGATCCTCCGGAGACCGTGGGCCGGCTGCCAGTATGCGAACAAAGTCACCGAGCGTCTCATCCCAGTCAAGCTGTTGCTCTAAGGTGGTGTCCTCTGACCCTGAAGACTCTGAGAAGCTAGGAAGCTCAAAGCGAGGTGGAGAAGGGATAGGTGAAAGTGGAGTGACTCCTGCACGCTCTCTGTCCTCCCTCTGCCGACGCTCAACTCGCGGAGCGAGGCCGCCGAGTAGGTGCAAGTCTCAAACATAGCCTTCATCCATGTAGTCATCTTCTTCTTGAAGCTGCTCTTGCCCCTACTAGCTCTAGCATGAGAGATCTCTGGAACCTCTGTGGGAGAAGGTGGAGAGTCCTCTCCTCCCGGTCGTGCCTCGAGAGCTCGCTGGCCGATGGCATGATCCGCTCAAGGTTGTAGGCCTTGTAAGTATCTGTCTTGGTAAACCTCAAGCCTGACACCCTCTCAATCACAAACATGATGTAGGGAGCATAGGACAAGCTCATCCTACCATCATCCATAGCATCAGCCAACTCCATCCAGAGATATGCAGGCACATTGAAGTTCTCACCTCCTGGAGCAAGTCGGCTAGCGGGTTCTTCACCCATCCATGCAAGTTTGAGGTCGCACCATCCTTGGGATCAATGGTGTTCCTGAGAAGGTTGTTGAGAATGTAGTAGAAGCTGTTTAACCCTCTCACTAACCCATCTGCCTTATCAGGCTTCCTCCACATGTAACTGACAGCTGCAGGGGCAAGCTTCTTCTCAGCATGAATAGGAGAGTACTTCCTATGCTCACTGCCAAAACCAAGGATCCTGGAGAAGGTAACAAAGTCAACTGAGTAGTGAACACCCTCAGTCATCCAAAGTGCATGATGTTCTCATTCTCCAGGAAGTAGGTAGCATGAAACTGTCCTAGGATCTCAGCATTCCAGTCATACTTGAACTCCATCAAGTCCCTCAGCTCATGCTTCTCACAAGCCCTGATGGCCCTGTTAATTTCTGACTCTTTCTTAGCCTTCAGAAGAGCCCAATCAATATAGTGCATCTCTCTAATGCTGGGCTTCCTCTTCTTGAGAACAGATGAGGCATAGAAATCTGAGTGGAAGACATTCCAGAACCTGTAATCCACATTCAGATCCTTAGGAGAGGTGTAAGGATTCGCCCTCCTAGCATCAGTGCTCAATCTACTCCCTGTGGAGTAGTCAATCCTCCTGCGAGCCACATTGTCATTTGGAGGTCTTCTTATCTCAATCTCCTCCTGGTAATCCCTGATATAGGAGTCATCATATGTCCAGATGTCAACCGGAGTGCCTGGACATCCAATCTCCGGAATCTTCGCCATGCCTAAGCTCCCGTCGTCTTGTCTCTCTCTCTCTCTTGCCTGCTGCTCACTTTTTTGTAGGCCTCTCGAAGGACCAGACCCTCTGCCTCTGCCCCTCCTGGGAAACTTCTTTGCTAATGCCTTTCTTTTGACCCCACTGCCTTCTCCTTGCTCCATCTATGCATGCAAAAGGGTCCAAATCAGTCACTGATATGCTGGGGTGAGAGATACATATATATATGTGTTAAATATTGCATAAGACAGGTCATGGAAGAAATAGGTGGGCAGGCTGTTTGAATCAGCTCCGAGTGGCACCGCCGCTCGCACGAGCGGCACCGCCGCTTATATTGCCCAGCCTCATCTTCGACGACCGTCTTGTGCAATAGTTAAAACATGTATATATCTATCTACCGTTCCAAACGTAATTTCAAAAACTTGACCGACATGAAAAAGGTGACTAAAGTTGCCATGGATTCGGATTTAGAACGAATTTTCTTTGACAATGGGACTCAACCTGAATTGAGTTATTGACTTGTTCGAAATATCGTTGAGAATGAACAGCAAACACTTTGCTTAAGCCATAGCCGGCAGTGCCGCTTGGCTCCCCATGCATGTCATGGGTGGACTTCATCTCAAACTATCAAACAAAGTCAATCTAACAAATTTCCCACCATCTAGAACCTTCATTCCACCACTAATTGCGTAAATCCACAACAAATTTCATCCCTAGGCATAGATCGGGCGGTTAGGGTTTCTCACCGTGGATTGAGAAGGGAAGTAAAGAAAGCCGCGACCCCTTGCAGCGTGTGCGCCCGGGCCGAGGAGGTGGCCGGCCGCACGCCTGGCACGAGCGGCACCGGCCGGAGCGGCGGTGGTCGGGCGGCGCGGGCGAGTGGTGACGGGGCGGCGTCTGCCGCCCTCCGGGGTCGCCTTCGAACGAAAAGAGATAGGACCGGGATGAGAGTGAATGAGAGAGGAGAGGAAAAGATGCTGTGGGCCCAGGAAATAGGCCCCACAGCTGACTGTACAGGGCTGATTTTCGCCTGAAAATCATCGAGCGGCACCGCCGCTCCCCCGAATGCAGCGAGGTTAACTTGCTTCCTAAATGACTCTCCTCATATGCTAGATAGACAAATGTGGTTCAAATGTCATGGCCAAATCAGATCAACAATCAAAATAGTGACCAAGCCATTTGAACCTAAGCTTTGAAAAACATTTGAAAGACATTAAGTGAACTTTTCAAAGATTTTCCTACTCATACTAGTTCTCACAAACAGAGGCATCCAGATTTCAAGATAAGTTGCGAGAATCAAGTATATTTAGTTCATTCCTCAAAGCACAAAACCTTGTCTCGTCGAGAGGCTTAGTGAAGATATCGGCTAGTTGCTTTTTCGGTGCTCACATGGCGAAGTGCGATATCTCCTTTTGATTCGTGGTCTCTCAAGAAGTGATGACGGATGTCTATGTGTTTTGTTCTAGAGTGTGCTACCGGGTTATTTGCGAGTTTGATGGCACTCTCGTTGTCATAAAGAAGAGGTATCTTTGTGAAATGACATCCGAAATCTTTTAAGGTTTGCTTCATCCAAAGTAGTTGAGCACAACATGCGCCGGCTGCAACATACTCGGCCTCGGCGATGGATAAAGCTACACAATTTTGCTTCTTAGAGCTCCAAGACACCAAGGACCGTCCAAGGAATTGACATGTCCCCGAGGTGCTTTTTCTATCTACTTTGCAACCGGCATAATCCGAATCGGAATAGCCAAGTAGATTGAACTTGGAGCCCTTGGGATACCACAAGCCAAGGTTTGGAGTATGAACTAGATATCTCAAGATTCTCTTAACCGCCACATAGTGACATTCCTTAGGATTAGCTTGAAATCTAGCACACATGCACACACTAAGCATAATATCGGGCCTAGATGCACAAAGATAAAGAAGAGAGCCTATCATGGAACGATATACCTTTATATCGACGGCAGCCCCTTCTTCATCAAGGTCAAGATGTCCATTACTTGACATTGGTGTATTGATGGGCTTAGCTTTGGTCAAGTCGAACTTCTTCAACACATCTTGGGTGTACTTGGTTTGGCTAATGAAAGTCCCTTCCTTCATTTGTTTGACTTGAAATCCAAGGAAGAACTTGAGCTCACCCATCATGGACATCTCAAACCTCTTTGTCATAGTCCTACTAAATTGCTCAACATACATATGATTAGAACTACCAAATATTATGTCATCGACATATATTTGGCACATAAAGATATCACCATTAACTTTATGTGTAAAGAGAGTAGGATCGGTCTTCCCTATGACAAAACCTTGTTTGAGCAAGAACTCCTTAAGGCATTCATACCATGCTCTTGGTGCTTGCTTAAGCCCATAGAGCGCTTTACGAAGCTTGTAAACATGGTTATGGTACTTGGGGTCTTCAAAACCCGGTGGTTGCTCAACGTAGACCTCCTCTTGTAAAGGACCATTGAGGAATGCACTCTTGACATCCATTTGATATAGCTTGAAGTCATGATGGGCAGCAAAGGCTAGAAGAATGCGGATTGCTTCTAGTCTTGCCACCGGTGCATATGTCTCATCGAAGTCCAAGCCCTCTACTTGAGTGAAACCTTGAGCAACCAATCTTGCCTTGTTTCTTGTAACTTGCCCATCTTCATCTTGCTTGTTTCGAAAGACCCATTTTATGCCAATGATATTTGTCTTTGGTCTTTCTACCAAGTCCCAAACTTTATTTCTCTTGAAGTTGTTGAGTTCTTCTTGCATGGCTAGCAACCAATCGGCATCCTTGAGAGCATCTTCTACCTTGGTAGGTTCCAAAAAAGAAACAAAAGAGTAATGTTCACAAAATGCAGCAAGATGTGATCGAGTAGTTACTCCCTTTCGAAGACTCCCAAGAATGTTCTCAACGGGGTGATCCCGTTGAATGGTTTGTCGTAGCCGTGGGTGATCAACTCCATCATCTTCAACTACTTCTTCATAGTCATCATCACTTCAAGTATAGGAGCAAGATCAAGTGATCCGGTGGTGATGCGGTGTTGGAGTAGGTGTTGTTGAGGTGGATGGAGCAAAGCACCGCCGCTCCTGGGAGCGGCACCGCCCGCTCGCTGATTTTCACCGGAGTGGGCTGCCCCCCATCATCGAGTACGTCGGCGGAAATTGGTGCAAAGAACATCTTGGTGATCCTCCTCTTCACCGGCTTTATCTTCTTGTGGTCGAACGTCACCAATAGCCAATTGCTTGATAGCTTCACAAGGTGGATCCTCCTTTCCTACAACACTTTGATCAACTTGCTCTACTTGAGAGCCATTAGATTCATCAAATGTCACATCTATAGTGACTTCAACCCGCAGGTGGCTTTGTTGAAGACACGATAGGTGTGCTCATTTGATCCATACCCAAGAAGTATACCTTCATCAACCTTAGGTGCAAACTTAGAGGTTCGGGGCTTCTTGTTAAGAATGAAACACTTGCACCCAAACACCCTAAAGTAAGACACCTTTGGTTTGTTGCCGGTTAGAAGCTCATATGAAGTCTTCTTGAGTTTCTTGTGGAGGTAGAGACGGTTGATTGCATGACAAGCGGTGTTGATGGCTTCACACCAAAAGATGTCCAAGCCTTGTATTCATCTAGCATTGTTCTTGCCATGTCAATGAGTGTTCTATTCTTCCTCTCTACAATTCCATTTTGTTGAGGGGTGTATGGAACCGAAAATTCATGTTTGATGCCCTCTTCATCAAGTAGCTCTTCAACTTGGGTGTTTTTGAATTCACTTCCATTGTCACTTCTTATTTTCTTGATTAGAAGCACGAATTCTCTTTGTGCCCTTCTAATGAAAGTTTTCACCTTCTCTTGTACCTGACACTTATCACAAACAAAGAAAACCCAAGTAAAGCGGGAATAATCATCAACAATAACAAGTCCATACTTATTACCCCCAATGCTAAGGTAGGCAACCGGTCTAAAGAGATCCATATGGATCAACTCCAATGGTCGTGTAGTGGTCATGATGCTCTTTGGTGGGTGAGGTACGCCTACTTGCTTTCCGGCTTGGCAAGCGCTACAAATCTTGTCTTTGTCAAAATCAATATTGGTTAGCCCAATGATGTGGTTGTCCTTTTGCAGTTTGGCCAAGTTCCTCATCCCAACATGAGCTAGTCGGCGATGCCAAAGCCAACCCATGCTAGATTTTGCCATTAGACAAGTCTCAAGCTTAGTCTCACTTTTGTTGAAATCAACTAAGTAGAGCTTATTCTTGAGTTTGCCCGTGAAGACAATAGAGGAATCCTCCCTACAAATGACTTCCACACCAACATCCGTAAAAGAGACAATTGTAGCCTTTCCCACAAAGTTGTGAGACCGACAACAAATTGTATCCTAGGGATTCCACATGCAAGACATCGGATATATCATGGTTAGTTGTGATACCGATTTTACCAAGACCCATCACACTTCCCTTAGCATCATCTCCAAATCGAATGATGTCATTTGGATCGGCATTGGAAGAGTATGATGAAAACATACTTCTTTCTCCTGGTCATATGATTTGTACATCCACTATCAAGCACCCAACTTGATCCACCGGAGGAGTATGCCCGCAAAACAGATTAGTTCACAAGTTTAGGCCCCCAAGCTCCTTGGGACCTTTCATGTTAGTCACAAGAATTTTGGGAACCCAAATAGAAGCATGTAAATAAACATTTGCCCTGCCAATATATTTGGCATACACCTCCCCTTGTTGTTGTTCTTCAACACAAAGCAAGAACTCAAGTTTTGTCTTGTTGATTTGAGCCTTGGGATGGTATGCAATTCTAGTTGGGTTGGCCCAAACTATTTTTCTTTGTTTTTACGCACAACCTCGTTTTGATCGAAAGCAACCTTCTTGATGGGTCATTTACGGACAGAGGTCGATGAGTTGTCTTCCCTTTCTTAGGGGCAGCGGCACCGCCGCCGTCATAGCGCACGCCGCTTGGCCGCTTTCGCCGGTCGGGCGTGGTGCGGCCGCCCGTGCGCATATCTGTACTCATCTTCCCTTTGCTCCTTAACCGGACACACTCATAGCCATTTACAACCTTTCTTCCATTTGTCTTGGCTCCTCTAGTGTGGCCTAACCCATCCTTGATTCTCGGATTTCTTCCATCAATATATTGTGGCTTCTTTGGTTGAGTCTCTTTGCCACTCACTGTTTTCTTGACAGTTTGCTTCTCTTTTTCCAACCAAAGAGTTGAGCCTAGCAATCTCCTTCTTCATTGCTTCCATGTTTGCAAGATTTGTGGCATGACTCTTCAAGTCTAGATTGAAACATTTACCACATCCATTGCTTGTGGAAGGAGTAGAGTTGTCCTTTGTGGAAGAAGGATGTGAGTTGCTCTCCCAAAGAAGGTTATATTTCCCCTCAAGTTCCTTGTGCTTTTCTTGTAAGTCACAATACTTTTCATTGAGAGTAATAATAGCTTTCTTTGTGAGAGCATGGTCCTCTTTCTCTTTGACAAGTTTCTTTTGCAAAGAGGCCATCTCACTTCTTTTCAAACACAAGAGCGTCTTTGTTGTCAACATAGAGCTTCTCAAGTCTAGTGAGTTCACCTTCTCTAGTTTCCAACTCGGCTTGGACACTCTCTAAATCTTCCATGATCTTAGTGATAAATATTTTAGTCTTTGGATCTAGATTCTTTGTCAAATTGTCATACTCTTCATCACTAGACCCATCATCACTAGAGCTATCACTAAGTTCACTAGATTCATCACTAAGGGTTGGAGAGGTCTTAGTTTTGAAAGTACCTTCTCACGCTTTGCCATAAGACAAATGTGAGGGGAGTCATCTTCATCATCATCGGACATGTTGGAGAAGAGCTTTGGTGTGGAGGTTGACTCTTGTCTAGCAAATGTTGCCATCTTCACATCCTCCTCACTTGACTCTTTGGTTGAATCCCATTCATGTCCAATGTGAGCTTTTCCCATGTTCTTTCCCTTTCTCTTGTAATCTTGCCTCTTGTCATTGTTGGGGTTGTCCTTCTTGTGCTTGTTGTTCTTGTTCTCATATGGACAATCCGCAACAAAATGCTTCAGTCTTCCACAATTGTAGCAAGTTCTCTTCTTCTTGTTTGGAAACTTTCTTTGCACCATCTTGTACCCATTCCTCTTCATGGACTTGCGGTAATTCTTGATGAACAATGCCATGTCATTGATCTCAACACCTCCCTCATCATCATCATCACTTGAGGAGGAAGTGGAATCAATGTGCTCTTGCATTTTCTTCATTTCTTTGGCTTGATTTGAAGTTGATTGCTTGCTGCCCTTGTTCTTGTTGGAGGTGCTTGACTTGCTTGCTTTGAGAGCAACATCATTGATCTTGAGGCCATCCAACTTGGCTTGCAACTCACCAAGTTTCTTCCTCTCATTTGCCTCCTCTCTTTGCATGTCAAAGGTGAGTAACCTTCCAAGCACATCATTAGGAGTGAAGTGCTCAAACTTCTTCTTGTCTCTTATCAAGGTGACTACGGTCTCATTTCTTGGAGCATAGGCTTCAAGCATGATCTTCACCACCTTGTGATCATCAAGTTATTCATCTCCAAATCCTCTAATCTTCCCAACAAGAACCATCAACCCGGTCAAACATCTCTTGAGCACCTTCCCCTTCAACTATCACAAACCGGTTGAGCTTTGCTTTCAACAAATCAATCTTTGCCTTTCTCACTTTGTCAACACCTTCATGTGCAAGGACCAAAGTATCCCAAATCTTCTTTGCCATATTCACATTCATCACCCTATTGTACTCATTTCCATCTAGAGCACTAAGGAGGATGCTTGTAGCTTGGCCATTGAGATGGGCTGCTATCATCTCTTCATTTGTGGGAGACTTGGGGTTCGCCGGAGGCTCATATCCACCGCACACAATGTCCCAAAGACCGGGGTGAATGCCATTAAGATAGGCACTCATCACATGTTTCCACTTGGCATAGTTTGTCCCATCGAAATGAGGCAACTTCCCGCGGGAACATTGATGAATGACTTTCTTTCACGGTTAGAGAAAAGAGAGTTATAGTTAAAGGATATGGCGGCAAATTTGGTGTTGTTGCTGCTGGCCTCATCCTTCTTCTTCTCTTTCTTCTTGTTCTTCGGCACATATGATTCATCATCATCCCCGTCATCGGAACTACTTGATAGCTCACTTGATTGAGCATCAAGTTCCACCACTTTCTTGCTTCTTTCTTCTCTTCTCTTGAGTCTTTCTTCTCTTATTCTTTTTCTTTCATCTCTTCTCTTGAGCTTCTCGATGAGCTGCATGCTTGCATCTTCTTCTTGCTTCTTGGCTTTCTCACGCTCGGCTTTTCTTGCTTCCTTGGCGGCTTTCTTCTCTTTTCTTTGTCTCCTTGCTTCTCTTCTTTCCGAATCTGTTGTTCCGGTGAAAGAAGATGAAGAAGACAGCTCGCTGCTGGAAGCTGTAGGCTTGGCGTGGATGCCTTCGGCTCCGCCTTGATTCGAGCCACCTCCGGTATCCATACTTCACGCGGTGAAGCGCTTACTGAAGTAAACTAGCTCCGATACCACTTGTAGGATCGCTGGACGCCTAGAAGGGGGGGGGTGAATAGGCCTGTTTCAAAAATCAACTCGAAACATTGTCAGATCACCGAGCGGCACCGCCGCTCCTGCAGACAAGGTTAGCTCACAGTTCAAAAACTATCCAATGAAAAATAGATCGAGTAATTTTCCTTGGTTCCTGGATAGGTATAAGTCGCGAGATCAAGACACGGAACAAGCGGATCGAGGGTGTAGAGATAGATCGATCTCAAACCCTAAATCCTCTCAACAACAACAACAATATATGCAAGAAGAGTAAAGGCGAGCACACGGTGACACAAGGATTTATCCCGTGGTTCAGCTCGCCATAAAGGCTTGCCTAAGTCCACGTTGTTGAGGTTCCATAAAGGAATGAGCTCACCACAAAGGTTTGCCTCTTTGTCTCGTTCACAAGTCTAGGAGGTGAATCCTAGAGATGTGGGGTGATGTATTAGATGCAAGAGGGTGTTACAAACCTCCCTAGGCTGCCACACAAGTTGGCAAGCTCAAAGGGCGACGCACTAGCCGGCTAGGAGCAAGCTCCAAGAGTAAAGAACCAAAACCGCCGGCCAAAGTGCGAACCAAGTGCCTCTAGAACGATGAAGATCGGTGGAGCTCCCTTCCAATCGAAAGTTTGCAGCCCTCACACTCAAGAATCGATGGTGGAATCGATGGATTTGCTTGAGGGAGTGAGGAGCTTCAATGGAGGAGAGAGAGCTGAGCACTTGGGAGCTTTACGTCGAAAGTGAGCGTATAAGGAGCAGAAAGGTTACCGTTGGGGGTAGAAAAGGAAAGTATAAATACTCCCTTCTCAGCGGTCGGATTACAAGCGGCACCGCCGCTCATAATCAGCGCACCTTTGCCGAGGCGAGCGGCACCGCCGCCTCCCGAAGGCGGCACCGCCGCTCAGCCTTAGCCAAAGAAGGATGTAGAGATTGTTTGAGTGGTCGACTAAGTTTGAGCTGGAGGTTGTGTGATGTGAAAATGAGCACTTGGTTGCACGCTTCGGCACGGTGATTCTAATCCCTCTTAATAGTCCCTCTTAATAGTACGGCGTGTCCTATACTCAAATTCAAAGTATAAAATGAATATAAACCTCCTTTTCTCAAAGTACCAACAACAAATCGAATTGGGGTACTCCTCCTTTAGGTTTGCAATGTCCTCTTTGCTTATTGCCTGCTTGTCAACTCGATAAATCTCATTAGTCCTCTATTTAGATTGTCATCAACGTCAAAACCCACATTAGAGGTTGATTGCACTTACACACCGCGCGACACTGCGACGGTGTGCGGCGAGGATGCACGTGGTGCTGGATGGGGCTGCCGCAGCACGCTGGCGCCGCTGGCCGCCATGGCGCCGCGATAGAGCTTCCCCGGCCAGAATGCTCCCGGAGCCATGCACGCGCCCGCCGCTTCGCCGTTCCGCCCGCAGCGCCGGCGGCTGCGCCATCGCGAGCCGCGACCGCGCTCCCCACGCAGCAACGCACACGCCCGCGCCCGCCGTTCGACGCGTCCATCCGCTTCGCTTCGCCGACGCCAGCCGCCCGCTGGAACGAGCCCGCTGATGCCCTTGCTTGCCGGAGCCATGCGCGTGCGGCGTTCCTCCTTCAGCGTCCGCCCGGCCAGCGCCGCCCGCGACGCCACGCGCGTCGCGCCGCCGCCGCACCCGCCCGCGCCGCCCGCCGCGCGCGGGCCGTGCTCGCCGCGATCGGCCCCCCGTCATTCCGGCGAGCCAGCGCGCTCGCCCGCCTGCTCGCTCGCGCCCGTCCGCCGCGCTGGCTCGGCGCTCCGCGAGCAAACATAGAGGTCTCGGGATTTTTTTTATAGAAGAAACGCTCCTACTGAGAGAGAGTGGGCAGAGGGTAAAATTGGAACCGAAAATGCTGGGACCCACTTGTCGACCAAGGAAACGGTAGTTTGCTAACGAGAATGGGGACGGAATGGCTTGGAGGTAAAAACGAACTTCAACTTGGGTCCGTAGATATGCAACTTCGGATGAGTGGCTTGAGGGTTGGGGTGAACTTTTATAATGGCTCACGGGTAAAACCCTCTGCAATGCAACCGTTCAAACTCCCTCTACTGTGCATATATAGACACACAGTACGCACAGTACTACACCAGTTCACTTGCAAAGAGTCTCATCCTGGATAGGTTAGGTAGGAGTAGTATACGGAGGAAGAACAAACCACATCTCCGAGAGCTCTATGGCAACATGTTGTGAGTCTGGTTTCACCGAATTCAAGCTCGATTTTGAAGGAACAAAGAAGCTTGCCAATGGCGATATCGTCAGCTCCGACGATTTCTCGGCAGGAGGGTACGTGTGGAGAGTAAATTGCTACCCACATGGAGGCAATGGCGTTTTACCTCTCTCTTCCTACACCTCGTCAGCGACTCCAAGTCCAAGAACGTCAAGGCCATCTTCGACGCTTTCCTGCTCCGCAGAGACGGCGCACCGTCGTCTTCGCACGGACAGCGTTGCGTGCAGGTGTATGCACCCGAGGGTCCGCGATCATGGGGGTATTCACACTTCGTGAAACGGAGCGTTCTAGAGTCTGAGTTCGTCAAGGACGGCAGCGTCACGTTCATGCTTGGAGTCATAGTGCTGCAGCGGGAAAACCCAATACCCGTGGCAACCTCCGACATCGGCGGCCATCTCGACCGCCTCCTGAACTTCGCCGACGTGGTGTTCTCTGTCAGCGGTGAGAAGTTCAGCGCGAACAGGGCCGTGGTCGCCGCCCACTCGCTGGTCTTCGAAGCGCAGCTCTTCGGCTCCATGGCGGACGCCACAATGCGCTGCATCACGCTGCACGACATCAAGCCAGCTACGTTCCAGATCCCTGTTTTAAATAGCAGGCTAAGTCATTTAGCGGCAGCCTCTCTAAAAGGCTATTTAACGCTATAGCGAGCTATGATAGCGGGCTAAGCCATTTAGCGGCTAAGCAAAAAATATGTCAAACATTATATAATTTTATACATTACATCAAAGTAGTTTGTAGTTCATACATGATACATCAAACATCATCACATCACATAGAGAAATACATGACTTTTAATACCTTGAGATGAGATTTGGGCCTCGCCAATCAATTTGGACCAACGGAAATCAGCCCAATATCTTATAGCGCTAAATGAGCTGCAGTTTAGCGTTTTTAGCACGCTATTAGCGGCTAATAGCGGTAAATAGCGCGCTAAAATGACAATACCTTAGCGTTACCCTGCCCGAAACGCTATTTAGCGCTATATAGCGTCCGCTATATAGCGCTATTTAAAACAGGGTTCCAGATCCTGCTAAGGTTCATGTACACGGGCGAACTGCCAAGAGATGAGGAGATCCAGAGCTCTTCCCACGTCGGCTTGTTCCAGAATTTGCTCGCAGCAGCTGACATGTACCAGCTGGACCGGCTGAAGCTCATGTGCGCCCGCAGGCTATGGGACTGCCTATCGGCGGAGACTGTTGCCAAGGTTCTCGTCTGGGCTGAAATGTACAACTGCCCGGAGCTGAAGAGGGCGTGCCTGGACTTCTTTATTGTGGAGAAAAATTTCAAGATTGCAGTGCTAACGGAGGGGTACTTGCAACTGATGCAGAGTTTTCCGTCCATCATTGGAGAGATAAGAGCCCGGGTTCAGACCTAGCTAGCGATTAATACATGGTGCGTGCTACAATGCTTTTGCAGTTTCTTGAACATCCAAGAATATATAAAACTATTTATATGCGTGCCATGCTGCTTTACTCGATCATGTACTATTTCTTTTTGCATAACCCATTTTGTAAGGTGCATGACTTATCAATTAGTGAGTACGTAATTGTCCAGTGATGAGTTAAAAAATTAGTAAGGTTATTTGATATGTGCTGGCTGCTGTTGTGTGCATGATGAGCTGTACCTATCCAACGTAACAAGAATTTTACCTTCATTTTGTTAAAAAAACCCCTCATTTTTATTTTCTTATTTCTTTTCTCTATTAGGATCGTTAGCTCCAGATTCAGACTTATGTAGACGCTACGCACGCACACTCATCTCTGTGAACACACGTACGCAAACTCTACCCCCGTGAGGCCTTTGCCTATTTGAAATAATCATGGAACCCTCAATACGAATGTAGCAAACAAAAGTGTTAGACTATATTTGGTACTTACCATGGATAGGCTAGCTCTCATCCATTAGCTCCTTAGTGATCCTAGCATGTAGGCATCTATCCAACCTTCCGCTGCCTCTCGCCGCACACCCTGCCTCTATGCGGACTAAGTTTATTAGTGATCCTAGCATGTAGGCATCTATCCAACCTAGCATGTAGGCATCTATCCAACCTTCCGCCTGCTCTCTCGCCGCACACCCCGCCTCTACGCGGACTAAGTTTATTAGTGATCCTAGCATGTAGGCATCTATCCAACCTTCCGCTGCCTCTCTCCGCACACCCCGCCTCTACGCGGACTAAGTTTATAAGTGATCCTAGCATGTAGGCATCTATCCAACCTTCCGCTGCCTCTCACCGCACACCCTGCCTCTACGCGCCGGTCGTCCTCCAGAGCCCCCATCAAGGGCGCCTCCTCGACGGCCTTCTAGCGCGCCCTCGGGGTGGTCGCCCATGACCTCGGCCGGGGCGGCGCCCTCCATTGCGGCGGATCGAGTTAATCCGCGGTTCTAGAGGGTCAACAAAGATATCGACACGTACCTCCCCATCCGCCGTGAAAGCTATCGATGACGACCTCGACCCATGCCGCCGTGGCGGCGGGCGCGTCTCTCGGCGACGCCCTTGCCCTACCCCATCTTTGTCGTGGTGGCGGTGAGGGGCCTCACCGCGGGCGCGCCATCTCGTCGGCCGACGGATTGCATGGCGATGCCGCCGCCCTCCCTGGATCTCTAGAGGGGATGAGGGTCTACATTACGCGCTTTTGGAGTTGTACGCGAAGATTGCTTCTGTTTTGTTTTGGTAATTTCTCCAATTTTTTTACTCGATCACCGATCGAGATTGAGTCGCCCACCGCCCGTCGACTGCCTCGCGTGCACCTACCTCGACATTGTCACCGGCATCTTCATCCCCTGTGTGACCCGACCTGGCGTATGGTGCGGCGTAGAGGCACCCTCCCGTGGCGTCGTCGAGGCCACCTTTGTCTACATAGCTTCCCCGCCGGTCATCCCCGACATTCCCGCCACCGCTTCCATCCAGGCGGCCTCGTTTGTCGTCTCGTGCGTGCGTCGCCGGCTCGATCAACCGACTCGAACACTTGCGACAATCGTTCTTTTTGGGATGGATGTCTCGAAGTACCCGTGAGGGTTGCGGCTGCCTTGCATTGTTTTTTTTGAGAAGGAACATGTATTAATTTTGGTGCATTACACCGACCTTTTACAAACGTAAATCCCAAGAAAAGAAAAATTACAAAGAAGTACAAAACTCCTATTCATCTTCCTCGAAGCCTTCGTGAGATCTGCTCATCACCGCCGTCGGCCGCTTCCCAATCGTCGTGGGGCACCAAGAGCCAAGCTCCACAAGGTGGAGGCCGCAGAGGAGGACTTACTTCTAGGCGAATCGCCCGAATAAAGCGCCTCCCGTGCGCACGGCCAACTCCCGCACCCATGACGCATCCTTCGATTCCACCGCCGGCAACCCGAGCAAAGCTCGATTTTCACCGAGAGAACATCTTCCTTGAGATTAACAGGGTCAACAACATCATCACCGAAGAAGACGACGATGTGCAGGCCCTCGACTCTCGGACAGATCTCCACGCCTCTCCGTTGACGCCGGAGAAGATCGCCATCGGAGAACGGAAGAAATCTGCGAGAATTTATTCTGCCAAGGTGTCGTTGTCGCTTCCGCATCGCCGACGCCGCCAGGAAAAACAAACCGCAGAGAGCCACGCTCCTCGGCACAACCTAACTCCACCGCCGAACATCGACGGCGAGCAAACCCTAACCTAAGACTCGATCAAGACCCTATGAAGACGTTGAAGAGGCGGACCCCGCTCCTCGTCACCACCGCAGCGAGGCCGGAGGCGAGGGAGCGGGGGCCTATCCGGCGGCGTCTCCAGCCCATTTTTGTTTCCGCGAGAGACCTAGGCCACGCGGTCACGTGGACCTAGAATCAGAAACCGGAGAAATGGTAAAAACTGGAAATCCGATTGCTGCCTTGCATTGTTGCGCTGCAAAGACGCCACCTATGATCTTCCTCGTCGTTGCACCTTCACTGCCACCGACTACGTCCACGACTTTGTCCACGTCCTCTTCTTCGATAGCGTCTCCGACATCGTTAGCGACTACGTTAGCGCGCGCTTGCACGCGCATGGTCTTCATCAAGCTGTTCGAGTTCTTCACCGTCTTCTTCGAGCTCCGCCGCCGCGTCATCCGGATCATCGGGCCTTGCGCCAGATTGTCCGGGTACACCTCTTCGCTTCGTCCAACACCACCTTGGTCGCCCCGTCGTCGTCCCGATTCTACCCTTTCGTCTACTCCGACAACTATGGGCTGCACCGACACCTCTACCCCGCCATTACGTAGGCTCGCGACCGAGTCCCGGAGGCTTTCTACGCTGGTCCCTCGACGACAGCGACCTGGTGGTGCACCCTCCCCGCCGCGTCCGGTATTGGCAACACCGGTGTGTGCCCATCGTCCCCGATGCATTCCCGATCCTGGCACACTCGGGCATGTGTCACCCGATGGCCTGACTGCATCGACTTCGGCATCGCTCCTTCTACGACTGCCTCGACGCATCACCATCTTCGTTTCGGGCGTCTTCTCCGTCATGCCACCATCTTGGCGCCGCCCTTGTGCGCCCGTGGCTTCATGTGCAGCTACCTCGTCTTCGGCAACCTCGACAGCTCCACGCCGACCACGGCTATCCCACGCACGGCACCTCCGACCACGGCTATTCACCCTCCTACTCGGCTTCGTTGACATCGGCACAAGGGCTATCATCCGCAAGAGTTACTCGCCGGTTATCTTTGGTTGCAGCCTCGTACCGCACAGATGCTACAACTGCGGGAGGATGTCAATCCGTTGGTCTTGCTTTTGGTTTCTTCTCCAGTCTCACCGTCTACCGCCTTCGGTTTCTTCTCCAATCTCACCGTCTACTGCACTCCGCTGTGACTGCGGAGAGATGTTAGACTATATTTGGTACTTACCATATTTTTAAGTATGGTTGCTTAAAAACATTACTGCAGTAGTATTCAAAACAAGTTTACAAAAATTAAACAAAATTAGTGTCCAATGAATGACACAACGAAGACCATGTAGTCTAATGGTGAGAGAAGGTTTGGCTACGTATATCAAGTGTCTTGAGTTCTAATCATGATTAAATAAATCATGATCCAGTAAGGCTATCCATCTATCATTTTATCTGGGAACTTATTTTTCCCTTAAAAAATCGAGGACTTCTAATGTAAGACGCGTAACATAAACGCCTTGGAACTTCATCTTTGTACTTATATTGCCTCTGTCATAGAAGCTTTATAAAGATTACGCTTATATAAAACAAAAGTTAAAGATTACGCTTATATAAAAACAAGGTGGTGGCCGCTGGGGCGGCATCATCTCCACGCTGTGACCGACACGCCACCTGTTGTTTGCGGGTGCGGACAGACATTTGTTTTTCCTCATCATCGCTAACTCACTGTCCACGTCCAGATGAGCGCTCCCCATCACTTGTTGATGGGATCAAAAGCGCGTATACAGTTGAAGGCGAGAGCGTTGTCAATGACAAGGGATCGAAATATTTTGATTTTAGCGTAGTGCTCAACTATCTGGTAGCACAACTGAAAGCTTTCCTTTTCGATACTTAGGCATTCCTATATGCATCATCACTAGCTCTCTACTAAGGGTTTGGTAATAGAGATTGTTTTTTTTTTTTTAAAAAAAATGCAGTTGGAAGGGAAAGGTCCTCTTTATTGGTTGAAGACTAGTTTTGATTGAGTCACTGCTAACTAGCTTGGCTGTCTATATGCTCTCCGCCGAGGTTCGTAGGGGCGTCATTCTAAAAGTTAGACTATTAAAATTATCATTCCAGATTCTTGTAGCAATATGATAAACACAGAAAAATAAGCTTACTAAGTGGAGCGTAATTAGCCTAACTCTCTTACCCAATGGAGAAATCCAATTTGCATTTGGCGAGAGGTCCTCCTTTTTTTCGTAACATGCTAATTAGAATTTGCTATATCGATGGAGGCGAGTCAGGAAGACCCAAGCAACCTTGGAGGCCTAGCCGGAAGGAGCTGGGGCCCCGCAGCAGCGGCAGAGGCGGCGAGTGAGCGGGGAGGTGGCGGCGGGCGAGCAGCGGCGCAGCGCAGGCCTTCTGATGTTATGCGGATGGGGGAGAGAGGAGCGACAGTGACCGGTGGAGATAAGGAGCGGCGCTGTGGCAATGAAATATCGGCAGTGTTTTGTTTTATGGGCGAGATGTGAGCCGTTGATCACGATATGACGGTGGGTGATGATCGTTTGGTCTAGCAGCGTAGTTGGGCCATAAACCAAAAAATGGTCCATGGAAACATATCATGCTTGGGCCAAACTTTAGCAATGGATGATCGGACTCAGTTACAGATATATAGCGACGGATGATTCAACGCAAAAACAAAAAACTATAGCAACGGACCATCGAGCGTCGTATTTGATATTAGCAACGGATTGTCTCGCGGACAAACTTTTTAGCAACCCACCATCCAACGCTAATTAAAAGTTTTTAGCAACTATAGTCGGTTGTTAATTATGGGTTGTGGTGTAATGATCCCGATCATCTGGGGGAATATAGATTTTTCCAGGCGGCAGTGCATAGAACATCACAAAAACATTGCAGGGCATCGATTCTATACTACGCGAACATTACAGCACATCGGCACAAAACACAAGTACAAATACAAATCAACAAGTTACATTATTTTTTACTGTGGAAAAATAAATGACAATTTCTCTCTATATAAGCACAATCACAGATGACAATAGACATTTTTTTTATTTATGGAAGGACAATAGACAACGACAACCTATATAAGCACAAACGCAGAGAAAAACCGTAATGTTCAAGCGTAGTATAGAAGCTATGTTCTACAATGTTTTATGTGATATCTACTTAATACATAGATGATGTTCTGTGCCCGCCGCCTAGTCTTTGTCTTTTTTTTCCAGGCGACTATAGTATAGGAAAAGTGTGCTAATCATCATCAACAATATTTGCACATAAAAATACAAATTTATTTTGCCTCTAGTCCACAACACAACATAAGTAAGTAGTTGATTGATACACCAAGTATACAATGTCATATATTATTATTATTATATGAGGGTTGGGATGGATCAGATCAATATATGTTTAGCCACATTGTATCACTGTTGGATCGGAGCGCTTGCAACAACCTCAGTCTCATATGTGCATTTGATTTGGCACCAGCATTTAAAAAGGTTACAGTAGCCGTTAAAGTTGGTCCTGCTTTCCTCGACACAAACACCATTGCAGGTGTCGTCATCTATCAACATAAGGCATAATCCTTTGTAATTGCCACTCAGATGTGCGGCACAAAAAGATTTCCCAATGGCCGCCAACTCTGCATGGTTCACATCCAGACATAATGGACAATTATGCAACAAATGTCGAAAAGCACATCAAACAACTTTTAGCAATAAAGATGAATCAAATGACATCACCGCTTGCAATTCATGAATGTGCACGCGTACATACCACGAGCTGCAATGACGACAGGTATGAAGACGACGATTAGGAGAACAACAGAGAGATTCCTTTGTGAAGGTGTCATTGCTTCTTATGATGTTAGTACATACGTTGAGGTACACTCTGAGCAGATTTGTTGCGATTGAGTTTTGAGAAGTCCTGGCAACATCACTTAACTAATAGAGTGAGTATATGTAACGATAGATCCATCAGATTAGCTGCTAAAGAATGCTAGAAGAAAACAACTACAAAATATATGGACAACAGACGTACTGTTAACGTCGATGCCTGCTCTCGATGCTGAATGCAACGGTCGTCCGTGTCCCCTCAGACCTCCCAAAAGAAGATGGAGAGAGCGAGAGAATCAACTATGATGATGCAGATTAAATGGCAGATGAATAAATAGAGTAGTACGGAGTATGCTCCACCAATGCGGCGGCAAACACTAGCAAGGCCTCGACGTGTACGTTTCAGGCAAGGCAATCCGCCGCGCCTGACAATACGAGATGATGCATTTATATATACCATCGAGCCTGACCGAACTGCTGATGCATATATACACGTAAACATACACGTCGTCGCCGTCCATCCAGCTGACAGCTCCCGCGCGCATTTGAAGGGATCCGATTATTATTCATTTATTCTCCTAGTGTTTGCTGGCGCAAGCTCCGCAGAGTTGACTTTGCTCGGTACGTACTGGTACTCTATTTATTCACCTGCCACCATTTGGTGGATCACCAAGATCGATTCTCTCGCTCCGTCCTTGGGAGATCCTGGCACACGGAAGATCATCGTCCTGAAAGTAACTCGTTCTTCATCGACATGTACTAACTTCAAACTTCCACTAGATAAGAAGCAATGATGTCTTCACAAATGAATATCTTTGCCGTCCTCCTAGTCATGCTCCTCCTACTACCAGTCGACGTGGCAGCGGGTCGTGGTATGTACGCGTGCACAAGCATAACCTACATGTTACAAGTGGCAATATCATTTGATTGATCCTTTGCTAAAAGTTGTTTGATGCACCTTTGACATTTGTTGCATAAATGTACATGCCTTGATCTGAACCATGCAGAGTCGTCATCTGTTGGGAGAGATTCTAATGGCCTGCACTTGAGCAGCAATTATAAAGGGATATGCATTGGATTGATACACGATGGTGCCTGCAATAGAGTTTGCATACCGAAAGCAGCGACAACTATCAAGGCTCCTGTAACTTTTTTCAATGCTGGTGTCATGGTGGCAAATGCACCACTGATACTGAGACTGCTGCCAGCGCTCCGATGCGGCAATGATAAATGATCCCCGGCTGAACAATGATCCGATTCTGGTAATATTGTATACTCGGTGTGCCTACTAGTTGCTTATTTATGTTGTATCGTGGATTTGTGGGTCAAAACATATTTGTACTTTTATATGTGAAAATATTATAAATGATCGAAGTTGGCATGTCATTAAAAACTAACCACCTCTGCAAATGCAAATCGGATTTCTCCATTGCGTAGCTCATATTGAGCCATCAAAATGCATATATAGAATGCTCAACTTAGTTGTGGATTAGAAATTAGGCTAATTATGGAATTTTGTATGAAAAAAACTGGACGCATTGTACTTTTTAAAATAGGATCTAAGCCTATTCTGACAACACCTCTTGATGTATTTGAACTCTTCATGCACGACGAAGACTATCAACCCAAAAAGTACTAAGGGCCATGGTTGTTTAAAAGTATCCGGTCAATCATAATCACATCTACATTATCCTTTTCCCTGTTTCTTTAGCCTACTTTCCCCGTCCGTAAATTATGTTCTCCCTTAGTTCTGATGGTGTTTGAACGTGCTTGGCCTGCCAATCCCAGAGCAGTCCGCGGTGTGCTTGCCACGATTAGGTTCATTGGTCATTGTCAGGCTCTCCAATAAAACCAGGCTCCATTGTTTTCAAACCTTGTAGATTTACGTGATAACGCTGCATGTATTATACCTGAGCAAAAGGCCCGAGCCCTAGTGGCACGGACCGAGGCACGGAAATTCGCTCCACCCCAAGCACTGCCGACCCGATGAAATTTGTGTCATGCCGACCAGAAGCCTGTTTCAAGCCGTGTCTGGGCCGCACCCCTCGGCACGCCGGGCGTCACGGTCCATATGCAAAGGCATGATTGAGGCCTGGTTGCAACTTACAAGTATGGCCTGATGATAACCCTAGCTTTTTCGAACCGAGCGGAGATCGAACCGGTGAGACCCTCGGTTCAATGTTTCATTGGTCCAACCGTTTAAAACCGATTGAACCGCTGGTTCAATAGTTTTTGGAACGCGTTTTTATTGAACCGACCATAAATACTTTGAACGGTATATATACATATGTCTTAATTAATAATTCACATTAAAGCAATGTATATATAATTAAATAAGAACATGATTGTAACCATTTCCTAGCTAATTTAGCTGCAATTACAGATAAAAACATACAAAGATAATATATGGAGCACTTGTGAATTGGTTCCAAAAAGATTTAAATAGTAATTCAAACATTTTCAGTTATTAAAATAATCTCAAACGTTGAAATAGAGTGTACCTTTTGATTTGGGAAGGGCTCATCAAAAACAATGAAGATAAATATGGTATTTATTTGATTAAGAGCTCTTGTAAAAAAACTATTTTTTTTTAGTTTAGAACGTGACGTTCAAACTCAATAATAAATGAACAGGCAATTTTCATTAAAAGAAAAATGAACAGGCACATAGCCTACGCCTACGGTCACTCTCCAAAGTCGAGACTCCAAACCACGTAGCCTACGGTCCCACACGTTCACAGGTGCAGCAGCAGTAGCGGCCAGCCCACCAGCGGCAGCCAATGACACGCACATGGGCAGCATCAGACAGCAGTGCGCGCGCGCTACGAGAGCAACTTCTCAGACTGGGACGGTCCATACAGAACCGGCGGTTCACCGGTTCCATTAAAAACCGGCTGGTTCAACTCCGGTCCAAATGCACGGACGGTCTTTTAAAGTGACCCGAGCCGGGGAGGCCCCTGTTCGATTATTTTATCGGTCGGACCGGCGGTCCGGTCCGGTCTGAAAACTAGGATGATAACAGCCCATCGTAAAAAAATAGCCCACCCGGCCCCGCCACCTAAACCCTAACTTAATTGGTTCCCTCCCTCCCATCCCCTAGCGCCACACTTCTCCCCCCGTTGATTTCTGCGCGTGTGCTCCTCCTCCCCATCTCTCCGTGTGTTCCTCTTCCCTCATCTCTCGGTCTCTCCCCACGCATGCTTCTCCTCCCTATCCCTTGTCCCCCGCTCCTCCATGGCGGTCTCCCCACACTGAGCTCCTCGCCGCTCTCCACCTCCTCGATGGCGAGCCCTGGGTGCGAGTCCAGACCAGGATGCGATGGAAGGGAGCGCCTCCGCGCGGGGCGCGCCGGAGCCAGCAAGCGTGAAGACGGACGAAGACTAGAAGGAGCGCCTCAGTTGTGGTTGTGGGCTTTTGGCCGACATGATGTGTTATTGGGCCCGTGCTTATTTGGGTCGGCCCAGCACGGACAGCGGCCCAGAGCAGGCACGGTTGCCTAGAAGCATGGCCAAGAGCACGCGGGCCAAACAGGCATGTGGCTTAGCAGGCCATACTGCCACGGGCCCATGCCAGGCCGGCCCGTTGCTCAGGTATACATGGTATGGTATTGACTGCTACATATTCGACAACCTCATATGTTGGCACGACCCAAATTTTGGAAGACATTTTTACAGATCCGTTGGGGAAGAAAAACGTCAATTGGTTGCTGTGTCCGGTTCTAACTCTCAAAGACGCAAAGCTCACCTCTCAAACTTTAACAGCCTAGTTTTAATTTTGGTAGGATTTTAATTTTTTATCAATTTGTTTGAATTAATTAGCAAGCATGGGACCATTAGAAAATAAAATTGGTTTTCATTCTAAAAATACAAATCATAGAATCATAGGTTATAAAACTTGATGATGCATGTTTTTCCCCCATCAGTGGCGTTACCGTCGCATGCAAACAGGCAAGACAATCCACCTCACGACAAGATATATGAAGCATATTTTCCATCCATCCATTCATATCCATCGATCGTACATTCGTCCCATGCATGCATACATATCGTCTCTCTGATCTCAACGTACGTGGACAGTGAGTCAGTGATGATGAGCAAAACAAATGTCTGCACCGGTTTATTCTCCTAGTGTTTGCAGCCCAAAATTGGACTACTCGGAGTTTTGGTGGACAATTTCCCAACAATAAGCTTTTTAAGCGTAAAAGATAAGAAGATAGATTCTTTATTAGAGATAGTACATTATATATATAATTACACGTCAGTCTGATGACCATGCTGATGTCAAACTAGACAAGCGAAACATTTGTCATCTATGCATAATTCTTCTCCAACCAATCAAGAAGCAGGCCGGTCATCCAAGATCCACAAGATTCATAGGCGTCTAAACACCACTGCTGATACTCTAGCTAGACAAGCCAAACATTTGTCAACTATGGACTTAAACTTCTCTTGCTCTTATCAGTATCATGGAGGCATATGTAATCTGAATCAGGCTATACATTCTGTACGTAATCCTCAAGCCCTCAACGGTATTACCGTCTCAGCAGCGCGTTGCTAGCTGCCATTAATAAAGTCGTTTGTTGTCCAAAAAAAAAAAAAAACCCCCGCAACCTATATAATGCTAGAATGCAGAAAACGGCCGGACGGTAGGATATGCATGCATATCGTCTCCCGCTCTTGCGCTGGACGTAGACACGTACTGGATAGTGTGAGCCCGTGATGAGCAAACAAATGTCTGTCTGATGATGACCCGCCGCACGCATGCAGCCATCCGCGTTCGCCCCCAACACGTTATTTCTTGCCACTCAACGACGCCGACGACGCTCACCTCGCTGCATCCAACCACTAGGATTTGCACGATTGGCTCCCGACCTCGCCGAGGCGGGCCAAACCGAAATAACCATCCTGCACACGCGTCGTCGGCGATCTCTTCCAGGGCTGAAGGCACCTCTCGGTCACATCGTGGCGACACATTAGTGTACATCGTCATGGTTGGAAACGCCATCGCCACACATAGTACGCATCTCTGCTAGCCTGGCAGGTACGCCGCCTGACCCTGCGACTGCAAAACCCGACTATCTTTTTTTATAAGTGGCAAGAGCTTTGCTAAAATTTTATTAGACGACTAAAAGAAAAAAAAAAACAAGAGCGAAACCAATTACAACCCACTCACCAATTACAACCTGACGATTCTCACGCCAGCTATTTTGTGAAGTCGTTTGATTACTACAGATAAGCTAGCGTGGTGGGCCCTAATAATGGCTCTAACATAATATTCTTCATTAGAGATACACATTATTCTTCATTAGAGATAAACTGCGCGTGCACACCTCGAGGCTGACCGGGATGCTGCTGTCAAACCGCTCAACATGCTGATGTAAACTGCGCGTGCGCACCTCGAGGTTGCCATGGATCCCATCATGTCTGTGCCCGCGCCCTTGCCGCACCGGTTTATTGATCTCCTAGTGTTTGCAGCCCCAAAATTGTACTACTCGGAGTTTTGGTGGACAATTTCCCAACAATAAGCTTTTTAAGCGTAAAAGATAAGAAGATAGATTCTTTATTAGAGATAGTACATTATATATATAATTACACGTCAGTCTGATGACCATGCTGATGTCAAACTACGCCCGCGCGCACGGGTACACGTACATGATGTGGCCACCACCTAGTGTTTGCAGCCTTGAGTTGGACTATACTCCATGCTACTCTATTTATTCTCCTGCTGGCGGCATTAGCCGCATCATGCCATCATATCATGATCGATTGTCTTGCTCCATTCTTCATCTTCTTTTGGCAAGTTCGAAGGGCAAGGACAATCACGTGTAGCATCGACAGGGGTATCGTCGCTGTTAACAGTACGTCACGTCACCTGCTGCCTATATATAATTTTGTTATATATAGTTACTTTTCCCAGCATTTTAAGCAGCAAATCCGATGGATTGATCTGCCTATTGGGTGGTGATAGTTATTGTTATTTATTTGTCCTTTTTGTTTATAAGAGTATACTCCTATATATGTATTTCTCATTCTTAGTCAGGTGACTGCTGGACTTCTCCAAACTTGATCGCCACAAACCTCCTTGCTCATTCATCTTCAACGTACTAACTTTCACCATATAAGAAGCAATGTTGCCTTCACACATGAATCTCTCAGCCATCTTCCTAGCAGTCCTAATCCTCGTGCGCCCTGTCGTCATGGAAGCTCGTGGTACGTACGCGTGTACATGCTTGAACTACATGTTGTAAGCGACGATGCCATTTGATTAATCTTTTGCTAAAAGTTGTTTCATATGCCTTCGACATTTGTTGTGTTAATGTCCACGCCTGGATCTGAACCATTGTAGAGTCGATATACATTGGGAAAGATTCCTGTGAGAACGGCGTCGACTGGCACTTGAGCGGCAGATTTCAAGGGGTATGCTTTGGGTTGAGAGGAGACGGCGACAAATGCAGTAGAGTATGCATAGAAGAAAGCAGCAACAACTATGATGGCGACTGTTCGGTTTTTCCAATGCTGGTGCGAAAGCAAATGCACCTAAGACCAAGGCTGTTGCTATCGCTCCAATCCAACAATGATTGTGTCAACCCCTGCTGAACAATGATCGGATCCTCTAAGCTCATGCATAAAATAATAATAATAATAATAATAATAATAATAATATTGTATACTCGGTGTACCTACCGGTTGCACATGTTATATCGTGGACTTTGCGTTCAAAATAAATTTATATTTTATGTAGCAAAAGAAATTTATATTTTCTTATATATGCAAATATTGCTTACGATTAACATTGGCATGTCATGAAAAAAAAAAACAGAGCACCTCTCCAAATGCAAAATGGATTTCTCTATTGTGTATTTCATGTCGAGCCATCAAAAAGTATTGCTCAATTTAGATTTGGATAGGTGAGTTAGGCTAATCATGAAATCTGAACACAGGCAAAATTAAACCAGACATTCTGGTTTTTATTTCTAGAATCAGAGGTGAGCAGGCCTATTTTGAGCACATCTCTTGATGTATTTTAATTCTTCACGAGGCAAGACATTCCAGCTCTAAATGTACTAAGTGCCACGGCCGATTGAGAGTATACAATAATCGATCAAAATCACATCTTCACATCAACGTTATCCTTTTATCTTTTCCTTTGCCTTACGTTCTCAAACCCTAAATAATGTTCTCCATGGCATTTCAAGGCGCTCAAGCTAGGTGGCCTACGAATCCTAGAGCAATCCATGGTGTGCTTGTGTCACAGCTGTGACGAGGGGACGGCGGCAGCGGGCTGCCCTAGGGCAGCGTGCGCGCGGTGGGGGGAGGCGACGTGCGGCGCGCGTGATGCGTGATGGGGGCGCGGCGGCTAGGGTGGAAGAGGCAAGAACGGAGAATATTTTCCATTATTTGTTTGTCCCTAAAAGATTATATCCTCCTTGCTTATATAGCCATCCTATGGGAGTTGTATCTCAAGCAATCTCTAAAGGTTTTCTTATATTTCCGGAATACCTTTTATAAGCAAACTCTTATTCTTTTGTAATCGGAGATTTCCTTATAGATTGGAATACCTCCTGCACACCAAAAGTCCTAATCCTATGATGACGTCAGTGACGGGGAAGGTGGCGGCAGCGACAGCAGCCCCTTCGGGCGTGCACGCCTCCCCCCTTCATGGGCCGGCCTGCCGGCAGGGTTGCCCTGGCCCCCTAGGCAGGACCGGTCTTGTACTATGACATCTCCCCCACCGCTTCGACGAGGCGACGATCCACGCTGCCGCCCAACGCACCGGGCCCGTGCATGTGCTATGTCGATCGGGAGGCTGGTGCGTCTTGTCTGGGCCGTAGTGGAGCTAGAGTTGTCCCATCCTCGTCATCGGTCGTTGACGAGGAAATGTCGCCGTTGAAGGAGATGTCGGTTCGTGTCGCCAAGCAGACGCCGAACTTGTAATCGAACGGAGGGTGAACAAAGGGTCTCGCCACCCTTGCGGCCTTCATGGTGGCACCGCCAGATGCCGATTATCTCTATCATCTGCTGAGAAGCGGGTGGTGCGGGGGATGGAGTAGACCGTAGGGACGTGCCACTACTACGTAATTGTCCATCATCGCCGGGCTCCAACCCCCTTCACTTCCGAAAACCGAACCGCGTAACCATAGCGGTAGTGATGTGGGGTTCAAACACTACCAGTCAAAACACCGGGCGGTGATTCGAGGAGAGACTACCGGTTTGATATCGAACCGGCAACAAGATCGGTCACCAAACACCGCCGGGTTATCCATGGACCGACAACATTTTTGATCCAAGCAATGCCGGTTCGAAGTCGGTAAACGAGTTGATATTGAGAGCATTGTCGGGCTTTAACGAACCGATTTAACCGAGGGGATAACACTATCGGCTTAGATTGAGCCGACAATGTATCAAGATCGCCTAACAATGTCGGTTTACTTTGGACCCGTCGCTGAACTTTACGTGAACAATGCCGGCTGATTTCAACCCGACAACGTTATTAGAGTGGACACTATCGGTTGGTTAATGCAAATGACAGTGATGTTTCTATCATCGATGACGGTTTGTAATTCAAACCGATAGTATTTGGTGTAGTTACACTACCGATTTGTTTCTCATTCAATGTCGGGTCCATGCCACCCGGGCGTTATTGTTTTAAATTTTTGAATTTATTCGTGGAATTCAGCTCTTTTAAATCCAAAAATCATCATACATTAATATCGTCAAAACATTACGAGGATTTAATGGTTACATACAACAAACTCCACCTAATGTTCTAGAAATTAATCCTACATCAACTTATAAAATAAGAAGACCAATGGCCATATAGCCATAGACATAAATAAAAGCATTACATTTTTTCAAAACCAATTAAACAGTAATTCTCGCAATCTTCATAAGTATGTGGGGTGGCTTCTCTTCAATTTCCAGGGCCGGCTAGTTTGCATCATTATAGGCGATGACAGCTGGCGTGTATCTACCTGCAGAACACGTGATGGATCGACACAACCGGCGTCGTGCTGAGGCGGAGAAGGCGCCCGTAGAGGAGTGTGTACGTTCGTGCCTATGCCTACACAATTCCATCGCGAATATCCAATCGGCCGCTCGCTGCTCGCTTGGATTTTAGTACAAGCCGCAAGCAGATGGATGGCCTCTATGATTTGGCACCCATGAGTGGGCGGCGTTATCGATCGTTGCAGACAGGCAAGACAATAATCCGCCTGATGATGATGCATAAATCGTCCAGCCAGACCACACTGCTGATGCCAATTGGCAAACCCGAGCGCGCACGACGACCGGGTACACACACGGCTGGGCTGGGCGGCCGCCCATTGGATCCCATCCTGCTTGTCCGCGCCCACGCGCCCTGGATCCGATTTTTGTATTTGCCGCTGCAGAGTATGACTCTATTTATTCACCTGCCCAGCATTCCCCAAACTCAATCACTTCAAATCTGCTCACTTAGAGCAAGTATAATAAGCCTAGTCAGCCGGCGATTTAGCCCACCACGTCAGATTCAGTCCGAGTTGGAGGGAGAGAAAGCTGGGACGGGCGGCTCGCGACTCGCTCGCTCCGTGCCGCAGAACCGAGGCGGACTCGCCCGTTCCCCGCCCGCCATCGGCGACTGAGCAGGCGATTTCTTCCTCTCCTTCGATCCCCCTGCTCCGCCCGCCTCCCTCACTGCTCTCCCCGCCAAAAACTTCTTCGCGCGCGCCAAATCGATTTCCTTCGCGCCAAATCGCTCCGCACGCACCGAATCGATGCATAAATCCCCCAAATCCTCCCAGCACATCCTAAATCGCCATATCCAAACCCTAGATAGCCATCTCCTTGCAAGATGCCGCCGTCCAAGAGAACCTCAGCGCCGCTGCCAATGGAGATTCCGCCGGCGTCGAGGACTCAATCCGTTCTTCCCCTACCAGTGCCCAGTCTGCTGTTCCTCCGACGACCACCCCTTCTGTGTTCGCCTCTGGATCTTGGTGTCCTCCATATCCACAACAATCCATGGCGCCCTCCTCCACTCCGTACTGGTTTTCTGGAGTACAACATCCAGGCATGGCTAGTTCATCGGCTCAAGGCCCTTGGTGGGCACCTCCTCCATCTGCAAGTACGGAAGACTCTGATTTGCAAGTTTGGTAAGTGTTTGATGTACTCTTAGTTTTTTTTTTTATTTTGCGAGGAACCTGTACTTGCTTGCTTCTGTCTGCAATCTCCATGTAGGCTACCTTATTCTGTTGTTCGTCAGTCATTTAGTTAGTTAGATTTTATATGTATGCATGGATTAAACTTGCTTATATTGACAGTATATTCATACCTGCAACACAAGGCCCGTTTGGACATTTTTCCTGCCTGCAAAATCCCTACCTTACCAGCTACTTCCTATCATTAGTATACTGAATAGCCGAATAGTACAGTTGAAAGGCATGTCTCTGAATTATCTCCTGGTGGCCTTTTTTTTTTTTTCTTATGATGCTTTTCTTTGATATCTGACTTAAAGAGAATTACTGAAGCACTAGTTAACTATTGAAGCATTTTTTGTGTCTAAACATTGATATCCTCCTGCATTTTGTGTCTAAACATTGATGTCCTGCATTTTTTTTTTTTTTTTTTGTTCTAATGACTTAATGCTATCTTGACAGGGGAGTGGATTCTATCCCACCGGGTGGCATGTTTAATTTTTGACTCAAAACACACCTAGGCATGGTCCTGCACAGCCTAAGAGCACTGGTAATCCATCGCAACCGATCAGTGTTGGTGATGACACCAATGAGTCTGATCGTCCTAGGTCTGGGAAGCGCTTGTTATTTTCAAAAGAAGAAGATATTGCATTGGTTAGTTTTTTTTTAATTCTAATATTTCCATCCATTATCTGTTAATTAGTAGCAAAGCAATGAATCACCTTCTCTGATGGCTGCATTGATTAGTTTTTTTTAATTCTAATATTTCCATCCATTATCCTTTTAGGTTGGTGCATGGTTGAATAATTCAAATGATCCAATCCATTCAAATTACAAGAAGAATGAGCAATATTGGAAAGAAGTTACTGCTGCCTACAATAGTGCCATCCCAAAAAAACCGTGCAAGGCTACTCAAGCAAGTCAAGGATCGATTTGGAAGAATTAAGAAAAGAGTTCAGTGGTTCTGTGGTAGCTGGAAGGAGGCTAATGCTTTGTGGGCTAGTGGTGAATCCGATGCAGACTTAATGAAGAAGGCATTGAACCTTTATGAAGAGGAGCACAAAAAAGACGGTCCATTTCAGTTTAGGCATTGTTGGGAAGTTCTGCGGAAAGCACCAAAATGGGACGCCTATCTGGAGCGCCTTGCAGATTTGGATCCAGAGAAGAGGAAGTACAATGTTGATGATGATGATGTGGAGCAGCATTTCTCTGTACAAGATGATGAAAAGAAGAGAGGCCAATGGGGGCAAGAAAGCTAAAGAGCTGCAGAAACAAAGCAAGAAACAAAGGAAGGATTAAGCTTGTATTATAGATCTTGAAGATGAGCTCCAGACATTTATTGAAACTCAGAACAAAACAAATGAGGGCGCAAAGAGATGCTAGAGATACAAAAGCGTGTCTCTAGTGAGAATCTTGAAGCTCGGAAGCTTTCTTATCTTGCGGCAAAAGAGAACAAGGAGACAGCCATGATAGAAACATACCGAGAGTTGTTGAAGCAAGACACAACTATTATGGCAGAAGATGTGAGATCTGAACATGTGCTAGCATTGCGGTGCCTAAGGGAGAAATTATTTGGCAACACCAACTAAGGTACTACCTGAGTTCTACTGAGGATCCAACCTTTATCGTGCCTTTGTCGCCGTTTTAGTCATCGTTTAGATCAATAATCAATGGCTTGTATGCCGAGAACTATGAGTTGGCTTAATGTTTTATTATTCAGAAAACTTCTGTAATGCTTAAGTACTGGTGTCATGGTACCGTATGCCATTAAGTTACGTGTGCAACGTAACCTATTATCAAGAAGTTAAAGAACCATGTTTTTTGTATGGCAGTGACTGAATGGAATTCTTATTATGTTGCTTGATGAAAGGCCACAAAGATGTATACCACAGCTGATGGTATGCATATTGAAGTATTAAATACGTTGTCATTATTACTGCGCTCCTCTTTAGCCGGTCTAATAGCCAGTCTATTGTATGTGCTGGCTAAATGCTGGGCGTGCCACTTCCATTTAGCCGGCTGCTGATGAAACCATTAAACTTGCTCTTAGTCTTCTTCGACCTATTAACTTCCACCAAATAAGAAGCATTATATGGCGCCTTCACAAAAGAATCTCTCTACGGTCCTCCTAGTTGTCGTCGTCCTACTACCGGTCGTCATGGCAGCTCGTGGTATGTATGCATGCACATCCATGAACTACGTACCATTGTGTCCCCGATGTCATTTGATTAACTCTTTTGCTAAAAGTTGTTTGACACACCTTCTACATTTGTTGTATAAATGAACCATGTAGTGTTGGCGTCTGTTGGTAATTTTATCTGCAGCGAACACTTGAGCGGCACTTATAAAGGGGCATGCCTTGGATCGATAAATGACAAATCCTGCAGTACTACATGCATAAACGAAAGCATCAAAAACGTTAATGGGGCACTGGTGGATACTTGGTTAGGTGATAAGCCTCTCAAACTTAGATACCCGACTTATATAATATAGCTAGGGATTGACATGCAACAATTTCCAAAGTTTTATCCTCTAATCCTCCAAATATTTCTTTTAGAGATCTTTGGTGGATAATAACCTGTTGGATTGGCTTAGCCTTGTAACTCGGACCTCCAATGTGGCCTTCGGTGGATGGAAAAGACTATTCTAAATGGTTGTTATCTAAGTTCGGAACCTTTCGGTCCGGACTATGTATCTTGATGCTATAGATACAAACCCACCCTTCCAACATAGGAGGATCGGAAATGGAAAATACCTTTAAAAATAAAATTTTTCCTATGGTTTATCTAAAAAGGTGTCGTTTTGACAAAAAGACAATCTTGCTAGGAAAAATTGGAAGGGGAGTCGAGAAATGCGAATGTTGTAATTTCAATGAAACTATCCAACATCTCTTTTTTTTTGATTGTCCTTTTGCCAAAATGATTTGGAGGATTATTTTCTATGTTACTAATCTAACACAACCTGTCTCTCTATGGACCATTTGTACGGTTCATGGCTTAGTAATCAACATAGACAAACTAAGCCCCTGATTTGGGTTGGTGTGACTGCTTTTCTCTAGGCCATATGGAGATGTCGTAATGACACGATTTTTAAAAAATTGAGATCTAATTCTTTTATGCAGGTCATCTTCGGGGAGCTTTTTTTGGCTACGTTCTGGGCCCGGCTTCAGCGTCATCGAGCAAATTAAGGACGCCCTTGTGTCTTTTGAGTAAGCGTTTAGAGATGGTTATTTTAGAAATTTCAAATAGAGGGTGGAAAAAACTTTTTTTCGATTGTTATGACTCTTTTGTTTTTGTTAAAGGCTATGCCTTTCGTTGTAATAATTGGCTATGTACATCCACGGATGTAGAGACCGGATTGTATTATCCATTATCTAAAAAAAAATGAGTTCGGGTCAAGCTAGGACACGGCCCGATTTGGTGAAATCGAACTCGTACGTATTCATCATCGCAAGGGTTGTCCTACTGATCCTAACTCTATCAGTATGCATGGGTCACTAGTGACTACAGGTCATATACGAGACACGTAGGCCATGAGTGTATCGAAGAAGCTCTCCGCTACACGGCACTACGGACAGGGCGCTGTTGCCGAAGCGCCGCAGCCTCGCCGAAGCGTCAAAACGCGAAGCGCTTCGGCAAAAGAGGGCCTTTGGCGAAGGCCGGCAGAATAGAGCTCGCAAATGATGGCGCTCAACAAAGGCTCTCCTTTGCCGGCGCCCAGGCTCGGCGAAACGAAACGCCGGTGAAGGTGTTCCTTTACCGAAGTCGCCGCTCGGAAAATGTTTGCGCCGGCAAAGGGGGACGGAGGGAGACGGTCGCCATCGCCGTGAACTTTTCCGAAGCGCGTCTCGTCTGCGCGCCGCCGGCGAAAAACCTGCACTTTGCCGAAGCGGCGGATGGGATCCGCTTCGGCAACGGTGTGGTTTGTCGGCGCCCTCCTCCGCCGCTTCGCGAAATATATATATTTTTTTATTTTGAAGTTCATATTTTTTCTGTAGCTTTGTTAGGACACTATTCACCACATATTGAAATTTTAGATTTTTTTCGTACTATTTGCTATATTTATAGTGTTTATGTTTATTTTTTGAATTTTTTTTCGAAAAGCAAATTTGAACTATAAGTCATTAGAATAATTGAAAAAGGTGAATGGAAAATTCATATTCTTGTTAGGGAGCAGAATTGTAGGCCCTATGCAAGTTCTTGTTAGGAGCGTCACTTGCGCTCGGCAAAATAAATGAGGAAAAAAAAAAAAATTCTTTGCCGAAAGACTGTTTGCCGCTCAGCAAACCTGCTTGCCGCGATGTCAAAAGGGATGTTAACGGCGTGCCGGGCGTAACGGCGAAGTTTCCTTTGCCGAGCATGTGAACGGCTCGTCAAATTGGTAACGTGTGTGCCGAGCGGGCGAGGAAAAAAGAGCTGGGTGAAAAAATTTGGCGACGGAAAATTTGCCAAGCACGGCGCTCGGTGAAGCCTTCGCCCGGCGCTGAGCGTGTCGTGCGCTTCGGCGAAGAGCCGGTGTCCGGCAGTCGCGGGTAGTAGTTCAAGCACTACCACAATATATCTAGATCTTTGCTGACTGTATTTTATTGGACACTCGGCAAAAGACCACCTTTACCGAAAGTGCCAAATAAAATACACTTTCGGCAAAAATGGCATTGCCGAATGTCTTTTTTCCGGCACTCACAAAGATGTATTTTGTCGAGGGCCATTTCTTGGCACTCGGTAAAATACATCTTTGCCGAGAGTCTTTTTCTTGCACTTTCGACAAAGCTGTATTTTGCGGAGGGCCATTTTTCAGCACTTAGCAAAACGAATCTTTTGCCGAGTGCCAAGTGCATATTGTTGGCACTGGGCAAATCATTTTTTCAAAGCAATTTTTCAAGCCCTAAATGTATTCAAATAAAAAAATTAACTACAAAGTTATATAACTTCTTAATATCTAAAAAGTTTATTTTGATCATTTCTTCATTTGACAAAGCGGTAATAACGTTATTCAAAAATCTACATCTCTCATATTAGTTCCATAAAACTAGAAAGAGAGATATAATATTTTTGTACAATGTAACTATCACTATGTCGATGAACAAATGACCAAAATAATCTTCGTAGATGTTGAGAAGTTATGAAATTTTGAATTTAGCAACATTTTAATTTGAAATCATTTCGTCATGAAAACGACGTTTGAATTTGAAAAGTTTAAATTTGAATTTTTTTGAACGACTTGGATGGAAAAACTTTCTAAATGAAAATCGGAGATCCCAAAAAAGTTAACGGCGTGACGTTCCCCACGCACCTGGCCGTGGTCACCGCGCGCGACGGTGTTTAGAAGGCAGCTCCTCGGCAATGTTTTTTCCAAAAAAAAAAAAAGGCGTTCGAGACTCGGAGTTCACTACATGCAACAGGTTTCCTAATCCGGAACGTTCAAACGGTCAGTTTGATCCTAAGTAGGATATGTATATTAATATATACACACTTCCGTGAACAAACCCAATGCAGCTAGCAGCTTACGCGAATTTGGCAACATGTTGGGCTCCGGATTTCTCGAGCTGAAGATCGACTACTCGCAACCCAAGGACCTCCCACCCATCGGCTCCGGCATCTACTCTCCAAACTTCGCCGCCGGAGGTTACCTCTGGCGGATCAGATGCTACCCGCGAGGAAATAACAAAGACGACAGCGGCGACCACCTGTCACTGTTTCTGGAGCTCGTCAACCAGTCAGTCACCAACGTGACGGCCGTCTTCGACGTCTTCATCCTGCAGGGCGACGGCGCGGTGTCTCCGGTGCACCAGAACCGGTGCGTGCACGCGTACCCGCCGGAGGGTTTCAGCGCGTGGGGGTGGATAAAGTTCGCGCGGCGGAGGGACCTGGAGCTGGAGTCGTCGTCCGACGGCGGCATCACGCTCGTGTGCGGGGTCATCGTCCTGCACGGAGCCGGCGCCGGGCCTGCGCCCCACGCCGCCGCCACCTGACGTCGCGACCAGCCTCGGCCGCCTGCTGGAGAGCGGCGACGGTTCGGACGTCGCGTTCGAGGTCGGCGGCGAGACGTTCCGCGCACACCGAGCCGTGCTCGCGGCGCGCTCGCTGGTTCTCAAGGCGGGCCTTTTTGGCTCCATGGCGGAGGCTACCATGCCGACCGTCACGCTTCGCGACATGGAGCCGGAGATGTTCGGGGCCATGCTGCGGTTCATGTACACTGACACACTGCCCATGGAGTCCGACGGCGAGGGATCGCAGTCGGCGAACTTCTTCCTGACGTTGCTCACGGTGGCAGACCTGTACGCGGTGGACATGCTCAAGGTCGTGTGCGCAGAGGCTGCGTGACATGCTGTCGGTGGACAACGTCGGTGCGATCCTGACCTGTGCCGAGGTGCACGGCTGCCCGGAGCTCAAGAACAAGTGCCTTGAGTTCTTCATCGACGACAAGAACTTCAAGAAGGTGGTCTTGACGGAGGGGTACCTGCAGCTCATTCAGAGCTCCCCGTCACTTGTTGATGAGATCAAAGCGCGTATAGCGGAGAAGGACGAACGCGTTTTGCATGACAAGGGATCGAAATATTTTGATTTTAGCGTAGTGCTCAACTATTTGGTTCCACAACTGAAAGGTTTCGTTTTCGATACTAAGGCATTCCTATGAATCATCGCAAGCTCTCTAATAAGGATTGGTTGGTAATAGAGAAAAAAATCAAAAACAAATGCCGCTGGAAGGGCAAAGTCCACTACTCTATTGGTTGAACCGTTTGAAGACTAGTTTTGATTAGGGGTGTCTTCCAAAAGTTAAGACTATTATCGTTCGAGATTCTTTTGGCAATATGATAAATACAAGAAAAAAAAGTATAGGCTCACTAAGTGGAGCGTAATTAATTAGGCTAACTCTTTTACCCAAGTCTAAATTATTTAGCGGTCTATATGTGCATTTTGATGGCTCAACATAAGCTACATGCAATGGAGAAATCCCATATGTATTTGGCGCGCAAAAGGTGCTCCTTTTCTTTTCCAAAGATGCTAATTTTGATCGTTTGATCGTCAACAATATTTGCACAAGAAAATTCAAAATTAATTTTGACAGCGTTGGATCTAGATCATGTGATCTTGATTGGAGTTTCCATAGTTTCTACACGAAGTTTTTCGTTTTTTCGATACTTAGTTATTCCTATGCATCATCGCAAGCTCTCTAGTAAGGATTGGTTGGTAATAGAGAGAAATTAAAAAAAAACAGTTGGAAGGGCTAAGTCCTTCTCTATTCATTGAACCGTTGAAGACTAGTTTAGATTAGGGGTGTCTTCCAAAAGATATTAGACTATTATGGTTCGAGATTCTTTTGGCATTATGATAAATACAGGAAAAAAAATATAGGCTCACTAAGTGAACGTAATTAGCCTAACCGTTTTACCCTAGTCTAAATTGAGCGGTCTATATGTGCATTTTGTTAGTTCAACATGAGCTACGGAATGGAGAAACCCAATTTCCATTTGGCAAGAGGTAGCTCCTTTTTCCTTAACATGCCAATTCTAATCATTAACAATATTTGAACAAGAAAGTACAAATTTATTTTGACCCGCTAGTCCGATCCACGACACAACATAAGAAAACAACTGCTTGGTACACCGAGTATACAGGCTGAGAAGGATCGGATCAGTATATGTTTAGGCAGGGATCATTTTGTCACTATTGCATCGGAGCGCTAACAACAACCTCTGTCTCAGAGGTGCAATTGATTTGGCACCAGCATTGAAAACCGCTACAGTAGCCGTCAAAATTGCCGATGCTTTCGGCGACGCAAAACAAGATTGCAGTCGTCGTCATCTATGAACCAAAGGCATAACCCTTTGTAAGTGCGACTCAGGTGTGAGACACAAAATGAATTCCCAACGGACGCCGACTCTGCATGGTTCACATCAAGTCTTAATGGACAGTTATGCAGCAAATGTTGAAAGGTGTATCAAACAACTTTTAGCAATAAAAGATGAATCAAATGACATCATTGCTTGCAACATGTAGTTCATGAATGTGCATGTGTACGTACCACGAGCTGCCATGGTGACGGGTATGAAGACGACAATTAGGAGAACAACAGAGAGATTCATTTGTGAAGGTTTCATTGCTCCTTATTTGATGGAAGTCAGTACATACGTTGAGGAACACTGTGCGAGCAGATTTGTTGCGATCGAGTTTTGTGAAGTCTAGCATATATAACAACGATAGATCCATCAGATTAGCTGTTAAGAGTACTAGAAGAAAACAACTACAAAATTTATGAACAACAGGCCGGTGACGTACTGTTAACGGTGATGCCTGCTCTCGATGCTGCATGCAACGGTCGTCCGTGTCCCTCGATCAGACCTCCCAAAAGAAGATGGAGAGAGCGAAAGAATCGACTATGATGATGCAGATTAAATGGCAGATGAATAAATGACATATGCTACTATGCTCCAATAATGCTGCGGCAAACACTAGGCCTCGACGTGTGCACGTACGTGTGCGAGCGCGCCGTCAGGACAGACGTACAATAGTTGTTGTTGCATGCATTATTTGCCATGTCAGAGGCAGATTGTCTTGCCTATTTGCTACTATGTACGTTTATCTGCTTCCCTGCTTGGCAACGGGGTTGCTATGCTACTAGCTTAGTATTACAATTTTTTTATTCTAGTGGATGGTCATCTGCAAGACTTATTGGTCACGTTTAGTGAAAAACTTTTTCTATTCTTTGTCTGCAAACTTGTTGCAGCCGTCATTTTTAAATTACGATATACTTTGTAATAATTGGGCTGATTCTATCGGTTGATAGATGAAGCCGGATTTATTAATCCATTATCTAAAAAAAAAAGCTTAGTATTCCGGGCAAGGATGCGTCCTGCTTACTAACTTTTAGTCGGATTAATTGGCGGGCTACCAGATTTGCCCTACATTCCTCTCCTCTCTCAGGATGAAAATTTTCTAGATTTGAAGTCTACACACTTATGGTCAGACTTCAAAACTAGAAAATTTTCATCATCAAATGACACTGTTATTGTTGAGGATGAAAATTTTCTAGTTTTTGAGGTCTACACTTATGGTCTGCATTCTTCCTCTGCTACCCCGTATCGACTTGTGAATCTGGATTACGTCGAAAGCATGCGCCCATAGTTGTCGCCGTCAAGCAGGCCGGTACACCTGTATCCTGACTATGTTATATTTTAGAGGGCCTAGTTCGACCGACGTGAACCCGTGCGCTCGCAGTTTGGTGGCACAATCAGGCTCCAGCAATCAACGGTATTGGTGTTGGGCGCGGTGCGGTGCATGTTGTTAGCAGCCCTCACCAAGGGGAGCATCCTATCAGAGCTGGGCCAAGAAAGTCGACAAGGCCCAAGTCCAAGAACGTCCGCCTGGCTGGCTCCGAGTGGGCCTGATCCTGAAGAAGCCGTGAAGCAAGCCACAAGATAAAAGGAAGAGAAGGGAAGCCGAGCACGGCATGAAACAACTTGTTGCCTTTCTATTTCATTACCTTCCTGTAATAGATTCGTAGCTTGAACTAGTAGCGCTTGAACCTGTATCGCCGCCGTTGTATTTCCCGAGCCAGTGAGATTATCCGTCGCCCGATCATCGCCGTGTACTTGATGGTATCGCCTCCTCCGCGATCTTCACCGCGTCGCCGGATCCCACCTACCCTCCCATCCCCACTTTACGAGATTCAGCCGCGTTCGGGCGCCATGGATCCTGTTGTTCGTCAGCGTTCGACAACGATCGGTGATTCGAGACCTTCAATGGGCGAGTTAGTCGCGCCGATGCGGCGCCTCGGCGCGCCGTCGCCCGTCTCGCGGGCCACCATTACCTGAGCGCGTTTCCGGCCGGTTCGCGCCGCTCGAGCGCCGCCGCCTCGTCGACACCCGCCTCATCACGGTGGAGAACCTCTCGACAGCTCCTTGCGCTGTCGCTGCCGACAATTAGCGGCGACGCGAATCCGCCTCAACGACTTGAAGGCCGTCTTCACGAGGTCGAGCTTTTTCGGCGCATCATCGGGCGGTCGGGAGGAACGCTGACCTGCGCGTGGTCGCGCTCGAGCCTTCCACCGCCACGTTGGAGTCTGGCGGCCGCGGTCGGCGCTCCATCGGCTTCCTCCATTCCGCGGCTGGCGCCTCGCCTACTGCCGCCGGCGGGGTGGATCCGCTTCGGTCATGGGTTGGTCGCCCGGCCTCACATCTGCGAACAACGACCGATCGGGCCATGGGCCACGGCGGTCGATCGACTACACGGGCAGCGGGGCATGGTTCCCCGGGGCCATGGCCTCGTTCCCGGCCAATGGTATGTTCCAGCCCCCCGGATCCTCCTCCTCCTCCGATTCGGGCAGTTCCTATGTTCATCGCCATGAGCCACACCATACCCCTCCTATCACCTCCGCCCCCATACCCCCAATTCCCTCCGCCTGACCCCAATTTTCCCCAATACCCACCACCCGACCCAACTTATCCCCAATTTACCCAATCCACGCCACAATTCAACAATTACACTTATCCTCCACTAATTTACCCTCCAACCCATCCACCACCATACCCACCTCCGCCAGACCAATCGGTTCCACAACAATCACCATCACCAAAATCCCATTCTAGGCCAACTACCCAAGCTCCTTTTCCCACAATTTGATGGTGATAACCCGGCTGCGGGCTTACCCGTGCTCAAAACCATTTCAAAATGTACCATGTCCATCGGGCCGGTTTGGATCGAGGTTGCCACCCACCACTTCACCGGTGTTGCAGCGGTACCGGTTGCAATCCATCCAACACCGCATAAACAACATCTCCTGGGATGAGTTTGCCAACATGATTCGCGAACGCTTCAATCGTGACCAACATGAGCTCCTCGCTCGCCGGCAAGCAATTCCACATCCGCCAAACTTCTTCTGTCCGTGATTACAGTGATCGCTATACCGACCTCATTGAGCAGCTGGCCGCTTACAATCCAAACCCAGACAAACTAGCCATCACTGCCCGGTTCATCGATGGATTGGGCGATGATATTCGGCCTGGGCTGTTCTTATGGCTCTAACCATCGGACTTGACTCGCCCCGCACGTTGTTTAATTACAGGAAGAGGCCTAGGCGCAAGGACGCCGCAAGGAGTTCCGGAGGTCGGAGGGCTCATTGTTCACTCGCACGGTGACGATCCGGGCGCCTTCCTCTCACCCCTCCCACCACGGGCCGCCGCTTCCTCTTTCAGACCGCTTCGCGGTGGCAAACGAGGAACGCCGTAAAGCCACAAGCCACCCATTGTCGGCGACAGTTTGCCAACCTCCGCAATTATCGGCCGAGCGCAAGGCCTTTGCATTCGTTAGGCGAGTGGTGGGTACCCGGCCATCGCCGTAGCCCGCCCTCGCTTCATGCACTACAGAGGTATGGTCCATATCCCAGAGTCATTTGAAGATATTGATGGTGTTCTCGCAAGTCGCCGGGTCGCCCCGAGAGGACGTTGTTGAGGAACAAGCTCCTGATCAAGCACAAATTTGCGTGGCCATTGTTGATGCCGCTCGTCGGGCCCTTGTTCTCCTCGAACCATGCGTTAATCCGGTAAACTAGCCGACAAGGATGTTTCTATATTGATTGATTCCGGGAGCGATCACTCTTTCATTTGTGCTTCGCGGGTCGCATCATTTGCATCGCCAGTGACGCACCCGTGCCCCTTGCTCATGTTATGTCATCCGTCAAGATGGCGAGATGGTTCTCTTGTCCGGTGTTCTTGAGTTGCCTGCGGTGGTTTGGTCAAGCATGAGGGGCATACGGTTTATCTCTACTCTCAGAATCTTACCACTGAGCAGCTATGACCTCATTATCGGTATGGATTGGTTGGAAACTTTCTCTCCTATGCGAGTACATTGGAAGGACAAATGGATGTCAATACCTTATGGTCCCGGCAATGCATTTTTGCAAGGTGAAGGTTATTCGAGTAGTGCCCATCTCTCGCTCCAAATTGTACCAGTTTGATCAAGAATCAGAGCAATCTGACGATGTGTCTTTACCACCACCTATTGGTCGATCGACCGAATTTTCCACTCGCTTTGAGGAACCTTCTGAGCTGCCACCTAGGCGAGCCTGTGATCACACGATCCCTCTGGTATCGGGTGCATCCCCTGTCGCTATCAAGCAATACCGGTACCCCCCAAAGATGAAAGACGAGATTGAAAAGCAAGTCTCTGAGCTACTTCAGCCGGGTTTATCAAGCCCGGTACTAGTGCCTTTTCATCCCCTCGTTCTTTTGGTAAAGAAGAAAGACACCACCGGGCGCATGTGTGTTGATTATCGCACTCTTAATGCGCCGACAGTCAAGGCTAAGTTCCCAATTCCGGTGGTTGATGAACTTCTCGACGAGTTAGCCGGAGCTCAGTGGTTCTCTTGCCTGGATCTTCGAGCTGGATTCAATCAAATCCGTTTGGCGGCTGGTGAAGAGTACAAAACAGCCTTCCAGACTCATTGGGGACAATTTGAGTACAATGTAATGTCATTTGGCCTCACGGGTGCTCCAAATACCTTTCAAGGCGCCATGAACTGCACATTGAAGCCAGTCCTCCGCGTCTGCGCTTTGGTCTTCTTCGATGATATCCTAATCTATAGCAGGTCCTTCAAGGAGCACCTTAACCATCTTCGCCGTCTTCTCTCGTTAGTCTGGCGACAAGTGGAAACTCAAACAAAGCAAGTGCAAATTTGCTCAGTCATCGGTGCATTACCTTGGCCATATCGTCAATGCCAATGGAGTTGCCACCGACCCCAAAGATAAATTGTGGACATTCGAATTGGCCTCTACCACAAGATGTCAAGCGCTTGCGGAGCTTTTTGGGTTTAGCGGGTTACTACCGCAAGTTTGTGAGGAATTTTGCTTTGTTGGCCCGTCCTCTGACTGAATTGCTGAAGAAGGGCTCGCTGTTTGTTTGGTCTGATCTGCATACTTCTGCTTTCGAAGCACTGAAATCTGCTCTTGTCACCGCCCCAGTGCTTGGCCTTCCGGATTTCTCAAAGCCATTCCAAATCCAGACCGACGCTTGTGACACCGAGTTGGCGCTGTTCTCATGCCAGGTGACGGACACCCACTCGCTTTTGTCAGCAAATCTCTGGGACCTCGCTCTCGTGGGCTGTCTACCTATGAAAAGGAGTACCTCGCTATCATCACGGCAGTGGACCAGTGGCGCTCATACCTGCAACATGCCGAGTTCTCCATCATTACAGATCAGCGTAGCCTGGTGCATATTATGGACCAACGGCTACACACTCCGTGGCAGATGCGCATGTATACAAAGCTGCTCGGCCTCAGTACAAAGGTTATTTATAAGCCCGGCTCTTCTAATTCGGCGGCCGATGCTCGGTTCCGTCACCCCCGCCCATTAGGACAGCTCATGGCCATGTCTACCGCTGTACCAGCATGGTTGTCTGAGGTTGTGACTGGCTATTCTTCAGATCCCAGTGCCCAAAAGCTTTTGCAGGAGCTTCTTTGTCGCCCTAGTGCTCATCCACCATATACTCGCAATCCGGGATCCCGTGGTACAAAGGTCGCATATGGCTTGGCAACAACTCTTTCAGGCGGTCGAAAGTTCTTCATGCCCTACATTCCAAAGCACCCTTGGCGGTCATTCCGCTTCCCGTGACACATAGCCGCATCAAACAGCTCTTCGCATGGCCGGGCATGAAAACCTGCCGTGAAGAATTACGTGTCCTCTTGCTCAATAAATGCGCAGGCCAAGGCTGATCGCTCCAAGTATCCGAAGCCTTCTCATTCCCCCCGCCAAGTACCAACCTGCAGCATGGCAAGTGGCCACAATGGATTTTATCGAGGGTTTGCCAACCTCAGGGTATGCTAACTGCATTATGGTAGTCGTTGATACATTCAGCAAATATGCTCAATTTGTTCCTCTTCACCACCCCTACACGGTTGTCAAGGTAGCTCGGTCATTCTTCGATTCGGTTTACAGTATACATGGCTTGCCTGGCCAAATCGTGTCGGTCGAGATCCGATATTCTCCAGCAATTTCTGGCAACAGCTGTTCCGCTTAGCTCAAGTGGATTTGGACAAGTCTTCAGCTTACCACCCACAGTCCGATGGGCGGACCGGTAGCGCCAGTAAATCAGTGCTTGGAAACATTTTTGCGCTGTTTCATCCACTCCTGCCCGCGTACATGGATCAAGTGGATTTCCCTAGCAGAGTTTTGGTATAACACTAGCGAGCATTCTGCGTTGGGTCGGTCCCCGTTTGAGGTACTCTTTGGTCGCCAACCTCGCCACTTTGGTATCACTGATGTTTCTATATCTCCGGTCCCGGATGCTGCTGCAAGCGTGGCCGAGCGTAACACTATGCTGGCAGCCGTTCGTCAACACCTACTTCGGGCCAATGTTGACGGTCGTTACTGCATATATTTTGACCGCCAAAGTACACTAAAACGTCAAACATTCCATGTTAAATCATAGCAAAGTATTATTTACATGACGAAGTTCCACGAGTTTTGGTGTCTCCGGCTATTTTGCAGGATTTCTCAATTTATCATCAAAAGAAAGTATCTCCAATGACAAAAGCAGTACACCATTGCGAAGGTCTCGTCGCTACTGATCAAAATGGGGACAAATACATGGAATCAAGTGAGAACGTGCCAAACTTCATAGGAAGCGCACTTTGGAAAACACGTTTACCAAACAAGTGCAATACAAGAGGGCCAAGCCTGGAACAAGATGGACCGGCACCCCTAAACTACGGATCCAGGCCGCCCGAAGCCTGAGGGAAAAGGCGGTCGCGAGGCGGGCCACCCCGGTCCGGCCGGATTGGAAGTGGGTCCGGCGGACCCACGGTGCCGCCTCTCGAGCCGACCTTGCACGGGCGGTTGCATGCCGCCATGCATAGGCGGTATTGCTAGGTGCTTCCTTATTTTACCCGCACTTAAAACCGACCATGTTAGATATAAATAGATGGGGAGTGCTCTCACCTCAACACACACCACCAAGGAGCAACACCACAATACCTTCAAGATGTAGTATTGTAGTACTAGCCTAGTTGGGAGTTAGGGAGAGATGATCAAGTTCCGGAGGAGTCCTCGGAGGATCGGTATAATCTTGTATCGCTCTTTTGTAAGACTCTTGCACTTTCAATTTATTTATCTTCTCTAATTACTAAATTATTATTTATGGTTATCTAAGTTTATCTTAAAGGTTAATTAGAGTATGGTTAAGTGTAGTAATTATACCTTGGCATGGGATCTCCGTTCGGCCGAAGGTTCTAGTTTTCACGTGAGACTAGTTTCGTAATCACTAGCGTAGGCGTGGTGTCTAGGCTAGAGGTTACCTGAGATTGCGCCCAACCTTACGGATAGTTGTGGTAGCCCGGAGGTGACGGCTCCGACCGGGCCTTTGTATTCCACCACGTGCTAGGTTGGTGTTTTCGTAGAGCTTTTGGCGGCTTTCCCCGATTACCCCTTTCCCAGTCTCTTCGAGAATCAGAAGGGTCGTTGCTCCGAAATGCCTTGGTGTGATTATTATGCTTAACCCTCCGCTTAGTTAATCCCTTTGGTTTGCTCTAGAAAAGAACCATAGTAATGTAGAAGTAAATAGGAGTCTTGAACTCTCCCGTTGTCCTCCCAGCTTTGCAAGTCTACTCTCGCTATCTTTTATAATGTTCTCCTGTGTGTCTCATTAACCAAAACTCTTATCATATCATATACCCCACGTTAGTTTAGTCGGTTTACTAGTTAGCAGGTACATGATTGTTAGCTATCAACTTCTTTAACCATTGCTTCCCTGAGGATAAATACGATACCTAGGAATACTCTTGGGTGAAAGCTACAACGGTATCCGTGCGCTTGCGGTTATACCTATGTTAGCGTTAACAAACGCCAACAGCCAAGCAGAAGATGAAGTCTCAAGCGGACAAAAAGAGATCTGACCGCACATTTTCAGTGGGGGATTTCGTTTACCTTCGCCTACAGCCATATGTGCAATCTTCTTTGGCACCTCGAGCTCACATCAAACTATGCTTCAAGTACTTCGGGTCATTTGAGATTATTGCCAAGATCAATGATGCTGCATACAAGCTCAAGCTGCCGGATACATCTTCCATTCACCCTGTCTTTCATGTTTCTCTCTTGAAACCTGCAGCAGCTGCTCTTCCACAGGTCTCTTCGTCGTTACCCGACTTCGACAACCTCATGCAAGTACCTAAGAAGATCTTGCAGCGCCGGCTTCACCATCAGGGCCCTCGCACTGTTCCCCAACTTCTCATTCAGTGGTCAGGTATGGATGAGGAGCTCGCCACTTGGGAAGATGAAGTTTCTTTGCATCAGCGTTTCCCTGGTGCACCGGTTGGGGACATTCCGGTCCTCAAGGGGGGAGGGATGTTAGCAGCCCTCACCAAGGGGAGCATCCTATCATAGCTGGGCCAAGAAAGTCGACAAGGCCCAAGTCCAAGAACGCCCCGCCTGGCTGGCTCCGAAAGTGGGCCTGATCCTGAAGAAGCCGTGAAGCAAGCCACAAGATAAAAGGAAGAGAAGGGAAGCCCGAGCACGGCATGAAACAACTTGTTGCCTTTCTATTTCATTACTTTCCTGTAATAGATTCGTAGCTTGAACTAGTAGCTTGAACCTGTATCGCCGCCGTTGTATTTCCGGCGAGCTAGTGAGATTATCCGTCGCCAGTATCATCGCTGGTAACACATGTGCATCGCGATGAGGCGGCGACGGCCGTGGCGGCATCGTCTCCACACTGTGATGGAGAGACGCGCCGCCTGTCGTTTGCGGGTGCAGACAAACATTCGTCACGTTCAGATGAGAGCTCCCCATCACTTGTTGATGATGAGATCAAAGCGCGTATAGAGTTGAAGGACGAGCGCGTTTTTCTTTTTTATTTTTGAAAAGAACAACGGAGGGGCCAAAGCCCCACCTGAATTATATTAATGGCACAGTTTACATGGATCAGGCTCGAGGCCTTTGAGGGGAGCAGTAGCTATACAATATTTACATTGATAGGAGATTACACCAAACACCCACAACATTCCTATGTTTTATGGGCAAGCACGCCCTCCATAATCTAGCTGCTTGTTTTGCAGAAGTGTTGAGCCGCTGTAGTGACGGCGGTTCATGCCGGAAGACGACGTCATGCCGGTGATTCCAGATGTGCCAGCAGCAGAGTAGAATGAATGTGTTGAATTGAGCAGCAGGAACTTGTGGCGGCCGCTGGAGGTCCCATAGGCTTTTGACATCCGGCGGTGTGGCGGTGAAGCCAAATGAATTCCAGAACTGCTGTGCAACACTACATTCGAAGAGCAGATGCTCCGTTGTTTCCAGGAGCAAACCACATAGCTCACAGGTCTGTGAGTCTAGAATGTTTTTGTGGAATAGGTTAGGCTTGCTCTGAGCTCGGTCTTGCAGCAGGAGCCATCCAAAGAAACGGACTCGTGTTGGAGCTTTGCTTTTCTAGACAAAAGAATGTATCCTACTAGGGACTCCAGTGGATATATTTGCACGGTAGACTGCAGAGGTCTTTAGGCGAGTTCCGGAGAAGAAAGGAGAGTGTCTTACATCTGCATCTTGTGAGAATACGGTGTCCTCTATAATATGTTGGACTTGAAGTAGCTCAGCAGTTGCTTGTGCAGAAAGACGGGGTACCAGGGATTGTTGCAAGCCTTGATCAACCACAGCCGCTAAGGTCGGCGTTGTATCAGTGCAATGTGAGAGCAAGCTCTGAAATCGTGAGGCTAAAGGCTGTCCATTCCATCGATCCCACCAGAATGAGGTTGAGCTTCCATCTCCAACTGTCACTGTTGTAATCGCTCTATATGCAGGTAGGAGGGCTCGCAGCGCTTCCCAATGATGACCCGCACTCTGGCTTGTCATGGAGTTCAGGGGGCAATGCTGTAGAGCCCAACTCGCCCATGCAGAGCCATCTGGATGATGTAGCCGGTGGACAAGCTTGAGCAAGCATTCTGCGTAGCTAAATCCCTGATGCCTAGCCCACCTTCTTCCTTCGGTAGTAGAGCCGCTTCCCATCTGGCCAGACACTTAGCTCCCGAGGTCTTATCACAGCCAGACCACAGGAAAGCTCTCCTCCGACTGTCAATTATGGCAAGAGGTGCTCACTAAGTGGAACACTAAGTGGAACATAATTAGCCTAATATAACTGTTTTACCCCTAGTCTAAATTGAGCAGTCTATATGTGCATTTTGCTAGTTCAACTTGCATGAGCTATGGAATGGAGAAATCCAATTTGCATTTGGCAAGAGGTGCTCCTTTTTCTTAACATGCCAATTCTAATCATTAACAATATTTGGACAAGAAAATACAAATTTATTTTGACCTGCTAGTCCATGACACAACATAAGAAAACAGCTGGTTGGTACACCGAGTATACGGGTTGAGCAGGGATCGGATCATTATATATTTAGGCAGGGATCATTGTATCACTATTGGATCGGAGCGCTAACAACAACCTCAGTCTCAGAGGCGCAATTGATTTGGCACCAGCATTGAAAAAGTTCACAACAGCCGTCAAAATTGCCTGTGCTTTCCTCGACGCAAGCGAGATTGCAGTTGGCATCATCTAGGAACCAAAGGCATATCCTTTGAAAGTGCCACTCAGGTGTGTGGCACAAAATGAATTTCCAACGGACGCCGACTCTGCATGGTTCTCATCCAGACATAATGGACAGTTATGCAACAAATGTTGAAAGGTGAAACAACTTTTAGCAATAAAAGATGAATCAAATGACATCACTGCTTGCAACATGTAGTTCATGAATGTGCACGTGTACATACCACGAGCTGCCACGGCGACGGGTACGAAGACGACAATTAGGAGAACAACAGAGAGATTCATTTGTGATGGTTTCATTGCTTCTTATTATTTGATGGAAGTTAGTACATACGTTGAGGAACAATGCACGAGCAGATCGAGTTTTGTGAAGTCTGGCATATATAACAACAATAGATCCATCAGATTAGCTGTTAAGAATGCTAGAAGAAAGCAACTCTAAAATTTATGGATAACAGGTAGGTGACCTACTGTTAACGGCGTATAATACTGCATGCAACGGTCGTCCGTGTCCCTCAGACCTCCCAAAAGAAGATGGAGAGAATCGACTATGATGATGCAGATTAAATGGCAGATGAGTAAATGACATATGCTACTATGCTCGAATAATGCTGCGGCAAACACTAGGCCTCGACGTGTGCACGTACGTGCGAGCTAGCGTCAGGAGTGACGTACTGTAGTTGTTGTTGCATGCATTATTTGCCACGTCAGGTAGATTGTCTTGCCTATTTGCAACTATGTATGTATATCTGCTTCCTGCTTGGCAACGGGGGTTGCTATGCTACTAGTACAATGCATTGCTTTGGATCCACCACCGTCCCTGGTTTGCCTAGGAAAACGTACGCGGACAAATGAGACGAGGCTGAGCGAGCATATTGTACAAGAACCAAACAATTCAACTATTCAGAAATTGCATTTGGAGTACCTTTGTACTGGCGTCATCCACCACGCCCGAGTCGTCCAAGTGGCGGATCGAGCGGCACACCCGATCCCATCGTCGCCGCCGCCACCTACTCCTCGTCCCTGCTTCCTCTACCGCGCTGAAGCTGCAGGCTGGAAGCCTGGTTGGACGCTTAGCATGGCGGCGGAGGGGCCATCTCTCTCCCGTTGCTCAAAGTCAGACGACGGCGGCAGCAGCGCGGCCTTCTCCGGTGTGGGGAGATACATCCGGAATTCCGGTCCTCCCACGGCCTGTGAATCTGGACTACAAAAAGCAGGCGCCCATAGCTGTCGCGGTCAAGCAGGCCGGTTCACTTGTATCCTGACTATTGCCTCGGCCACTTCGCACGGTTCATGTGAATCTGGATTAAGTTATACTCCCTTCATACCCAAAAAGCTTTGAGGCCCATCGAGGGCTGGAGCGCTGGTCCCAAGCATAGACTCAAAGCACAAGAACAGAAATCGCGGTGCAATGCAGTGAAGCGCCGTGGGAGTCCAAGCATGATAGCCACCTCGTGTAGTTCAGCTGCCGGTCATCCATGGAGGGCGGGCAACACCGTGACACTGACCCCATGCTGATGGAGGCAGAGATGGCGGTTGGCTCATGGCCGTCGCGACCGGGTTACGTCGGCGCGTGTTCTTGATGCCATAGCCCAGTGCCACGGCCCGACCTTGCAGGCGTGCGTGCGTGTAAGGATGAAAACGGAACAGAAATATTCCAAACCGACCGTTTTCATTTTCGACATTTTGTTCCGTTTTTAGACATAAAAAAATTGTCAGTTTCAATTGGTTTCACAACCATTTTCAATTATTTTTTATACTCTTTAATTGCTAAAATATAGAAATGTTCGGACAAAACCGATTTCGTTTTCTATTTCGTAAGTCAAGCGATTTCGACCGTTTTCATAAACTGATGTCCTCGACCCCAACATGGCCATGAGTCTGGACTGGAGGCCGTGGGAACCCCACCGGGCGGTTCCTGTGAGCATGCCGCCTAGCGGGGTAACCCCAACGGCATCGCTATGCTATCAAGCCCAAGAGCCAGACAGGTCTCATGCCACGATGGGCAACGGAGCAGCGAGACGCGCGGCACGTCTACCGGTGGGAGGCTCAGGCGCTTCACCGCACGCAACTTGCGCAAGGTTGCCTCGCCTCGGCTTCCCAGAGCGCCTGATTGGGAGCAGTCCTCGGCCAAAATCCTAATTCGAGCAACAGAAATGTAGATCGAGAAAGATTTGTAACACGCCGCGGGTCGTTTGCGGGTTCAGTCCACGCCCAGATGAGAGAGACGTAATGGACGATCGATGGATATGTATGGATGGATATAAAAACATGAATATGTCGTGAGGGGATTAGAAAACAAACTTTATTTTCTAATGATTGCACATGTGCTAATTAATTCAAACAAATTTATAAAAATTTCAAAATCGTACCAAAATTAAAACTATATGGTGTTGAGAAATAAACTTTGCTTTCTGAGAATTAAAAAAAAAAAAAACGAGACCCAACCTAGGAGGAACTAGGGGCTTTGTATTAAGAAGAAAATGAGGCGCGTAAGTCCATCCCGATGGGGATCGAACCAAGAGCGGTTGCTTCCACACCTGGGAAGCTAACCATCTAGGCTATCGCCAAGTCCTCGCTTTCTGAGAATTAGAACCTGACATAGGAACGATTGACATTTTTCTTCCTCAGAGCCACAAATATTTAGGTCATGCCAACCCATGGGATAGTCCAACATACAACACGCAAGGGCGTACCTAGCAGCACTGCCGAATAAAACTAGAAGATCTAGTTTTAAAAACATATGGTCTCTCTGTAAAATCTCATTTTTTCAAAAAAAAAAAAAAACATATGGTCTCGTTTCATTGGAGAGCCCCGCAAAGATCAGTGAACACTCACCTATGAGGGACCCCCAACGTGGCGGAAACACCTTGGATTGCTCTGGGATTGGCAGGACACCTAGGGTGCCTTCAAACGTTGGCGAGACGAAGGGTGAACACAAATTTAGGGTTTGGGAAGAATGTAGGGCAAGTGAAAATGTAAAAGGATAGTGTAGATGTCTCTATGATCGGTTGGATACCATTAATTGGCCGTGGCCCTTATTACTTTTAGGCTTGGAAGGTCTTTTTTCCTCGTGTAGAATTCAAATACATCACGAGATGCCCTCATAAGAGGATCGGATCAGATTATGAACATAAAACCAGAATATGCGGTTTTCCCATGATTACATTTTCATAATTAGTGTAACTCTCCTATCCAAGACTAAACTGAGCCATCTATATTGCATTTTGATGGCTTGACATGAGCTACGCAATGGATAAATCCAATTTGCATTTGGAGAGATGCTCCACTTTTATCTTGACATGCCAATTTTGATCGCCAACAACATTTGCATAAGAAAATACAAATTTATTTTGACCCGCAAGTCGACGACACAACACAAGTAAGCAACTGGTATGAACACTGAGTATACAATGTTATATAGTATTTTGAGACGAGGGACAAGAAGGATGGGATCATTGTTTAGGGGTGATGTCGGCAAGCCGGTGCATGGTATGTGGTACGGAAAGGAGTACAAAGTACAACGACTAAATTAAACAAGTTTCACAAGGAGAGGGTAGAGTTATTATGGCATTACAAACTTGTGGCACCAAACCTCAGTGATATGCTTATCTTGGGTGTGATTGTATCCTTGCTGGATTAGAGCGCTAGCTAAAATCTCAGTCAGGTGCATCCGACGAAGCACCAGCATTGGAAGTCCTCACACCTGCCAAAATTATTGTCGTTGCTTTCTTCTTTGCATATTCTATTGCAGTCGTCGTCATGTATTAACCAAAAGCATACCCCTTTAAAATTGCCACTCAAGTGCCAGCTACATGACTCTTCCGCAATGGATGCCGACTCTGCATGGTTCACATCTAGGGTATGGACACTTATGCAATGATCATTGAAGGCGCATGAAAAATATAGTTCATGTGTTCATACCACGAGCTTCCATGACGACGGGTAGGAGGACGACGACAACTAGGAGGACAGCAGAGAGATTCATTTGTGGAGGTACCATTGCTTCTTATATGGTGGAAGTAAGTACTTTGAAGAAGGAGCGGGAGAGATTTGTTGCGGTTGAGTTTGGAGAAGTATGGCAATCACTTGACTAAGAGTGAGCATATATAACAAAAAAAAAAAGAAAAAATAACTATCACTACCCAATAATGGCAGATCGATCCATAAGATTTGCTGCTAAGAATGCTTGGAAAAGGTAACTATAAAAATTATGGACAGCAGGTGACGTCACGTACTGTTCACACCGAAGCCTGCTCTTGATGTTGCACGCGCGGTGGTCCCTGTCCCCGGGACCTCCAACACAAGATGAAGGATGGATCGCACCGATGGATCGAGAGAACCGATCATGATGATGCAGCGCAAATGCGAGGTGAATAAATAGAGTTGCACCGGGTAGAGGCCAACTTTGCAGCTGCAAACACTAGGAGAATGATCCAGTCCGACTCGCGTGGGCGCTATCAGGATAGAATCGATGGGCGGCCTCGACGTGTACGTGTACGGTGTACCCGTCACCCGTGCAAGCGCGGTTTGACATCAGCATCAAGGTCAGCCGAAGACCGTAGTCGCCGTTCGGTGCGGCGCGGTTTGACATCAACATCAAGGTCAGGCTAAGAATTATCTATCTTCTTATCTTTATGCTTAAAAAGCTTACCTGGATATCGTCCGCAAAACCTCCACTGGCAGAACGGAAAAAGGAACTCCGATTAAAAAAAAAAAACTACAACTACGAACGGACTGGACGTCCGGACTGCCGCAGCACGTTTGTTTAGACTATTCTATATTTGGCATTGACAAGACAAATATACTTAACCTTAATTATTTTATTTTCATGTTTGGACCAACGTATATTTTAGTTTTACCTTTCATTTGTGTTTACTTGTCATGTAGTGTTTCGGCCTAGCGGCTTTAAGATAATGTACTAGTAGGGTTTTAAAGATTTGACATGCAACTTGATTGCGTTTCTTTCTACATGAGGAGAAAGATAGCGGGCAACAAAGATTCGGGTTGGAGATTGGACATTGGGTTTTCAAGAAAACGATTTGAGATCAGATTAAAACCTAGGCGTTTTTATAAACGCTTTTAAAACATTTTGCACATAGAGCACAATGGTTTACGAATGATTCTATAATTTGTATTTTAGAAATGGTTCCGTACTTGCTAACTAATTCAAGAAAATTCATAGAAAAATTAAAATCTTACCAAAATAAAAACTAGGGTGTTATAGTTCGATCATTGAGCGTCGTCTGCCGTGGCTCTCCCACAACTTTGTCGGTCGCATCTACTCTACTCGTACCAATTGACCATCGCAGGGGCATACAGATCGACAAGGAACGCATCGTCGTGGAATCCGGCATCGGCGGCACGACAGGGTCCTCGGCCGGGGCGGAGGACCTCGTGAGAAAGGGGCCGAGGGGGCAGTCTCCCCTGCACCATCCCGTTCGAAGCGCCGTCGGCGCTGGTTTCGATCGACGCCGGGACCAGCTTCCTTGGCCCCCAACTACTCCAACTCCATGGCCTGCGCGCCACGTCCAACCACTACCTCCACAGCGCCGACGTCATGGTTGCCGGCGGCGCGGAGGCCCCCATTGCACCCGTATGCCTCGTTGGTTTCGCGGAGTACCTGAGCAGTGCGTTGCATGTCGTGAAAAGCTGTGTGGTGATCGGATCCATCCACCGAGTGATATGCATACGCTGCTGCAGGTGAACTACACGTGACCGCACACGCGAACTCCTCGCTTGCCGGGGACCTTCCGGAGCTGAAGGCACTGAGGCAAGATGTTGAGAAACCCGTCCCACCGGATCAAGATGAACGCGACCAACAAGGTGCTCCGCATCCACATGATCTTGTATTTACTTGCTTGCACTATGACGAATTGCCGATGATCTGTTTTTCCTGCACCAACTTGACTTAAGGTGCTTGCATGATGCATGATGGAACTGATCTCTGTGTCGGTTGCCTTCTAGAGGGTTATACTCCCGCTTTGGCATGATTAAAAAAAAGAGAGTTATATTCTAGAGGGCTTACATCGACCGATGTGTACCCGTGCGCTCGCAGTTTAGTGGCACGATCTGGCTCCAATCAACGGTATGTGGCGGTGGGCGTGGCGCGGTATGCACAATGACAAGGCGGCGGCCGCTGGGGCGGCATCATCTCCACGCTGTGACCGACACGCCGCCTGTCGTTTGCGGGTGCGGACAGACATTTGTTTTTCCTTGTCATCGCTCCAGATGAGTGCTCTCCATCACTTGTTGATGGGATCAAAAGCGCGTATACAGCTGAAGGCGAGAGCGTTTTTCATGACAAGGGATCAAAATTCAAAATATTTTGATTTTAGCGTAGTGCTCAACTATTTGGTAGCACAACTGAAAGCTTTCCTTTTCGATACTTAGGCATTCCTATATGTATCATCGCAAGCTCTCTGCTAAGGATTTGGTAATAGAGATTTTTTTTTTTTAAAATGCAGTTGGAAGGGCAAGGTCCTCTTTATGGGTTGAAGACTAGTTTTGATTAAGTCAGTGCTAACTAGCTTGGCTATCTATATGCTCTCCGTCGATGTTCCTAGGGGCGTCTTCTAAAAGTTAGACTATTATCGTTCCAGATTCTTTTAGCAATATGATAAACACAGAAAAATAAGCTTACTAAGTGGAGCGTAATTAGCCTAACTCTCTTACCCAATGGAGAAATCCTATTTGCATTTGGCGAGAGGTGCTCCTTTTTTCATAACATGCTAATTAGAATTTCCTATATCCCAGTCACTTGGTAATATAGATTTTTTCCCAGGCGACGGGCATAGAACATCACATATATATTAGGAGAACATCACAAAAAACATTGCAGGACATCAATTCTATACTACGCGAACATTACGCACGCGTCGGCACAGAACACAAGTACAAACACAAATCAACAAGTTATAATTTTATTTTACCATGGAAGAACAAATGGCAATTTCTATCTATATAAGCACAATCATAGATGACAAATAGACAATTTTTTTATTATGGAAGGACAAAAGACAATGGCAACCTATATAATTAAGCTCAAACATAGAGAAAAAGCCGTAATGTTCGTGGTAGTATAGAAGCGATGTTCTACGATGTTTATTTGATATTCGCTTAACATATACATGATGTTTTGTGCCCGTCGCCTAGTCTTTGTCTTTTTTTTCCAGCCAACTATAGTCTAGGAAAAGTGTGCTAATTATCATCAACAATGTTTGCACAAAAATACAAATTTATTTTGCTGCTATTCCACGACACAACAAAAGTAAGTACGTAGCTGATTGATACACCAAGTATACAATGTCATATATTATTATTATTATTATTATTATACGAGGGTTGGGATGGATCCGATCAATATATGTTTAGGCACATTGTATCACTTTTTGGATCGGAGCGCTTGCAACAAGCTCAGTCTCAGATGTGCATTTTTGGCACCAGCATTGAAAAAGGTTACAATAACCGTTAAAGTTGGTGCTGCTTTCCTCGACACAAACACCATTGCAGGTGTCGTCATCTATCAACATAAGGCATAATCCTTTGTAATTGCCACTTAGGTGTGGGGCACAAAAATATTTCCCAACGGCCGCCGACTCTGCATGGTTCACATCCAGGCATAATGGACAATTATGCAACAAATGTCGAAAAGCACATCAAACAACTTTTAGCAATAAAGATGAATCAAATGACATGACCGCTTGCAACATGTAGTTCATGAATGTGCACGCGTACATACCACGAGATGCAATGACGATGGATATGAAGACGACGATTAGGAGAACAACAGAGAGATTCATTTGTGAAGATGTCATTGCTTCTTATGATGTTAGTACCTACGTTGAGGTACACTGTCTGAGCAGATTTGTTGCGATCGAGTTTTGAGAAGTCCTGGCAATCACTTAACTAATGGAGTAAGTATATATAACGATAGATCCATCAGATTAGCTACTAAGAATGCTAGAAGAAAACAACTGCAAAATATATGGACAACAGACGTACTATTAACGTCGATGCCTGCTCTCGATGCTACATGCAACGGTCGTCCGTGTCCCTCAGACCTCCCAAAAGAAGATGGAGAGAGTGAGAGAATCGACTATGATGATGCAGATTAAATGGCAGAGATGAATAAATAGAGTAGTACGGAATATGCTCCACCAATGCGGCGGCAAACACTAGCTAGGCCTCGACATGTACCGCGTGAACCCGTACGTGTGCACGCGCCGTAAGACTGACTAAAGTTGTTGCTGTATGCATCATTTGCCACGTCAGGCATATTGTCTTGCCTGTTTGCAACTAATATATCGCTTCTGCTGGGTGCCAGATGAGAGAGAGGTGCATCTGCTTCCTGCTTGGCGACGGGGGTTGCTATGCTACTAGTACAATATACATTGCTTTGGATCCACCATCGCCCCTGGTCTGCCTACGAAAACGTACACGGACAATATGACAATATGTCAATATGATATTGAGGCTGAGCGCGCATATTGTACAAGGACCAAACAATTCAACTATTCAGGCACTGCATCTGGAGTATCTTTGTACTGGCGTTGTCCACCACTACAGGAAACTAGTCCTTTGTACTGGCGTTGTGCACCATGCCTGCCAGCGCTCGCAAAGATTATTTTTTTTTTTTTCCAAAAAGCTTTGCCGAGAGCCTAGTCACCTAACACTCGGCAAAACAGCCAGGTTGCCGAGCGCCAAGTCAACTGCGCTCGGCAAAGGACCAAAACAAACCCATTTTAATTTTATTTTTGGTTTCCACCTCGACAAACAGACATATATATCACATATATCACATCCATTCAATCACAGAACATATATATATATATCACATTTCATCATTATTTGACACATCCGACGCATATAACACATCCAGAACACATATATATATCACATATTTAGTTTCCATGCGCCAAGTCAATCTGCGCTATTCGTTCCCCACCAGCGTCGCCTGGCGGAGCAACACTAGCTCCCATGGCACCGCCTGTCGCCCCATACGTCACTGTTCGTTGCTCAACCATCCTCTCCATCTCGACGTATGGCACATGATGACGTTCTCCCACGCTGCATTCCACCACTCTGTCGTCCCCAACACCACACCAGCGTCTTGCGTCCCTCCATGGTGAGTAGTAATTATCCCTTTAGGTGTTTGAGTTTTTTTCTATAAGAATGAGAACTAATTCACCATTGTCCTAGCCTTGCCTGCTTGGTCTTCCTCCACACCGATGAAGGAGCGCTGCCACCCCGCACCACGCCGTCCTCTTCTTCAACGCCGCGATGTCGTACCTACACCGACCTCGTCTTGCTCAAATCCGCTGGAGTAACATGTTGTCTTCGCCCTCTTCATCCTCCGTCGACACCTGCATCTCACACCGTTGAGGCCCAAAGGAGCTTGTAGACCGTACAGAGGCTCGGTGAGTGTGTCCATCACTGCACTTTAGGTGTTCGTTGAAATGCTTGTGATGACAACTACAATCTATTGTTCCCTTTGTTATTTAGATTTTGTTTTCAAACAGTTGAAAATCCTTAGTAGCAAATGTTTTTTTATCTATGATGAACAAATTACCTTAAAACATTATGGTCATTTACATTTCAAGTGTGATTGAAATAAATGGGTTTGTGGTGTTCAAAATCCAGTTTGAATATTTAAATATAAGTCTTCAAGTTTGCTTTAAGTCTACAACACTTGTGTATAACATGGCACTTTCAACCTAATATTGTTAAATTACATGTGTAGGCAACCATGGCATGGTAGGTAGTGCATGTTGGTCACATGCCGGGGAACTATCATACCTGGGAAGATTGCTCTGCTCAAGTTAATGGTTACCCTAGAGATTGAAGAGAAGCCACCTGCCGTAGATATATTCGGGCAACCGAAGGCTTCTTTTGGTCTCGGATCAAAGCCCGAGGTTATCCTCGGGCATCCGAAGATATATTCAGGTACCCGAAGGAGGTCATCGGGTCTCCAAAGGCACCTTGGGGCTCCGACTCGGTCTGGAGGGTGACACCCCCTTCAGACATCCGAAGACATATTCGGGCGCCTGAAGATATTATTGGGTCTCCAAGAACACCTTGAGGCTCTAGCTCGGTCCAGGGACCGGCGCTGTCCTAGGGCGCCCGATGATATATTCGAACACTCAAAGATATCTTCGGGACACCAAAGGCAGCCTGGAGCGCCCGGCTTGGGGCTGAGAACGTTGTCGGGAGACCGAAAGGTCCTGGGTCGCCAATCCAGGCCGGCGAAGAATGCATTTATTTTGGAAGGTGCAAGGCTAATAGGGACGGTCAATCCGAAGACAGGGCAAGTTTGTTTGGATTGATTTTGCAGGTCAGGCTTTTGAAGGCAACCAGTGAATCCTGTGCGGAGTGGTTGAGCCTGGGCGTGCAAAAAGACCAGGATACCCTCAAGCCAGGAAAGGATATGCCAAGATGCTGAGTGGGTGGGAGGGTAGGATGGTCATGTAAAAAGCTTACGGGCCTCTATAAATACACTCGTACAGGTTACTGTAAGACACATAGAAAAATTAATAAAAGCAGCATTAATTCCCGTTCACCTTCGTTTTCTCGCTTGGTGTGTTCGGCAAATGAAAATGTAAAAGGATAGTGTAGGTGTCTCTTTGATCGGTTGGTTACCATTAATTGGCCGTGGCGCTTACTACTTTTAGGCTTGGAAGGTCTTTCCTCACGTATAATTCATATACATGATGAGATGCCCTCATAAGAGGCTTAGAGCAGATTATGAAAATAAAACCAGAACATGCGGTTTTCCCATTATTACATATTTCATAATTAGTGTAACTCTCTTATCCAAGTCTAAACTGAGCGATCTATATGTGCATTTCAATAGCTTGACATGTATGCAATGGATAAATCCAATTTGCATTTGGAGAGATACTTCATTTTTATCTTGACATGCTAATTTTGATCATCAACAACATTTGCACAAGCAAATGCAAATTTATTTTGACCCGCAAGTCCACGACACAACACAAGTAAGAAACCGGTACAAACACTGAATATACAATGTTATATAGTATTATTAGATGAGGGACAAGAAGGATGGAATCATTGTTTGTGGAGAATATGCCCTAGAGATAATCATAGAGATGATTGTATTGTCTTGTATCCATGATATATTATGTGTTCATGAATATTCATTAAAGACAACTTGTATCGATTGGCAATTATATGAATTATTTGTGAAACTCTTTTACTTGTATGGTTACTCTATAATTGTCCATGGTCGGAGTTCATGTGAGAACACACATGCATATTAGATCAACACATGTATTGGTTGATGACTATGTTTCACAAGTCATGGACATGGAGATGTCGAACTAATAGTGTGGGCACATGTACGACATGGGGCTGGATTGACCCAACATGAAATGTTAATTATTATTATCTCTATACACATCATGTACATTATGTCCTTAGACCTGAGATTGTCGTATGTACTCAAGATGTGAAACAACCTACTCAGGAACGTACTATCAAACGCTACTCTATAACTGGGTAGTCATAATAAAGATGGTTTTCGGGTTTGTCTGGAAGCATGTTGTGAGGCATAGTCAATCAAGGTGGAATTTGCCCCTCTCTATGTGAGAGAGATATCACTGGACCACTTGAATGATTTGATCAAGAAATGCATGGTCGTGCTTGGGTTAAGTGTTAACCCACCGGGTGGATCAATATCGTGAGGCAAAGGAAATAACAAATATCTGAGTTTGTGGTGGTTCGTCTGATATGACCATTGCGCACGCATAGGAGAGTTGACACGTCTTGCTAGAGGCCGCTATCAACTATTTGTCAAGTAGGAGTACTCAGACCATATCTATGTGTGCGTGAGCCTATAGGGTCACACGATTAAGGAGAAGGAAGCCTAATTCGGATGTGATCCAATTAGATAAGGCTTAGGGTTACTAATGAGCCTCCAACTCGGGTGCATGTTAGGAACACCTATATAAGAGAAGTGGGCGCGGGGCTATGGTTGAACACACACCACTTTGGCAGCCGCCGCCCACGCCCTATCTTATTGCTCCTCACGGACCTATCTAGCAGTCCGGAGGCGCGACGCTTCCGCCCTGTACGTGTGGATACATCAGAGGTGCCGCATTTGGAGCACAAGGACAAACCGCACGTGAAGGACGAACGTGAGCAACTGCACGACACTGTTGCGATGAGCACATCTACGTCAAGAGAAGACACTTCCCCCGCACCTGCGCGTCTAGTGGTAATCTCATGATCTACAACTAGGAGTAGTTCCCTGGTTTATGGGTAGAATTTTTTTTTCTGGCTAGCGTAGCGTATCCATATTCCTTCATAGTTTAGTGGGGTGGGGGAGGGGTGTGGTTGTATCTTTTTTCTAAGACTGCACCAGAGGGTTGAGCGCCCAACCTAAATAAATTCCATTGATGCCGGCAAGCTGGTGCATGGTATGTGGTACAAAAAGGAGTACAAAGTCCAAAGACTCAATTAAACGAGTTTCACAAGGAGAGGGTAGAGTTATTATGGCATTGCAAACTTGTGGCACCAAACATCAGTGATATGCCTATCTTTGGGTGTGATTGTATCATTGCAGGATGGGAGCGCTAGCAAAAACCTCAGTCTTAGAGATGCATCCGATAAGCACCAGCATTGGAAGTCCTCGCACTTGCCAAAAATATTGTCGTTGCTTTCTTCTCTGCATATTCCATCGTAGTCATCGTCGTCTATGAACCAAATGCATACCCCTGGATAATTGCCGCTCAAGTGCCGGCTACATGGCTCTTCCCCAATGGATGCCGACTCTACATGGTTCCAGGAATGGACATTTATGCAACAACTACTGAAGGCGCATGAAACACAAAATATTAATCAAAAGACGACATCAGTACACCATTTGAAAAATATAGTTCATGTGTTAATACCACGAGCTGCCATGACGACGGGTAGGAGGAGGACGATGACCAGGAGGACAGCAGAGAGATTCATTTGTGAAGGCACCATTGCTTCTTATATGGTGGAAGTAAGTACTTTGAAGAAGAAGGAACGAGGAGAGATTTGTTACGGTTGAGTTTGGAGAAGTACGCAATCACTTGACTAAGAGTGAGCATATATAACAAACAAAAAATAACTATCACTACCCAATAATGGCAGATCGATCCATAAGATTTGCTGCTAAGAATGCTTGGACAAAGTAACTATAAAAATTATGGACAGCAGGTGACGTCACGTACTGTTAACACCGAAGCCTGCTCAGCCTGCTCTTGATGTTGCACGCGCGGTGGTTCCTGTCCCCGGGACCTCCAACACAAGATGAAGGATGGAGCGAGAGAACCGATCGATCATGATGATGCAGCGCAAATGCCAGCTGAATAAATAGAGTAGCACGGAGTAGAGTCCAACTCTGCAGCTACAAACACTAGGAGAATCATCCAGTCCGACTCGCGCGTGGGCGCTGACCGGATGGAATCGATGATGGGCGGCCTCCTCGACGTGTACGTGTACCCGTCACACCCGTGCAAGCGCGGTTTGACATCAGCATCAAGGTTAGGCTGATGTGTAATGTGCTATCACTAATAAAAAAATAATCTATCTTCATCTTATCTTTACGCTTCGAAAGCTTACAGGGAAATCGTTCACTAAACCTCCACTGGCAGAACGAAAAAAAAAGAAACTCCGATAAAAAAAAACTACAACTACAACTACGAACGGACTGGACACCCGGACTGCCACAGCACGTTTGTTTAGACTAATCTATATATTTGGCATTGACAAGACAAATATACTTAATCTATATTTTATTTTCATATTTAGACTAACGTATATTTTATTTTTACCTTTCATTTGTAGTGTTTCGGCCTAGCGGCTTTAAGATAATGTACTTTTAGGGTTTTAATAAAGATTTGACATGCAACTCGATTGCGTTTCTTTCTACTCGAGGAGAAAGATAGCGGGCAACAAAGATTCGGATCGGAGATTGGACATTGGGTTTTCAAGAAAACGATTTGAGACCAGATCAAAACCTAGGCGTTTTCATAAAACACTTTTAAAATCATTTTGCACATAGAACACTATGGTTTATGAATGATTCTATAATTTGTATTTTAGAAATGGTTCCATACTTGCTAACTAATTCAAGCAAATTTATAGAAATTTAAAATCTTACCAAAATAAAAACTAGGGTGTTATAGGTCGATAGGTGGCCTTCACCTTTTTGAGAATTAGGACGGGACATAGCAATCAATTGATATTTTTCTTTTCCCGTCGATTTGGGTCATGCCAACACATGGAACGGCGTTGACGCAAAAATCCGTCTCAGGTCTCACACACCAGGAGGATTTGGAATCGCAGAGAGAAGGAGCTCCTGTATATTCGCCTTCACCTCAAGCCAGAGCTGATGGCTAACTAACCGATTGCACACCAATCAATTTGACCTATAATTAACAAGCACTACTACAGGATTGATTTTACGAGGTGTTCAGATTTTTATTTTCCGTGGCGGGCATTTGAGAAACCGCCACGGAAAAACCGCCACGGAAAATGGGTTGATTTACCGTGGCGGTTTTTAATTAACCGTGGCGGTTTTTAAAACCGCCATGGTAAATATATTAACCGTGGCGGTTTTTGTAATTGGCCCGCCACGGATAATCGAGGCCCAAACAGCCCATTTCCAGCCCAAGTAACAATTTCCTTGTATATATACCGCGAACTGGATAACTACCGTGCCTCCCTTCTCTCCCCGGTCCGGCACCCCTTCCCTCCCCCTCCCGCACCACTTCCCTCTCCTCCCCGGCGGCCCGACACCCCTTCCCTCCCCCTCGCGACTCCACTTCCCTCTCCCCTCGCGGGGCGGCCTCTCGCGGCGCGGGGAGGCGGCTCCCTCACGCAGCTCCCAGCCGGGCGAGAGATCCGGCGGGCGGCACATCCACCTCGACGTCGGCGGTCATGGCGGCGCTAGCGTAGCTCCGGCGGCGACGGCGAGATCCGGCGCGGGCTCGAGCGCGGCGGCGGCGGATCCCAAAGAGCTCCATGCGGCGGCGCTGGCCGGATCCAGCGATTTAAAGGCGGATCCCGGCGACCCCACCCTCAATCGGCTTCCTCGACCACGATTCAACCGTGGCGGCCGGAGATCGAACCCTAACCCTAATGGGCCCGTGTCCGGCGGCGGATCTCGGCCCGTTAGGGTTAGGGTTTGATTTTTTTCTTTTTTTCTGAACTTCCGTGGCGGTTATTGGTGTGCCGTAAAACCACCACCGAAAATGGATCGATTTTCCGTGACCTTCCATTCGTGGCGGTTTTGAAAACCGCCACTTTAAAATTGAAAATAACCACCACGCAAAAAATCGGTTACTAGTAGTGAAGGGAGAAAGGTGATTAGTATTTAAGGTGTGTTAGAGATATTCGGTTCAGATATCGGTTTAGATATTGTATAGGTTGTTAGGCTTGATAGTTAGCTGATGTAACAACTTGTAACACAAGCATATGACTTGTAGATTGGTCCTCATCTGTTGTAATCAACTTGAGTTGTAAGCCACCGCCGGGGGGCGTTTCCCCGTGCCTATATTAACACGCAGCCGAGACCCGAGAGGGTATCTCGTTCCCTCAAATCTCACATGGTATTCGTGAGCTAGTTTCCTTGCGGAACTCAAGAATGTCGCTCCCACGTCATCCGCTGCGGCTCGCTGCTATGGCTCTCGGCTTCTTCCCCGTCACAGAAGCTCAACCGAGCAACTATCGGGGGTGGAGCGCGCAGATCCTCTCTGGCGTTGAGGGGAGCTCAAGTCGGGAGTCACGTGGATCCAGATGGAACCACACCGGCGAAGTACATGCCAAAGAAGAATGATGCCGATGCAACGGAGGTGCCAGTGCTCAACTCGAGTACGAAGTGGTTCGCAAAAGATCAGCAAGTTCTGAGCTACTTGCCGACCAATCTCTCTAAGGAGATGCTTGGCCATGCCACGATGGTCAAAACCGCGCGCGAGGCGTGGGCAATCATCGCCGGGATGAATGCTTCCCAATCCAGGGCGAGGATCATCAGCACCAGAATGGCTCTTGCCACCGCGTCAAAGGTTCATCTTCGTTGCTGAATATTTTTCCAAGATGAAATCGTTGGCGCAGATGATATGGCGGCTGCGGGAAAGAAGCTGGAGGACGACGAACTAGTGTCGCACATCCTCACCGGGTTGGACCTCAGTACAATCCGGTGGTGTACTGCCATCGCCACACGTGTGGAGCCCATCTCCGTCGGCGACCTCTACACCCAGCTGGTCGCGTTCGAGCAGCGTATGGAGCTACAGAATGGGGGACAGCAGTCCTCCGCCAACCTCGTCTCCAAGGGGGGGCGTGGCAATGGCAACAACCCCACCCGTGGTGGGGGACGCGTCGGCAACAATGGTGGCCGTGGCGGTTTCGCCGTGGCCAACCCTGGAGGGCGACCTGGGGCACGTCCCAAGGGGACGTTTCAGCCTGGCATTCTATGCCAGATCTGCGAAGGAGGGCCATCCCGCCTTCAGGTGCTTCAAGAGGCTTGACACCTCCTATCGGGGAGGGCCTCCACAGAAGAGTGTCTCCTCGGCAACAAACTCCTACACGGGGTTGACACCAATTGGTATGTCGACCACGGGGCCCACCGACCACATCACGAGCGAAGCTCGACAAGCTGACCATTCGCGACCGCTACAGCGGTGGTGATGAGATCCACGCCGCCAACAGAAGCAGGTATGGAGATTGATCTGTCGGTCATAGTATATTGCATTCCCCTACTAGTAAATTTCATCTTCGCAATGTTCTTCATGCACCACAAGCTAGCAAAAGTCTTATATCTGTCAATCGTCTAGCTCGTGACAATAATGTGTTCATTGAATTTCATCCACACCATTTTCTTATCAAGGAGCAGGAGACGAGGAGAACGCTCCACAGAGGCCGATGTGAAGGGGGCCTCTATCCTTTGAAGTTATCCAATAAACAAGTGCTTGGTGTCGTCGATCCGTCTAGTTCATTGTGGCACGCTCGGCTATGTCATGCTTCCACTGCTACAGTCCAGCATGTCATTAGTCGCCACAATCTTCCTTTTATTAGAGATTTGCTTATGAATAATGTATGCAATGCATGCCAGCAAGGCAAGAACCATCAATTGCCTTATGCTCGATCGAATAAAATTTCATCTAAGCCATTTGATCTTGTGTTTTCGGATGTTTGGGGTCCAGCACCAACCTCAGTCGGTCGTTTTGCTTACTATTTGAGGTTTATAGATGATTATAGCAAGTTTGTGTGGATTTATATGCTGCGCCGCAAATCTGAAGTTTTTCAGTGCTTTCGTGATTTCCAAAAGCTCATAGAACGTCAGTTCAATTCCACCATAAAAACCATGCAAACCGACTGGGGTGGCGAGTACCAATCACTAAACTCATTCTTCAAGCGTGTAGGCATTGTTCATCACGTTTCATGTCCCCATACACATCAGCAAAACGGCGCTGTCGAGCGAAAGCACAGACACATTGTGGATATGGGTCTAGCCTTGCTATCACACGCATCCATTCCTCTCAAGTATTGGGATGAAGCTTTTCTTACTGCGGTGTTTCTTATTAATCGCTTGCCATCTCGTGTCATTGACAACACTACACCCTATGAGCGTCTATATGGCACTCCACCAGACACAGCTTCCTTCTTCACCTTTGGTTGCGCAGTTTGGCCAAATTACGCCCCTACAATAACCACAAAACTCCAATTCCGATCTAAGCGGTGCGTGCTCATAGGCTATAGCAATATGCATAAGGGGTTCAAGTGCTTGGATCCGCCTGAAGGGCGTATCTACATCAGTCGTGATGTTGTGTTTGATGAAAACATCTTCCCATTCGCTGAACTCCATCCTAATGCAGGCGCACGTCTTCGAGCTGAGATAGCTCTTCTTTCTCCATCCCTGCTCGGGCCTACTAGTAGCTTTGGGGATGCAATTTTACATGATCGTGGTTCCTCTCCACTTGCTGCATCTAACCCGGTCCGCCAAACTCTTCGAAAGTTGTGAATCTGCAGGAACAAATTCGAAAGTGAAAACGGGCGCTGAAAAACCACGCTGAAGCAGCGTCATTTTATGTTGACACAAAGACGACAACAGCGGCGAGAGACACGAGGCTGATTCACCTCTTGCGGCGCCGCCATATCCATCTCGGATCGGGTGGAGGATCCCGGTCGGTATCGCCCCAGGCGCGTGGTGGGTCGGGCGCCCGGCCAGCCCGGATCTTCTGCGTTTTGCCTCCAACGAAGAAACAAAGGGCCACAGAGTTGTTTCCGCCACACAAGGATCCGACCCGTGGGAGCCGCCGCTTTCTCCCGGATCCGGTGTGACCCCGCCGCTTCCGATCTTCTCACGGTAATCGCACCGCCTCACTTCATGTGTCACCGGCGCCACCACGACCACAAACTCGGCTCCAACAAGGTATCCGTCACCTAAAAATTTACACCGATGGTACTGTTCGCTGGTGCAATCTTGCATCTTCATCCCCGGTGAACCGTCTACCGTTTCGAGGCTCTTGCTAACAAGAATTGGGTTGCTGCCATGAATACCGAAGTTGATGCGTTGGATAAGAATCGGACTTGGCACCTTGTACCTCGTCCCAAAGGCAAGAATATTATAGGCTGTAAGTGGGTCTATAAGATCAAAGGAAAGGCTGATGGAAGTATTGAAAGATACAAGGCGCGGCTGGTTGCTAAAAGGGTACAAGCAACAATACGGTATTGACTACGAAGACACTTTCAGTCCCTGTTGTCAAGGCGGCGACAATCCGGCTTGTTCTCTCATTCTTCGTTTTCGTGGGCTGGTCTCTTCGTCAATTAGATGTACAAAATGCATTCTTCCATGGTGTGCTGGAGGAAGAAGTGTATATGCATTAGCCGCCCGGGTATGTCAGCAAGGCACATCCATCCTATGTATGTAAACTTGATAAGGCGCTTTATGGATTAAAGCAAGCTCCACGGAGATGGCATGCTCGACTGTGTGACAAGATGATTCAGCTGGGGTTTCAACCGGCCCAAAGCAGATACCTCTCTCTTTTATTATCATCGAGGAGGGCATGGAGGGATATATGTCTTGGTGTATGTTGATGATATCATCGTGGCCAGCTCGTCTCCTGCTGCAACCGAAGCATCGCTCAAAGATCTTCAACATGACTTTGCCCTCAAGGACCTTGGAGATCTCCACTATTTTCTTGGCATTGAGGTCAAACGGACGGGTGGTGATTTACTTCTTACTCAGGAGAGGTATGCGACGATATTCTCTTGCGAGCAGGCATGAAAAATTGTAAGGATGTTGATACACCCCTCTCACCAACAGAGAAGCTAAGCATCACGGTGGGTGATAAGCTCGGAGCTGAGGAATCCTCTCGGTATCGTAGTATGGTAGGTGCTCTTCAGTACCTTACAAACCGACAAGACCAATATCTCTAACAGTGTGAGAATTGAGGGAACGAGATACCCTCTCGGGTCTCGGCTGCGTGTTAATATAGGCACGGGGAAACGCCCCCCGGCGGTGGCTTACAACTCAAGTTTATTACAACAGATGAGGACCAATCTACAAGTCATATGCTTGTGTTACAAGTTGTTACATCGGCTAACTATCAAGCCTAACAACCTATACAAATCTAAACCAATATCTGGTGAAATATCTCTAACAAGGTGGAATGTGATGGTGGGTCTAGACAATTCTAATAATGTGCGGCCCATTGAGCCGGATCTAGCGGCACCGACTAAGGGCTCGTTCGGTTCGGCCTGGAATGGCGAACGGCCTCGGTTCGAAGCGGATCCAAGCGGCCCGTTTCCAAATCTGGTCCGCCCGAAGGCGTCGTTCGTTTCGGCCGGGCTGGAATTGAAAAGCGGGCCTGGTTTGGCCTTTTGCCCCGTTCTGGCGGATCGAAACCACACCTCCGACCCTCTGGCTCGAATCCCGGACGCGAGGCGACGCAAAGAGACGGCGCGACACGCGAGGCGGCTGGCGGCGCGAGGAGATGGCGCGGCACGGCAGGCGGCGGCGACGGCGACGGCGACGCGGCCGCGACCCGTACTCTCCGCTGCCTTCTCTCGGTAACGCTGTCTTCCTTGCCCTCTCCTGCCTCCTTCAGGATCTCCCATGCACAGCACAGGGCAATAGATCCAAGGCAGCACAATACCAAGAATCTCTCCTCTGGTTTCTGTCACCGTCGACATCGTTCGACAGCAGCAGCTTTGCCTCTCCTGCCTGCGCTAGGGAAGGAGGCCACCACCTCGTCATCCTTGTAGCAGCTGCAGCCGACGCCACCAGCCTCAAGGCCGACGCACACTCGTGGTTTTTGGTAACAGCTCAAGATCTACTAATGAGAAAAATAGAAAATAACCCGTTCTTTTTGAGCAATGTCATATCCCCAAGACACAGCAGCAATAGAAAATAGAAATCTTGTAGGCTTATATATTGCTTAGATTATTGTCTCTTTTTTTTTTTCCTTACATCTTGTGAGCTTATTCTTATAGGCAAGGGACTTGAGTTGTACCAAATTTTGATCGAGTGGATAACTTATGCAGAGATTGATATAAAAGTTATTTTCTAAAAACCCTACATAATGCACTATGTCAAGGTAGCATGTTTTTGTTTGTAATGACTACTGGAGGGCCAAACAACCCCTCTCCTGTGCAGCATGAAGTTTCTCTTCCCACTCTGTCCATGACTACTGGAAGCAGCATGAGTGGTTGCAACAACAACATGAGCATATTATTACTCTCATCGTGTTTGCAACAACAACTAAAAAAAAGATAAAAATCTTTAGAGAATCACCTGAGGATAGCTGGTATTTGCACACACACACAAGCTGCTGCAATTGACCACTGTTTTGCATTGCAATTTGAATCACCTGAAGGTAGCTTATGTTTGCACAGTGCACAGACTGTCACATTGTTTGTTTACCAATTTTTTCCTGCTACTGTAAGTTTTTCTTTTGAGCAATGTTTGTTTTTACCAATTTTTCCTGCTACTGTAAGTTTTTGTTCACGAGTGGATTCTGAATTTGTTTTTATTATCTGATTTCATTGGTGAGAATCCCAACAGTGACAGTAGATGCAGGGTATGATTAGTGCCATCTCATTGGCTTGTTTTCTGGATTCAGTTACCCTCCTGGTGCCTGGATAGCTAGCTGGTTATGTCGACTGAAAGTAGCACCAAGAGCTAGCACATCTGACAAATTCATTTTACTATGTCAGCTATTCACAGTTACAGATTTTATTCATTTTACCATGTTCTTCTCTTGTTACTTGTAATCCATCCCGTACCAAATGTCTGCATTGATTCAAAGGGTTTATTTATTTTCTTGTGATTACAGATGAGGCATTAGCACAACATGGGAGCAGAACTTGGGAATCGGCCTGTTCTCTTTTGTTGAGATGGCTTCAGAAAAGCGGCATTCGCATGTTTTAGTTTTTGACCTTGTTCTTGCAAGATGGTGAATTTGTCTGGAGGGTATGCAAACTGGTGAATTTGTGAGGGTATGCAAACTTGTGAAAGAATTATAATTTAATTTGCTCTGCTGGTGCTTTTCTTCTAGATTTTATCGATCTTAAACTGTCCTTGTAAGGGCTGTGTTCAGGTTGAGAGCTAGCTGGTTGAAATTTTATCGAATTGTATTTTTTGAGCTTTGCGTACAGTGGTGGATTTAGCCTTTTAGTTATTTTAGCCTTTTTAGTTATTTGATTTGATCTATTTGGTTATAAGCTGCCGTAGCATACATTATACTAGTTTAAGTCAAGTTGCTCACGTTTTGGTTCCTGGCTGAAACGAACAGCTCCATTTGATCAGGTTTGGTTCCTAAACTGATAGGATCCATTGCTGACCAGGTTTTAGTGAACCAACTGGATTCACTTAATCCTTGCCCTGGAAGCATTCCGGCTAGGATTGAAAACCATGCTGCCGAACGAGGCCTAAAGAGTCGATTCGAACATGGCGCATAGTTAAGGTCACGCCCGACCAAAGAGTAGGTCTGCAAACCGATGACATCTGCCCCCTGTGTCAACAGTGGGTGCATACAGGTCGTGCACAGGCCTTGAGCGCCATGGGGCATGTCATTGGTTGACATCTACACAAAATCGAGCATGCCTTAACCCCACGCCATGTGCGATCGATAAAAAAAAGGACGATCAATAAAATGTAACACATCATTTGCAGTATGAAATAAATTAGATCAGATCAATAAATGTTGTATTAAAAAGATACAAAGCTGGCAGGTAACTTGATGAATCTACACTATGGATGCCAACCCTAGATAGAGCCGATAACTGATCATGCATCAAACATTGACACATTCAACACAAGACCGGTAAAACAATCTTTACTGAAGCTAAATAATTGTGAAAAGGTACATCCGCAAATTTGATAACTTAATGATATGTAAAAACCCTACGAAGCTTAAATAGAGCTGATAACTAGATTCGACCTAAATTCATGCAGTAGAGTGAACACAGGTGAAGGGTCGAGATGGGGACTAGAGGGGAGTGAATAGTCCTTACTAAAACTAAGTACACCGTCTAATCGAATACAATTCAGAATTACAACTATTAAGCAACCAAGACTTCACCCCTCTAACTAAGACTATAAATAACCTCACATAAGATCCTACACAAGAAAAATGAGGTGCCGATCCTACCTTGAGCTCCTAATCAATTCTATTGCAAGGTCACACAAACCTATGTACTAGTACTTCAAGCAAAGGGGTACTCCTACACAATTCTAATGAGCAAAAGCACAAAGCCTACCTAAGCTCACTAGATGCACAATGGACAAGACAACACACGCCTAACACAAAGGCTCAAATTACTTAGCTACGTACAGAAACTAAGCAAAGCAACTAAACAAGCTACACAAGCAAGAAGACAATTAGAGAGCTACAGAAGCTACTAATTGTAATAGCTACTCCACAATCACAAGCACAATATATATGTATGAATGTAAGAACAAAGCTTGTGATCAAGAGAATGCAAACCATCACAAAGTGTGGACACAAGATGATACCGGTGATTTTTTACCGAGGTCTCGGGAAGCTTGCCAACTAATGGCTCCATACTTGCTAACTAATTCAAGCAAATTCATAGAAAATTTTAAAACCTATCAAAATAAAAACTAGGGTGTTATAGTTCGATAGGTGACCACATTTCTAAGAATTAGAAATGGACATATAGCTAGCATTCGATTGATATTTTTCTTCCTCCATGGAGTCGCTAAAATGTGTCTCACATAAATTTGGGTCATGCCAACACATGAGACGTCCAAACATATAGTATGCAAGGGTATATTTTGCGGCGTTGCCGCATGAAACTAGAAGCTCTAGTTTTGAAAACCATATGGTCTGGTTTCATTGGAGAGTCGATAAAGGCCATTGAATGCTCACCTAGGAGGGTCCCCATTGTGGAAAGCACACCTTGTATCGCTATAGTATTGGTAGGACACCTAGAGCACCTACAGCACCTTCAAATTCCGTCAAGACAAAACGGGGAACATAATTTAGGGTTTAGGAAAGTAGGGCAAAAGAAAAAAAAGGTAGAAGGATAATATAGAAGAATAATGATAATTTTAATGATAGATGGCCGTTCATGTTTAATGCTGTAATTGATTCTCTAAACCTTTGGGAAATAGACTTGTCTGGTAGGAATTTTACTTGGGCTAATAACTTGCCAAATCAAACCTTCGAAAAATTAGACGTGAGTTTTAGCCTTTGCCGTGATTTTTGAGTCTCAATATCCTAATACTAAATTTCTGACCATACTCCACTACTTTTGTCCACTAATAGTGTGTCCACAACTTATCAACCTCAATTCAAATTTGAATTAGGTTGGTTGTTAAGGGACGGATTCTGAGATGGTGTCACAGGTATGGCGTAGAATACGGTAGTAACAGGATCTCCCATTGAGCGTTGGCAGGCCAAAATTAGAAAACTCCGTCAATACTTAAGTGGTTGGGCTAAACATGTTAGTGGAATTTACAAAAAAGAAAAAACAAAGCTACTAAATAAATTAGATGAGCTAGACAAAAAGTTGAACTTACTATGCTAAGTAACACCGAGAGAGATCTAAAGCATGTCCGAAAGTGAAAGGCTAGCTGAACTTCTTAGAGAAGAAGAGCTAAAGTGGTACCAAAGGGCTAAGGTGAAACACCTTTTAGAAGGTGATGCCAATACTATGTATTATCATCTTGTAGCCAATGGTAGACACAGAAAATCTCGTATCTTTCAACTTGAGGATGGGAATAATATTATAACTGGTGATGCTCAACTTAAAAAGAGCATATCACTAGTTATTATAAAAATCTTTTAGTCCCTCTGAAGCGTTGTCATTCTCTTTAGACGAATCTCAGAAGACCGATATTCCTCAAGTTTCGGATGAAGAGAATGAGTTCCTGGTTGAGCCGTTCACTCAGGAGGAGGTTAGACAAGCAATCTTTCAAATGGAACATAATAAAGCACTGGTCCGGATGGGTTCCCTCCAGATTTTTATCAAGTTTTGGGACCTAATTAAGGGACGATTTGATGGCATTGTTCGATGATTTCCATCAAGGAACATTACATCTTAATCGCCTTAATTTTGGTAATATCATTCTGTTACCTAAAAAGAAGGATGCGAAAGTGGTTCAACAAGTATAGACCTATCTGTTTGTTGAATGTATCTTTCAAAATCTTTACTAAAGTAGCAACAAATCGATTATCTACCATTGCCTAAAAAGCGATAAGACCAACCCAGACCGCCTTCCTACCAGGCAGAAATATCATGGAGGGAGCTGTCATCTTGCATGAGACAATTCATGAATTGCATACCAAAAATTAGATGGAGTAATTTTTAAAATTGATTTTGAGAAGGCATATGATAAAGTTAACTGGAAATTCCTACAACAAACCCTAAGAATGAAAGGGTTTTTTCTCAAAAATGGTGTGAATGGATAAAAAAAAATTTACACAAGGGGGAATGTTAACATTAAGATTAATGATCAACTTGGACAATACTTCTAAACTAAAAAAAGGCTTGAGACAAGGTCACCCCATGTCTCCTATACTATTTAATATAGTTGTGGATATGTTGGCTATACTAATTGCAAGAGCAAAGGAAGTCTGGTCAAGTAGAAGGGGGTCATTTCCACACTTGATCCAAGATGGATTGTCCATCCTTCAATACGCGGATGACATAGTGATTTTTTTAAGCCATGATGTTGAAAAAGTAGTTAATATGAAAGCGTTACTAAGCACCTTTGAACAACTATCCGGTTTAAAAATCAACTTCCATAAAAGTGAGATTTTTGTTTTGGACAAGCGAAGAATAATGAGCAGTTTTATTCACAACTGTTTGGGTGTGCCATTGGCAAGTACCCGTTTAGATATCTAGGTCTCCCAATGCACTTCAAAAAATTATCTAATAAGGACTGGAAATTTATAGAAGAAAGAATAGAGAAAAGGCTTAGCGACTGGAAAGGCAAATTGCTTATGGTAGGTGGACGACTAGTCCTTATTAACTCAGTGCTTTCTAGTTTACCGATGTTTGTGATGTCTTTTTTCGAAGTGCCAAAAGGAGTACTAGAGAAAATTGAGTGCTTTAGGTCTCGTTTCTTTTGGCAGAACGACTAGCACAAGAGAAAATATAGATTGGTCAAATGGGATGTTATACGGCAACCTAAAGATCAAGGTGGGCTAGGTATTCATAATCTGGAAATTCAAAACAGGTGCTTGCTTAGTAAATGGCTATTCAAATTGCTAAAATGAAGAAGGCATGTGGCAAGAATTACTAAGGAACAAGTATATTAAAAACAAGACTTTAGGCAGTTGTGAAGAAACCCCAGATTCGCATTTACGGAGAAGTTTGATGAATGTTAAAGATACTTTCTTTAAGTTAGGTCATTTTATTGTCAATAATGGGACACAAACGCGCTTCGGATTGATACTTGGTTAGGGAATAAACCTCTCAAAGATAAGTTTCCGGGCTTGTTTAATATTGTAAGAAGGAAGCAAGATACGATAGCTAATATACTAAGTTCTCCCTTACTAAATATTTCCTTTAGAGAAATCTAGTGGGAGCAAATTTATCAAACGGCTCCGTATTGTGTCATCCTTACAACAAGTTAACTTAAGTCGGGGGAAAGAGATGTTTTTGTTTGGGATCTGAAGGCAAGTGGAACGTTTACAGTCAAGTCCATGTATCTTTGCTTTAATTAACAATGGGGTGAGAGTGTCACAAGATATTTGGAAGACAAAATTACCAATGAAAATTAAAGTTTTTATGTGGTACATTAAAAAAGGTGTTGTTTTAACCAAAGATAACTTGGCAAAAAAAAATTGGAATGGGGACAAACAGTGTTCTTTCTGTCATCTCCCGGAGACAATTCAACACCTCTTTTTTATTGTTTTTATGCCAAATTTTGTGGCGCTCTATACATATACTTTTGGATTAACACCGCCTTCAAATACACATAATTTATTCTTCAATTGGTCTAAAATGGGGAGCAAAAAGTATAATTCATTGTTATTAACAGTGGCATCTGCACTCTTATGGACAATCGACTAACAAGGAATGAAGTTCTTTTTTGACAAATGCAAACCGAAATCTCTTTTGCGGTACTGTTCAAGGAACTCATTGGCTACGTCGGTGGGCAAGCTTGCAGCGGAATGAAGATCTACGGGGATCAACTTATCGCTGCAGCACGTCACCTAGAAGTGTCGGCGTTATCTTTCTTCGGGTCCAGTGGTTGGCTGTCATCACGAGACATGTTGGTTATGTTTAGCCAAAAACAGTTATTCGCTTGTTTAGTCGGTTTTGTGTGTGGCTGGAGTTTGTACCCAGCAAAACTTTTTTGCTTTTGAACTCTGTAATAATTGGTCTGATTCTATCTACGGATAGATGAAGCCGGATTCAGTATCCTTTATCTAAAAAAAGATGTGATTTTGATCAATTGGATATCTTCAATCAACAGTGGCCCTTTTATAGTACTTATAGTATGGGACTTGCCTCCTGAAGAATTCAAATACATCAAGAGATGTGCTCATAATCGGCTCAGATCTGATTTTTTTTTTTTAAAAAAAAAAAAAAAAACCATGATGTTCGGTTTCCCTTTTGGTATAGATTTCATAATTGCCCTAACTCTCTTATGCAATGGAGAAATTTAATTTGCATTTGGCGACTGGTGCTCCTTTTTTTTCTAACATGCTAATTTTAATCATCGACAATATTTGCACAATAGAATACAAATTTATTTTGACTAGCTAGTCCAAGACACAACATATATAAGTAAGCTGCTAGTTGGTACACCGAGTATACAATGTCATATATTTTTTATTAGACGATGGCTGGGAAGGATCAAATCCGTATATGTTTAGGCGGGGATCATTGTATCACTACTGAATCGGAGTGCTAGCATTTGCTTTGGCACCAGCATCGAAAAAGTCTACAGAAGCCGTCAAAGTTGTCACTGCTTTCGTTGACACATAGTTGATTGCAGGTGTCACCATTTGTCAATGCAAGGCAAATCCCTTTAAAATTGCCGCTCAGGTGTTCGGGGCAAATATCTCTCCCAATGTATGTCAACTCTGCAAGGTTGAGATCCAGTCATAATGGATGACATTTATGCAACAAATGTTGAAAGGCGCATCAAACGAATTTTAGTAAAAAGATTTATCAAATTACATCACCGCTTGCAATATGTAGTTCATGCATGTTTACATACCACGAGCTGCCATAGTGACCGGTACGAGGACGATGATTAAAGAGAACAACTGAGAGATTTATTTGTGAAGATGCCATTACTTCTTATTCGATGGAAGTTAGTACATATGTTGAAGAAGATTGAGCAAGCAGATTTGTTGCAATCAAGTTTAGAGAAGTCTGGCAATCACTCGTCGAGTAAGAGTGAGCTACTTCTACAAAAACAAGATCACTGCGCAATAGTGGATCCACGGATTAGCTGCTAAGAATGCTTGAAGAAAACAACTCTAAAACTTATGGACAGCAGGTAACAGATGACGTACTGTTAATGGCGATGCCTGCTTTCCATGTTGTACGCGAAAGAGTGTAGAAGGTGCGTGAAAATGGATCGTGGATGATGCTGATTAAATGGCAGGTGAATAAATAGACTATACTATGGAAGTACGGAGTTTGCTCCACCTCCACCATTGCGGTGGCAAACACTAGGCCTCGACGTGTACGTTTACCCGTGCGCGCGCACGGTTTTGCATCAGCAGAGCGGTCGCTTCCTGCTTGGCGCTTGTGCGCTCGTATACTGACGACTGGGGATGCTATATATGCTACTGGTAAAACAATGCATTGCTTTGGATCCACCACCACAGTACCACCCGATCTGCCGAAGAGAACGGACACGACAATGAGCTGAGGCTGAGCGACCAGTAATGTAAGCAATTCAACTATTCATTTAAGCACTAGATTTGGGGGTGCAAAGAAGCTGCTGATGAAGATTTCAAGGATGATGATAAGATGGATTCCGCTCTACGAGGAACAAGTGGGGGTGCAGTTACAGGGATTGGCGCAACAGCTGGAGACAAAAGCCTGCTTGCTCCCTCAACTGCAGTGGCCGGGGAGATGACCAACTCATCATCAGGATCGGCTCAATCGGATGCTCGGCATTGGGATACAGCCACTTCAGTTCAGCTTAGCTTACCTAGCGTTTAGTTGGGTTTGGGTCAAGTTGTTTTGAGTCTTAAGACCTTGTGTTTTGTTGGCGGGCGCGCCAATACGCTGTGCTTGAACTTGTTTGAATGCTGGATGCTTTTGGTAATACAAAAGCGGGGGAAACCCTTTTATCTAAAAAAAATTTAAGCACTAGATTTGGAGTGCCTTTGTACTAGCGTCTTCCACCACGCTCGCCTCGTCCACGTGGGCGGCCGGCTTGAGCAGCACCCATGAGTCGACGACCCCCACTACTATTGAAAAAAACAACCATAGCAGTTTTTTTTTAAAACCGACACGAAGCAAACACCACAGTAATCGTGGTGCGTTTTGAAAACCGTCACGGTTAATCTAAAAAAATAATAAAAAATAAAATCCCACATCCTAGACCCTAATGGGGCCGGATCTGGGCCTCGATCTACTATGCGCTGTTGATATGCTGCTGTGGGAGAAGTAGGCCCAAATTCACTTGCAACTCTAGTGGGAGAAGTAGGCCAGGATCCTAACTCCAGGACCCACCAATCAGCCAAAAGAAACCTACTGCCTGCTTCGACACTACACCGAGGAACTCGCTCGGGGGGCGCGAGGTGGTCCACCATCCAGCTCTCGCTCGTGCGCCCGAGCAGGGGAGCCGCTACGTATACATCACGGACGACGGTGCGGTGCGGTGTGTGGATGTTGCGCGCCGATGAGTTCGTGCACTACACTGTGCGCATCCCGCCCACACCGGAGTGGACGGCGACGGACGTCGAGGTCATTCTTGCGGATGAGGGTGAGGATTCAGCGGTGCAAGTCGAGGCGCTTCCTTGAGAGCACCAAGGCCGGCCGGGATCTTGGGCACATTGAAGTTCGACGCGGGGAGAGGAGTTTCTGGGGTGGGCACGCTGCGGCGCAGGGCCTCGGGAAAGAGGGGGCTCCACACGGAGGCGGTGCTCGGCGGCGGCATCTGCGGGCGCTTGTGGGTCGTCGATTAGGTTGGGGGGTGGGCGGAGGTGGTGACCAGCGTAGAGCTCACCGCCGCCGTCCATGGCGCGCGACTGGGGAGCTCAAGGGCCGGAGTCGTGGGCGGGTGCGTCGGAGCAGGGACGGCGAAGGCGGGTCTCCGGCAAGCCGCGGGCGTGGTTCCGGCATAAAGTGCCTCCCTTGTCAAAAGACAGAGGGCAATGGCGGTGACAAGGAGACGGCGGTGCGACGCGACGGGGTGGAGACACAGCAACGGTGGCGGCGAGGCGGGGTGGAGACTCGGTGGCGTGGATGGGAGGACAAGGAGAAAGTGGGACCCATTGGATAGCGGGATCCTGGATTTGAGGGGTTGAGATTAAAATTTGATGGAGAATGTAAAATGAGGGTTCATATAAGGGTTCCATTGGAGTTGTATTTTTATCCAAAACCCTAAAATTGAGGGTAGGGGCCCAAGTAGGGCCCCCAATGGAGATCTTTGTAAAGGCCTAAACCATCTGAAATAATATTTGTGGGGAGGAATTAATTCTGCAGTTAAACCAAACATGTTCATTCACTTCCTCACTACCCAAACAATAATTAGAATGACAAAAAAAAATCTGATACAAAATCAACAAATGAAAGCAACAAGCTAATATATAGCTAGGATGAACCAGATTTCAGTTGTCCGTTGCTGTTGCGTGACAGGTCAGTGATGAGCTCAGATTGTTAACAATAGTATAGACGAGGCACGCCACTGTCGAGATTGCTGCTAATTGAAGCCAAGAATTTCTCTTGTCATACTTTCTCCAAAAGTTATCCTATAGGGGTCTTCAGTTCTTTTTTTAACTATGGTTGTGACCTGAATCGCTGCCAGTGCCAAAACCGTTTGCCTAGTGTTTTATGTCAGGCACTAGACAAAGCGACTCTCTGCCTAATGCCAAACTTAGAACAAATTAAAGAGTCACTTTCATTTTTCATTGGTCTCTTTGTAGCCATCTCAAAAATATTCGAAACAAGAGACTATCGAAAATTTATCTGCACATTTTAATAACGGGGTGTAATCGGATATACAATAATGCCTGGAAAGACTGAATCTCGAGGACAGTAGAGAAAGAAAAAGTCTGTCAGTGTTCCAGCTGATTCAGTGCTTCCCATCACTTGCTTTTGAGATCAAGCGTGCATGGAGGAGTTGGACAAGTCTGCAGTTTTGATCAGATAGGCATATATAGAGCCGGCTCTGCAGCGCTCATGCAGGTCAAGCAGGCCGGTACACCTGTTGTCCTAGCTAAACTATAGTAATTTATCCCCTAAAAAAACTAGTAACTTATATAATATTTAAGAAAAGGAAAATCGTTGAAAGTATGCATCATCAAGTTTTATAACATACTCATATGATTGTATAATTTAAATTTTAGAAAATTAATTTTATTTTCTAATGGTTCCACACTTGCTAATTAGTAATTCAAACAAGTATATAAGAAAAAAATAAAATCCTACCAAAATTAAAACTGGGCTGTCCGAGCCACAGATCCAGTACACACCTGTGCTGTGTCCCTAGTCCTAGCTAACTAGTAACCAGACCCTAAAAAAAACTAGTAACTTATACTATTTTAGAAAGAGGAAAATCGACAAATAAAAAGTATGCATCATCAATTTTTATAACATATGATTCTTTGTATTTTTGAAAATAAATTATACTTTCTAATGGTTCCACACTTGCCAATTAAGTCAAACAAATTTACAAAAAATCAAAATCCTACCAAAATTAAAAAGTGGAACCAATTAATTCGAGACAAGAACTTCGCCTTTCTGAGAATTAGAACCGGATATAGAAACCAATTGGCATTTTTCTTCTCTACCAGATTCCCACAAAAATGTCATATAAATATGGGTCATGCCAACACGAACATGCAGCATGCAAGGACATACCTTGTAGTGCTGCCACGTAAACTGGAAGATTTTTAAAAAAACTATATATGGTGTGGTTTCATTTCAGAGGCCCACAAAGACAAATGAACCCTCACCTAGCTTCTTTTTTTTTTTTTTTTTTTTGAGCGGGATGAACCCTCACCTAGCTAGGAGGGACAACTTGATCAGGGAGATCGGCTCCACCAGCCGGCGCGATCGGGCGCTACATCGAGGGCCCCGCCGCGCCGTGAGGGTTCCCGATGCGACGTCGTCGCCCTGAGCAGTGGCCCATCTTGCCTGAGCAGCGGGCGCGAGCCGTCGTCGGCATGAGCAGCGGTGCGATTGAAGAATAAGGTGTGAAACATAATTTGGTTTCTGTCGTAGGGTTCCTCATGCAAAAGTTTTAGAGAAGGGACATTTTATATTCGGGCTCCGTTGATTTGACGGAAGTCCGGGGTTCTTGTTGCAAAGTTTGGAGGAAGTACGGTACTTGCAAAGTTTAGGGGAAGCACGGACATTTTAGAAATTTTGGTTTTGCCAAGTTAAAATGTCAAACCATTAGAGATGAGCTTTACTCTACCTTGGCGAACATCTTGTGGACTTAGCAAATTATAACTTTTGTCAAGTGCAATTTGCTAAACCGTTGGAGATCCTCTTGCATCATGGCAAGCACACCATGGATTGTTCTAGGATTGACCTAGCTTGAGCACCTTAAAAAATGCCATGGAGAACATAACTTACGGTTTGGGAAAGTAAAGCCAAAGGAAAAGATAAAGGATAATGTTGATGTGAAACGTGATTTTAATCGATTATTGGATACTCCCTCAATCGGCCATGGCCCTTAGTACATTTAGCATGAGAATGACTTGCCTCGTGAAGAATTAAAATACATCAAGAGATGTGCTTGGAATAGGCTCACATCCGATTCTAGAAATAAAAACCAGAATGTCCGGTTTAATGTTGCCTCGGTACAGATTTCATGATCATTAGCCTAACTCACATAAACAAGTCTAAATTGAGCAATCTATATATACTTTTGATGGCTCAACATGAGCTACACATAGAGAAATTCATTTTGCATTTGGACAGGTGCTCTGTTTTTCATGACATGTCAATTTTGATCGTAAACCATACTTACACAAGAAAATATAAATTTATTTTGAACGCTAGTCCACGACACAACATAAGCAGCCAGTAGGTACACCTAGTATACCTTATTATTGTAACTATTATTATTATTATTATTGCTATTATTATTTTAGACGTGAGCTAAGGAAGATCCGATCATTGTTGGCGGGGATCACAATATCATTGCTGGATCGGAGCGATAGCAACAACCTTGGTCTTTGAGGTGCATTTGCTCATGCACCAGCATTGGGAAAACGAACAAGTGCCATCAAAGTTGTTGCTGCTTTCTTCTCTGCATAGTCTACTGCAGGTGGCTTCGTCTCCTCTCAACGTAAGGCATATCCCTTGAAATCTGCCGCTCAAGTGATAGTCGGCGCCGTCCTCACAGGAATCTTTCCCAACGTATGTTGACTCTACAATGGTTCAGATCCAGACGTGGACATTTACGCAACAAATGTCAAAGGCACATGAAACAACTTTTAGCAAAAGATTAATCAAATGACATGGTCGCTTACAACATGTAGTTCATGCATGTGCACGTGTACGTACCACGAGCTTCCATGATGACAGGTCGTAGGAGGATTAGGACGGCTAGGAGGATGGCTGAGAGATTCATTTGTGAAGATGCCATTGCTTCTTATATGGTGGGAGTTAATATGTTGAAGAAGAATGAGCAAGGGGCTTTGCCGCGATCAAATTTGGAGAAGTCTAGCAGTCACCTGACTAAGAATAAGAAATACATATATATACTCTTATAACATAAAGGAGAAATCAATAAGAATAACTATCACTACCCAATGGGCAGATCAATTCATCGAATTTGCTGCTAAAAATGCTGGGAAAAAGTAACTATATATAACAAAATTATAAGCAGCAGGTGACGTGACGTACTGTTAACAGCGAGCCTGCTATCGATCCTACACGTGGTTGTCCTTGCCCAGTTGCTGAAGGACCAAACGGGCGACCAGAGAGAGGGGGTGAATGGGAGCCTCGATTTTCCTTTTCAATTTTGGGTCATCGGCTCAACCCCCAACCTCAAAAGCAAACTCACGCAAGACCCGAATAACACGCGTGCTAACTAGTAGCAAGGTGTCGCGAGTAAAGAGAGCACTAAGATGGCCACGACCCAAATGATTGGGTGGATGTTCCCTAGGAACACAAGCGGGACACCTCAAACGATCACACACCGTCGACAAAAGCGAAAGTCAAACCGGAGGATAGAAAATGAGTCACCCGACTTCTATAGAGAAGAAGCGAAGTTCCCTCAAACCAAAATACCCAAGTCAACTCGTGGCGAGAGTACCTAGAAGAATTTCTCGGATCAATAGAATGTCATCGTAAAAATCGGATCTCAAATCGAAGCACAAGTGAATAAATCATGGATTAAATAGCAAGAGAGAAAATCAACATTAATCCATGCTCAACAATCAAACTGTGAACAAGCAATGAATGCCCTTTAGCTGAAAACAGCACAACGTTCAAGCTTCCACTTGCTAGACGTAGGTGCTAGTAGCTTACTCAAATAAACAAATCAAGGTACTATGCTTGAAAGTGACAACTCATGATTTGCTAAATCAACTCACGAACGAGCTTTGCAATTGTTGCTTGCCTACAGACTCGAACCTGCACACTGAAAACAACTCATGCACTGCAGCTGTTCTGCTGAACAAATTTCTCTATAACTTCAGAAAGGTGCTCCTTCTCTGGAACAGAAACCGAGCTGCTGCTCTCTGCACTGCTGAATAAACATGAAAAGCACTGTTGCTAGATGGTGACAAGGGCGAGAATTAATCTATTGAGACAAACAATTTCTAGCAGAACTAGAACTCAAGAAAGTGCATGGCTTTGTGCTGGACAGCTAGAAAGATTCAGAGCTCATACAACTGCAACTGACGGACAGAGAAAACTACTGCGGCAAATCAACAAGCACCTAGCGAGCGCAGAGATAGAGTTACTGGGCTGCCTTCATCGGAGCTAGAAATTCACACACAAGCACTTGATCTATATGCCCTGCACAAGAAGAATTTGAGTGGCTCGAAGGCCAACTCACAGCACAAGGAAAAAATCAACCTTTGATTTGTTGATGAAGAAGAACCGGGCTTGGAGACGCTCGCTCCTGGCCGCTGCCTGCTAGCGCTCGTGGCTGGCCGAGTTGCTGCTGACGCCGTGGTGCCTGGACGAGCAGGGGCACCTGATGCCTGCACGCGGCCGTGCTCGGGATCCAAGAAGAGCAGTCCGCCCTTGGCTGACTCCCGTGGCCGTGCGCGGTCAGGTTGGCCGGGTGCCCGAACGGCAGGAGCGGCCACCTGCCTTGCCGCTGCTGGTCCTCTTCTGCTGCACGCGCAAAGCCGGCTTCTGCCCACGGAAGAAGGGAAGCCGCCGGGGCGCTGCAGGCTTGGAGCAGCAGCTGTCGTGCTCCGCGCAAAACCAAAATCGCTGCCTGCACAAACCACAGAACAGAAGAACACAGGCAAACACAAGATCCAAAATCTCCAACAAAAATCACAGCAAAAGTGAAGAAATTTGATCCAAAACGCCCGGAGGCGACGGGGAGATTTGGGGCTCCCCTTCCCAACGAAAATCACCCGAAGTATCAACAATTTGGTGTTATTGGACCTCTAAACAAAAACCCTAAAATTGGGGAAAAATAAAAATGAAAATAAGAGAGGCAAAGAGGAGAGAAGGCTGTCATCCTCCACATATAGTCTGAAATCCTCTTTCCCAAACTACCCCTAGATACATATGAGCGAACCGCTAACCCTAAAGGCTAATTTAGTCCGATTTCGGGATAATTTGATCCGGACGACCACCGCGCCTCCTCATCTGCAGCCTTGCTCCACGCAATCTCCCGGATGCCGCCACGTGCCGTCCTTCCGTCCCGAAACGCCCGGGTTTTGAGGCACGAACCCGTGAAACCCGCCGATGGTTTTGAGGCCCAAACCACAAACCCGCACCCGTGGTTTTGAGGCCCAAACCACGAAACCTGCACCGATGGTTTTGAGGACAACCACCAAACCTCCTCGACACGTGCCATCGCCGTCTTGACCGCCCAGTCGCCAAGTCATCCGAGCTCCCCGCTCGCCCGCCGCGCTCGCCGTCTTGACCCGATCGACACGGTCCTACCACGTCCTCTTGCATTCGTCGATGTCCCGGATGTTAGCCACCATGGCTAGCCACCCGGCCCGACCGGTCCTCGGTCCAAGCCTCACGTCCGTCCTTCACCTCCGCGGTCCGTCGGCCCGCACGTCCTCCTTGGCCCCTTCACCTCGCCGTCGGCTACCATCTCCGAGCTCCACACCTCGCACAGCATGAACCAAGAGATACGTCTTCGACACACTCCACGTGTGCCGGTGAACATAGCCGAAGCATAAAGAATAAAAGAAAATAGAATTAAAGTGTTGACCGTTGACAATCACTCAATCACAAAACTAAACACATATGACCTAAATCAACCATGTGTTCGCAGTTGCCCTTCGAACTTGCCAAAAGAAGATGAATAACGGAGCAAGAGAATTGATCATGATATGATGCAGCAAATGCCAGCAGGAGAATAAATAGAGTAGCACGGAGTATAGTCCAACTATAGGCTGCAAACACTAGGAGAATAATCCTGTCCGGCCGGCACACGCGGACGCAGACAGGATGGGATATAGGGTGGCGGCCTCATCATGTACGTGCTGTCTCTAATAAAGAATAATCTATCTTCTTATCATTTACGCTTAAAAAGCTTATTACAGGGAAATATATATCATGTATTAGGGGGTGTTTTATTTGGGGTGATTAAAATTAGTCACCCTCTTATTTTAGTCACTTTTAGTCACCTAAATTCAAAACATTAGTGACTAAAAAATTAGGAGGTGACTAAAATGTAAAAGTCAGGGGTACCCAACTTATGGGCATTCCGTTCTAGCGCGAGGCAGGGGCGAAGAAGCGGGAAGGAAGTTGCAGCTCAAAGCTCGGGCGCGGGAGGATGGAAAACGCGCGGGATCGCCGACTCCATAGTTCGCATCGTCCCACGTAAAAGTTACGTGGAAGGGGTCCAAGTTTCCAAAGTCCTAAAAGATTAGGAGTAAATATTAGAAACTATTGGAGAGTGATTTTTCTGCATCTTTCTAAAAAAACAAGGATTAGGAGCATGTTTAGGAGACTGTTGGAGAAGCTCTTAAAAAACATCTGTCAATTCTCTCTTATTTTACACTTGATGATTGTTAACCCGGTGCCTAAATTATGTGTTGGAGCCACAGTAACCAACAAAACAAACGAGCTCACAAAATAGCTTGGGCGTGAGAACTGTCAGGTTGTGTTGCAGTTGCAGCGAGAGGGCACAACCCCAACGCGGTATATACACCTGGGGCGGGGTCCATGGGATGGGGCACCGGCCATCGGCGCGCCCGGCGTGCACGGCGACGTGACGACGGCGTTTCCAACCACGATGATGTACGTGCACAAATGTTTCGCCACGATGTGACCGAGGTGCCGGCAACCTGAAAAGCTAGAATTCGCCGACGAGACGTGCAGGATGTACGGCCGGCCCGGTCGATCGGTGGCCTCGGCGAGGTCAGGAGGCAAATCGTGCCAACCCTCACGGCGTCCGTGAGGGGCAAGAAACGTGCTGAGGCGAATGGATGTGGTTGCGTGCCGTGGGTAGGTCACAGACATTTTTTTTTGCTCATCACTGGCTCACACTGTCGTCCATGTCCATACTAAGATCGATGGACGATATGCATGCAACAGAGCGAGATTGACGATATATGCATATGCTGCATGCATATGCATGTCCAACCGGCCGTTTTCTGCATGCTAACACATGAGAGTTGACAGTCGATCATGTAGCATGCAACAGCGTACATTGCAGCACGTACTGCCAGGCAAAACTAGAAGAGCTTCATTTGATTTTAAAAACCATACGGTCCGATTTCATTGGAGAGCCAGACAAGACCAAATGAATGCTCACCAAGGAGGGACCCAATCCTGGCAAGCACGCTTTGAATTGTAGCTACGTTGGGGCGAGCTGCCGGCTAAAGTTGGTGCAAGACTTCTTTTTACAGGTATATCTATTTCTTATTTTTATTTTTACATTTTACCATGTATTTGTGCAAGAACTATTAATTTATTCTTTAAATTTGAGGTAATATCTCAACCCACGAAACAAATAGCGCGCTATAGCGCGACATTTGAAACACCGCGACGCTATTGTCAATTTCCACGCTATTGGCGCTATTGGCGCTATAGTGCGATATTGCGCCGCTAAAGCACGCTATTTCCACGCTATTGGCGCTATATCGCGCTATTTTCACGCTATTGGGCTATAGTGGCAGCAGCAGGCTGTGCTACTTCGCATAGTTGCCGCTATTGCGCCGCTATTGCGCCGCTATAGCGGCTTATAGCGACGCAATAGCGCCCAGAAAAGTCCGCCGCTATTTTCCATAGCCCGCGATCAAAAACATGGATCTCAACAGATGCATTGAAATTGTGTGATTGCAAAGTATGAATGCATTAACGCGATGTGAATTGCAATGTTCTTAATTTTGGTTTAGTCGGTCATTAGAAGTTCGCCCTGGAACTGCTCTAGGATTTTACCATGTATTTGTGCAAGAACTATCAATATATTAGCTAGTTTTTTCCCCTGGCTACGCCACTGGAATTGCTCTAGGATTGGTAGGCCATCTTGAGCACCTTCAAAAGCTTTCAAGGCAAAGGGAGAACATAATTTAGGGCTTTGGAATGTAGGGCAAAGGAAAAGGTAAAACTGTAAAAGAGTAATGTGTACGCGATTTTGATTGATTGGATGCCCTCAATCGATCGGGAGATGTGCTCAGAATTGGCTCAGATCCAATTCTGGTAATAAAACTGAAATATCTAGTTTTCCCATTGGTACGAATATCATAATTAGCCTAAGCTTCGTGGTCAAGTCTAAATTGAGTGATCTATATATATGCATTTTGATGGCTTGACATGAACTAAGCAACGGAGAAATCCACTCTTCATTTGGAGAGGCTGTCAGTTTTGTCCTGACACATGCCATTTTGTTCATAACATTATTTTGCACAAGAAAAATTAAATTTATTTAAACCCGCATGTCCATGACACATCATAAGTAAGCAGCCCGTAGATACACCAACTATACAAAGTTATATAATATTATTAGATGAGGGTAGAAGGATTGGATCATTGTTTAGGCAGAGATCCTTTGTATCATTTCATTGCCGGATTGGAGCGCTAGCAAGAGCCAGTGTCTCAGAGGCGGTGCATGTCGCTTGGCACCAGCATTGTAAAAAGTCACACCAGCCTTTATAGTTGTCGCTGCTTTCGTCTATGCATATACTATTGCAGGTGTCGTCGTCTATCAATCCAACACATAGCCCTTCATAGCCCTTCATATTTGCCGCTCAAGTGTTGGCCACAAGGAACGATATATTTCCGAAACGCAGACTCTACATGGTTCAGGCATGGACATTTATGCAACAAATGTCAAAGGTGCATCAAATATTTTTTAGCAAAAATTTAATCAATTGACATCCACTTGCAACATGTAGTTCATGCACGTGGACACATACATACCACGATCAGCTGTCATGACGACTGGTAGGATGACGACGACTAGGAGGACAGCAGCGAAAGTCATTTGTGAATTCGGTGCCATTGCTTGGTATCCGGTGAATGTTAGTACGTCGAAGAAGACTGAACGAGCGATGTTGCGATGAGTTTGGAGAAGTCTAGCAATCACTTAGACTAAAAGTGAGCATATATATATATACTCTTCACAATAAAATAAATCGCTAAGCAATATCGGATTAGCCGCTAAGAAATGCTGGAATAAAAGCAGCAACTCTAAAACTTGTTGCCAGCAGGTGGCAGGTGACGTACTGTTAACGACGATGCCTGCTCTCGACGCTGCACACAAAACGGTCGTCCCTGTCCCAGGACCTCCAAAAGAAAGATGAAGGACCAAGCGAGAGAATCGATCTCATTGATCGATCCTGCAAATAGCAGGTGCATAAATAGAGTACGTAGTACCACTGACTATAGTAATCCAACTCAGCGGCGGCAAACACCAAGAGAATAATCCAATCATCCGCGTTGTTTGGCATCAGCAGCACGGTCAGGCTGACGGTAGATGTTGTTAGCGAGGCGCGGCGTGCACGGTGACGAGGCGACTGCGTTTCCAACCCATGATGTGACCGATCGAGGTGCCGGCAACCCCGGAAGAACTCGCCGACGACACGAGAGACGATTAAAAGTTAAAACAAAATTTGTGTTTGCGGTAGCCAAAACATTCCAGGCTTCAAAAGTCTTTGCTAGCTTTATTAATTTGATCAACATGCAAGAATATTTTGTCCAATAAATGGTGATAGACCATAGACAATAGCAGGAAATCTGCAGTTAAACCAAAGATGAGGGGAGGAATTCTGCAGTTAATTAAACCAAACATGTTCATTGACTTCCTCGCTAGCCAAACAATTAGAATGACAAAAAAAAATGAAAGGAACAAGCTAATAATATATATATAGGATGAACTAGATTTCACTTGTCCGTAGCTGTCGCCTGACAGGTCAGTGATGAGCTCAGATTGATCGAGATTGTTCACGCAATCGTATGGACGAGACACTCACTGTCGAGATTGCTGCTAATTGATGGCAAGAAATTATTTCTCTCCTACTTTCTGCAAAAAGTTATCCTAGGGATCTTCAGTTTTTTTTTTTTCTTTACTGTGGTTGTGACGGTGGTTTTCTCATCAGTCAACAAACATGAACAAATTAATCAGCTTTCATTTTTCATTGTTCTCTTTGTAGCCATCTCAAAATTATTCAAAACAAGTGACGATCGAAAACCTTATATGATTCACAAGTGAGTATTGCGTATATATCTGAAGTTTTAGTTCACATTTTAATAAGGGGGTATAATCGAATATGCAATAATGCCTGACAAGACTGAATCGAGAGAACACACTACAAGAATCTTATTAATCCGTGATGAAAACTTTTGCGTCATGGATACCACCGTTACCAGCAGCATGTGATGGTTTTTGAGATATCATCACATATTGAGTGTGTCATGGATTCACTAGCGTGACGGTTTTAAAGCGTGACGGTTGAGCCCGAGGCCTAGTTAACCTAGTCCAAGCCCATTTTCTGTGATGAAAAATAACCGTCACAGATGAGTTGCCACGTCATCATAGATGCTTACATGGCTGCTTATGGGGACAATGACATGGATGATAACATGGGTGATGACATCACCATCCTATGATTAGATTTCACACTAATTGACCAACCTTTTTGTGACTCGTCAAGGTTGATAATAACATGACTAACCAAGAACTAGCGAGAGTAGTTTTAGAGACTCGCTAGGGCCAAATCATAATAATCACAACCCATCTCCTGGTTTGGACTTGCTGAGTATGTTTGTACTCACCCCTCTATTGTTACAGATATCGACCACTCAGAAGGTAATGTCAACAAGATAAAGGACCAGCATTTGTAGGAGCCACATGCAGGACATTGTGTAGGAGAAAGACATGAAGCCAGGGTTTCATCCGTGCTCAAGTTTGCCTGTGGATTAGGAAGTAGTGCCATCACGGTCTATCACTTAGTGGACCGAATCATAGTTCACCCACCGCTTCTCGGTAGGCCAACTCTGATAATTGTAACCCAGATATGTGACCATCTTGGTTGCCATTATAAGACCTTTTATCCTATATCAATAAAGCTCGGATTTTCTTCTAAAATTGTGTACCAACTTTTGTGAATCGTTAAATGTATTTGCAGCGTGATCCCGGCGCAAATACGTGAGACTGAGGACCCATTTAAGTGAGGGCTGACATCAGTGGCGTAGCCGAAAAAAAAAAAACTAGCTGGGGGCGAACTTCTAACGACCGACTAAACCAAAATCAAGAGCATTGCAATTCACATCGCATTAATGCATCCATACTTTGCAATCACACAATTTTAATGCATCCATTGAGATATTACCTCAAGTTTGAAGAATAAATTAACAGCTCTTGCACAAATACATGGTAAAATGCAAAAATAAAAACAAAAAAATTGACAAAACTATAAAAAAAATAAGGTCATGCACCAACTTTAGCTGGGCAGCTGCCCTAGCTCGCCCCAATGTGGCTACGCCAGCGGGCCGACATGTCCGTGGTGGTGGTGTGCCCTAGTTGGCCTCGACGGCAACCGGTGGATCGCGAGCAGCTGAAGCCGCCGCGAAGTTCCATCGTTGTTGTACGAAACGAAAGAGCTGCTCGCGATCCACGTAAGCCATGCCCCTCCCCATGCGTGGCTCGTGCAAGCAACCTCGCCGGAACCCCAGCACCTCCACCCATCTCTGCCCCCTCCCCCTCTCTAACTTTGTTGGAACTCTAATAAAACAAGGAAAATATATGAACTACAACATTTGAAAGGTCTATCCGCAACAAACGAGAAAAAAACTGTCGCAACATCGAACAAACATCTAATGCAACAACAAAAAATATGATCCGCAACATCGGAAAAATTCCTTTGCAACAATAAAAGCATCATCCACTCACTACAGGAGGCTGGTTCTTCGCCGAGCGGTACAAACTCACCGCGAAGACCTTAGCCCTCTTGGCGACGCCTTCACCGAAAGTGGAAAACGCCCTCACCGTCGACGAAGAACCTACGGGGAAGTTTTGGTTGGCAAAGGCGATTCGCCGAGAACCGAAATAATTCCCCACGGGGAAGGCTTCGCCGACGGCCACCTTTACCTCTCGGCATAGAAAACTTACCGTTAACGGCAGTTGGAGAAAACGGTAGTTGGCGCCTCTCTTTGCCCCGTTGGGGGGATTGTACCGAAATACCCCCTGCGAGGGTCCCCGTGTCGATGACGCCGTGTAATGGACTTATTTGTAAAATGCCACCCGACCCTTCACCTCCCTATAAATACCCGGGTACGGGCTCGGGGGAGGGGGATGGTTGGTGGCCCAATTTATGAGCCATTCAATCGTTAAACCTCCGCCAATACTTCTCTCAACCTTCGTATTCACTCTTACACCTTCGCTCGCCTTTAGACCCTCGACCGCCCGGCCCCCCGGCAACACTAGCGAGGGCACGGCGGGTCGAGGGCCCGCAAGGCCCGAAGTCGTCATTTGAGCACCTGGGAAATCCCTCGCCCCTCCTCCCGCTACCTCCGGTAGCGAAGGTCGAGGGGGCAAGGAGCGATCCCCACAGAGAATTTTGTTGTTTTGCCTATATTCCATCGCTTCAACGGATTTTGCGTAGAATTGCACTCCCTGGTCAGCATCCATTCTTTGTTTATTACCCAGCAAAATTGTATCTGTTTACCGAGTTTTCAGCTTAACAAGAGGCCAATACCGATTTTTGTTGTTAAAAAATTAATGGAAAGCATGTCAGTATTTTTAAAGTTTCTTTCAAAATTTGTTGTTGCTGGGTGAACTGAATCGTCGCTTCATGTTCTATTATTTTTTATTTAATTCTTCTATATAACTTCTGTTTGTTTGACCGGTTTTCTAGGATATATGCGAGCTAAATTCAAGTTTCTGGGAGTCGAAAGTTCAAAGCACCGGACGATTAAATTTTGCACAAAATCTAAACTGATCTTCTGCAGCGGTCGTGTCCCTCGTTCTAGGGTCACTGACAATGTGTGTCCCAGTCTTGAGTCACTGACAATGTGTCCCGGTCTCCAGCGGTCTCCCATCCGTCTCCGGCCAAAGTGGGGTTCACTTGTCATAGACACCCCTCCGCTGCCGGACCGAACCGAACCGGGACCGAACCGAACCTGGGACCGAACCCGAACCAGAACCTGGGACCGAACTCGAACCCGAACCTGGGACCGAACCCGAACCACGGGACCGAACCCGAACTCGAACTCGACTAGACTCCCTGCGGCCGCCGACTTCGCCTCTCCTCCACTCCGGCGGCCGCCGCCGGTCACGCCGGCACGCTCTCTCCTCCGCCGTCGGCCGTCGTCTCCGTCTCCAGCACCTCCCTACCCATCCCGTGCCACCGCCACCGCCGCCACCGTCGCGCACGCGCCGCCCCAGGTCCCCTTCGCGGCGGCTCCGAATCCGCGGGAGAGGGGGGCGAGATGGCGCGGCACCGGTGCGGCTCGCCACCGACAAGAGGTCCCATCCGCTTCGACTCGGGGGGAGGCCGCCGGCCTGGGGCTGTTGAGACGGTCCCAAAGCCCACTAAATTGCCAGCCGATAGGTGACATTTCTTTTCCCCAGCGTAATTTGTCATCCTGAGATGCCATTGTTTGTTGAATTGGGGGTTTTGAATTGTGCGTATCTCCAGAGCGGGTTGTTTCCTTTCCAATGCTTGTGTGTTTATATAGAGATATTTGCTATTATTAGACTCTAAACATGGTGCTTTGCTATTATAGGACTCCTAACGTTTGCTTTGCTCTAATGACACCCGAAACAATTACACTTTGTAAAACATGACATTTGGTTCATTTTAATTCACTTATACATCTCCAATACCTGTATTCTAATTCATTTATACATCTCCAATACCTGTGCGCCATTTATGCCTGATTGGTTCACTCGCGGTCTTGCCTAGAGCCGGCTGGCTGCCGCATGGTTTGACCACCATCCTCCAGCATGCTATGATGCAAACCAACAAATGGCTTTTGTAAAATTATATATCACCTCCTCGGCTGGATTCCTCGCAGCTCATCTTTGCACCGTAGAACAACCGTGCAGTATTTTTATTTAAACATGTACTATCGATCTACCCATGAGCTAACTCGGAATATATAAGCGAGCCGAACTTTCCTCATATCTGATCACTGCTGCTGTTGCTGAATTACCCGGTGAAGATGGCGCCTGGGCTTGCGAGCTCGGCCGCGCTGGTTCTCACCGTCGTCGTTCTTGGCTCCTCATGCCTCGTCGCGCTCTCGGAGGATGGTTCGTGCATGCCGTGAATATGGCCATTTGGAATTTCTGCGGTTCTGCAAACATGTAGATTGATGCATATATGGTCGTCATGTGTGCAGCAGAACCATTAGAGAATCTGCGGTTCGTGCGCCACGCACAGGAACAGGACGCGCCCCTGGTGTCGCAGTACAACTACATCGTCATCGGCGGCGGCACGGTGGGTTGCCCGCTGGCGGCGACGCTGTCGGAGCACTCGCGCGTGCTGCTCCTGGAGCGCGGGGGCCTGCCCTACCGCAACATGTCCAACCAGCAACACTTCACAAACGCGCTGGCGTCACCCGTGCAGCGCTTCGTCTCCGAGGACGGTGTGACTCACGTAGATGAAATCACGTAGATCAAAAGGGCATGTACAGGTATTATGGGGAAATACATGTATTTCATAGTATAAATGAATTAAAATGAATCAAATGTCATGTTTTGCAAAGTGTAAATGTTTCGGGTGTCATTAGAGCAAAGCAAACCTTAGGAGTCCTATAATAATAAAGCACCATGTTTGGAGTCCCATAATATCAAATATCTCGTTTATATAGCTTGACAATGTTTCCCTGACTGGATTTCCTCCCGTCATGCCATTATTATGCATAATATATAATAGTTTTACATATAAATTAACTGCACCTATCATTACCAAGGACAATTCAATGTAACCCACTAAATTTATGCATAAATTACCCATCTCTGTTATCATCGAATATATTACAAAAGAACCCTCTCTTATTATCAAAGATATTTCAAAAGAACACCCTATAAGTTTGTATCGAACCTATCCACCTCTGGCATTATAAAGATAATACAGATTAACACCCACGTTTCCATTCAAATTAACATTGTATTCCATTATTAAAGAAAATACAAAGCAACACATTTTAATTTGTATGTAAATCATTGAAATCATTCCTCACAAATAATAAACAAAAATACATTTCAAATGATGACAATTAGATTATTATCCATAAAGCATTATGTATATTTTTAAAATACACACTTATTTACTTGTAGAGTTAAAACTAAGCATAATGGTATATACCACCGTGTAGACCAAGTAAACATGCATATTGGGATAAATATTTATTTCAATAGCCTACCAAGCATGGAAAATGTTCCCTTAATAAATTATAAAGCACTGACACTAATAATTCACTTTAAGTTATATTGATATACCATGAGCTATTATTGTACTTAACAAGCTGAAATGACTATGTTGAGGATTACAAAAATCTGGAGCAATCAATAGTACTAATATTTAAATCAAAATTAGCTAGATATAATTTACAAGCTTATCAATTGCTAGATGGAGACTACAAAATATTTGTTATGCCTATTGTAGAAAATGAACAAAGAGTAGAATCATACACTTTTATTTTTAAGGTATTATTAAAACTATCTAATGCTTATGTCTCCCAAGATACTAGCCATGCGAGGGCACGATTGACGGACTAGCTCATATACAATTTGAGGAAAACAAAAATAAATAGAAAACATGGCTGGGTGTGTAGGGCCTTCTTATACCTTATCTTTATTCTCTAAATTAATTTAGCACAAATAGTTCCTTTGAAAACAGTATTATAATCCCAATAAACATAGTTATATCATATACTTATTGGGACTTATCATAAAGATAGCCTAATTAAGATGAATTACTGTGGAAACAACTAGTACGAGCGAGTAGGCCAAACATGCATGAGCAGTATTCTGGAAGTTAAATGTACTAATGCATACCAAGGGCAACTTTGAAACTTCCAGGAAGGACATCCCCAAAAGTTGCGTGATGTATTCCTTCCCAGTAGATGGCTTGGTGATAAAATCGAGAGCAATCCATTGGTGAATCAAATCATTTTCAACAATATTATGGCCTTTCTGGAATATGGCACAATAGGAAAAGCACATCCTTAGCTGTGGTGTCATCCTTTCATAACTTAACTTCAAGGATGGAAGCACGTCATCATCTTTAGAAGACATATTCCAAATATCACTCTTGCTTATTTTTATCCATTCAGACAGATCTTTGGACTGTAGCATGTATCCGACTGCTTGAGCTGCTAATGCCACACCTGCACATTTCTTTGCAATATCCAATCCTATCTGCTTTAGCCTTTCTTGTTTATGATTATCTTCGAGCTTACTTATTCTCTTAATTATTTCCCAGCATGCATCTTCTTTCAAAGGTTGAAGCATAAATGCTTCACTGGTTGAAACTACCCTTGCAATGTCCTGATTGCGTGTGGTCACTATGACATCTATCATACTGCCATTCTTGCCCACATGAAGCATACTTCTTAGTTTCTCTAATTCAGTTTTCTTCTCCTCCCATAAGTCATCTAAAACAATCAAAACCTTGTTGCCATGGAGCTGGGTATCAAGGCACTGCTGTATCCCTTCAAGTGTATCCGTCTTCTGCTGACCACCTTCTATTGGTAACAGAGAAATTATAGAGCTTCCTATTTTCCTTAAACTGAAATCCCGAGACACATAAACCCATATACGATGATCATATTTTTTGAACTGGAGATCATTGTAAATTTGTTGTGCCAAAGTAGTCTTGCCCATACCTCCAAGGCCATAGATAGCAACAATCAATGTCTTTTGATTACCGGTACCAGCAGAGAGCAGGTTTATGATTTCCTGCTTTTCTTTATTTCTCCCAATTATTTGTTTGTTAGGCAAACATGATGATGTTTCACGAACATCGTCAGGTTGCTCAGAAGAAGTGGCAGTGCCTCCCTTTGAAAAATCAAAATCACAAAACTCTTTATTGATTTTCTTCAGTTCTTCTCTAATACTCTTCAGCCTACTAGCCACATCAATCTTCTTGCGTGCAATGGGTAGACATGAGAGGATACCATGCCCCTGTAAGAATTTCATTTGTTTCTCAGTATGAAGTCAAACTGAAGCAAAGAGGCAACAAATATAACTTTGATGGAGATTTTATCCCAAATGAATAACAAAAATAGTAAATATGTCATAGCTTTGTTTTTCATACTATACATTGATAGAGAATAGAATGTGTAGAATACGCGATGTATTACTCAGAGACCACTGTTGTGTACATATAAGTACGATGGTGAGCAGGGTACGGCAGGCCCATGGGCCGTGTCATGTTTACATTCTAACACTCCCCTATAGTATCTCACCTTCACTCAGAGATACTAAAGAGCACCAGCAATACTGCGAAACCGTGTCGCGTCAGCCACCGGAACACCATCGGCAGACAGCTTGGCCTGAGTATCAACATGTGTCTTTGCAAGGCTTGCAGCCGCTCATACTAGCATGGTCTAGAATATCCAGCATATAATGCTTCGAGAGAGAAAAAGACCATCATCTCTCGCGCACAACCGACAAGCCCAAGAAGTGATGAAGAGAACCCATATCAGTCATAGAGAATTCCCGCTGAAGAGTTGCAATAACCTCATTGAAGGAGTCTCTCGTGATGAGGCTGTGAGGACAATATCATCCACAGAGGAGCTGGAAAACTGTGTCAGCACCACGGCGAAATATGAAGAGTGACGAATCAGCATTCGACTCAACAAAACCGAGGGCGATGAGGTGTCCAGCAATCCAAAGGTGCCATGCACGAGGAGCCTGCTTCAACTCATATAGAGACTTGTTCAAGCGACAAACATAATTGGGGCGAGAGGGGTCAACAAAACCTGAGGGCTGCTCAGAATAAACTATCTCATTGAGTGTTCCATGAAGGAATGCATTCTTGATGTCTAGCCGATGGATAGGTCAAGAACGTGATTGAGCAGTGAGAACAACTCGAACAGTAGTGGGCTTGAGAACAGGGCTAAAAGTCTCATCATAGTCGATGCCAAGCCGCTGAGTGAATCCCGAAGAACCCAACGAGCCTTGTAACGATCAAGAGAGCCATTAGCCAAAAATTTATGACGGAAAATCCATTTACCCATGACAAGATTGGTGCCCGGTGGTCGAGGAACCAATTCCCAAGTGTCGTTTGCTTGGAGCGCATCGAACTCAGCCTGCATCGCTGCCCGCCAATGTGGATCAGTCAGGGCAGAGTGGACGGACGTTGGCATGGGAGAGAGGATCCTGGCGTGCAGGTTCAGCTGGTCGACTAGCTACGTGAAGCCGGATTTGCCATGAGTCTGCATGCCGTGATCATTGACGACTAGCACGATGGACTGGCGCGACCACACGCCCTAGCCATGCCGGGCAAAGCAACTTAGGACCATCGTGTCCATAGGGGCACCGTGGTCGTGCACAACGACTGGGCTGGAGTTGGAGGTGCCGGGCCGCCCCGCCCGATGCCAGCGTGCCCCTGGCCGGATAGTGCGCCGGAGCTGCCCGCATTGGGACTAGCTGGGCTTGGCGATGCACTAGGGCTGCCCGGGCTGGAGCCAAACTCGGCAAATGGGGGAGGAGGGAGGGAGGCGGGGAGGCGCGGGTGAAGAAGGACCTACAGCCATAGTTCTAGACCTATGGGGAATAGCATAATCATCATCATCGTTTAAAAATCCAACGTGCTAGGATCCGAAGGTGATGTGGACATCTCAGAGAAAGGAAACACAGATTCATTGAACACCACATGGCGGGAGATGATAATCCGGTTAGAGTGGAGGTCAATACATCGATAGCCCTTGTGATCAGAGGAATAGCCGGGGAAGACACATAGGGATGAACGAGGAGATAATTTATGGGTGGCTGTAGCGGATAAAATTGGGTACACAACCAAACACACGAAGGTGAGTGTAGTCGGGTGGGTGTCATAGAGGGCAAAGAACAAAGGTCGCCTCCTAGGGTTGTAGTGGGGTGGCGATTGGGAAGGTAGGTGGTGGGTGTGGAGCGACTCGACCCAATACACGGGAGGTAGGCTGCCTTGAAAGAGCAACGAGTGGACAATATCATTGACTGTGCGAATAGCGCGCTCGGCTTTACCGTTTTGCCGGGAGGTGTGTGGGCAAGACATGCGGAGAATGGCACCATGGGAGAGGAAGAACGTGCAAGCCGAGGAGTTGTCAAACTCACGACCATTGTCACACTGGACTGCCTTGACGGAGATGCCAAACCGTGTGTGCACATGATCGAAAAAGTTAGAAATAGTGGTGAAAGTATGGATTAAATTAAAGACGGAGAGGAAATGTCCAAGTATAATGCGAATAATCATCAATAATGACGAGATAATATTTGTAACTAGACACACTGACGACTGGAGAGGTCCAAAGATCACAATGTATTAAATCAAATTTATTGACGGCACAAGAGTTGGATAAACCAAACGGAAAACGAACATGACAGCCGATCTGGCAAGCATGACATAGATGATCATGTTTTGGTTTATTAAAAATGATGGCCTGGGAGCTAATAAGCTTGGACAAGGCGTCAGAACCGATATGACCACGACGGCGGTGCCACAAGGTTGACGTCACGGCAAGGGCTGGTGTGCTGCTGCTGGTAGGCAGGAAGAATGGGTAGAGATCACCCGTGCTACTGCACCTGGCGATCACGCTTCGTGTTTGAAAATCCTTCACAGAAAGGCCAAAATGATCAAACTCGATAGAACAATTGTTATCGATGGTAAAACGGCGAACTGAAATCAGATTCTTAATAATGCTAGGGGGCACTAGAACATCATTAAGAGCGAGAGGACGTTGTGGAGTAAAGAACGAGTATGAGCCAGTGGAGGTAATAGGTAACAAGGAACCATTACCGATGATGATCGAGGAAGGACCGGACAAGGAGGGTGATCGAGGAGATGAGAGTATACCGAGTGGGCGGTCATGTGCGAACTAGCACAAGAGTCAGCATACCACTCGACGGAGTTCGGCGGCGTCAGCGACATCGTGTTGAAGTTGCTGGTGAGAGACTCCTAGTCCCAAGACCCACCGGCCATGGGGTTCTAGGGCATGTACAGGGGCGTGCCGACTGAAGGAGATGCTGGTGGGGTTGGTCTGCCAACGTAGCTGGGCCGTGGGGTGGAGGGCGATAGTAGCCCCCCGGTGCGGCATCATGTGCAGCCCGCCGCGGCTGCCGGTAGAGCGGTGGCGCGGTATGTGGCCGGAAACGTGCCGTAGCCATGCGCTACGCTTGAACGGATCGGACCAAGGGTTGCTGTAGCCTTGGGGTAGCATGGGCGGCGCCCGACGAGACCCCCGGATGCTAGGGTTTCCGTAGTTGCCGCCGTTGCCGCCGCATCCGAGGCGGCATTGCGCCTTCTCCGTTGCCGCCAACCCGCCATTGCCGCCACTAGGGCCAATAGGCACGGTGATTTTCCGCCGCTGCGCGGCTGCCGGTGCATGAGCATGGCCACGGGTGCCGGACTTGGATTCGACGGTGGCGTCGTCGGAGTTGTTGTTGACATCGATCTCCTCGAGGAGCGGCAGGTGCGGCGCGCCTCCGGGAACATGGGGAATGGACGCCGCAACTTGAGGTTCGACACCATGTGCCGGGTACTTGAAGTTGAGGCCATGAAGGAGGGTGAGCACGAGTTGCCGGTCGCCGATAGGATCGCCGGAATTCTTGAGAGAAGCAACCATCGTCTTGAGGTGGCGGCGGTGAGTCCCGTGATGGACAGGTCGCCTTGCTTGAAGCAGCGGAACTCGGCCTCCATCGCCAGGGCGTGAGACTCGGGCCGCCCGAGGAATTCGTCTTCGAGGTACAGCCACGCATCGCTGGCTGCAGATCCCGGATCATGAGCGCGCCGCTGAAGATCGTTGGAGACGGTGCAGTATATACCCACATGAGGATGCAGCAGTCCATCTGCGCCCACGCTGGTCGCGCGGGGTAGGACTCGTCGGAGAGGACGTGGTCCTTGAGGTTGTACTTGCCGAGGACGACGAGGAACATGGAGCGCCAGTGGCCATAGTTGTTGGCCGCTTGTCGAGGTTACGGGACAAGAACCTTGATGTTCATGACCCTTTCGCTGGGCATGGATCGCGGCGTTGGCCGCCTCCTTGGCGGCAATGTGAGCCTTTGTAGAGGGCCTCGGTGGCCTCACGCTCTCCTCTTCGGCGCGCTTCTTGGCAGCGGCAGCAGCAGCGGTGTCGTCGCTCATGATGGCGGCAGTGGATCACATGGCGATCTAGAGGACCGGCGGCAGGGATAGGGCCTCGGGCGACCGGAGGACCGGCGGCAGGGAAGGATGTGGTGCTTGGTGAGGAATCTCTGCGGCGTGCGGGGGTGGTGGTGGAGCTGGCGATGGATCAGCGACGGCTAGGGTTTGCAGAAGCAAGATCGTAGGAGTGAACCTTCTATGATACCATGATAGAGAACATAATGTGTAGAATACGTGATGTATTACTCAGAGACCACTGTTGTGTACATATAGGCACGATGGGAAGCCGGGTACGGCAGGCCCATGGGCCGTGTCATGTTTACATTGTAACATACATGCTTGATCAAATGTCATGTTCTCTGTGACTTCCTTGGAAGACTGATAAAAATCTATATTCTAATTTTTTATTCAAGTAGACAAGGAGTTAGTTACTGGTATGACAAGTACTGGTATCTCTGCTGAAGGTTATGACAAAACACTTCTCCATATTTTGAATGTGGCGGCTCTTGCTAGGGATTGTACTAGTCATGTGGAGGTATTATTATAATACTAGGGGAATTCCCCGCGCGTTGCCACGGGTATGAAGGAGAAATATAATTAAATTAGAATGTTAATCACTAAGAATTAGAAGATGATTGCCCAAAGCGTTGTTGTGAATTTGCATGAAACACCATTGTACAGGAAGTGCACAACCTATAGAGAAATTATATGTTGTCATTCACGGATAGGAATTCGCACTTCATATACTCTATCGATACTCCTCCACTCGTCCCTGCTTATATATATTTCTTTTTTTTTTTAGCAAAGCTTATATATCTTATAGGAAGTGCACAACCAAAGGCGAATGCATTCTATTGTCAGTCACGGATAGGAACTTGGGCCTGCACACACGGATGGCCATTTGGGCTGCTCGGCCGCAAGGTTCTTTCTCGTGGGAAAAAAAAAAAAAACTTTATCACATCGTGCTCGGACGCAAAACACCACCGCCCGCCTCGTGCCCAGACGCCGCCGTCCGCCTCCTTCGAGTCCAGACGCCGCCGCCACTCTATCGCATCGCCTCCTCCCACCACATCAGCATCCGCCCTCCTCTCGCGCACCGCACCTGAGGCGGCGGCCATCCGCCATCCGCATCCAAATCCTCCCCAAATTCGCGAGACAGAGGCCGCGGCCAGCATGAGGCGATTCGGAGTCGGGCCGGCCTGAGGTGGCTACGACGGCTCCCGAGCTCGCTGACGAGGACTCCACTCCGGCGACTCCAGTGCGGCCCTCCTCTTGCGTGCGAAGGGAGGTCCGGATGTGAGGATGGAGGCGCAGCTGTGGCGTGTGGAGCAGGAAGACTAGCGCGAGGAGTTCATCACTTCATCGACTGTTCTCGGATCCGTAAGAACCACGCCTGTGTTCGCTGACATCCTCAAGTGCTCCTCCACCAAGCCCTACCTCTCCGACACCAGTTATTTATACATGAATTTTAGCGGTGACCTTTGGTTGTTCTTCGCATTGCATGACCTTTGGTTCTTTTCGGTTGCAGCAACGATCTTTGGTCTTCTTCAAAGCACGACATATGTTTATGGCATTGGAAAGGAACGGCCATGCGGACAGTGGAGGAGATACTTTACTTACGGTTGCTGTGGGAGATGGGTGGGGATGCTGACGTGTCACCCCTGCATGTCAAGAGAACTCTCCTAGTGGGCTTGTCCCTTATACGGGTTATTATTATAATATTAGCAAAGGGCTGTCATTTTTCAGTGTCTTGTAGCAAATTTTGACTAGTTTATAATATTATATCATTGCTAATTCCTCCAGCAACATGCTGGTAACGTTTTTAGTTCTCTTACATGCAAATACGAGGTATTATTATAGGTCTATATATATTTGGTCAATAAATGTCAAATTTCAATAATTAATCCAATTAATGCTTGACTTTATTTTTTTCACCATGCAACTCTAAATGCAAAAAAACTCTGAACATTGAACTATTAATTACTAGTCTAGAAACGAGAACCACTCTCTGTTACTTTTGGAACCAGTGATAGAGTATGGTTGCCTATTCATGCTTTAGTTAACTGTGGTAGTAGACAGTAGACCCACATGGACAACACAACCAACAGTGTTAGGCGGACTATTACTGTGGGTTTATGACCTTAACAAGCATTGATAGGTTGGCCACTATCATTACTGGTTCTTGTCATGAAACGGCATTGATAGGTAGGTATAGCTATGATTGCAGGATTTGGCCTCAAACGTCACAAATTGACTTTTTTGTTCACTATCCTTTTTATATGCAATCGGATGAAGATAAACTTTCTACAAGAATTATAGAGTTTAAAGAGAGGTAATATTTTGTAGGTGACAACAGGTTAAATTTTTTAACATGGATTCTTGGATCGGATCTGAGATATAATTCACAAATGTCAAAAGGAGACAAAGTCAACATCAATGATTTACTACTCGACGAGATCTATAACTTATCTGTTAACAACCTTTTTATTTGTGATAGTTTGAAGTGTCAAATATACAATACAATACAAGATTTGAATTCTTTCGCTAAAGAATAGCATAAACTATATAGTCCCACATAGCTCAGTTATAGTGCTTTGAGGGAGCATGAACGCTAGACAAATTTGCCGTGCTTAATGTTAGACAAGTTTGGCCATATAGCTGTTTCTACAAAAGGTGGTTTAGCATTTTCCTCAAATCAAAAAAGCTGGTTTATTTTCTACAAATCCCGAACTAATTCACGTAAACTTTGATGGACTTGATATGGCATACATTTATCCGTGGACTAAATCAGAGCGTCGCACACTTGGCCTACAGATCTGATCTACAGAATACATTCAAGATTGATTAGCAAGTGTTTTGGAGATCCAGATCCGGTCAATGTAAGAGCGGCCAACCAATAATAAATTAATATACACCTCCGCAATATGCCGTCAGTTGCAAAGGAAAACGAGGAATATGCTAGACGCCAGGATGTGTAACTACTCACCTTTGCAGTTAACTGCTTGCTAGTGTCGTCGTAGTCTTCGAGGGTGTCGGAGATGTCCAAGGCTGCGTTCTTCAGGCGTTTGAGCCACAGCTGCACCAGCTTCTCCTTGATGGACCGCCTCTCGGCGTCCTGCAGCGCTGCTGAGATGGACTCTAGTATTCCCTCCATGTCCTCCAGGTCTTCGTCGAAATTCCACAGCAAGTTGGCCTTGTCCGCGATGGCGGAGGCCAGCTTATCTTGCGCAATGCCCACGATGGCGGAAGTGAGCAACCCAGCTAAGACTTCCGCCATGGCTGCGCAAGCTCCAAGACTAACCAACGCGGTGTGTAGAATGGTTTGTCTATGTGTGTGTTGAGTGGAGCTGTGAACAAAGTCGGAATACATGCATGTGTATATGTAGAATGCGAAGGTGAGACTAGACCGGCCAGTTTACTAATTGACTCGATCGGCTCGCTAGTCCCATAGAAAATACTACTAGTATGCAGCTAGCGCATCAATCCTTGTGCCTCTTTTGTCTTCTCTTGCAAGGCCGTAGCACTCGAGGATGCGGGGATCCATGTGCCTCTTATCTGCACTTGACTTTCTACAGTCTTGGACGCCTCTTCCAGCTGAATATTATTACTCCCTCTGTCCCATCGTCGTCATTGATTTTTTCGTGTCCAAAGTTTGACTTGATTTGTATAAAATACATGCAACATTTGTGTCTCTAAATAAATTTATGAAAAAAATGGATTCAAATCAAATATATCTATGTAATGATACTACTCCATGGTTGAAAAGGAAAAAACGTTTTGGAAAAGGTTTTGGTCAAACATTAGGAACATAAATCATTAATAACTTGTAAGTCGTTGAGTTTAGAAATGTAAAAATCATATCAATAGAAAAGAGAAGTCAAAGTTGTGCTTTGGAGACCGTGTCGCTGTCCTAAACGTCTTCCTTTTCAACTATGGAGAGAGTACTAATTATGCACCATAAATTTCAATAATTTTCATACATATTTAATCAAAGTTGTTTATTGGAAAACGGAGACAATAGACATTTAGGTATGGACGGAGTATATTAGTTAACATGTAATTTAAATCTCAGTTTTGATGGGCATCTTTGGTTCTTTTCAAGGGCATGTTTAGCTCAGTTTTCAAACAACCTCGGTTCTTACAAATATACTGTACAAAAGTAACATGAATGCACCCAGGCTTCCCAAGCCTTTGAACAAATACACAGCTAGTTTGGGTGCATCAAGTAATGTCATGAGTTCACATCCGGCAGGTCATGTGCCTTCGAACCTCGCGGGCAGCCGTTTGGTTAATTAAAACCATCATTTCTGAAAACTGGTGACACAGTAGGTTTTGAAATTGAACCGTAAAAGTGAACTTTAAGCGCTTCTAAAAGTTTTTTGCGCCGTAGATTCATGTACTGTTCTTCAAAAGGTTGGACGACAACACGAAGATACTAGGAATACACCATCTGTCATGGAACAAAAAAAGACGTCGAACTTAACGTTAGATAGCAACAAATGGAAACATAGAAAAAAAAACAGTCATTCAAGCCAACAAAGACTGCGCAGACAAGAAGCACAAGGATCCAGCAAAGACACATGGACGCTAGCTGGCGAACGACCACCAAACGTTAACATATACTCCATTCCAAACTATTTTAATTTGGTTCATTCATTCTTTTATATCCACATGCTTAGCAAAATGGCTGTAGCAAAAAAATCAAAATAACATATAATTTGGAAACAAGGGGAGGACGATATGATAAGTACAAAGAACACTCATCTTTTCAAAATAAAACAGAACGAACCAGTGAGCCCATCATCGAAATTGACAAAATAAGTCAGGTATCAGCCGAGACAGGAGGAAAGATGTAACACCCCGCCCTCCGAAGCTGAACCGCACAGCCTTTCGAGGGACGCACACGCGTACACATAGCACACTGCTTACACTTTCGTCCTCGTTTCGTGTTAAAGGGTTAATCCGAAGATGATATGGCTGGAAGGCAAAGGCTTATAAATTGACTCCACTCTTACTCAACTAGCAAGGTAGTACTAAACATGTACACTCAGCACTCATGGGCTTCTACTAGGCTACATTCAAATTGGACCGGGTGTCACAAAAGACTGAGCATACGAACAAGCACATGGATCTAGCGAAAACGAGAATCCATGACGCTGCATCATCTCCAGTTCAGGTACCACAACGCTGCTACTCATGCACGCTGCCGCTCATGGATCCGAGCGAGGAGACTTTGACATCATGTCGCTGACATATCAGCCTGCCAGCATGGTGGCCCACGGCCAGCAGGATGTGAGTTATCATACCAGCAGTGGTATATACCAGCGTGTATGGGCACAGATGGAATGGAGAGACCGGCCAGTTTAATGACTGCATCGACTTGCTAGTTTACAGCTAGCGCATCAGTCTTTTGTCTTGGCAAGGCCGGCAGCAGCACACTCGAGGTTTACAGTGGATGCGTGCATATCCATGTATGCAGTTGAATTTCAGCAATCTTGGATGCCTCGTCCGATGCTCAACAGTAGTTAACTTCTACTAAGGGCGTCTCCGATGGTTACCAAATCGCTAGCTAGAAACAATTCTATTGGCTATCAATATCACTTTACAAATCGCTAGCTAGATGAGACATCTAAATAAGAAAAAATAAACACTATAGTTGAGAGTTATGTGAGAGAGATGTTTCTAGGAGAGCGGGCTAGATTAGATATTTATTAGTCGCTAGCTATTTGAGAGTCGCTAGCTATTTGGTCTCTCTCCTCGATAGCCAATCAACATGTTACTTTTATATTATTTTTATACCTCATCTAGCTAGCTATTTGTAAAATGTTATTGATAGCCAATAGAATTTCTCCTAGCTAGCTATTTGAGCACCATTGAGACGCCCTAATTTCGATGTTTGAGTATACTGTACACATCGTCCAATGACTGACTAGTTAGAGCAAGTATTATGGAAGACTGTAAGCTGGCTAAATACTGACGTGGAGGAGAGAGAGGAAAAGTGGACTGTAAGCTTACAGCCGGCCTGGACACAAGAATCAAGAAACCATGTGAGATAGATAAGTGGGTCATATATTAATTAGAAAGATGTAACTATTGTATGGATGGGCTGAGAGAATGCTGTAAGAAACCTTATAATCGATTTGTCTGGCTGTATTATAATACTTGCTCTTAACATGCATGCACCCACGCTTTCCAAGCCATCGGACAAATCTGCATGCATCAGGCCATCCAATGACTTCAGATCTGCCAGGTCTATAGTTTTTGTTTTCCTCTTTTAATACATTGCTAGAAACAAGCGAGAAGTTTACGTTGTAACTGCACGAGCATGGTGGTTGAATCCACAGCCGGCGCACATGACGCGCATCGTCTTTTGGATCATCAAGTTAAACAAACACAACATGCAAGAGCAAAACAAAGAAATGAGCCTGGTCGATCAGATATTCCTACTTTCATATGTTGTAGAGAATACGAAATTTTGGATGGAAACTATTGCAATTTTAAAAACATGTTTAGGGCACTCAGAATTTTTTTTTTGAAACTTGGTATATCCATATTGCATACATGAGATCCATACTTGCTTTTGAAAGTTCCATATGGAGATGGAAATTTTCTAGTGCCTATGAACTAGCACTAGTAACTAATTGATTTTGTGAGACACCCTCAAATATTAACCGTGGTCGGCACTTCTTTTACCAGTCACGATTAATGTTCCGATTAACCGTGCCCGACAATTTTTCATTTACCGCGGACGGGCTTTTTGCCTACCACGGAAAATCGATTTTCCGTGGCAGGCGTGTTAAAAATGCCCGTCACGGTTAATATCAATTTTCCATGGCGGGCATCTGAACGCGTGCCCGCCACGGAAAATAGATTTACCGTGGCGGGCAATGTTAAAAGCCCGCCTCGAAAAGGTCGGGCCCATCAGCCCAAGCCAGCCCGATTTTCTCCTCTAGATATAAATACAATGCGTTAGGGTTTGGAGGATTCCACCAGAAACCACACCCACTCCGCTCTAGCCTCACTCCATCTCTCTCCTCTCAGCGGCGATGGGCTTACTCTCTCGCTCCCTCCCTGCCGTGACAACCGAATGGCCTCGGGTTTGATTTTTTTTTTATTTTTTTCATTTACCGTTACGGGCAAAAAGTGTACGCCACAGTTGCTCCACGATTAACCGTGACCTTACGAAGGTGGCGGACGTTTGTGCCCACCACCTAATATTGATTTTGTCCGTCACCCAAAAAGAATTCATTACTAGTGTAGAAGACAACATCCTAAAAATTATTGTCATGTAGTACACATATACCTAGAATTTGACATTCTCATACGAACTTCTGATATTTTGGACAAAAAATGTTTTGGTATTCATCAATGATATTTTTGGTGTACAAGACCCTAGAGGAGCACCTGACTCATTTACAACAAGTCCTGCAAATTTTTTCACAAGAACAGCTTGTTGAAAAGGTCCAAGTGAGTTTTAGCAGTTCAGTCTTTAGAGTACTTGGGTCATATTGTGTCCAACGATGGAGTGGCCACACAACCACTAGTTTTAGCAGTGAAGAACTGGCCTATTCCCAGAAATCTGAAACAATTGAGAGAGAGGATCTCTTGGCCTTAGATATTATAGAAGATGATTTAAGCATATTATGTCATTATCCCACTACTACAAAACGCAACTAAGGGAGCGCCTGCAATTTTTATTAGGGGCGGCTCATACTTTGAGCCGCCCCTAATGTATCGAAAAATCCCGATTTGTTGACAAACCGCCCCTAATGACGACACATTGGGGGGCGGCTCGTGTACCACCGCCCCTACTATTATCGTGGCGGTTCAATCACCAGCCACCCCTACCGCGGATCCACAATAGGGGCGACTCTATATTGAGGCACCCTATTGTGGGTTGCCGAATTTACAAAATGAGGCACTAAAATTAAAAATTTTGTAAACGACCTCGAACGGAAAAACTTCCTAAATATGAAATGTAGATATCAAAAAGTTATGAAACTTTGTAGTTGACCACTTTTTTAGTTCGAAATTATCTAGTCATGCAAAAGTTGTGTTCAAATGTCTCAAATTTGAAATTCAAATTTCGTAAATGACCTCGGACGGAAAAACTTTCTAAATATGAAATGTAGATCTCGAAAAGTTATGAAACTTTGTAGTTGACCACTTTTAGTTCGAAATCATCTAGTCATGCAAAAGTCTGTGTTCAAATGCCTCAAATTTGAAATTCAAATTTCGTAAATGACCTCGGATGGAAAAACTTCCTAAATATGAAATGTAGATCTCGAAAAGTTATGAAACTTTGTAGTTAACCACTTTTTAGTTTGAATCCTTTTAGGACCTCAAATAATCAATTTACAGTTGGATATATATATAATATATGAGGACGCGGAATGGGATATGGACACATACAAGTGTGTAGTGTAGTGGAGGGGAAGGTCGCTTGCGCAAGCTTCGAGGTCGCTGGTTCGAATCTTGGCGGCCGCAACATTTGCAAAAAGGCTAAAAAATCACCATGTGTAGGGGATGTGGGTGGCTGGCTGGTGGGGTCCTACCCCAATTAAAAAAAATCTTATGTTATTTTTTTAAATTTTAAAAATACGAAATCTAGGATTCACATTAGAGACGGCTTAAAAGGAGCCGCCCCGATGTGTTCACATTAAGGCGACTTGTTTAGGGGCGGTTTGGGAAAACCGCCCCTAGAGTCCATCACCAGCCGCCCCTAATGTTACGTTTTTGTAGTAGTGTCCATTGACCACTGACTCAACTACTGAAGAAAAATACACAATTTTAAGGGACACCACAGGCACAACAAGATTTTGAGCTGCTACAAACTGTGCGAAAATATATGCAGCAAGCGCATTGATACATGTGCCTCTTTTGTCCACTCGTGCGCGTGCGCGGCCACAACACTCGAGGACTGGATGCGTGCATGCATGTGACTTGTCTTCTCTTGACTGGCTCAATGCTTGCATAGGATGCCTCCTTGCCTCGGATGTTGAACAGTTTAACTTGGAATTTCGATGATCATCGAGTATAATACTGTTCATCGTCTTAATCTTTTCAAGAAAGTCATCATATTCGTTGTGACTTGAAAAACAGGCGCATGCACCCACGCTTCCCATGGCTTCAAAACTTTCATTGGGTTTTAAACTTTCGAACTAATTTGAATCAAGTCATCTAATGACTTCACATCCATCAGGCCTAGATATCCATTTTCTTCTTCTGGAGGGTACGGAGTGAAGCAATAAAATAAATTATATGTTGAAAGTACATGTATGCACTGATTTCTGATATGATATCTGAGTTCCTGTTTTCTTTTTTGGAACTTCTGCATCGTTTTGTTTCTATCTATATCTAGATCACAATATTCAAGAATCATTTCTTGCTCTCTTTTTTTGGGTCTTGTCTCCAATAATTAACTAACCCTATATGAATGTGAAATTGTCTCTGACATGCTTTTGGAAACTTCTTTAGCATTGTCTAAAACTGTGCATCTCAAAAAAATTCACCAAGTAAAGCAGGATAGCACACCGAATAGACGCAGCGTTCCAGTTTGGATGTGAGCTGCCACCGAGGGCATATTGACATCTGACATGGGCAAGGTTCCAGCGGTTATGGATACTTCAGTTACAAGCACAAGTGGCAGCGAACCGACTGAGAGCATCTACGGGGTCAGCCAAATGGATATGCACTACATGCAAGTAATAGGAGGTACGCCATATGAAGCTGTCACGGCAAACCCTGAGATTCAGTATCACCACGCAGGTCTGGCACACCAGCGGGTCAGCCCGGCATGGTTCCCCCATGGTCAGCAGGATGCGAGTTATCATAGCAGCTGTGGTACGGGAGTGTATTGGCCACAGATGGACGTAGGCGCTCAGATCCAAACTCATGGTTTGACTGGGCCAGTATTTGGCGATGGGCATCCTGGTGCTGCCTACACTGGGAGCTCAACGGTGAGTCGGTGAGCACGGGGCATCCGCCAGCAGTGGCGACTTGGGGAGCAGCGTACGGTGACCATGAGTACTACTGATTGTCTGGATAGCAGTAGTGTTTTGTCTTGGGTAGCTCATATAAGTCAGGCTGTTCTACTTAGTTTTGATTCATTGTCTATCAAGTCTTGTTCAGTCACGTTTGCACGTCCTGGTGTTGCAGCAGATTCATAAGTGATGATGAATGAATGAGTGAACGGCGTCATAGTCTCATATATTTAACTCATGGCAGCTGCAGTACTACTGTACTAGGAAACATTTTTTTTCCTCCTACATGTGAGCTCTATGATCCAGGCTTCATTCAGTAGTGGTTTTATGATCCAGTCACTTGTGAGCTAGCTCTATGATGCCTGAATATCGCAGAGCTTGTTTTTCTTTGTTCCTGCGTCGACGGTACTTTGACAAAGCAAAATACTGTGATGATTGGTATCATTAGAGGACGATTTGGTGCTTCATTTTCCTAGTGATGAGTCTATGATTTCTAATATTCATTTCTTACTCTGATAATCTGGTACTATTCAAGTGCTGATTTCAACTTTTTTCCTTGTATAAATTCTTTCACATTTGAGAATTTGTAGGTGCAACCTCCGCAACTCACTTTTTTTCAGAACTTGAAAAAAAAAAACTGAGACTGTATGATGATATAATTGGTAAACCATACTTTAGAAACTCTGCGTCAGGATCACTACTACAGAGCCTGTCCACAAAAATCCCTGAACCCATTGCTGATACACCAGAGGTTGCCGGCGTTAAGCCATCGAGCAACGCCGGCAAGGAACCCCTCGACTGATCGTTTGATTTCTGTAATTAGTCTGGATGATCCGTGGCCTTACAGCTCCAGGCACATAATGGATTACATAAAACAAGCAATACACTTTGATACTAGGACTATGCCTTCCCTGAGTACGCCATGCTTGCTCCTCATTGTCATCCCTCATAACACCATTGATCTTGACTGTCACTGCTGGTGCCACTACTAATCACCAACGGTCCATAGTACGAAGTACGAACTAACAGTGAAAAGCATTGTCAGCGCTAGTTCAACTATGAACAAACAGAGGTATATTATGAAAAATTATTTTTAACGAACCATTGTAGAATGAAAATGCTGCTTCAAAGATATTTTTGTAGCAATAGATAACAAGAGGACTGGATTCAGTCCTAAATACATCTGTGCCTGGATAATTTAATACAATAGTGTATTTAAAGCAAAAAGTGACATAGAAGAAGGATCCAAATTAACTCCAGCAGATTGTGACCGTAACCTTTAACTCTGGTGCCCAGAAGGTACCAAATTAACAACAGCGGATTGTAACTCTGGTTCCAGTTTTTTTATAGAATACATGCCAAACTATTGACCGTTAACGGCAGTTGGAGAAAACGGTAGTTGGCGCCTCTCTTTGCCGAGGGACACGGTCCCCTCTCGACAAATAATCCTACCTTTGCCGAGAGGCCCTTTGTCCCGCCTCGGCAAAGAACATATTTTTTGGGAAAATCCTGCGCCGACAGCCTAGCCCTCGGCGAAGTTGTATTTTTTTTTTTTTTTGCAAAAACCATCGCCCTCGGTGAATTTCCATTCCTTGTCGGGTTTTTATTTTAAAAACAGAACTTCGCCGAGCCGACGTTTGGGCCCTCGGCAAACTGTTTACTTTTTGCCAACAGGCGGGCGGCCCCGGTCGGCGAAAGCTGGCGGGATGGACGGCGTTAGGGCAGCTCCACCTATGCCGAGACCTTTATCTTCGCCGAGGGCTGGTTCACGTCTTTGCCTAGGGTTTCTCTTTGCCGAGCGTGCTCCTCTCAAAAAAGCAGGCTTTGCCTAGGGTGCTTCTTTGCCGTGAGCGCGCGCCTGTCGGCAAATCCATCTTCGCCGAGAGTTGGTGAGCGGCTGGCGGCCGTCGGCAAAGTAGATCTTTGCCGAGAGCTGGTTTCCCGGTCTCTCGGCGAAACCATGTACTCTCGGGCGACGTTTCATTTTCTGTAGTGACGTGCATCAATGAAAACCTTCCACTTCAGCAATGAAAAACATCCACTGCAACAATACAAAACATCCAATGCAACACCGCAAAAAAACATTGTCGCAACAACCCAAAAAGGAGGAGAAGAAGGGCTTGCGCTGGATCTAGGATGCCTATTGCCGTTGTCGCGGGTTCCTCAATCCACCATCGACGCTGGGTTCCTCGATCCGCCATCTGAGGGCTCTCTAGAGATGGAGATCACTGCTTGGAAAGGGCCTTCCACTGGATCTGGCCCAAGGAGTCATGGATCTGTGTGGTTTTAGCTCCATGGATCCTCCACGGTAGAGGTCGCCATGGCCACCGTCAAGGTTGGAGAGACACGATAGGGTAGAGGAAGCACTTTCGGGCTCAAACTCTGCCGAGGTGGATGGATGGCGCCCCGTTTTTGGCGAAAGTGACCGCCTTGGTAGGGAGGAGGGTGCCGGCGGTAGGGAGGTGGGGAGGAGCGGTGTGGGAGGAAAAAGAACTAGAGGAAAGTGGATGAGGGAAGCGGCAGGGACATAGATATCAAATAGCGAACTAGAGGAGAATCGATGAGGGAACCAGCACAGACAAAGATAACAAATGGCGAGTGGCAGAGCGCAGCACGTCCCTCCGACGATTACACGATGATTAAACGTTCATCAGACGTATTAATCAGAGCATTAATTGGCCCTGCTGGGTGCATTAATTTATATATGAATGCAAAATAAATTTAAACAAATATGTAAGTAGCGAATATGTTTCCTACTCTTTTTTTTTCAATTGTTTGTTCAGAAAATTTTAAATTAAAATTATTAAAGTGTTTCAAATACATACAGTTTGCATAACTTTCATAACATATTTTAATAACTTTCGAATACACGTGTTGTTTTTTCTTAGTTGCCGTAGTACGTACATCTTTTCATCTCACAAGGATAATAAAAATACAAACATGCATGGAAGGAACCAAAAGAGCACCAACTGATAATAAATGAAAATTACAAATAATATAGTTAGCCCATATATAGAAACACATTCATCGTTGAAGGTAGCATCCACTAATTCCGCCCCCAAATCACACGAGTAGGTTCTTAGACAGTTCAAAGGATAGTACAGGAAGGCAGGGCCGTGCCAAGGCTTGTTGAGCACACCTTGTGCACGCCAGCGACACAATCTCCTGCACAATCTCCTGTGAACGTGGCCAAATCAGTCCACGTACATGTCTCGGGATCGTATGCTGTCAGTGCAGATGTCCTCTCCACCCACGCGAGTATCCTCCCGTCATCAAGAACAGCCAGCGGATAGTGGAACCGCGGGGACTGGCTGTCATCCCCAAACGCCGTGCGTTCCAACATGTACCGTTTGCTCCAGCGCGGCGTCGTGGCGTCCACCATGTCTTCCATGAACCAGAGCTCCGTCAAGCTTTTCTTGAAGTTGCAGTAGACTATCACCAAGCTCTCGCCCAACTTGGCCAGCTGAAAGTGGCACCTTCGAAGAAGCACAACACGAGTAGTATTGGGAAGTTTGAAGCGCTGCACTGGAAGTGGCTCTTCGTCATCCCTCTCGCCGGCTAGCATGCTGCTGGTTGGGGCCCTTGGATGGTCTTGGGCTTCCCCTCCTCCGTCGCCAGGTCGAACACCGCTAACCTATCCGCCTCCGGGTAGAATCTGTCGTCTTCCGTGACCCAGCAATCCAGGAAGTAGACGAGCCCGGCGACAACCACCACGTGACATGAGTCCACTCTCGCGAGGGTGACTAAAGGGCACTTTCGCCGTCTCCACTTTCCGGCGCCCGACGCCCAGTGTCACGACCTCGCACATCTGCCGCTGCTGCCTGTTAGAATAGTCTGCTTGGATGCGGAGCACCTTGTACTCTCCGTGGGCGGCACCTGTCCGAAGACGCAATAGGGGCGTCGCCGAGTTGACCTTCTTCCGGGATTGAAGCCCACGTCCTCGACGGCGCCGGTCACCATGTCGACCACGCTGGTCAGCTTCCAGCCGTGCGATCGCGCAGAGCAGGTCGCCGTGGATGCTCAGGGGGCCGACGATGGGGTTTCGGATCTGCATGGACTTGATGACGTTGCCGTGCAGGTCGACGGCGCAGATCTCAGCTGCCTCCTCCTCCTCGTCGTCGTGGTGGCGGACGGCGATGACGTGCTTGGTGGCGGGTGGCGGACGGCGTGCGCCCTGGCGAGCGTTCGTTGAATCCTTGCTTTCATCGATGCAGCTGCAGCGCCTGCTAGTTCCATCGTTGTTGCAGGAGAGATTAAAAACCTAGATTGATTGATTTTCTGGTGGTGCAGGCCGGTTACGTGTACGGGCCGGGGCGGAGCTATTTATGCTTTGATCGAGTGCGTGGCCGATCTGATGCAGGTCGTTACCTACGGGCCGGGGCAGAGCTATTTATGCTTTGATCAAGTGCGAGGACTCCGACTACGCGATCCGGCTCGTTTACGTATAGAGATCCTGTTCAAGTTTTTTTTTTTCCGGTTACAAATTGGTTTCCGATTTCCATTCCTGTTCGGAAGTTTTTTTTTTTCGATTTCTTTACTTCTTTTCTCCGGTTCCGGTTAATAAGCTCGGTAATGTTTTTTTTTTTTCATTCCGTTTTCTTTATTTTCCATACATTCTACTGGACGTACGTGCGTGTTTCCATTAACTTGTTTTCATGTTTTACGTTCAACCAAATATGCATGTGAATATGAAAATACAAAAGGTATATAAATAAAGAATAAAAGGAACCTAATATTTATTACCGAGTGTTTTAATTTTGCCGAGTTTTCTTACCGATGCACTCAGCAAAGTGGTTGTTTTTGTTTGTCAAGTGCCCAATAAATTACACTTGGCAAATAGCTCATTTCTGGTAGTGTTAGTCTTCGATCTATGACCATTAACCAAGAAACAAATTTCTACCACTTATTAATGTAATTTTGATTAAAAGCAAAACTCGTATTTGTGGGGTTCACACCTGCCCCTTACCTTTGCGACTGGGAGTTACAGGAGAGGGGGCTTACGGCTTACCACAGGAGAGAAATATTGACAAACCAAGTAAAGACACGCGGGAACCTTCCCGCGCCCTAACTATCTACTGGTCCCTATCGCCACCAGTCATCCCAACGCTTGCTCCTCAAATGCGCACCGATCGCAAGCGTGGACCTTTTGGGAGCGGCACTTCCGATGCTTGGTCGCCATTCGCCCCTTCTCCCGACCTTTGTACCGACTAGGCCCTATGAAGATAAAGTAAGTCATTTATATGGGTGCCCGGTACACCGCCGCTCCATGTGGGGGGGGGGGGCTGGTAGGACTTGCCCAAAGCGTTGGCCTCGGGAGTTTGGCGAAGGTACCATCGCTAATTCCCTTGCATTTGTATTGAACTCGGTTGCCGCTGCCCATTGACACTTGGTCCCCAGGGCTGCCGGTCGGGCGGTGGTCGCCCTCTCCCCAATAGTATTGTCGTAACCTAAATTTAGTTGGTACTTAGACAAATCAAATCATGAAACTAGATCTTGAGTAGTTTGTTATCTTGTCTGCTCTAAAAAATAAATGTGCATCCATCCTCAAGTGGGCCAATGCGCAACCCCTACACTTAATAATAGGCTTGTTTACTCACTACACGCTCCTCATCTCTCACCAAAATATCTCCCTACTACTAAGAATAAGAAGGTGTTAGTCTCGGCGCCTAGGGTTTCAGAGGCTTACTTCGAGTGTGGTGGTCACGGCGGCTCCTCCTCCTCCTTCCCTCGTTCCTTCTCCGATCTCCCCTCGGCGAGATCGTTCCCCCCATTTAGGTTCCCGATCCTTTGCCTTGCCTCTCGGTCTCCGATCTATCCCATTGATCGGCGGTAGCGGCGCGATTCAAGCAAAACCACGTCCACTTTTTCATCCCTAAACCCTAGTTTTTGTTTCTAGCCTTCACCCGAGTCCACCAGTTTTCTTTCCTCGCCGCTGTTGACCACTGTGTGACTGCGATCATGGACGGAGTGGAGGGCCTGATGAAGGCGCTGAGGCTGTCGGAGGAAGAGAAGAAGAAGGTGCGGATCAGGAAGAAGCCCATGGTGACGGAGAAGACAGAGGCAAACCCTAAGGCGTTCGCGAAACTGCTTTCGGAGAAGGAGGTGAAAGCGGAGGTGGTGGCACAATCGGTTGGGTGGATCTGGTGCCCGATGAAAGGGATCGAATGCAAGAGCTTGGAGGACAACTACTTCCTCATCACGTTCCTGCAAGCATCTGGGAAACGAAAGGCTCTCGATGATGGTCCTTGGACAATCTCCAAGGAGGTGCTGGTGGTAGCGGAGTTTGATGGATCCAAGTCTATCGACGAGGTTGATTTCAATTCCATCCCAATCTGGATTAGGGTGGACAGGCTCCCAATGGGGATGCTGAACCGGGAGACGGCGGAGACGATCGGTGATGACATTGGGCAATTTTTGGATGTTGATCTTGACAAGGATGATATGGCAGCTGGGAGATTCCGCCGGGTGAAAGTTAGGATTGATCTGAGGAAGCCGCTGTGGAGAGGCATAATGGTGGATTTGGGCGATGAAGTGGATGATCGTTGGTGTCCTGTCCAGTATGAGTTTTTACCTGATTTCTGCTATATTTGAGGCAAGATCGGGCATGTGGACAAGGTTTGCGTGGAGAAACTCGGCCCTGGAGAGAAAGCACGTTATGGGCGAGAACTGCGTTTCATACCACCCAAAAAAAGGTTTGGAGTGGAGACATGGCGGCCAGGAGCCTAGAAGCTCATCAGGGGGTAGAGGTGGAGGTGGATCGGGGTCGTGGGGTTCTGGGGGTTCAGGTGGCAGGGGAGGTGGAAGATCTAGAAGTGATGCACTCTCGTGGAGGGAAGGAAGTGGGGCCGTGTAGGGCGTGACAAGGGGAGGAAGACGAGGTGCTGAGCCCCCGAAGACTATACAAGCTGAAACCCCGACCGAGCCACACCTCGCGAAGAAAAATCTCAACTTGGCTCGTTGGGGCAAGAAATGGTGGGAGTGTTGAGGTGATCAAGAATAGAAGTGAGAAGGAGACCGGTAACCCGATGTCGGGTGATGCCGTGAAGGGAGCCGAGGCCAAAACCAATCCTAGTACCGGTGCACGTAAGGGAGTTCGCAGCGGGCGCAGCGTAAGAAGTTTAGAAGATAAGCTAGAGTGGGGAAGGGAGGGGACGACGGTGGGCGAGCAGCTCGAGGGGAAAGAAGAGAAATGCTGGTGAAAATATGGAGATTGACGAGGAGCGGGAGAGAAGTGAGAAGAAAAGTGCGCTGTGAGGGTGAGTTCCATGCGGACGCAGGCGTTTAACACTATTGAAGCGGGCCGTCGGAACAGCTTTCGCTGGGCCACAATGAAGGCCAGTGGCGTGGAACCGCGGGTTCGGGCAGCCGTACCGGTTCTAAGGGGGCTTCCCCCGGATCTCCGTAAGTCGGAGGGTGCGGATATTCTTTTCTTGTCCGGGAAACGAAAATGGATGAGAGGAGGAGGATGCAATGGTTCCGGTGGAGTTTGGGGTTGACGAACATGGTGGTGCGAGATTGTGAAGGCAAAGGAGGGGGATTTTATTTCTTTGTGGGAGGGGTGTGGATGTGACACTTCGAAATTACTCCAAGTATCACATTGACGTGGATGTGGTGGATGAGCACAAGAAAGAATGGAGGTTTACGGGTATATGGTGAACCGAATGGGGACTTGAGAGACCACACGTGGCAGATGCTATGATCTCTTGTCACCACCCCAGTGAAGCCATGGATGTTGGTGGATACCACCGTTACCAGCAGCTTGTGATGGTTTTTGAGATATCATCACACATTGAGCACAAATTTTGCTCAGAATAGGCTCACATCCGATTCTAGAAATAAAAACCAGAATGTCCGGTTTAATTTTGCCTTGGTACAAATTTCATGATTAACCTAACTCACCTATCCAAGTATCACCCACCACTTGGCATGTATGAGAGGGGTGTGCAGTCGGTTCAGAGGCAGTTTGCTAAGCCTGAAGGTAGGAGGCCTCAGAGGTTTGGACCACGGTTTGTGAGACCGTTTGGTGGTCGTGCTCCGCGAGTGGATGTAGATCCTCGCTTTGGGAGCTTTGAGGTTGATAAGAGGAGTGCACCACGCTTTGTTGTGCGTGGTAAGCAGTTTGGTAAGATGGGGGCGTGAGATGGTTGTTTTGCCTAATGCATATTTGGGGGCAAGATGGTCAACACCGGTACTCTTCCAAGTTTACTAACCCCGGTGTTGTGCCATATGCTCATCCCATGTTCTATCGTTGATACAGATGGATGGAAAATTTGGAGGACATGTGGCTCATTGATTCGGATGTTCTCGACACATGACCGGAAACTCAAGATGGTTCTCTAGCCTCACCCCCCCATGAAGACTAAGGAGTATATCACTTTCGGGGATAGCAACAAAGGGAAGATTCTGCCGCGAGGGTCAATCGGGATCAATGACCACTTTGTACTCAAGGATGTGGCGCTCGTCTCCAACCACGCACTTTAATCTACTCTCTGTCTCTCGACTTATGGCGGATGGATATGAGGCACGCTTTTAAGGTTGGATGCTCTCGAAGTTTTGGATTCTCGTGATGATCTCATTTGCTGGATTGTGCCATTTGGACAAGTCTTTTCGCGCTGATTTTTCTCGAGGTTTTGGCACATCTTGTTGTTTGTTGGCCGGGTCCTCCTCGATTTGTGGAAATGGCATAGGAGACTTGGACACTGAGCTTTGATCTCCTCACGAGGTTGAGTTCGATGGGTCTAATCCGAGGATTGCCTAAGCTCAAATTTGAGAAGGATTTGGTTTGCCACCCCCGCCGTCATCGGGAAGATGGTATCGCTTCTCACCCACCGTCACTTTCAGTTATGACCTCGAGACCGGGAGAGATCCTTCACATGGACAGGATTGGTCCATCTCGGGTGAGGTCGGTCGGTGGGAAGTGGTATTGTCTAGTGATCGTTGACGATTTTTCGAGATACTCTTGGGTCTTTTTTCATGGAGGGCAAGGATGAGGCTTTTCGGTTTTGCTCGCGATTTGATTTTGAGATCGAGCGAAGTTGCCGTGAGACAGCCATTCGAGCGATTCAAAGTGACAATGGCACAGAATTTAAGAACTCTCAGTTCGAGTCTCTTTGTGCTAACTTGGGTGTCGAGCACCAGTTTTCTAGCCCTTATGTCCCGCAGCAGAACGGGATTGTTGAGCGGAAGAACCGGACGCTTGTGGAGATGGCAAGGACCATGCTCGATGAACACAAGACTCAGGAAGTATTGGGGGTGAGGCAATCAATACGGCGTGCCATGTCTCCAACCGCATTTTTTCCTTCGTGCTTTCACCAAGAAGACATCATATGAGTTGCGGTTTGGGAGATTGCCCAAGGTAAGCCACCGGTGTTTGGATCAGGTGCTTCATTCTCAAGCAAGGTAATCTCGACAAGTTTGAGTCTCGATCGGTGATGGCATTTTTCTTGGATATGCTTTGCACTCACATGCTTACAGAGTTCTAAATCTTGAGACTAACCGCGTTGTAGAGACATGTGAGGTTACTTTTCGATGAGGCTAGCGCCTTGTTCCTCTTTCTGTGTTTGAGTGTGCGAGGAAAGGATGAGATGGAGCAGAGCATCTTTGTGGAGGAGGAGCAGGAAGGCGTTGGGTCGGGTGATCCCGCGACTCCACCGCTTGCCCCGCGCCGATCGACCTGCGGCGGCGGCGGCGCCACGGACCAGACCCTACTACCACTACTTCACGGGGTCCCGTGGAGCAGCCCCTCGTATGCCGAGACAGCTGCACTTGAGGAGGTTCCCACTCGGTCGAGGGGAGGCGACATCTTAGCGACGGCGCCTCAGCACATTCGGCGTCGCCACCCCCGAGGAGACCATGATTGGAGGACTTAATCGGAGGGTAACTCGTTCCAAAGCTTATGCCATGTGTCATTTCGCTCATTACGCATTTGTTTCCACTCTTGAGCCCAAAGATGTTAACACTGCATTATCGGACTCGGACTGGGTCAATGCCATGCATGAGGAGTTGCAGAACTTTGAGAGGAACCAAGTTTGGGTGTTAGTTCCACCTCCTGCTGAATGTCATCCCATAGGTACTAAGTGGGTGTTCAAAACAAAACGTAGTGAGGATGGTGTGGTGGTGAGAAACAAAGCGAGATTAGTTGCCCGGGGTTTTGTCGGAAAGAGGGATAGACTACGAAGAAACCTTCGCCTCCTGTAGCCCGCATAGAAGCTATTAGGATTTTGCTTGCCTTTGCAGCCTCGAAGGGCTTTAAGCTCTTCCAGATGGATGTTAAGAGTGCTTTCCTAAATGGGTTCATAGAGGAGGAAGTGTATGTGAGGCAACCCCCGGGGTTTGAGCATCCTAAACACCCAGACTATGTGTACAAGTTGTACAAAGCTTTGTACGGTCTCAAACAAGCCCCCCCGAGCGTGGTATGAGCGGCGAAAGCCTTCCTCTTAGCAAAGGGGTTTGAGATGGGGGTCTGTTGACAAGACCTTGTTCTGCTTAGGAAGGGCAATGACATACTCCTAGTCCGGATATATGTGGATGATATCATCTTTGGTGGCTCTTCACATGCTATGGTATCGAGTTTTGCGAGATTATGGAGCGGGGAGTTTGAGATGAGCATGATGGGCGAGTTGACCTACTTCCTTGGACTTCAAATCAAGCAAACCAAGGGCGGGATCTTCGTACACGGGGCAAGTACACGAAGGACATCATTCGCAAGTTTCGCATGGGTGAGGCCAAGCCTCTTTTCGGCGCCCATGTCGACGGCAGCGGCCTGGGCGAGGACAAGGATGGAGAAGTGTGGATCAAAGGGAGTATAGAAGCATGATCGGTTATTTCTTTGTACGACGGCGACGCGCCCCGACATCCGGTTTGCGGTGTGCCTCTGCATGCGCTTTCGATCTTCGCCGGCGCACCTCTCACTTTCGAGTTGTGAAGAGGATCTTCAGGTACTTTGCGGTACCCCCGACTTTGGCCTATGGTTCAGATTCCCGATTATCTTTGGTGATCGTATGCATAGAAAGTCTACCCTCGGTATTTTGTCGGTTTCTTGGTACTTCTCTAGTGTCTTGGTCGTCTCCATAAGCGATGCGGTGTCGCCTCGGTCGTTGAGGCCCGAATATGTTCTTCTTCGCCGCTTGTTGTTCAGTCCGCCGTGGATGGTTGCCACTCGAGAGAGACTTTGGCCCGAGTTTTTTCTCGTGTACCCTTGTTGTGTGATAGCATGGGAGCTGTGAGTGTTGCCAAAACCCAGTCCTTCACTCCCGGACCAAACACATAGAGGTGAGGTACCACTTCACGAGAGATCACCAGGAGAAAGGGGACATAGATGTACAAAGATGTGTACACGAGCAACAGATTGCGGACATTTTCACGAAACCACCCAGACCAAGTCCGTTTTGCCCAGCTTCGTGGAGAGTTGGGCGTGTGCTATCCCTTTTGAGGAGTAGCTTTGTAGTTGATGTACTGATTTAGTTTTAGGTTTGTTTTGCTTTTTGTATCATACTTGCATATCATGAGCTTCACTTTTATATTGATTTGAATGAGGTTGTGCTCTTAGTAGAATGAACATGATAGTGCTTCTAGCTTGAGCTCTTTTTAATCATGTGATGTATGTTATGAGTCGAGCAACGTTTTCCACATGTGAACTTGATTAATGAATGATGAAACTTAATCTTGGTTCACTTTTGAGCTAGCTTCTATCATGAGTAGGATGTTGAGATCCTTTGAGCTTTTATGTGTATGCTTGGTAGCTATGTCTCATGCTTTGATTCATTCACTTGCTTAGACTTTCATGATAATACCATGCTAAAACATGAAGTCTAAAGCTAAAGTGATGAAAAGATCGAGTGGGTCCATTTTGCCACACTTTGAAGTTCGAGGCTGCTTTCACTTGCACTCTTGAATGAACTTGGACTTCATTGTGTTTGACCCGGACCATTGTCTTAAGCTAATCATTGCTCACGATAGGCTTGACATGGTTGATTAGTAAGGCAAGGCAAATGTGGATAACCACTCGCATGCTCCTTTGTAACTTGTGAACATTTGCAACTCACGAACTAAAATGAACACAAGTTTTTGCCATAATGTCTAGCATGATGTCCGAGCCATTTGCTTGGGGTAGTTCACCCGGTTTACATGTTTGAGCACTTAGTTGATCTCCTATCTACTTGTGCTAGGTGCTATGTTTAATGGTGAACCTCCTTTTTGCAAAGATACTAAAATTTGCTCAAAATGCTTTGTGCCATATTTCATATCATCTCGATTAATTTGAGCTGGCTAGCACTTGTAGTTTGTTGCTTTTGTACCACTTTGAGCACTCTCTCATTCGGTTGAATATAATCTTGAAGCTTTGCATTGTGACATCTTGCATTTCATAGCTTGATTAGTGCATGTGCCAACAAAGGGGAGAAAGGTACAAAAGCGGTGGTTGCATTTGTCGGGGAGTAGCACTTTGAGCTAGATGTGTAGAGCCTTTGCCTCTGTCTTGAGGGTCTAGGCGCTTGTGTGTGAAAGTTATTGGTTTGGAGCTTTGCTAGTGGTGTTGAGCCTGTTCTACCTCTTCTTGAGGACTAGTCATGCTGTTTAGCTTGGTTGTGTCGAGCCTTTTGTCCATGTCTTTGAGAACCAAGTTTTTTGCTCCATGTTTGCTATCCAGTGAGATTGTCTTAGCTTTTGTCTAGCTTTTGTTCACCTGGATGTGCTATCTTCTACCTTCTTCTGTCTTTGTGTTGAATGTTGACAATGCACTCATCAAGGGGGAGATTGCGAACACATGGTTGATTTAGGTCGCATGTGTTTAGTTTTGTGATGTAGTGATTGTCAACAGTCAACATTCTCCTTCTATTTTCTTTTATCTTTTACGCCCGGCTATGCTTCACCGCACACGTGGAGTGTGTCGAAGACGTATCTCTTGGTTCGTGTTGTGCGGGTGTTGAGCTCGGAGATGGTAGCCGACGGCGAGGTGAAGGGGCCAAGGAGGGCGTCTTGGCCGACGGACCGCGGAGGTGAAGGACGGACGTGAGAGGCTGGGACCGAGGACCCGGATCGCCGGGTGGCTAGCCATGGAGGTCGACATCCGGGACATCGCCGGATGCGAGAGGGCGGCGGGACCGTGTCGATCGAGTCAAGGCGGCGTCGCGCAGCGAAGGGGGAGTTTCGGATGACTTGGCGACTCGAGGCGGTCAAGGCGGCGATGACACGTGTCGAGGAGGTTTGGTGGTTTGTCCTCAAAACCATCGGGCGCGGGTTTGGTGGTTTGGGCCTCAAAACCACGGGCGTGGGTTTCAGCGGGTTTGGGCCTCAAAACCCGAAGTGTTCGGCGGACGGAAGGGCGGCACGTGTGGCGGCATCGGGGAGGTTGCGTGGAGGCAAGGCTACCGATGAGGAGGCGCGGTGGCCGTCGGATCAAAGATTACCCGTAGTCTAATCGAAATAGCCTTAGGGTTACAAAAATCGACTCATGTATCTTAGGGGTAGTTTAGGCGAGGGAATTGGGGCTATTTAGCGAGGCATACCCCTTCATCCTCCCTTGCCTCTCATTTTACATTTCTTAGCTAGGGTTTTCAATTCTCGGTGTGAGAGGTCCACCGATCTTTGTAGTGAATTTGAGTGGGCAAGGGCTAGCCCTAAGTAGCCTGTGCCATGGTGGCGTTTTTGATCGAGCACTTGTGCCCGTGTGTTCTAATCTGAGTTCGGTGTTATTTCTCGTCACTCTTCTCACCTCCCTCTTCCGATTCGATTCCTTGATTTGAGGTTGTTTTAGTTCGTTCTTTTGCGCTGGTTTGTGCTATGATGTGAGTGGAACTCATCTACCAAAGGAAACTCCCTAAATCCTCACGAGCACAGAGTTCTCGGCGTTTTGTTTTATTTCCCTTTTCTGTCCGATTTGGCGTGATCTGAATTTCCGATCGATTCTCTTGGTGAGGTGCTGCGATTTCTTGGATTTAGTCTCTTCCCTATGTCTAGTTTATCTGGTTCAAGTTCTGTGATTTGAGATGGTGATTTGACTAAGTTCTGTTAGGATTGTGCCTCGTCGGTTTCTCTGTTCTTGGCGTCGGCGTTTCTGTGCCTGCAGTTCGTCTTTGTCTTTTTCAGATTGAACGCAAGCAGTCCCTGCGTCCCTGTGTGCAGCAGCTTCTCATCGGCAAGCAAAAGCCTCGAGCTGTCCGGTGCCCAGGTGCTCGTTCGTGAGTCGTCGGGACAGCAGCCGTCCAACACCGAGCTCTCAGGTAGCTTCGTCAGGTTCCAGTTTCAGCTTTCTGCATTTGTCTCAAGGTAACAGCAAGTGACGGCTTTGTCGATTGGAAATTGAATCAAGTTCAGTCCTACGTAGCTTTTATTTCCTTGCATCCGAGAACTAGTATTTAGCTATCATGAGCAAATTATTTCTGCATTTATTTATATCTCTTTTGTTTAGCTAGTAGCTGCAGCAGCTTCATTCATTCAGTAACTACAGCAGGTAGTGTGCTTCACCTTGTTTTTCTGAGTTCGTTATCAGCAGCTATCAAGGTGTTAGTTTTGTTTGGTCTGAGATCTTGCCTCCTGCATTTGTGAATTATTACAGCTATCACTTTCAAGCTACAGGACCTGTCATTGCAAATTCTTGAGTGTTGTGTGTGTAGTTGATTTGGAGTTTATCTCTTGCTAATTATTTCTTGGTTAGCTCACTGATCTTGCCGGCTCTCGGGATTCGTTTACTAAAGCAAGCAAAGCAACTTACAGCAGCAGCAGCGTACGTCTGTTCTCAGTAACAGACGCTAGCAGTTTTCTTCAGACTAGTTGCTTGTGTACATTTTCGAGCTTGCTTCTTTTGTCCGAAATTTGATAAATTGAGCTCTGATTTGATAACTGATTTTTGCGTTCGACTCTTTGAGCCCAACACTTCACGTTTGATATCTTGCTACCAGTTAGCACGTGTATCACTCGTATTTTCTTGTGAGATCGTTTTTGAGGTCGGGGGTTGAGCCGATGACCCAAAATTGAAAAGGAAAATCGAGGCTCCCATTCACCCCCCCTCTGGTCGCCGTTTCGGTCCTTCATACGTTGAAGAAGAATGAGCAAGGAGATTTGTCGCGATCAAGTTTGGAGAAGTCTGGCAGGCACCTGACTAAGAATGAGAAATACATAGTATACTCTTATAACAAAAGGAGAAATAAATAATAACTACCAGTACCCAATGGATAGATCAATCCATCGGATTTGCTGCTTGGAATGCTAGGAAAAAGTAACTATATATAACAAAATTATAGGCAGCAGGTGACTTGACGTACTGTTAACAGCAATGCCGGCTGTCAATGCTACACGTGATTGTCCTTGCCCTTCGAATTTGCCAAAAGAAGATGAAGAATGGAGCAAGAGAATCGATCATGATATGATGCAGCAAATGCCAGTAGGAGAATAAATAGAGTAGCAAAGAGTATAGTCCACCTCGAGGCTGCAAACACTAGGAGAATAATCCGGTCCGGCCGGCACACAAGGGCGCGGACATTAGGGCATGTACAACCCGTCTACACGCCCCGTCTGTATGATGGTTTATTTGCGAAAACCCCCGCCTGGCGAAGCGACGAGCCGCTGCGTCGTCTGGCGAGGCGACGAGGACGTCCCGTTCTCCGATGCTGAATCGACGAGATTGACACCGTTGTACAGCCTCGTCCCCATGAGGTGACGCCGCAGCCAGATCCCGTGCGAAGCGTGCAAGACAGAAGTTGGGGCCGCCGTAGCTGGGGAGCCCTCTCTGGCCCCATGCCGACCGCCCTGCTCCGGCTGCGCCGGCGTGCATCGCGGGCCGGGGCTGGCAGGGGAGAGGAGCAGCACACGGGAGGGAGAGGGGCTCGCCGGATCCGGAGCCTACGACGTCCGACGGGACCAGCCGGAGATGTGCAAAATTATGGTGAGCGGCTGAGCTATACTTCTTTTGAGAAAGGGCAAATCAGCAATGGTGGAGTACCTTGTCCCAACAAGCGCCCGCCGGTCGCCGGCTCCCGCGCCACCAGCAAGGCAGCAAGCCGCTTGCGCTGGCCGCCCATGTTGAGTCGCTGGCTTGCAGACCTTGCGCTGCCCATCAGACCTTGCGCCATGCTTCCCAAGCAAAGCCGCGCCGGCCCACACACGTCACCGCCGGTGAAGTGCCTCTTGCTGTTGTTTCTTGCTGCTGGCCACCTCGCCGAGATTGAGAAGGGAGAGAGAATAGGAGTCAACGGGACAGGATAAGCAAGGAGTATCACCAACTCTTGGTAAAAATATCTTCACCATTTTACATTGTGACCCTAATAAAGATAAAAATTACATTTAGACAGCCTAGATAGAAATGCATCATATATATAATTACTATTATATTCATGATTTCTAAAATTATTGTATTTGTGTTTCTCTTATTTATATCTGATAACATTCTATCAAATAACCACACAACGGTATACACAAATGCATTTGTAGTTGATCTTAAGCTTCATCTAAAGCATTAAATAGCTTACCAAGCCCGGACTCTCTCAATACGTGGGTTGTATAAGATGCCTATATATCTATCGATTGCTAAAATCGAGGTTCTGCGAGGCGACCCGCCGTGCGTGGGTTATCATGCCCTTATGGGATCAATGGGTGGTGGCCTCATCATGTACGTGTACCCCACCCTACGGGCGCGGTTTGACATCAGCATAGTCATCAGACTGACGTGTAAGAATATATATAATTATATATATAATGTGCTATCTCTAATAAAGAATAATCTATTTTCTTATCTTTTACGCTTATAAAAAGCTTATTGCCAGGAAATCGTCCACCAAAACTCCGAGTATGGTCCAAGTTTGGGGTTACAAACACTAGGAGAATAAACGGGCACGATGGGATCGATGGCCGTGTGCACGCGCAGTTTAACATCAGCTAGCATGTTGCGCGGTTTGACATCAGCATCCCGGTCAGGCTGACGTACGTGTAATGTGCTATCTCTAATGAAGAATAATGTGTTGCCACCTTTATAAAAGAATTGTCGGGTTGTTGCAATCGCAGGGTGAGCCGGCATACCTAGGAATTCATCGGATCCGACCAGTCAAACAACAATGGCTCGCTCTCCGACCACCCCTGCGCTGCGTGCGGGCTTGTACTTCGTTCACGGCCCACCATCTTGTCACGTTTTCCAGCCCAGCAACCCACTTCGTGTCATGCTTTTCTGCCCCACAGCCTCACTCATGTGTCCCCGCCCGCGCCACGCCACCACGTCGCTTTGTGCAGAAAATAGAAACAATTCGAAAAATGAGTAGTAGGAGGGAATCGAAAACCAGAATGTCTAGTACAGATTTCATAATTAGCCTAACTCCCCTATCGAAGTCAAAATTGAGCGATCTATATATGCATTTTGATGGCTCGACATGAGCTATGCAACAGAGAATATCAATTGCATTTGAGTGGTGCTCCATTTTTTCCTCACATGCCTATATTTTGAACGTAAATAATAGGCAAATTGTCTATTCAACACTCAAAGTGCAGACCATTTACCGGTGACACTCTGTACACATTTTATAATAGAAATTTTGTACTACTAGTGTCCTCCAGTAAATGTGCTCCACTTTCCGTACCCAGACCTCAATTGCCACGACAAAATTGGACAACAAAATATAAATTTATTTTGACCCGCAAGTCTACGACACAACATAAGCATCCAACAGATGAAGGCTAAGAAGGATCCGATCATTGTTCAGGCGAGGATCATCACAGTATCATTGTTGGATTGGAGCGTTAGCAGCAGTCTTGGTCTCAGAGGTGCATTTGCCTAGACACCAGCATTGTAAAATTTCACACGAGCCATCAATGTAGTCACTGCTTTTTCTTCTAAGCATAGTCTTTTGCAGGTTAGGCCGTCTCCTCTAGGCCAAAAGCATGGGCCTTCAAATCTGCCGCTCAAGTTCATGCCGTAGGAATCTTTCACAACATATGCCGACTCTGCAATGTGGTTCATATCCAGGCGTGAACATTTTACGCACAACAAATGTCGAAGCCACATGGAACAACTTTTAGCAAAAAATTAATCAAATGACATTGTCGCTTACAACATGTAGTTAATGCATGTGCATGCATACGTACCATAAGCTTCCAGGACAACGGGTCTTAGGAGGATTAGGACGGCTAGGAGGATGGCAGAGAGATTCATTTGTGAAGGTGCCATTGATTCTTATATGATGGAAGTTAATACGTTGAAGAAGAATGAGCAGATCAATCCATCAGATTTGCTGCTAAGGATGTTGGGAAAAAGTATAACTATATATAAAAATTATAAGCAGCAGTTGACGTGACGTACTGTTAACAGAGATCCCTGCTCTCGATGCTACACGTGATTGTCCTTGCCCTTCGAACTTGCCAAAGGAAAGATGAAGAATGGAGCAAGACAATCGATCATGATATGTTGCAGCAAATGCCATGAGAATAAATAGAGTATCACGGAGTATGGTCCAACTCTAGGCTGCAAACACTAGGAGAATAATCCGGTCCAGTAGGCCGACGTGTACGTGTACCTATGACATCAGCATCAAGGTCCGGCGCTCAGACGGTAGTTGTTTGGTGCGGCGCGGTTTGACATCAGCATCAAGGTCAGGCTAAGAATAATCTATCTTTTTATCTTTACGCTTAAAAAACTTACAGGAAAATCGTCCACAAAACATCCACTGGCACAACGGAAAAAGAAACTCTGATTAAAAAAAAAAAACTACAACTACGATCGGATTGGACACCGCGACTGCCACAACACGTTTGTTTGGACAAATCTATATTTAGCATTGACAAGACAAATATTACTTCCCATCATATGTTTAGACCAATCTATGTTTTATTTTGAATAAATTGCACTGCTCACTAGGCATCAACTATCCAAATGGTGCATGTATTATGTTAAAGATTTTTGCATGCTGCTGGAGTGCTTGGCAGGCATCCAAATATTCTCTCCATCTACATTTTGTGAATTCCAAGCGTTTTGAGGCCTCTGCATACTAAACTGTATATACTACAAGTGATTGTCGGAAATGGGATCCACTTTTCCGAGACCTGCCATAGCTCACGGGAAAGCCTTTCCCGTAAGCTAGACGGAGGGCAGACAGAAAAGGTGTGACGGAGCGTTGACGGTGGGCGGCGGTTCCCTTTCCCGTGAGCTCTACCTCACGGGAAAGGAGGTGGGGCCTTTCTCGCGAGCTGGACCTCACAGGAAAGGATATTTCCCGTGTGTTTTGCCTTTCCCGTGAGCTTCACTGCGTGCTCACGGGAAAGACAAACTTTCCCTCACGGGAAAGGCGTAGATTCCGGTAGTGTTGGATCGGTGTCGATGTGACACTTGTGCATGTGGGCCAAAAATCCAACGATTTTTGTGGCCCGGCATTGGCACACAATAGTCTTTCCAATCAGCATGAACATTATTGGCGTGAAAAGGTGCCGGTGATTTCTGGATGTAGAACAAATTCAGTTGCAAGTTATTGATCTGTGATGAGATAATTAATAAAGTGGTGCAGCATATATATATCATCGATCCACTTGGTGGTGGAAGTAAGACTAGAACTTGTGATATTACTGTGTTTGCGGTCGACGGCGCGACGTTCCCCGCGCACCTGGCCGGCGTGGTCACCACGACGGTGTTTAGAACGCAGCTCTTAGGCGATGTTTTTCAAAAAAAAAAAAAAAGACGTTCGAGACTCCGAGTTCACTACATGCAACAGGTTCCTAATCCGGAACGTTCAAGCGGTCAGTTTGATCCTAAGTAGGATTACGTAATATATACACTCTCCGGGCATCAAACCAATGCAGCGAGCAGCGTACGCAAATTTGGCAACAAGATGTTGGGCTCCAGATTTCTCGAGCTCAAGATCGACTACTCGCAACCCAAGGACCTCCCACCCATCGGCGACGCCATCTACTCTCCGAACTTCGCCGCCGGCGGCTACCTCTGGCGGATCAGATGCTACCCGCGAGGCAATAACAAAGACGACAGCGGCGACTACCTGTCACTGTTTCTGGAGCTCGTCACCCAGTCAGTCACCAACGTGACGGCCGTCTTCGACGTCTTCATCCTGCGTGGCGACGGCGCGGCGTCACCGGTGCTGCAGAACCGGTGCGTGCACGCGTACCCGGCGGAGGGTTTCAGCGCGTGGGGATGGACAAACTTCGCGCGGCGGAGGGATCTGGAGCTGGAGTCGTCATCCGACGGCGGCGTCACGATTGTGTGCGGGGTCATCGTCCTGCACGGAGCCGGTGCCGGGCCTGCGCCCACGCCGCCGCCGCCCGACGTCGCGACCAGCCTCGGCCGCCTGCTGGAGAGCGGCGACGGTTCGACGTCGCGTTCGAGGTCGGCGGCGAGACGTTCCGGGCACACCGAGCGGTGCTCGCGGCGCGCTCACCGGTTCTCAAGGCGGAGCTCCTTGGCTCCATGGCTGAGGCCACCACGCCGACCGTCACGCTTAGCGACATGGAGCCGGAGACGTTCGGGGCCATGCTGCGATTCATGTACACCGACACACTGCCCACGGAGCTCGACGGCGAGGACTCCGGTGGCGTCGAGTTGATGGCGCTGTAGCGTCCAGGTGGCGGAGCAGGGGCGTCGACGGCGCGGGTCGGTGCGGAACTGATGACGCGACCTGAGGCTGAGGCGGAGAACGGATGCGCACTACGTACGGTGTTTGCGGCGGGGCGACCATGGAGGCCGCTGTGGTGTTTGCGGCGGTGCGGTACGACGGATGCACGAACACGGCGATGTGAAGGCGCCCTCACAACCGGCGGCGTCGAGGCGAGATTTGCACGGCGATGCGGCGGGCGCAGCGGGGTGAGGCGGGGCGGCGTGGTGCGGTCGTTGTTCTTCAGTGCGGGGTGAGGCCGATACGGTGCTGCCCAGGCTAAATTAGCCAAAAGGGGTGAGGAGCCTTCAATTTTGAAGCATGGACGGGATTGCGGGCGGAGGGGGGCGCTGTTTCCAAATTTAGCGTGACGAGGACAGGCGGGTGGACGATCGCATACCGGGGGTTTAGAGGGATTAGGAGCGGGAGGGGGTCGCATGAGGGAAAGACAGTGGACAAACCAAAGATTATCGCATCATTAGGCAATCTTTCTTTCGTCCCTTTTTTATATAGTACTAGTTAAGCGCCCGTGCGTTGCTACGGGATAACTAAATTTTATATAAAACTACATGGATCGCATGATAACATAACAATATTATGAAACTAAACAATGATATCAAAGTGACATTTAATCTAAACAAGTTTTGTGAAAGTAACACAATCAATCATGGATATCTCGGGCTCGTAAACTCTATTTTATTGGCTTTCCCATAATTTGCCTAAGATAATATTTTATATCATTGGAAGAAATCTTCGATATCCATTTATTTTGTGCGACAATAAATGCGCGAGTAAATTCGACGCATCTTCGTACCATGTACGGATGAGAGTGTACACAGATATTAGTGCCTATCATATGGACAACATTGCATGTCTTAAGAAATCTCATAAAACCTTAGAACAAAGTATGTTATCCTACCATACAAATACTTGCGGGTTTACAACTATTCCACTGAGACATGTACCGTAGAATAAGTAATCCACTTGAGTGTCCTTGGCAAGATTCATGATCGGTAACATATAGAAATAATTAAATAATAGTTATTATTGTTACAAGCGCGATTCTTAGTTAGTTACCCATCTATGTCAACCACAATGTTTTCCTCACAGCAAAATTTCCATCCGAAGATCTTTTGCCATGTAGTAATATGTTTATTCATTACAGCTTGGAATTGCATGTCGAATCTTTGCCTGGCATACATCAACACCGGTGTGTGCATAAATTTTCACAACTGTTCATGTCTCTTTCCTAACCACACTAAGATTGATGGCCATGTGACTAACCAAAAAACTACAGCTGCATATCTATCAAGATTTCTTTGAGCTTCCTGACCAAAGATTAAGTGTAGATTTTGAAAGGATATTCTCCGCTGCCACCATTATCAGATTAGCCTGTCCAGGGCTAATCGCCAAAGTCTTGTACCTTAATTAGGAGATTGAATTATAAAGTCATAAGTTATTGTTTCTCCTAAACTTAGGACTCACATTTAGACTCAATTCTATCAGATGAATAATGATACGCTATGCATAAAAGGAGCTTGATTCATGATCCTAAATAGAATATATGTTTCTAGTATTTTCATATTTAAGATCCTATGGTTGTGATCCTACTTTAATGACCTCTGGTCCGATTTAGGATCACAGTTTTTGGCAACCTCATTCTTCTATAATATCACATAATTGGTTAAGGGCGAGATGTAAGGAAACTTGCAGTGCAAAGAAGTAGCTGAAAATTCATTGTATTGATACTGATGAATCAATAAGATCGCTACCATAAAGCCAAATTACCTCATACACAGTAGATCAATGCTATTTTTTTTTTCTCTAGCTGAATTTTCACTACAAGAATCCTGCTAATCCGTGATGATTTGTTTTCATCACGAATTAACAAAAAATCATCACAAAATTGGATTCGTGATGATTTTTAGATATCATCGCGGATTGGCGTCACCTATTGACCGCCGTGGCGATTTGTCGGATATCATCACCGATTAGCAAAAAGCGGTGGCGATCTTAAAACATCACAGTAGAGCCCAAGTCCATGTTAGCCCAGCCCAAGTCCATTTTGCGGTGGACGAAAGAAAAACGTCACGAACAAATTGCCACGTCACTATGAAGGCTTACATGGATGATGACATGGACAGGTACCTCAGCCCATATATTAACAGGCTAAAATGTAAATTAGGTCCATTTTTGGCCCAATTTTAGCTATTTTCGCAGCCCATTTCAGCCATTTTGGCAGCCCATTCTCAACCATTTTGGCAGCCCATTCTCAGCCATTTTCACAGCCCAGTTTCAACCATTTTAGAAGCCCAATTTCATCATCATTTACAGCCCATATGCACAGCCCATTCTCACATACAGCACATACACACAACTATAATATTGCTAATAATTGCACAACATATCAAATAAATAATATTATGCTTCCATCCAAAAACATAGCATATGAATTCATCATATTGTGCAATAGTTTCCATCCAGCGTCACAAGTTCCAGGAACCACATACAACTCTACACTTTTTTTTCTTTTTTTTTTTTTATTCATGATGCTGGGCGGGCTCAATTCCCATGGGCTACATTTTTTTTTTTCCTAAAAGCTGGGCCAAGGCCACTCTGTGTGGGCTCAATTTCCATGGGCTACATTTTTTTTTTACTAAAAAGCTGGGCCAAGGCCACGCTGTGTGGGCTCAATTCCCATGGGCTACAATTTTTTTTTTCCTAAAAGCTGGGCCTAGGCCACGCTGTGTGGGCTCAATTCCCATGGGCCACGCTGTGTCAGTAGCCTTGATGCTAGGCCGGTAAATAAATAAAAACAATTAAGTGCTCATCTAGGCATGTAGTGTGAGTAGCTCAAATAGCAAGACATGTTCAAATACCACATAAAATCAGTTTATGTTCCCATCCGCACTATATGGAGAATATTTTAGTTTTGCTACAAATGCTTGTAACAAAGTTGTCCTAAAAAATATACATTTTTACATAAAGAAAAAAAAAATTTAATAGATTGTTTTTGGGTTTGATTCTTTTTTCTGTCACATTTTCTATTTTTCTTTGCACTCAATATTGGTAGCGGGCACACTGTTTTGGGCTAATTAAAGTATGATGAATTCAAAATTCATACACTGTGACAATTTTGCTAAAATCGTCACCAATTAGCGGGCTAGGAATATCCAGTGGGCTCATTCTTGACGAAAAAATTAATATCATCACGAATTGCATCTGTCAGTGGTTGCTAGTGACGATTTGTAAATCTGTCACCAAGAAATCATCACGGATGACCAAGTTTCTTGTAGTGTTTCAAGGTTTTGCTATCTCGATAGTATAGTTGGCTTAAATTATTTTGTCATACAAAATACCATGGTCTTGTACTGAACCCAAACTACCATTGTCTGACGTTCCCAAGCTGAACAGTCCTATTGATCGTAGAAATAATTAGAGCTAAATTCTGAAAATATAGATGTGGGCCTGTGTCATGTTTGGCATCTGAAAAAAATATGTCATTTGTGTTTCATGTCTAATTTAAGAAAGGATTTACTGACTACAAAATTGACAGCAAAAAGCCAATCAGTGGAAAGAAAATGAAAGCTGATGAGAATCATTATACGCTTGCATTATCCATTTAATGATTATGCTTCCTGTTTGACAACAGGAAGAACATATATAAACCGAACTGCAAGAGAATATAATCATGTTGTTGCAGCAAACCTGTGCATTTGCTCCACAAAATCATCAACCAGAACAGGCCAAGCACCTGAAAAAAGACACAGGAGACAGGAACTAAGAAAGTTTCTTAATTATCATGGAGCTTAGCTATAAAGGCAGCTGCAACCTGCAGATATGTCCCACAAGCAGTTAATCCAGCCATTTTTTTTTTCTTTGTACTATTGTTGCAACTGAAACCCAAAGGAATCAGCCGGGGGCTACAATGGAATTCACTAACAGACCTGGATCACAGCTTGGTGGCCTTGGTGCTCTTGGCAGTGCTTGATTCGTCTCTCGTCTGTGGATCAGAGTGATGGATCAGCTCTAGGGATTGGACATGGATCTGAGCGATGGATCGGCTGACACTGCACAGTGATTGAAATTTTGGTCTGCACAATCGATTGTTGCAACACGGCAGACCTGGTGATTCTCGTCGCCGACAAACTGCCACGTTAAGACATGGCGAAAGGCCTAGCGAAGCCATTAGTCATTGTGTATCCATATTTTCATGTTGGTAAAAAACCAAATAAAGTCATTTAGACATTTATTCACTCAAGACTACTGCAAAGCTCCGGTCAGCCTCTGGTTAGCCTGTTTTGCTGCACTTCCAGACTTAATAAAAAACAACAGATGAGAACTCTTTAGTTTTGCTTGTGTAGGTTCAGAGCTTGTATAAATGTTCCAAGGTTCAAAGCATGTCTACCGTATGAAACAATAACACATATTCTTATCAAAATAATGTAATTTTTTTTTTCACTCGTGCTTGAAGCAAATTCAGAGATATCAGAGACTCTATGATAGAAAACGAGAATCACCTTAACCATTAGGTTGCACTTGCAGCCATATTCTGCAAGAAAATTTGTAAACACTTCACCACAACGACATATATATGAACTTTGGAGCTTGTGGTACAGATAAAAAGAACTCTAAAATTCTTTTGTAGTCACTCTTCTAAAGTATACAGAAAAGCATTCTGAGAGGCGCAAAGCAAATGGAACCATGTTCATCAAAACCACACTCTAAAGTAAATGGAACACTTTTTTTCTTTTATTCGTCTAATAGAAATCGCGCAAAAGCTTTTGCCGTCCTTAAAAAAAAAGTAAATGGAACAAATTGCTCGAGCATCCATTTTCAGCAGAGAAGTCTAATTGCAGAACTGTTAAGATGAATAAGCAAAGGAAGACTGAACCAAACCAAATGCCTCATCACCTTGCTGCTGTTAAATTGAATAAGACACCAAGAACTGTTCTCCCAAAACTTTGCAGTCCATAAATCTAACATTCCACAGACATGCTTCACAGTTCACACAAGTTACTGAAGTACAAATGTAAATTTTTTGATGGATCTCATTATGGATAAGATCTGTCACTTGAATCACACTCTTTGCAAATTAGAGGGCAATAATTTTTTATTATCCTATTGTCTCAAGTTCATGCAAACCAAGATTTTGATCACCTAAATTTGTTACGATTCAAACAATTTGCACCTACACGAATAAATCCTTTTTGGGAATAGAAACAGGAGGTTGCAGATCTGAACACGTAAACATTTACTTCACAAAAAAAAAAAATACGAACACCTATTCATCTAATCAATTTCACATACCTCACTGAGGGTGATGACAACGCTGCCGCGGCCGCGGGGTGTGCTGGATTCCGCTGGTCGTGGCCGAGGAACGTAGGTACGAGGATGTGGCAGGACTGGTGTCGGTACGTCTCGTGGCGATGGCGGCTGCGGCGCTGAGGTCGTCCAGCGGCAGGCCGTTCCTCCGCGGCTAGGTCGACCGGAGGTCCGCTCCTCCCTGCTCCACCTGGCACCTCACCCGCGATTGGGGCTGGGGAGTCCGTGCGTCGCGGCGACGGCGGATCGGCGAGGACATCCGGCGGCGTCGTCTGCAGTGGGGAGTCTGTGCGGTGCGGTGCGGTGGGCAGGTTCTTTTTAACGAGTATTTTTTTTCACGGAAGGAAACGCCGTGATTTGGGGAGGCCGTGCGGGAAGTTTTTCGGGGAGGGTATCGCGGGCGACGCGGGCGGCAGACGGACAAAAGAGAATTTACCGAGGGGAAGGACCGTGATTTTATTTCCTCGCATGAATGCCGTGATTGATGCCTTGATGGGGAAGGGATCGCACGGAGAGGCTGCATGGTTAGGAGTGGGATGGATTCGCATGAGGGGAGGGCAGGCGGACAAACCAAAAATTATCGTATCATTAGGTAGTCTTCCTTTCGTCCTTTTTATGTAGTAAAGATATAAGTAAAGAAGTAAAGATAAAGATAATGTGCTATCTCTATATAATAAAGAATAATCTATCTCCTTATCTTTTTTACGCTTAAAAAGATTATTGCTAGGAAATCGTCCACCAAAACTCCGAGTATGGTCCAAGTTTGGGGTTACAAACACTAGGAGAATAAACTAGCATGATGGGATCGATGGCAGCCTCCATTTGTGCACGCGCAGTTTAACATCAGCATGTTGTGCGGTTTGACATCAGCATCCCGGTTAGGCTGACGTACGTATAATAATGTGCTGTCTCTAATGAAGAATAATGTGTTGGAGCCATATCAAAGCCCACAGCGCTTATCTGCAGTAACCAAACGATTTCACAAAATAGCTAGCGTGAGAATCGTCAGGTTGTAATTGTGAGTGGGTTGTAATTGGTTTCGCTCTTGTTTTTCTCTTTTATTCGTTTAATAAAATTTCGGCAAAACTCTTGCCACCTTTGTAAAAGAATCGTCGGGTTGTTACAATCGCAGGGTAGGCACATTGAAACAATCGGATCATTGTTCGGCCAGGGGTCATTGTATCATTGCTGCATCGGAGCGCCGACAACAATCTCGGTATTAGTGGTGAATTTGCCACGGCACCAGCATTGCAAAAGGTTATAGGAGCCTAGATCGTTGTCGTTGCTTTCGGCTATGCTTACTCTTTGTTGGGCGCCATCTTGTATCAATCCAATGCATACCCCTTTGTAATTGCCGCTCAAGTGCAGACCACAAGAATCTTTACCAACGGATGGCGACTCTACATGGTTCAGGTCAAGGCATGTACATTTATGCAACAAATGTAAAGGTGCATCAAACAACTTTTAGCAAATGGATTAATCAAATGATATTGCCACTTGTACCATGTAGTTCCTTCCTGTGCGCGTGTACATACGACCACCCGCTGCCATGACAACCGGTAGTAGGAGGAGCATGACTAGGAGGATGACAAAGAGATTCATTTGTGAAGATGCCATTAATTGCTTCTTATCTAGTAGGAGTTTGAAGTTAGTATGTGTGGAAGAAGAATGAGTTACTTTCGTGAAGACGATCGTCCGTGTCCCCAGGGTCGCCCAAGAAGACGAAGGACAGAACGAGCGAATCGATCATGACAATCCAGCAAATGGTGGCAGGTGAATAAATAGAGTATTAGTACGGAGCATAGTCCTACACTGCGGAGCTTGCGGCAGCAAACTTAACACTAGGAGAGAATAATAATAGGACGACGTGTACGTTTATACATGTATATGCATCAGCAGTTCGGTCAGGCTTGACGGTATATATGCATCATCGTCGTATGGTCCGTCACGGCAGGTTGTCTTGCCTGTTTGAAATGATCGATAAACGCCACTAGTGGGTGCTAGATCGATCCGACTCAGCTCGATAATGCTTCCATGCATTTCGCATTCCATTGTATCTGCCACCATACCTGATCGAGGTGTGCCGGCAACCCGGGAAGAACTCCGGAAATCATCAGGTCCGTCGGACCTGATGACTGTTCGAACCCCTAAACCTCCTCTTCGGACACTGTTTTCTTCCTCGGCGTGCACTGGCCGCAGCCCAAGGCCCACCTCCTCCCCTCTCCTCTCCCGCGCCCCACCGAGCTCGTCGGCGCCTCCCCGTGCCACCACGCCACACCGCCTTTACCAAAACTTCTCCCCCAGCTATAGAATTTCCGACGGGCTGAGGGAGGTAGGCAGCTTGGGCGGTGGGAATGATCGCCCGGCGCCCTTTGCATGCTGTTGGCGGCGCAAGGGTGGTTGGGCCAGGTCGGGCGCGGGCGTCGTGCTCGACGGTGAGGTCGACCATGGCAGCAGCGGCATGGCAGTGGCGGCGGAGAAGAGCGGGGGAGGGGAAGAAAAGGGCCGCCCGTGCGTGCTAGAGCTCGCCGGAGACCCTAGCGCGAAGCAAAGGGGCAGTGGGCGGACAGGCAGCGGGGTCGCGGAGGGGCGGCGGGGAAGAAGACGAGGTTCAGTGGGCGGGCCGAGGCCAACGTGAGGGGTGGTCGACGGGGTGCGGCAGATTGGGTGGTCAGGAAGAACTTGCCGACGGCGCGCGCAGGATTGTTCGGCTGGCCCCCGTCGGTGGCTCAGCGTGGTGGGGAGGCAATCGTGCGGTGATGGGCAAGAAACGTGCTGGGGCGAAGATGGTTGCGTGCGGCGGTGCAGACTGACATTTATTTGCTCATCACTGCTGGCTCACACATACCGTCCACGTCCATAGCGAGAGAGGCTATATATGCATGCATGTCCTACCGGCCGCTTTCTGCATGCTATCTTTATATAGCTTTGGGGCTTTGCCCATCGACCTAGACACGTACGTACGTGTACGTATAGAGCTCCAATATTGGAGAGATGCATGCTCTGTTTTTCATGACATGTCAATTTTGAAAGTAAACAATATTTGCACAAGAAAATATAAATTCATTTTGAGCACAAGTTCACGACACAACATAATGAGCAGCCGGTAGGTACACTGAGTATACAATATTGTTATTATTATTATTATTATTACTATTATTCTTACTATTATTATTATTACTATTATCATTATCATTATCATTATTATTATCATTGGTGCTGGATCGGAGCGATAACAACGGCCTTGGTCTTAGGGGCATTTGCCTTGGCACCAGCATTGGAATATATGCGAACAGGAGCCACCAATGTTGTTGCTGCTTTCTTCTAGGCATATTCTACGGCAGGTGTCATCATTTATGAAGTCAAGGCATAACCCTTTATATCTGCCGCTCAAGTGCAAGTCGTAGCCATCGACGTCACAGGTTGCTTTCCCAGCGTATGCCAACTCTGCAATGATTCAAATCCAGACGTGGACATTTACACAAAAAATGTCGAAGGCACATGAAACAAGTTTTAGCAAAAGATTAATAATCAAATGACATCGTCGCTTACAATATGTAGTTCATGCATGTGCATTCGTACGTACCACGAGCTTCCATGATGATAGGTCGTAGGAGGATCAGGACGGCCAGGAGGATCGCAGAGAGGTTCATTTTTGAAGGTGCCATTACTTCTTATATGGTGGAAGTTAATACGTTGAAGAAGAATGAGCAAGGAGGTTTGTCGCGATCAAGTTTGGAGAAGTCTAGCAGTCACCTGACTAAGAACGAGAAATACACACACACATATATATATATATATATACACTCTTATAACAAAAAAGGAGAAATAAATAAGAATAACTATCACTACCCAATGGACGGATCAATCCATCGGATTTGCTGCTTAGAATGCTAGGAAAGAGTAACTATATATAAAACAAAATTATAGGCAGCAGCAGGTGACGTGACGTACTGTTAACAGCAATGCCTTCTGTCAATGCTACACGTTGACTGTCCTTGCCCTTCGAATTTGCCAAAAGAAGATGAAGAATGGAGCAAGAGAATCGATCATGATATGATGCAGCAAATGCCAGTAGGGGAATAAATAGAGTAGCACGGAGTATAGTCCAACTTGAGGCTGCAAACACTAGGAGAATAATCCGGTCCGGCCGCCACACGTAGGCGTGTGTATATCTATACCTACTAATAAAGAGAAAAATTTCAGTACCCACATATTTTTCCACCCTTTTTTTTTCTGCCGTTTTTTGTGCCTTTTGTCTGCCTCCGTGAAACCGATGACCGCGCACGACGGGCCACGATCCCCTGCGCCTCGCTCCGGCAGATGAATCCTCTCGGTTCTAGATCCCGCAGTCCTTGCCGTAGCGTCCGCCCTCACCAGCCCTCGTATCGGCTGCCGGTCGGCGTGGTCGAGTCCGCCCCACCCTATGCCGTCCCCATCGCCAATCCGACAGTCCTAAATAATCCCCATCTGTGATTGATTTCTTCGTCTTGTGATTTCCAGCCTTCCTTTCCCTTGCTGATTCCTACATCATCGTTCCTTCCTTCTGCATTGAATCGATCAGCTACATTCAAACGATCGCTCGCTCGTCCTCCGCGACCTTGGACCATATCGTCCGTCTCGTCGGCATTCGCCGGCCGGAGCATCCCACGTCCGGTCGTCCTTGCAGCCTGATGGAGCCTGTACAACACGGGTCGCTGTGCCGAGCCACCAAGGTCTGACGCTGACCAGTGGTCTGAGTTCATCGACGTTCGACTTCAAGGGCAACCTTGTCAAGTCCATGCCAACCCACGGCCATGTGCACAGCAAGGCACACGATCTTCTCTTCCTCATGTACACACTCAGGTTTGTCTCTCTCCCTGACCTTATGTAATCATTTGTCTTCCTCACAAATCCTCACGGATGTAGAGAGCAGAGATCATATCATTGCACGTGAATTGCTAAATATTTGCTCATGCATCTTTTTAGGAGCGGGTGACATCATCGCAATGTGAATTGCAAAATACTATCTATTTTTTTTAATGAAACAACTTATCCATTGCTAGGGCCACCACCGCATCCGAGATCATCCTCATCTCTGTTCTCTCAGTTTTTTGCGCTGAAAATCTGTTGCTCAGCTACTGTTTGCATGTCTCTGGTCTGGTGGCATGACAATGAAAGCAGTGACTGGCCGTGATCTCTTAGAACATTAACGAATCCTTAGGAATAGATCAGTGGTGCATTCTTTGTTTCAGAATTTAGATTTGTATGGACAGAATGTGAAGCAGCAACCAATTTTGGTCTTGCTGTCAAGATTTTGCAAACCTGATGATGTTCAGTCCTGTGTTGCAGAGTAACTTCAGTTTAGGTCTCGGTCTACCACTATTCCAGTCTAACAAATTCAATTTATTGGTTTTTTAGTTGAAATTAATTTATTGGCTTTTTAGTTGAAGTTACTCCTGTCAATCTTGCATGGCTCCGCCTACCATCATCAGTCTATAATAGTACTTCCTTGCATCATCGTTTGCATTGGACATCTAATGTACTGTTCACCGTGACAGTTGGTCATATATCTTCGGTTCTTTTTACACCTATGATTGTTAACTTCCTGATAACAACATTTAAGGATTTTTATTATGCTTCATTCATGTAACTACCATCCTATAAAATGTTTTTTTTTTTGAGAATGACACAGTACAACGCAGACACTCACAACACGCACGCACACTCACCCCTATGAATACACGCACGCAAATCCTACCCCTATGAGCACCTCCGAAGGACTGGGCAGCCGGCAGATCTGGAGATTCTCGAAGTCACCGTAGGCGCCTCGTCGTCGACGGGAACGTCGCTTACCACTTAAAACATAACGCCGAAAAATCCTAGGAAAATTCCGAAGAAAAGGTGCGAGCACCAGGATTTGAACCCTGGTGGTTAGCGTCCCACTGGACCGTCCTACCATTGGACTACAAGCCAATTCGCCCTATAAAATGGTTTGAATGTATGTGTATTTGTCATAAATTTTTAAACCCGTAGCAACGCACGAGCATTGACCTAGTATATATAATGTGCTATCTCTAATAAATAATAATCTATCTTCTTATCGTTTACTCTTAAAAAGCTTATTGCTAGGAAATCGTCCACCAAAACTGCGAGTATGGTCCAAGTTTGGGGTTACAAACACTAGGAGAATAAACGGGCACGGTGGGATCGATGGCAGCCTCCTTGTGTGTGCACGCAGTTTAACATCAGCATGTTGCGCGGTTTGACGCCAGCATCCCAGTCAGGCTGACGTAGGTGTAATGTGCTATCTCTAATGAAGAATAATGTGTTGCCACCTTTATAAAAGATTTGTCGGGTTGTTGCAATCGCAGGGTGAGCCGGCGTACCTAGGGAATTCATCGGATCCGACCAGTCAAACAACAATGGCTCTCCGACCACCCCTGCGTGCGGGCTTGTACTTCGTTCACGGCCCACCATCTTGTCACGTTTTCCAGCCCAGCAACCCACTTCGTGTCATGCTTTTCCGCCCCACAGCCTCACTCATGTGTCCCCGCCCGCGCCACGCCACCACGTCGCTCTGTGCAGAAAATAAAAACAATTCGAAAAATGAGTAGTAGGAGGGAATCGAAAACCAGAATGTCAATAGTGTATATTATTATTACAGTAGGTAGGTACACCGAGTAGACAATAGTGTATATTATTATTACAGATGAAGGCTAAGAAGGATCCGATCATTGTTTAGGCGAGGATCATCACAATATCATTGTTGGATCAGAGCGTTAGCAGCAGTCTTGGTCTCAGAGGTGCATTTGCCTAGACACCAGCATTGTAAAAATTCACACGAGCCATCAATGTAGTCATTGCTTTCTTCTAAGCATAGTCTTTTTGCAGGTTAGGCCGTCTCCTCTGGGCCAAATGCATGGGCCTTCAAATCTGCCGCTCAAGTTCATGCCGCAGGAATCTTTCACAACATATGCGACTCTGCAATGGTTCATATCCAGGCGTCGACATTTACGCACAACAAATGTCGAAGCCACATGGAACAACTTTTAGCAAAAAAATAATCAAATGACATTGTCTCTTACAACATGTAGTTAATGCATGTGCATGCATACGTACCACGAGCTTCCAGGACAACGGGTCTTAGGAGGATCAAGACGGCTAGGAGGAGAGCAGAGAGATTCATTTGTGAAGGTGTCATTGCTTCTTATATGGTGGAAGTTAATACGTTGAAGAAGAATGAGCAGATTAATCCATCAGATTTGCTGCTAAGGATGCCGGGAAAAAGTATAACTATATATATATAAATTATAGGCAGCAGTTGACGTGACGTACTGTTAACAACAGAGATCCCTGCTCTCGATGCTACACGTGATTGTCCTTGCCCTTCGAACTTGCCAAAGAAGATGAAGAATGGAGCAAGACAATCGATCATGATATGATGCAGCAAATGCCAGGAGAATAAATAGAGTATCACGGAGTATGGTCCAACTCTAGGCTGCAAACACTAGGAGAATAATCCGGTCCGTACGCCCGGCGTGGACAGGATGGGATCCATGGGCGGCCTCGACGTGTAGGTATAGGTGTCCAACGGGCGGGTCGGGCCGCCGCTGCGGGCCCACGTCGGACCCACGGGACGCGCGGGCCGTGCCTCCACCGTGCCGGGCCGCGTCCTCGGCCCATGGCCCGGTCTGTGGGCCATTTACCGCCCACGGGCGGTCGGGCCAGCGGGCCCGCGGGCCCCTGGCGGGCGTGCTCAAAAAAAAAAAACCGAGAGACATGGAGTATGATGGGTTGTTCTCTGTTTGGTTATATGGGTCTTTAGTTGTTTGGGCCACAATTACTTGGGATTTCCCGGGAATATGATGGGCTGTTGCTTTGGGAATTTTTCCCACCGGGGGCGGCGGGCCGGACGGGCCAGCGGACCCGAGCGACACCGTGCCGCGGGCGAGGCGGCGACCCATGGCCCGCCCGACCACGGGCCGGGCCGGCAAGGTACCGGGCCATTTTGCCGGGCCTCGGACCGGGCTGCGGGCTGCGGGCCAAATGGCCAACTTACGTGTAGGTATCCGTACCCATGACATCAGCATCAAGGTCAGGCGCTCGGACGGTAGTTGTTGTTCGGTGCAGCGCGGTTTGACATCCGCATCATGATCAGGATAATAATAATCTATCTTCTTATCTTTACGCTTAAAAAAGCTTACAGGGAAATAGTCCACAAAACCTCCACAGGCAGAATGGAAAAAGAAACTGTTGACACCCAAAATTAATTTGGACTAAGACATGGTAAAATTTGACTTGGACTAAAACATAGTAAAATTCAACGACAAGGCCAAAAGATCAAGGAATCGAGAAATCCGACAAAAATGGTCAAACGTGTGACTTAACACGCGCCAGACGCCGGGCGGCTGCGTCTGGCACCATCACGCCTTTGCGTGTCAGGCGCCTCGCTAGCGGGCGGGCAGCGCCAGACGCTGGGCGGACCAGCCCAGCGTCGGCCCTTTTTTTTGGCGCGCGGCCCACCTCTGTGGTGCGTCAGGACGCACGCCAGATGCTGGCATCCACGTGTGATGCCACCGTGCGCGCAAGCGTGGACCTTACTGTTGAGCGTGGGCGCGCGAAAAGTCGCCCCGTTTCACTTTCGTCAATCGCGTGTAACACGGGCGCCGTCCGTAAACGGATTCCGAACCAATCTCTTTTATGATCGCATTTTGAAAGGTTTTTGGAGTTTGGGAACGTCCCTTCACGGTTTTCTATGGAGATAAGACTACCCCCTCTATATAATGAGGTTCATGGCCAATTTGATCCCATCTACATCCAATCGATCAAACACCCTAATTTTATCTCTTCTAAACCCTACACTTGCTGTTCGATGACGTTCTCTGTGAACTTTGCCGACATTCTAGGTGGCCTTGCCGATCCTAGGGCAACCCTCACGTGCGTCTTCCCGACGAGTCTTCACGGAGGTACGTTCAAAGGTTCTTCTAGCCGTCACCGAGCTCTACATCGGCCCCTAACAATTCTTTTTTTTGGACATTCGTGGGCGATCACGCTGCGGTGCTCGCTGCTTTGTAGGTTGATTTGCACCCGTGGGCGTTCAAGGCCCTCCCGGTGTGCTTGGTGTGGACTACGCGGCCGCGGCCGGTCCAAACGCCACGCGTCCCGAGAGCTGAAGCGGCCCAACACCACCCTCTCCTCCGTCACCCGACACGCGGGGCCCTGAGACAGTCCCACCCACGTGTCAGTGAGTCATTGGTGTTCCCAACTGACCCCAAGCCGGCTTCGCGGACAACCGTGCGTGGCCAGGTGGAGACGGGGAGATAGGGATCTGCGACGGCCGGCCGACCGCCCAGGGCGTTGAACCCTAGTTCGTCGTCAAACTCTGATAAAAAACTACAACTACAATCGGACTGGAGACCGCGACTGCCACAACACATTTGTTTATTAGAAAAATCTACATTTAGCATTGACAAGACAAATATTACTTCCCATCATATGTTTAGACCAACCTATACTTTATTTTGAGTAAATTGCACTACTCACTATGCATCAACTATCCAAATGGTGCATGTTAATTAGTCCAACATCTTATAATTTTTTACTCTAATATACTGTATAGGTGGGTGCATGTTGGTCCAACATCTTCTAATCTATTTGATTCATACAAGAACTTGACTCATTGGTGCATATATGGTCCATGCATTGTAACAAGTGTTTCCGTGCACCTTTAATCATGGTCATTGGAACTTGGAAGGTACACACACGTACGCTCATCATTCTCGTCCATCACTTGGCTCATCCATCACTCGGCTTGAATGGTTTATTGTACACTAGCTATGATTTTGGCCAAACATATAAAAGCTTCTATTGGTTTAATAAAGGAAAAAAGCCTATATCACACCCCCAACTATTAGGGATGGACTACATAACCCCTAAACTATGAAAACAGTCCTATATCACCCCCTCTGAGCTTTCCAAAACGGGTCAAATTATCCCCGCAAGCAGTTTTGAAAAAAATCATAAAATGGAAAATTCAGTTGCGTTGGACTCCAAATGAGTAGATCTACACAATGAACATATAATATGGTATGCTTTAGTACTTTTTTTACAGCTACGAAAAAAACATAAATCTAAGGCTACAAAAAAAAAAAATTAACTATTTTCGTGCCTTTTTGCAATCGGGTACTTGGTAGCTATAATATATATATATGCATAAAAATTAACTAGATTGAAATAAGAGTTTGACTAGTTAAACTCCCGTGGTTACCCGCGAGGATAACTACATTTTTATATTAAAAACACAGATCACACAAGAAAGACAAAATTCATGTAATTAACATAGGTGTCTTGAGGCTTATAAACCAATACTGAAATATATAAAATGATTCTTTTGAGCATGATATGATATCTGAATCATTCGATTGCACTACTACACAATTCTTTAACCATGCCAGGCAACAACCAGTTGTTAAGGTCACGGTATACAAAAAAGAGCTCATGATAGATAGACACACTGGTAGAACATATGTAAAAATCTCATCCATTCATTAACCATTTATTTGACATATAGCTAAATATTAACAATAGGAGAAAAGAGGCATGTTAGAAATAATTAATAAACATCATGTTACAAATTAAATATAAATTCACATATAGTTATTATTATTATAAAATGGGTACATCCAAAGTAACATGTCCACGAGATCTACATACGCTACTTGTCTCCTATTGTTCTCAGATTTCTTCTTTTACCTGAAATCCACATGGATACGACAAATGTCAGTGACAGAGGTCACAAATGTAAGGTATATAAAAATTGTACAAAGCAGAAGCCAATAAGCGACTTGGAAACACATGGAAGGTGAACCAAAAGATCAACATGCTATGTCACAAAGCCCTAGAATTGTTTGATCAAACATGTTCAGGACTATGTGCAAACAAACAACTGTTACTCAAATATTGGCAAAAGGTGTCTGTTACCAACCGGACAAAAGCTACCCCTGTATCTGTCATTGAAATAGGGATCAAAATGAGTGCTTTACCCATAACATAATGTATAAAATGACCAAAGAAATATCTAAACAACAAAAACAAGGTATAAATTGTAAGCCAGCAGAAAGCAAAACTTTAGCTAGCAGAAAGCAAAAATTATCATTTTGTAGAAAAGATATTCAAATAAGTGTGCCATCTGGTATAGATTTCAGTTACGAGTATCTCAAATACAGAGTAAAAGGTTGCCTAGTACAGGGATTCAAAACTTTAGCTAGCATCAATATTGTTTATAGAGTAAAAAGTGATGGTGATGGTGCTGCATGCCGGCTGCTGTTTATAGAGTAAAAACAAAGCCCAAAATTGTACCTGTTTATAAGGACAACTGCCGGCTGTGGTTGCTGCAGGATAACTAAATTTTATATAGAAGTAAATGGTTTTGATAACAAATATCATTTGTCAGCTATCTTATAAAACCAAAAGCTTATTGATGTTGTAATGATTACATAAAAATGCTGGCGCAAAATGAAGTCCTGAACTCACTTTCCTCTGTTGTATTAATTTTACCAGAAACAAATTATGGTACCTTGAGTTCAGGACCCAAAAAAGAAAATGGTGACTGAATAGTAATATGGAGTTTAGATTATTATTATTTATGAGAACATAGAGTTCAGAGAATTATAGCCCATCATCCAATAATTTCAGCAAGATACCAGGAATGATGACTAAATGGTAAAGCTCCTGCCTTTCCATTGAAGAATATTGTGTGCATACCAATTCTAATAGATCAATACCAACTAACAGATGGTTTGCTACATGGAAACTTTAATTCAGTCTAACAATACTAAAGCCGCCATATAGCTGTAGAGAAGAATCTCTTGAAAAGATTAAAAAAGAAATAAACACCATTACTACTCCATATTACAATATAATGACTTTTTTTTAGTCTAATTAATACTGTTCCTGGGTGTCAAACAACAGAAGGAGCATCTATGGACAATGGACAAGAGAGGAAACACAGGAATATAGTAACTAATTACCATTGTTTTCAGTGTTCCTGGTGAGCAGGTTTCAACCCTGAACTGATGAGATCAAATCAGAAGGCTGCAAGGGAACAAAAAAACATTCAGATCAACTTCCTATAACACTATAAAGCTGGAGTTAATTAGTATTTTGAGATATTCTATATCATAAATAGAGAATGTTCGCAGATAATTTTAAAATTTCACATGTGAAATCTAAGAAGTTCTAAATCACGGTCTGGAGTTGTAATAGCAGTCTATGAAAGCCTCAGGTAACCAAAACAGAGAAATGTAGGATAGCTCAAATGTGAATCTATGATTTCTTTTCAGATGACCTAAATATAGCAGCTACTACAAAAATAAAATTTCAGCCAGGGAGGCAGAGGCAACCATTTAGCTGTCACTGATTTATAGAGCATTGTCAAAGCAATTTTGAAATGAAATGGCTGGCTGTATCATGGATCAACACAAATTTTATATGCGTATCATGGATCATAGACAAAAGGGGCTTCTAATGCACACATTTTAGGCAATCCTTAGATGTATGGCATATACTATAGATCAAACCTGTAATAGCATAATACCGGCAGCAGCAGCAGCACCCCAGTACAAGCACGAACCCCTGCTTGAACAATGAATTCTGTGACTGTTGATGGCAGCAGCCCTTCAGAACGGCATCCCATCAATACCGGGCAAGCTTGCTGCAGTTCACATCCCGTAGCAGATCACGCCACACGAAGCCTTCACCTCCACCTGCATCGTTGGCGCACCGCAACCATCTTCACGTGCGGCCGATTGCTAATCAACATACCCACGAATTTAGAGTTCCATAAGACAGATTCAAATTCCCTAAACTACTACGTAAAGTCTAATTAAATCTGGACTAAGACATTCTTTCCCTTGGATTACCATTACCTGGAATCGGGTCGCAAGAGAAGGGTTGTGTGCGTCTGGCCGGTGATGAAGGTGAAGCGATCCGATCCCCTTTCCACCAGCCGCGGCCACTGCGTGCCCTGACAGCAAAGATGTGGTCCACGATGCACTGGCGAGGGGCAGCCCTTGACGGCGCTCTAGATGCGGGCGGCAGTCGATCCATAATGGATCCGCGGCTGCTCGTCAGGGCGGCGGACCGGGGCTCGGCGCTGTGTAGGTGTGAGGGGGCCGGTCGCATGGGCGTGTGAGAGATGGAGTGCTTGAGCTCGGGCTCGCGCTCGCGCTGCAGCTCCACAGCACGCTCGACGACGACGACGGGACGACCCTCCTTCTCCGTCTCCGGCGCCGCGGGGGCCTGCAAGTGCTCGCGCCCCAGATCGATCCGCCACCCCAGCCTTGGCGCACTCGGCTCTCGGTCTGGAGGAGAGGCGACGGCAAGGACAGCGAGGGCACGGGGAGGCAAGAAGGGTGGCAACGCTCGTCCTGTTGCCCCCGGAGGCAGTGTGGGCTGTGGGCGCTCGCTGAGGCGGGGGGCGTGGCCTTCTCCGGTTTCCGCCGCGCCATCGATGCGATGAGGAGGCAGTGTTGCGAGGAGGAGGCGCTGGTGTCGCAGGTGGGAGGGAGGCGGCGGTGTCGCAGGTGGAGAAGGGGCTGCGGTGCGGAGAGGGGCGCGAGCGATGGCGCTGGGAACGAGGTATTGTAATTCTTTATTTGTTTCCTTTTTTTTTTTTGTACCGAGGGAAGGCAAGGGGACCGTGATTTTGTTTCCTCGGATGAACGCCGTGATTGACGGGGGAGGGAATCGCACGGAGGCTGCGTGGTTAAGAGTGGGAGGGGTCGCATCTGGGAGGGCAGGCGGACAAACCAAAAAATTATCGCATCATTAGACAGCGTCTTCCTTTTGTTCTTTTTATGTAGTATATAAGTAAAGATAAAGATTGTAGTGCACTAAAAGTCATGCAATTTGAGGCGGCACAGGACCAAAATATCATGTATTAGATCAAGTTACTCTCGGACAGAGAGATCGAGAAAAACTATGTCAGAAGGTCGTAAACGAATAGAGTATTATTTATTTATTTTCATATAACATTCGTAGCATTTTAGAGATGTACCTAGTTTGATAGATTAACATGATTGCTCCACAATGTAACAAAAAAAAAAACTCCTCAAAAGCTTGATCGCTTACACAATGTAACTGGTAGCACAAACGACCTTGCAAATTATAGCTCGAACTCAATTCTGTCTTCTGTTACACTTGATGATTGTTAACCCGGCCTGGTGCCTAAATTATATATTGGCGCCATATATATCAGGGTTCAGGGCCCACCGCGCTTATCTGGAGTAAACCCAATCGACTTCACAAATAGGCGCCTGTGTTATTTGTTTGCTCCTCGGTCGGTCGGTCGCGAGGAGAGGCGCCTGCGGCGTCTGTAAGGGGCAAGAAATGCGCTGCGGCGGGTGTAGACAGACATTTGTTTGCTCCTCACTGGCTCACGCTGTCGACGTCCAGACAGACATTTGTTTTGCTCATCATCGCTAACTCGATCACTGTCCTCGTCTAGATATAAGAGTCTTTATTATCCATTGTGTTGGGGGGCGGGCATGATGATTTCCTACCCCTGCCTTCGGTCGAAGCGGGTGACGCACAGTGAAGGGTCGAGAGGGTCGCCCCGAAGGATCGATCTTCGGCAAAAACAAAAACCGAAGATCGTGCCTTCGGCAGATGAAAGCGAGTCTCTAAGGCCTGCGGCCAAAGTGCGGTGTTCCCTACAGTGGAGATCCAAAAATGAGTTACTACTACAGTGGAGATCCAAAGGAGCTAGCTGAATTTACTTGTGAGATTGGCTTAGTGCAAACTTACACTATTATGCGTTATGGATTATGGAAAAAGCAATTGGGATGACCATTCTAACTGGCCTATGTTCTGGTGAAGTGAGATTAGCTGAAGCCCAGCAATGAGAGCACGCAAAGGTAACTGTAGGGAACAATATGCTCATCAAATTGTAGTGTCTGGTTACGAAACTCTGTCTTGGCAAACTGGTTATATGACTAAAGCACTGATCTCATACCTTTACGTCTGTACTCTCTGTAGTTCCCGGGATGGAATAGTACCTGAAAGCTTCTGCATTTATCAAACTTTGCGTACGTATTAGCAGCATCTATACCACTTATGGATTCCTATATGCTTCTCGAAACATCGTGTCTCTGTAAATTGCCACCGATATCTATATATGCTATGTTGTGCATGAACGCCTGACATGATAATCGAACCCACCTTATAGAAGTGTCAAACCTTCCTTTTGTGAATGAGTATTTCGGCAATATCTATGCTATGTTGTGGGGAGCACGTCTATCAACCTAACAGGTTGATGAATCAATTAATTTAATGTATAGTTGAATTGATTTATTATGTCCCGTAGCAAGGCACGGACACTCACCTAGTATGGGAAAAGCACTAACCTTGTGCCGTTGAAGTAACCTGGAGAAGTTACAGAATTAGAAAAGCTGTAAGGAACACATTGACTGTACACATAAATTTGAAATGGAAGTAGGGATGACATAGGTTTCGCAAGTAATTAATCCTTTAATGTAGTATAGAACATATGTTGGGTCTTTGTACGCTTGGAATCTCAAATTCAGAATAGAGCGCCACTGTAAGTAGTTCGACGAAACTGGAAGCAGGCAAGTAATAAGCACCCACATCCAATCAGACGGAAGAGGATAGGGAAGCGGAAAAACTCATCCATATTTATTCCAGCTGAATAAATAGAATATAAACACATTCGAGATACATTAAATTTTAAATTAACACAGGAAATGCAAGCACTAAACTAAGAAAGTAAGAATGCATGTAAAAGTGAGATATAACCTTAAAGATAACTATTGAAACCTGAACATATTTCAACAGTAGAGGTTCATAAAAATTCAGTGTGAATTTGAGCCGCTTGTAAGCCTTGGGAGCTAAGCTGAAGCCTCGAAATCACCCTCGAAATCACCCTTTTGGGTATTCTGTCGAGCACCTAAATGGCATAGAACACCAACAACAAACTCTTATCTACTCATTTTGCACATGATGATTCAGAGAATTATGAGACTCAAAAGTGATATAAGTGGCGCAGCGGAAAACGGCCCAGCTCGCTGCTACTCGAGCTGACAGGCCTAACACCCAGGTCTAACGGAGCAACACATATAAAGGCTTGGGCCTAACTGAACCCAAAAAGACTAGTCGATAGGTGAGGACTGCCCCATCCTATATATTGTGCTCCCCCTCCATCGATTACCGATGTGGGACTAACTCCAACAAAAACACATTCAGTGCTGTCATGGCCCGTGGGAGACAGAGATACTACAGCACAAGAACGTGGATTCCGTCAGCTGCCAGCCCGATGGGGTCATCCGTCGATCCCGGCGGAGTGTCCTTCGTGGTCGTGGCGTGTGAGGCGGCTCATGGCCTCGTGCATGGCGGCATTGGAAATGGGCGATGGTAGGGCAGCGGTGATGGAGCGGATTGGGCGGACAGGGGTGCGGGACGGGGGGTCATCATGGGCAGTGGCAGAATCCGAGAAGAGGGGCGCTGTGGGGCGGTGGGGTGCCGAAAGCAGTGCCAGGCAGCGGCCACGACGGGCCGGGCGCTGGGAGGGCGACGCGGGACGGCGGCGTTGCGGCGGGGTGACAGGGGATGGTGGAGTCGATGGGCTGGGGCGCAGCGGGGTGGGGGCGCTGTGAGTTAAGGAAGGGGACGGGAAGCTCCGGGTATGTTCGAGAAAGGGGGTTATTAGCTGGACGATAGGAAGCCGCAGCCGGGAGAATCCAACGGCTCGTGGCACGTCACTGTTAATGTACAGGGAGTTAGGCAAGCCGGTTTCACCAGGATTAAAGGACTTTATAGATAGATGTTTTTCATGACTTGCCAATTTTGATCATACAATATTTGCACAAGACAACATAAAATTATTTTGACCCACAAGGCCACGATACAACATAAGTAACCGGCCCGTAGGTACATCAAGTATACATTGTTATATATTTTTAGAGAATTTTTACTGTGCTTGGTAGGAACCGGTGGTTCCTCCCGTTAAATTGTTTTAGCCGGTTCCACATTCTAATTTTAGACAAGGGTAGTTTAGTATTTTGCATGTACAACACAGCTTCTCAACTCCTGCCCCTGTTCATCCTGCCATCGCCGGGGGCCACATACACCCCAACGGAGTCGTCCGGAGGCCTCATTCAGGGAGCTGATTCCATTGTCGTCATGCTGCGCATGCGCCTCTGCCTCGCCATGCAGGGCCGTTGCTCGGAGCCCGGCCTCGACTAGAGAGAGAGCGTCGCGGCAAGGTGGAACGGCGAGCGGAGCGGCAATCCCGGCCTGCGCGGACGACGAGCGCGAAGGAGCCTCGGCCGCCACTACCTCGACATGGAGGTCTGCGTGCTCTGGTCTGTCGTCCTCATGGACAGCGAGCATGTACAGCAAGCTTGCGCGGCGGCGCGGCCAGCGGAGACGCGCGGCGCAGCTTGCTTAGCGGCGCTGCCAGCACGGCGGCAAGTATGGCGGAGCGACAGCACGGTTGTGCGATTTGAGCGACCCGACGCAGCTAGCTAGTGCAGACGACGAGTACAGGCAGTGGCACGAACGAGCTCGCGCGAGCGAATGAGCGGCGGCCGGCCGGCCAGCGCCCCGTGCAGGCGAGCACACGGCTGACGGCGGGCGCGCGCGCAGCTGACGCGCGGGCGGAGAGCGGCGGCGGCTGACGGGCTGCGTGGGGTGCGGTCGACGGTGGCGCGACCATCGCGCGCCGCGGAGGCACGGCAGCAGCGACCCTCGACAGCGGCCATCAGGATTCATTAGACATTAAAAGACCATTATATCCTTCGATGTTAATTATAATTTAGTTCTTCGCGCCACGGTTCCTACGTGTCACTTGGTTCCTCTTATCTGGTTCCTATACCTTTTTTAACCATTAGATCAGACCAAATGAAAGGTTAATATTAATTCCAAGCGTGGTAAAACTCTCATATTTTTATATTAGATGAGGGCCAGGAAGTGATCATTGTTGAGGCGAAATAATTGTATCATTGTGCAATCGGAGCGCTAGCAACAACCTCAGTCTCTTAGGTGCATCTAACTTGGCAATAGCATTTTTAAAACGTCGCAGAACCCATTAACGTTTTTAATTTGATGCTTTCGTTTATGCATGTAGTACTGCAGGATTCATCATTTATCGATGCAAAGCATGCCCTTTATAAGTGCCGCTCAAGTGTTCGCTGCAGATAAATTTACCATCAGACGCCAACTCTGCATGGTTCATTGATACAACAAATGTAGAAGGTGCGTCAAACAACATTTAGCAAAAGAGTTAATCAAATGACATCGGGGACACAATGGTAGTTCATGGATGTGCGTGCGTACATACCACGAGCTGCCATGACGAACGGTAGTAGGACGACGACAACTAGGAGGATCGCAGAGAGATTCTTTTGTGAAGGCGCCATATAATGCTTCTTATTTGGTGGAACTTGATAGGTCGAAGAAGACTAAGTGAGCAGATTTGTAGCGATTGAGTTTTGGGGAATGCTGGGCAGGTGAATAAATAGAGTCATACTGTACTCTGCAGCGGCAAATACAAAAATCTGATCCAGGGCGCGGACAAGCAGGATGGGATCCAATCACTACACCAAAATGGAAATTCCTTGGCGGTGTTGTATTTCCTTGAGTGCCAGAATGCAACCGCCAAGGAATTTAGCATTTCCTTGGGGGTGTAGTAAACCGCCAAGGAATATTGTATCCTTGGCGGTTCCACTCGGCAGCCAAGGAAATGTGCAAATTTTCTTGAGTGTTGTCCTGCACCGCCAAGGAAACACCATTTTCTTGAGTGCTATTGCAAACAGCCAAGGAAAATATTTTTGAAAAAAATCAATATTTATATAAATTTTTTCAAATGACCTCCGATGGAGAAACAACCCAAACCAAAGTTGTAGTACTCTAAAAGATCTACAACTTTGATGTTCAAACTTTTTCATTTGAATTAATTTAAGTTGTCAAATATGCATTGCAAAATTCAATAGTCTCAATACAAAACAAATGCATTAGCCATTCAAACACTAATGGTTTCATGGTGTGGTGGTTAGGACCTTAACATGGGAAGGTTGAGGTTGTTGGTTCGAAACTCAGTGGTCTCAAGTTATTGAGAATTTTGAACTTTTTTTGACATATTTCATTGACGGTTGACATATTTCCTTGGCGGTGAGGAACCCGGCCCAAGAAAATGAATTTTCTTTGCCGACTCATTTTCTTGTGGTCTTGGAAATCTAGTGCACGTTCATACTTTCCTTGGTGGTGGGCAGTCAAGGAAAAACTTCCTTGTCGGCTAGCCGCCAAGAAAATTCTATTTTTCCTTGCTATCTATCCTTGGCGGTTCATGCTTGGTGGTTGACCGCCAATAACTATTTCCTTGGCGGTTTTCCTATATTCCTTGGCAGTTTTTGGCCGCCAAGAAATTTTGGTTTTGTGGTAGTGAATGGGCGGCCGCCTAGCCCGCCGTGTGTGTACCCGGGTCGTCGTGCGCGCTCGGGTTTGCCAATTGGCATCAGCAGTGTGGTCCGGCTGGACGATATATGCATCATCATCGTATCCTCAGGCGGATTACTTGCTTGGCGCTGTCTGCAACGATCGATAACGCCGCCCACTGATGGGTGCCAAATCATAGACGTCATCGATCCATCTGCTTGCGGCTTGTCGATCGCTTGAGTGCTTGTACTGAATCCAAGCGATCGAGCAGCCAGCCGCCGATTTGGATATTCGCGATATATACGATGCAATTGTGTAGGCATAGGCACGTACACACACTGCCGGACTCCTTGGAATGGCCGAATAGCGTGGCGCGGCGGGCAGTTAGCAACCGTACCGGACACGACACGGGAATAATCAGCAGCGGTCGTCGTGGAACGGAGCCGAGAAGGCGCGTGCCACAAAGCCAAGGGCTAGCTAGTGCACAGGGATGTGGCCGGGGTTCAGCGCGCTTGCGCAACGTCGACGACCGGATCGAGCAGGCGACACGCGCATACATGGGGACGAATGGACGATATATCGATTGATATGCATGCATGGATGGATGGCAAAAACATGCATATCATCTTGTCGTGAAGTGGAATGTCTCTTGCCTGTTTGCAAGCGACGATAACGCCACCAATGGAGGAAAAAACATGCGTAATCAAGTTTTATAACCTATATATATGGTATAATTAATTCTGTAATTCTATCTGTTACTCCCTCCGTTCCAAATTGTAGTTCACTTTGGCTTTTTTTTTAGATTCATTTCTTTTGCTATGTATCTAGACATAGTGTATAAATAGGTGCATAGCAAAATCAATGTATCTAGAAAAGCCAGAGTGAACTACAATTTGAAACGGAGAAAAGTATATTTTAGAAAATAAATTTTATTTTCTAATGGTTCCACACAAGCCTACTAATTAATTTTTTTAAAAAGCTATAACTCTTATAAACTAAACCTCAATAGGTGATTCTCTCTTCATTTAAGGTGTCCACATCATTCCTCACTAAGTGACATTAATAAGTATTTTATCTCTTCATGCAAGATATTCACATCATTCTATCATGTCAAATACTTAAAAAAATTTAATCTATTAAGATACAAGTCATTTCACATTAGGAAAAAGTCCAAATTACATTACATACGCTATTTGTTTCATCCCACCCATTCCTCTCTATTATGTAATCAAATATTTTATTGGATTTTCTTCTATAAGATTGCCGATTTTTTACTAGATCGGATAAAATAAAATACATAGAATGCATGTTAATTCAAATATATGTATATACATTATACATAATACCTTTAGTAACGCTATGTTGATAGGGATATTTGTTTTTAACAAAATCCCATTGCAACGTGCAGTGTATTCTTTTAGTTATAAAAACATTCAAAACCCCTACCAAAATTAAAATCACAGTGTTACAATTCAGGAGGTGAACTTGATCTTTCTAATAATTAATTAGAACTGGACATTTCAACGGATGGACATTACTCTTCCCTAGCGGAACAAAAAAAAAAATGTGTTCCATAAATTTGGGTCATGCCAACACATGAGACTGCTAAACATACAACATGCAAGGGTGTACCTTGCAGCATTGCCGCATAAAATTGAAAACTCGATCTTGTATTAAAAACCATATGCCCCCACCATGTTTTCTTAAAGTAGATGATATGTATTTTTATATAAAAACAATATGCCCTAATTCATGGCCACGCCGTCGGGCGGAGATGACATGGCCCAAGTAGAGCCACAGGCGGGACCCAACCGAGCACTTGGAGCGCTTGAGGTGGAGTCGGTGCACCCGCAGTGCGTTGAGGACGATCTTGACGTGCTGAAGGTGTTTGGCCCACAAAGTGCGGTAAATCAAGATGTCGCCCAAGAACACAAGCACAAACATTCGCAGATAAAGAACTACAAATCAAAACCTGCAAAAGACGCATGGCTATGTCCGGAGTTATCGAATCGGAGTTTCCCTAGTGGAGTGTTTGGCGTATGCCAGTACCTACCTTCCCTTCGATTTCTTCCAATCGCAACTCCTTCCCTCTTCCCCTGCCATCGATCGATTCCTGCTCTCCTGATCTATCGATCCATCCCAGTTTTTTTTGCCTGATTCATCCCGCTGCCTTAGTTCTAGCTGGTCAAAGTTCGCTTTCCTAAGCTTGTTCCTGTAGCTGACGAACTCAGCAATCCCCTTTCCCTTCAGATCTCCTCTTCTCTATTGATTCCTCTGCCCTTTGGTTCTGTTTTTTTCTGCTTTTCCGATCTTCCGATTCTTCCAGTCAGCTTGGCCTGAGACGTCTCCTCTTCTCCATCCGATTGAATCAAGCTGACTGTTCATCACCTTCGTCTCTCCTCTCTGTGCTCCTGTTCTCCTCCACCACGCTGTGCCCACCTCTCTGATTGAATCAAGCTGACACTTACTTCATCTCCTTCATCTAGTTTTTCGTCTCCTCTGCTATGTTCTTTCCAAGCTCTAAATTCTTTTGCACAGCTGCTCGTGTCCTTCTGCCTCCTTCTGCCATGTCCAGTAGCAATCGTGAAGCACAACTTCCTTTACCCATGGATGATGTGCCACCTGATCCTCCTCCTCTCGCAACTCCTATGCATCTGATCAATTCTACTCTCGTCATCGGCACCATGGCTCGTTCTCCTCACTCTGACATTTGTGCCGCCGATTTAGCTGCTGACCTGTGCCAACCCCAAGAACAGCAGCGGGCAGCCGCTGCAACGGCTCCCTTGCTCCTGCCCGCGGACGTCACTGCCTCCGTCGTCGGCATTGGCAATGACTTGATCCAACTTCAGCATCAGCAGCGCCGACTGATGCTACTGCTCTTGTGCCCCTGCTCCCTGCCACAGCGCTGAACTCAAGGATTGATGTTCATGCTGCTACCTCTGGCATCGACATTTCTCACGGCAACAACAACAACAACAACATATCAAATGCCGAGGCTGCGATGTGCCTTCTGTCGTGGAATTGCCAGGGTTCAGGTGGGACCCTTCATAGCCCCAAAATGCTTCACCTCGCTCGTCTCATCGATTCTACCAATGCGCAGGTAATTTTCATATCTGAAACCAGAAACTCTCGCCTAACTGAATCTGATCTTGTGAATAAATTCAAAGTTGAAAATGCGCATATTGTCTCTTCTGACGGTCAGTCTGGTGGTTTGTGGCTTCTTACTGGTTATGATATTGATCTAGAGGTCTTAGGATCCAGTCATTATTTTATCTTTGCTTTATGTTATTTCAAAAGTGTACGTAAAAAATTTGGGTTAGTTTGTGTTTATGGTGATCCACATCATCTTAGAACCAACTGGATATGGGCTCAAATCCATCATTTTGTCAACTCTCATCCAGATTTACCCTTCATTTGTATGGGAGATATGAATAATGTTATGAGTCCTAATGAGAAGCTAGGCCCCAGACCTGCTAATCATCGTCTCATTTCAAACTTTTGTTGTCTAGTAAAGAATTGTGGCTTCTTTGATCTAGGCTATAAAGGTCCAGCATATACTTGGTCTAATAAGCGCTTTGATTCTAATCCTACCTACGAACGTCTTGACCGCTTTCTTGCTAATTCAGAATGGTGTTCTGTTTTTCCTAAAACTGTTGTTTATCACCTACCTATGATGAAAAGTGATCATGCACCTATCTTGGCTGTTTTAAATTCGAACAGGAAGAAGAGCTTTAGAACTTTCAAGTTTGAGAATTGGTGGCTACTAACAGATGACTTTGAGCAGGTTGCAAAGAAGAGTTGGCAAAAGTCTTCCAACAGATCCTTCCACGAAAAAACTTTCTATCTTGCCGGAGACCTTAGCAAATGGCACAGCATCCAAACCTAAGAACTCGACGCCCTAAAAGCCCTTGAAGACCAGATCCTAGCTTTGCAAATGAAACCCCCAACCAGCAAAACCCCAATCTCCAAAAGCATCTTATCACTCAAAGATGAAAATCTCCTTGCCGGAGAAGAAGCTTACCACAAGCAAAGATATAAAAAAACTGGTTTGTTGAGGGGGACAGGAATACCAAGTTCTTCCACCAATCGATCATTAAAAGGGCTAGGAAAAACACAATTTCCCATTTTTCTCAACCCCCGACGGCACCTATGCTACCACCCAGGACCAGCTTGCCAAGACAGCCAACAACTATTTCATGCACATTTTCAGTTCGCGGGTTGATAGCCGGAGCAATGAGCCCCCTTGGAATATTGATGTACAGAATAATCAAGACTTAGGAGAAGATCACTTCACCAACTCGATTGCCGGACATGAAAGAGATTCACGCCATTATTAAAAACATGAGGTCCAACGCAGCCCCCTGGTCCGGATGGTCTTAGTGCAGGCTTCTACAAATCTTCTTGGGAATGGACAGGTAAGGATATCTTTGATTTAATAACTTCTTTCTATCTATCACCGCCATCTAGCTTCTGATCTAAATAAGACTCACATTGCTCTTATTCCTAAAATGAAAAATCCCAACACGCCCAAAGACTATAGACCCATTAGCTTATGCAATGTTGCCTATAAAATCATTGCTAAATCTTTTGGTGAAAAGAATCAAATCTCACTTGCCTCATATTATTCATCCGTCCCAATCTGCTTTTTATTCAAGGTAGACACATTGCTTCTAATATTATAATTGCTCAAGAAATTATTCATAGCTTTAATCTTAAAAGTTGGAAACAAAAAGCTTTTTTTTTCCTTAAAGTGGATCTTGCTAAAGCTTTTGATAGAATTGAATGGAATTTTATTGTTGCTGCTCTTAAAAGACAAGGCTTCAAAAATCACTTTATTACCCTCATCTACAATTGTATCTCTACCACAACTATGTCTCGTTATCATCAATGGTGAGCCTACTCCAACTTTTCATCCAAGAGCGAGGTGTAAGGCAAGGTTGTCCTCTCTCACCTTATCTTTTTTTATTATTGCTGTAAATGAACTGTCCATATGCCTTCAACGTTTCTCCTCGGACAATGAAATTAAGGGTATCACTCTTGGCCCCAACTGCCCGAATATTCACTCTCTTTTTTATTTCTTCGACGATCTCATCATATGTGGACAAGCTAATAAAGATGAAGCGACCAAGATTAATTCTATTCTCCAAGCTTTTCGTGATGTTTCAGGTCAAACTCGAATATGACTAAGTCCTCCATCCTCTTCAGCAAGAACGTCGATGAACGAGTAAGTTTGAGGTAAAAAGTATTTTTCCCGTGGTGACCTCACCCCAAATTCTATTTATCTTGGTCATCCACCGATTTTTAACCACAACGACAGGACAAAAGCTTATAGTTTCATTATTAATAAATTCAAAGCTAAGCTAACAAATTTAAAAGCAAGAAAACTAAACCATGCAGGACGATTGGTTTACATTAATTCTGTTTTATCTTCCATACCTATTTATTATATGACCACCATTTTATTCTCCAATGAGTTCCTCTCAAAACTAACTGCCATTATTAGGAAATTCCTGGTGGTCGAGGGAGTTCAAGAGGAAAATTGTACAACTTCCTTCAATTTTAGGTCATGGAAAGACATTTGCGCACCAAAGAAAGAAGGTGGCTTAGGAATAAGGGACCTTCAAACTATCAATGTAAGTCTCCTTCTAAATGCAAGCATGGAAGATTGCTACGGTAAAAAATTCCTTCTTAGCTGATATCCTCAAATCCAAATACTATCCCAATTCAAGCTTCCGGGTTGGCTAAAAATAGTCATATAAAATCGGCTTTCGGTCCTCCATCATGAGCATCAAAGACACTCTTGTCAGCAATTGCATAATTCAAATTAATAAAGGTAATTCCAAAGATCCGGGTCTTCTCCTTGGTGTAGCATCCGGAAGGAAATTCACAACCATCTCAATTTACCGATCACTGTTAAAGATCTTCCCTCTAATATCTCAGATCTTTGGATGACTAACACTAAAATGTGGAATCGTGACTTAATTAACGATATCTTTGACTCTGATGCTGCCGATGCAATACTCAACACTACTGTGATCCCCTCCCCTAAAAATGATATTGTTCGATGGACACCTTCCTCCAAAGGAGAGTGCACCACGAAAGATGCTTTTAGATTTCTCAACAGTCAATTGCAGGTTGAGCTACCACAGCAGGGTCCAAGAAGTATTTCTTCCCAAAATCTCATTATTCTTAGAAGAATTTGGAAACACAGGTACATTAACCCAAATGTTAAAGTGTTTACTTGGAGGTTGATCAGAAGAGCACTGTCCACAGGTCAAAAGAGCAGGAAGCTTATCCAATAAAATTGACAAAGCTTGCTCTTATTGCGTCAAATTGAAAATGACTCCCACCTGTTTTTTCACTGTGACTTTCCAAGAGCGGTCTGGTTCTCTGCTGACCCCCCTCTTAAATCAACTTTCTTACCTCTTGAACAGGATGGAATCCAGGGAGCTTTGCAGGAAATCATAACAGCATCAACTCCTGATGATATCTTACACAAACTAATGACTACACTATGGTTCATATGGAAGGCTAGAAATGATCATCGTTTCAATAAAAAAAACATTGGAGTGTCTTGCAGGTCCATTATGCTGTACAGGCAAATATCAAAATGGCCATGTTAACCGCCATGCTTTCAAAGCAAGATGAGGGCCATGCTACCAGGCTAAAAGCTCCGCAGGCGCAGCTTGGTTTTTTTGCAGGTGGACAACAACAAGCTGAAACAGGAATCACAGCAATAATCTCTCCAACTATGCAGGTACAATTTGGGAGTCTAGTACAAAACCAGGTGCAAGCTGAAGTCAACCAACATCCCGTACAGCAGCTTGGTGTCTACAACGCCATGTCTGCTGTCCAGGACTCATGCAGGGAGAATGGTTCTCAACCAACCATCAAATGCTACACAGATGCTTCACTCAAGCCTGACAATGGGATCCATGAACCTCGGCGGGCTGGTATCGGGGTCTACATTTTCGACCCTGTCAATGAACACAACTACCTCATTCAAGCACAGGCAATTAACTGCTCCTCTGTGCTCATGGCAGAGGCTGCTGCACTTGCCATTGCAGCATGTATCACAAGGAGGCTACATATGCAAGGTGTTGAATTCTTTACAGACAATCAAACCATGGCAAATTTCCTCTCTGGAACAAGCAGGGATTCCTCGCCTGAATGGAGAATGGAGTTTTTCACCCAAACCTTCTTCAATCAGATCCAAGGCATGAATGTAAAGATCACAAAAATTGACAGAAGGATAAATAGCAGGGCTCACTCTTTAGCTAAATTAGCCTTCAGGCACTCTGAGGTCATCCAAAATTCAATCAGCAACTCTTGCTTCAATGCTGATCATGTAGGCAGCTGCCCGCTCATGGAGGCGCTGCGTGATGTATCCCTTCATCTTTGTACTGTTATTGAGGCGATTTGCCAATGATAATATAATCATGTTTGTTGTCAAAAAAAAAAAAAAAAAAACATTCGCAGATACGGCCGGAGGACATCATTCATCAAGGTATAGAAGGTACCAGGAGCGTGCTGCTGTAGGAGAGGCTGTCCAACAAGGGCAGCCCCGGCCAGGCGGTGACCGCGGCCAGCCGCTACAGGCTAGAGGACGTGAGCAATCTATATATACTTTTTGATGGCTCGACATGAAATACACAATGGAGAAATCCATTTTTGCATTATTTGGAGAGGTGCTCTGTTTTTTTTTCATGACATGCCAATGTTAATCGTAAGCAATATTTGCATATATAAGAAAATATAAATTTCTTTTTGCTACATAAAATATAAATTTCTTTTTGAACGCAAGTCCACGATACAACATGAGCAACCGGTAGGTACACCGAGTACAGGCAGGGGATGACAATATCATTGTTGGATCGGAGTGATAGCAACAGCCTTGGTCTTAGGTGCATTTGCTTTCGCACCAGCATTGGAAAACCGAACAGTCGCCATCAAAGTTGTTGCTGCTTTCTTCTATGCATGTTCTACTGCATTTGTCGCCGTCTCCTCTCAACCCAAAGCATACCCCCTTGAAATCTGCCACTCAAGTGCCAGTTGACGCCATTCTCACAGGAATCTTTCCCAATATATGTCGACTCTACAATGGTTCAGATCCACATGGACATTAACACAACAAATGTCAGAAGGCATATGAAACAACTTTTAGCAAAAAATTAATCAAATGGCATCGTCTCTTACAACATGTAGTTCATGCATGTGAACGCGTACGTACCACGAGCTTCCATGACGACAGGTCGTAGGAGGATCAAGACGGCTAGGATCAGGATGGCTGAGAGATTCCTTTGTGAAGGTGTCATTGCTTCTTATATGGTGGAAGTTAGTATGTTGAAGATGAACGAGCAAGGAGGTTTGTCGCGATAAAGTTTGGAGAAGTCTAGCAGTCACCTGACTAAGAATGAGAAATACATATATACACTCTTATAAACCAAAAAGGAGAAACAAATAAGAATAACTATAACTACCCAATGGGCTGATCAATCCATCGGATTTGCAGCTTAGAATGCTGGGAAAAAGTAACTATAGATGACAAAATTATAGGCAGCCGGTGACGTGACGTACTGTTAACAGTGATGCCCCTGTCGATGCTACACGTGATTGTCCTTGCCCTTCGAACTTGCCAAAAGAAGATGAAGAATGGAGCAAGAGAGAGAATCGATCATGATATGATGCAGCTAATGCCAGCAGGTGATTAAATAGAGTAGCACGGAGTATAGTCCAACTCTAGGCTGCAAACACTAGGACTAGCACGGATAGGATGGGATCAATGGATGGTGGCCTCATCATGTGTTTGTACCCGTGTGCGCGGGCGTAGTTTGACATCAGCATGGTCATCAGACTGACGTGTACTTATTATATATATATAATGTACTATCTCTAATAACATCAGCATGGTCATCAGACTGACATGTACTTATATATATATAATGTACTATCTCTAATAAAGAATAATCTATCTTCTTATCTTTTACACTTAGAAAACTTACTGTTGGGAAATTGTCCACCAAAACTCCGAGTAGTCCAATTTTGGGCGGCAAACACTAGGAGAATAAACCGGTGCAGACATTTTTGCTCATCACACGTACGTTGAGATCAGAGAGACGATATGTATGAAGTGGGACGAATGAACGATCGATGGATATGAATGGATGGATGGAAAACATGCATCATAGATCTTGTCGTGACTCGTGAGGCGGATTGTCTTGCCTGTTTGCATGCGACGGTAACGCCACTAGGGAAAAACACGCATCATCAAGTTTCATAACCTATGTTCTATAATTTGTATTTTAGAATGAAAACAAATTTTATTTTCTAATGGTCCCATGCTTGCTAATTAATTCAAACAAATTGATAAAAAAATTAAAAATCCTACCAAAATTAAAACTAGGCTGTTAAAGTTTGAGAGGTGAGCTTTGCATCTTTGAGAATTATTAGAACCGGACATAGCAACCAATTAACGTTTTTCTTCGCCAACGGATCCGTAAAAATGTCTTCCAAAATTTGGGTCGTGCCAAAATATGAGGTAGTCGAATATGTAGCATTCAATACCATACCAACCTTCCGTCGCATCCGGGTCTGGACTCGCACCCAGGGCTCGCCATCGAGGAGGTGGAGAGCGGCGGAGGAGCTCAGTGAGGGAGACCGCCGTGGAGGAGCGGGGACGGTCCGACGGGGGACGAGGGACAGGGGAGGAGGAGCATGCGTGGGGAGAGACCAAGATGTGAGGAAGAGGAACACACGGAGAGATGGGAAGGAGCACGCGTGCAGAGATCGCCGGGAGAAGTGCGGCGCTAGGGGACGGGAGGGAGGGAACAAAGTTAGGGTTTAGGTGGCAGGCCCGGTGGGCTATTTTTCTGGCCATACTTGCAAAGTTGCAGCCAGGCCTCAATCGGTCCTTTAATTTGCATATGGACCGCGGACGGCCGGCGTGCGAGGGTGCGCCCAGACACGGCTTGAAACGGGCTTCTGGTCGGCATGGGCACAAATTTCATCGGGTCAAGCCGTGCTTGGGCTGGAGCAAATTTCCGTGCCTCGGGCTGTGCCACCGGGCTCGGGCCTTTGCTCAGGTATAATACCATGCAGCGTTATTATCACGTAAATCTAGAAGATCTGGTTTGAAAATGGAGCCTGGTTTTATTGGAGAGCCCGACAAAGACCAATGAACCTAATCGTGGCAAGCACACCGCGGACTGCTCTGGGATTGGCAGGCCAAGCACGTTCAAACACCATCAGGACTAAGGGAGAAACATAATTTACGGACGGGGAAAGTAGGCTAAAGAAACAGGGAAAAGGGTAATGTAGATGTGATTATGATTGACCGGATGCTTTTAAATAACCATGGCCCTTAGTACTTTTTGGGTTGATAGTCTTCCTCGTGCATGAAGAGTTCAAATACATCAAGAGGTGTTGTCAGAATAGGCTTATATCCTATTTTAAAAGTACAATGCTTCCACAATTAGCCTAATTTCTAATCCACAACTAAGTTGAGCATTCTATATATGCATTTTGATGGCTCAATATGAGCTACGCAATGGAGAAATCCGATTCGCATTTGCAGAGGTGCTTCGTTTTTTCATGACATGCCAACTTTGATCATTTATAATATTTTCACATACAAAAGTACAAATATATTTTGACCCACAAATCCACGATACAACATAAATAAGCAACTAGTAGGCACACCGAGTATACAATATTACCAGAAACAATCGGATCATTGTTCAGCCGGGGATCATTGTATCATAGCCGCATCGGAGCGCTGGCAGCAGTCTCGGTATCAGTGGTGCATTGGCCACCATGACACCAGCATTGAAAAAAGTTGCAGGAGCCTTGATAGTTGTCGCTGCTTTCGGTTATGCAAACTCTATTGCAGGCGCCATCGTGTATCAATCCAATGCATATCCCCTTTATAATTGCTGCTCAAGTGCAGGCCATAAGAATCTCTCCCAACGGATGGCGACTCTGCATGGTTCAAATCAAGGCATGCACATAAGCACATTTATGCAACAAATGTCAAAGGTGCATCAAACAACTTTTAGCAAAGGATCAATCAAATGATGTTGCCACTTGTAACATGTAGGTTATGCTTGTGCACGCGTACATACCACGACCCGCTGCCACGTCGACCGGTAGTAGGAGGAGCATGACTAGAAGGACGGCAAAGATATTCATTTGTGAAGACATCATTGCTTCTTATCTAGTGGACGTTTGAAGTTAGTACATGTCAAAGAAGAACGAGTTACTTTCAGGAAGATGATCTTCCGTGTCCCAGGATCTCCCAAGGATGGAGTGAGAGAATCGATCATGGTGATCCACCAAATGGTGGCAGGTGAATAAATAGAGTACCAGTACGTACGGAGCAAAGTCCAACTCTGCGGAGCTTGCGCCAGCAAACACTAGGAGAATAATAATCCGATCCCTTCGAATGCGCGCCGGAGCTGTCAGCTGGATGGGATCCATGGGCAGCGACGACGTGTATGTTTACGTGTATATATGCATCAGCAGTTCGGTCAGGCTCGACAGTATATATAAATGCAGCATCTCGTATCGTCCGGCGCGGTGGATTGCCTTGTGTGAAACGATTGTGGGCGTCCGCATTGGTAATAGGCTAACAGGTAGTGCTAGCTACGTATTCTGCTGATGTGGAGCTAAGAGACAAAAACGAAGAATATTTTATATTATTGGACCCACATACTCACTTTACATCTTCTTGGGTTACATGAAATAGTTTAGCTATTTGCATGTAGCTAATGATTACTCTCTTCTACTTTTTTTCTTACTGCATCACATCTAGATAACCAAATAGCTAACCATTGCGGACGCCCTGATAACGCCACTGCAGTGGCGAATCTAGGAAAAATGGCCGTTGGGTCGGCCTAAACTTAGAGCCGTAACTATAGGTGTAACACCATACATAAAAAAATATATATATTGCAAATAGTAAGCATTTGTACATGAATAAATGTTACGATAACATAATTTGACCAAAAGATTATTTACAATAGTGGTTACCTCTTATACTTATAGTTTCACCCTGCGAAGTACGATCATCCATATTCTGAAAACGAACTATAATATCATTATTTGGAATTGCACCAAGAAATTCTTGCTCAACGAAGCAAATAACACAATCATTCATAAACCCATCACTGATTCGGTTTCGCCGGTCTGCCTTCACTATTTTCACTACTGAGAAAACACCTTTCCACCGACGCCATTGCAATAGGAAACGAAGCAAAAGAGACGCCAAGCTCGTGGTCGGTGGAAAGGTGTTTCTCAAGAACTAAAATAGTGAAGACAGACCTAAAAACCGAATGAGTGATGGGTTTATGAATGATTGTGTCATTTGCTTCGTTGAGCAAGAATTTCTTGGTGCAATTCAATGATGATATTATAGTTCGTTTCCAAATATGGATGATCGTGATCGCATGGTGAAACTATAAGTATAAGAGGTAAACCACTATTGTAAATAATTTCTTGGTCAAATTATGTTATCGTAACATTTATTCATGTACAAATGCTTACTATTTACAATATATATTTTTTTATGTATGGTGTTACACCTATAGTTACCGCTTCTAAGTTTAGGCCTAACCCAGCAACCATTTTTCCTAGATTCACCACTGTGCATACATGCTGGTGTACTTCCACCCCTAGTTTTTCAAACCGAACCGGAGATCGAACCGTAAGGCCCTCCATTCAATCGTTCATTGGTCCAACTGTTTTAGAATCGGTTGAACGCACGGTCTGATAAGAATGGACCGTTTTATCGAATCGGCCTTGATCAAATACTTTGAACCTGTGTGTATATATATGATTTATTTAATTAATAATTGATATTGAAGAAGTATATATATATATAATTAAATAATTGATATATCATCAAGATAATTAAAATAGATATAGTATTATCTAATTTGGAGAATTATTTATGAAAAGTTTGTGAAAATTTGAAGCAAAAATATATCACCAAAAGTCCTTGTGTGCCAACACATATAAAATAGATATAATGGAGAGCGCTTGTCTAACTCTAGAAAATAATTGTTAATTTTTAAATTGTCCTTGTGCCGCACACATATAAAATTTTGTAAGTTTTGTAGTTTGTTTAACATGTTTTTTTATTATTGGAACCGAAAATTGCAGATTGTGTCTACAGAAATTGCAAAGAACTAAACCTGTAATTTTAGTATAAAATATGTGCAATAGCCGCCGCCTGAAATAAAACAAAAATTCAGGCACCTAAAATTTAGGAAATCCCTAAAAAAAATTTGTACCTTTTGTACCTTTTCTAGAAAAAGATTGTTGGCTATGTTTTGCCAATTTTGACGGCAGGTACATCGAGAATACATTGTTATATATTATCATTATATTATTAGATGAGGGCTAAGAAGGATCGGATATCTTTTTTTTTTGAGCATCACAGAGTTTCATTAATCAATGATAGGATTACAATCAACACTTGCTAATACCGTAAGCCAGTATGGGATACAGTCAAACCAAAAGTGAGAGCGCTCAGTGACGGACACCATAATGGCACATTAGTGGGCCACTGAGTTAGCTTCTCTACCCACCCATTCAATACGAAAATCACTAATGCTCCTACCTATCTCCATGATGTCGAAACAAATACCACCTATTGATGACCTCAGGCCAGCTTGATCATCCAACAGGGTTTTTTTAGGCCTCGGCAATCCACTTCCAGAATGATTTGATCATACCCGTTCTCAGTCGCTAGCTCCAGTCCTCCCTTCGCTGTCGTAGCCTCCGCAGTTAGGGCATCTAGCACATCATCAAACCATCGAGCATACAATGTAATATATTATTATTAAATGAGGGCCGGGAACGATCAGATCATTGTATCATTGCTGGATTGGAGCGTTAGCAACAGTCTCAATCGTAGAGGTGCATTTCTCGCGGCACCAGCATTGGAAAAGGCTACAGTCGCCTAGATCGTTGTTGCTGCTTTCGTGGAGGCATACACTAGTGCAGGCAGGCTGGTCTATTACAAGCAGGCATAACCCTTTAAAATTGCCGCTTAAGTGCCAGTCGCACGCATCTTTCCCAACAGACGTCGACTCTGCATGCATGATTTATACTCAGGCACGAACATTTATGTAACAAATGTCAAACGGGCATAACTTTAGCAAAAGATTAATCAAATGATATCACCACTTGTAATATGTAGTTCATGCTTGTGCACATGTACATACCATGAACTGCCATGACGGCAGGTACTAGGAGGACGACGACGACTAGGAGGATGGCAGAGAAATTCATTCGTGAAAGTGTCATTGCTTCATATATAGTGGAAGTTTGAAGTTAGCACATTCGAAGATGATCGTCGTCCCTGTGTGTCCCACGACCTCAAGAAGATGAAGGACGAATGGAGCGAGAGAATCGAAATGGTGGCAAGTGCATAAATAGAGCATCAGTACGGACCAACTCTGCGGAGCTTGCGCCAGCAAACACTAGGAGAATAATAATCGGATCCCTTCGAATGCGCGCTGGAGCTGTCAACTGGATGGGATCCATGGGCAGCGACGACGTGTATGTTTACGTAATTATATGCATCAGCAGTTCGGTCAGGCTCGACGGTATATATAAATGCAGCATCTCGTATCGTCCGGCGCGGTGGATTGCCTTGTGTGAAACGATTGTGGGCGTCCGCAATTGTAATAGGCTAACATTCTGCTGATGTGGAGCTAAGATACAAAAACGAAGAATATTTTATATTATTGGACCCACATACTCATTTTACATCTTCTTAGGCTACATGAAATAGTTTAGCTATTTGCATGTAGCTAATGATTACTCTCTTCTACTTTTTTTCTTACCACATCACATCTAGATAACCAAATAGCTAACCATTGCGGATGCCCTGATAACGCCACTGCAGTGGCGAATCTAGGAAAAATGGTGTCAAGTGCATAAATAGAGCATCAGTACGGACCAACTCTACGGAGCTTGCGCCAGCAAACACTAGGAGAATAAGAATAATCGGATCTCTTCAAACGCGCGGGGGCGCCGAAAGGAGGGATGGGATCCATGGGCGGCGGGCACGACATGTACATTTACGTGTATATGCATCAGCAGTTCGGTCAGGCTCCACAGTATATGCATCATCGTCGTATATCGTTAGTCACGGCAGATTGCCTTTGCCTGTTTGAAACGATCGATAACACCACTATTGGGTGCTAGATCGATATCAGAGTCGGAGAGGTCATGTGTGGTACCAGATCAGATGAGTCAGATTGATAATGCTAACAAGCAATTCGCATTATTCCATTGTATCCGCCACCATACCCGATCGAGGTACTGTTGGCGTTTCTTAACGCAAACAGAAAGGGTTCCGCAAGCGCACGGAAATGCCATTGTAGCTTTCACCCGGAAGTATTCAGGGTATCGTATTTCCATAGGGAAGGCATGGTGTAAATGGTCTCTAATATGAACATGGACATAATAACATGACTATGCAATAGACCAAAGTTCATAACAGGGATGGAACGGGATAAGTAAAGGATAACTTGACACACACACTTGAACCAATCTCAAGGATAAAGGAAAAAGAAAGAATAAAAGAATAAACCTAACATGGAGCAGGCATATCCTGTATAGCTATGTTAAGAGAGTAGATATACATACATGCTTTAATAATGTTAGAGACTCTAAGTTAAGATAGCCATGGTCACTGTTGACTTACTTCGGGCACCGGCTTATACCTGGTCTGCCAGGTACCTCCGGCCTACAGCTCTACGCCATACCCGAACGTGGGGGAATACAAAGGACGGACAGGGCTGTCACCACCTGCCGCCATCCCCTCGCCCGTGCGAGTACGAGGCAAACGAAGGTAGCCCCAAACCAAGACACCTTGTCTAAGCTTTGACTACTACTCTAGCGTGCTAGCAAGGCTTACCCGACTGGCGAGGTCCTTCTACTAGAGCATCCACCACAAGGGCGGACGACGAACCCGCAACCCAACAATGACCAAGACTAACTCAAAGTAGAACTCAACATCTCAACTTAGCCCTTGGTCTAAACATGTATGTATAGCATATTAAGCATAAAGTTCTATACGACAAGATCATAACATGAAAACTATATACTAGTTCATATGCTAAGATCATATCATAAGAACTATACTCTAGTTCATAAGCATAACTATATCGATAAGTAAAGAACAAGAACAAGATGAAGAACTCAATATTGATCATACCGAATACTTCCAAGATGTTCTTGATCTCCATATACAAGCCTTGCCAAGCTCCTACTACAAACTACTAAAAGGTAAAAAGATACAAGTGGAGGAGAATGGCTCTTGTGTGGTGTGTGTTGAGGTGAGAGCTCTCCCCATCTATTTATACACATGAGAGGTCGGTTTCGGAAGTATTTTAGGAAAGCACCGCATGCAACCGCCTCCCCTCGCATTGATGATACCGCCACAAGAAGGGCGGTTAGATTTGGAGGGATCGCGGGTCCGGCCGGACTGGGCCTGGCCCCGTTTGGCCACCGCCTTCTTCTGGTGGGCTTATGGGCTGGCCTAGATCATTAATCGCCAGGTGCTTTGGTCCAGTTCGATTCAGAGTTGGGCTTTCTCTATTCCCCTTTGATTGCGCATTTCTGGAATGTGTGTTCAGCGTTACGCATTGTTCTTTACTTTGTGCATTTCCACTTGTTTCCGGCGTTTGTCCTGCAAAACATGTTTTCTCGAGAAACAAGTGGAATGGGGTCATAGCATATGTATATGTGTCATAAGTATGCTTGTTTCTCCGGATTTGGATAAAAATTGGCGGTATAATATGGTCGATAACGACCGCCAACAGGTACCGGCTGGCAACCTAGAAAAAACTCGCCGACCACGCGCAGCCTAACGATTTGAGTTGCACTTAGTTTTTACACGTTGATTTTGACCGGTCCCTCTAAGTATAATTTCTGGCTCCGCCACCGCGGCGCAAAGATGGTTCAGTCAGCCCCATTGGGTGGCTCGGGCGAGGTCGGGAGGCAATCGTGCCAATCTTAATTTGCGGTCGGCAGCGTCGAGGTGACCGCCCTAGCATCGGTGATGGCCAAGAAACGTGGTGGGGCGAAGATGGCTGTGTGCGACGGGTGCAGACGGACATTTGTTTACTCATCACTGGCTCACACAATGTCCACGTCCAGAGCTAGAGAGGCTACAACATACTCCCTCGGTCAGGCTAAAATAATTTGAATAAAACGAATGGTCTGCAGATAGTGGTGTGTGTGGCCTGTGGACGACATCGATCGGCACCACTTCACCAGAGCGGACAGTGGTGTGTGTAGCCTGTGGAAGGGATGGCCCTGGAGGAGGGCTCCTCGTTGCGGCCGTCCGACAGAGCAGATGATTTGAACAGGTTTTGCACTCTGTAATGGACCACAGAAACGAGCCCGTAGCAGCTTTTTAGATACGGTTTTATATGCCATGTTTTGATGGGTTGTTCTGGTTTTGACCGGACCATATAGTTCTATTGAGTACAAGGCATTTTTCTAATAAAAATCTTAAAGAGTCAAACAATCTTCGGACAACTATATATGTGGCACGGGGATGGGGTTGCACTTTCGCACGTCAATAACCGGATCGAGCAGAGCGACCTGTGCACGCGGCGTGTCTGGGCAGGTGACGACTGAGAGGATTGGAATCCAGCACTTGCAAGCCAGGGCAGGGACAGTATAGGATGGGATCAATGTGCAGCCCCAACGACGACATGTACGAGCAACCCATTGACGTGTTTTCTTCCCTGGCGGAGCAGCTAAATGTCTTATATAAATTTAGCTCACACTAATTAACACATGAGACAGTCGAACATGCAGCATACAATGGAGTACGTTCCTAGCTTGCCGATGCTGCATAAAACTAAAAGCTCTAGTTTTACCATATGGTCTAGTTTCGGCGGATAGAGCCTCAAAGACCAAACATGAATGTTCACCTATGCGGGACCACCATTGTGGCAAGCAAACCTTGGATTGCTATGGGATTGGCATGCATGACACCTAGAGTGCCTTCAAACGTTGTCGAGATCAAGGTAAAAATCTAATTTAGGGCGTCCGCAATGGTTAGCTATTTGGCCAGCTAGATGTGGCGTGGTAAAAAAAAAAAAGAGAGAGAGTGGTCACTACCTACATGCAAATAGCTAGACTATTTCACGTAGCCTAAGAACATGTGAGAGAAACATGTGGATCTAATAATATAAAATAGTCTTTATTTTTGTCAATCACCTCTAAATCAGCAGACTATGTAGCTATCATTAGCTATTACCATTGCAGAAGCCCTTAGGATTCGGAAGAGTAGGTCGAATGAAAAGGTAACATGATAACATAGATGTGATTCTGATCGATAGGTCCTTAATCGGCCCATAGTGCACTTTTAGAGTTGGAAGGTCTTGCCTAGCGATAAATTCAAGTACATCAACAGATGTGCTTAGAATAGGCTTAGATCCCATTCTATATGTGCATTTTGATGTCTCAACATGAGCTACGCAATGGAAAAATCCAAATTGCATTTAGAGAGGTGCTTCATTTTTTTTTTTTTCTAACATGCCAAGTTTAATCGTCATCAATAATTGCACAAGAAAAATACAAATTTGTTTTTCACCGGCGAGTCCATGACACAACGTAAATAAACAGCCGGCGTCTACACACGCTATAACCGCGAGATGCCGCCTATTCGTTTGCAGGAGTGCAGACATTTGTTTGCTCATCATCACTGTCTCACTGTCCACGTCAAGATCAGCGAGAGACGGTATGCATGCATGCGTGGCCGGAGACGAATGGACGATCGATGTATATGAATGGATGGATGGAAAACATCCATTATCTTGTCGTCAGGCGGTTTGTCTTGCCTGTAGGAATGCGACGATAACGCCACTGATGGGGAAAAACATGCATCATCAAGTTTTATAACCTAAGATTCTATAATTTGTATTTTAGAAAACAAATTTTATTTTCTAATGGTTTCATGCTTGCTTTATTAATTCGAACAAATCTATCAAAAGTCAAAATCAATTGAACACAACCGCGCCCAGCCTCCGTGTCGCCCGCTGCACAGGGGGCAGCTCGGAGGCGATTTCAAACTCCGCTGCCAAGCCTCCCCCGGGGCTAATCCGGCCGCCGCCACCGCCCGGCCTCCGGCTAGCGGTGGCGGCGGCCAGCGGGGGGTGCCCAAAAAGCTTCCCCTCGCAACAGCCTCAATCCCTCTTCCTCTCCTCCCTCCTCTCCCCGTCCTCGAGCTCAAGGTTTTCCGGCAATGGAGATGGCAGGGTGGCTGGTCCGTGGGCCGGATCCATCTCTCCTATGGCTGGATCCGTCACCCCCCGCCCGGATCTGCCCCATCCTGGTGGCTCTGTCGGCCCTTCGGCCCGCGCCCGGTCACGCTTCACGAGGGCTCGTCACCCCGCTTCGGCGGCATAAGGCCAGCGGCAAGAAGGGGTACTACGGCGGCTGCTACGTGCCGCCCTCAGGCTGGCAGCGATCTACCTAGAGCGCTCGCGGGGCCGCCAGCCGCGATGATGACGGGGGCCACCGTGGAGCTGCCTCGAGCCGTGCGTTTTGCGGTCACACCAGGCCGCGGCCCGTGACTTTCGCGGATGGCCTCGAGGCTACGCCGTCGCCCAGGCCACGGTGGGTGATCGGATCCGCTAGTGGCACGGACTTGGGGCGGCGAGAGAGCTGATGTCGCGGTGCGGGTGCGGATTTGGTCCGCCGAGGCGGGGAGCCCCGCAAGCGCAAGCGACGGGCTCGTCGTCCGGCGGGCGTTCAAGCGGATCCGGATGTCCTCTTCCCTAGCCACGGCCAACAGGTCCAATTCCCCTCATTCCCCATCTCGAGCTCGAATTTGCGGTGGGAGGATGATGGCCGACAGCGAGCTCAATAGGAGTTCCCGCGAACACACAAAGCTGGGGTGAAAACCCTGTCGATTTCGTCTAGGCTGGTGGCGATGGCGCGGGACCATGTTATCTTCCTCGTTGGAGGCGTCTTCGAAGCTTTTGTTCTTCAGAATATCGTCGCCGCGAACTCGCCGTTGTGTATCCTGTCTCGGCTGGTGGCAGTGAGCGGCCAAATCCGGCGTGCCGGGTGGCTATAGAATCTGAGCAAAAGCCTATCTGGATCTAATCCGGTCCGACGACGATGGTGCTCCTAGCGTAATTCCCCTTCTTGGAGGCGTCGTTGAAGATTCTGCTACTGCTACCTGCTCGACATAGCTGCATCTTTGGATCCTCGCTCGCTTCTCCCCTGATGCCACCTTGAGCTCTCCCTTTCCTTGGTGTGTTTGCTGAGACTGGCCTCGGCTATCGGTCGTTGCCGACGTTCTAACGAGTGTCCTTCTTCGGCGCCTCTGCGCCGTCGGCGCTCTCCTTGATGGTTCTAGAAAATCAAATCCCGAGGTGGAGTTTCCACCGCTGCCCCCATTCCCCTCCAAGGTTTCCTCCCCATGGATGGCGTTGGATGGTGGTACATGGGGCTCGGATGTTTTGGAGAATGTCCCCATCAGCCTGAAAGGAGGTCGGTGTTCGGAGAGCCGGGTTCTGTGTGTTCGTCATCACTCTTAGTCCCAAATTTCACTTTGTTGGTCCTCGGTGGAGCGGCGTAGCTACGAGGAGTGGTGCAGGGTACTAGGGCCATGGTGAATCCGCAAGTATGTTGTTTGGCGTGGCGCAAATTGGCGTTCGATTGGTGACCTTTCAGTTTGGTCTAGGATTACCTTTGTTGTTGTATTGTGTTGATGTTGTAATCTCTCTCTCTCTCTCTCCCACATTCATGTACCTATTCGCCCTCGGGTCAAACCTTGTACTTGGTGCTTTGCACCCTTTTTCCACCCACCGGCTTGCCGGAATCTGTGGGAATTAATGAAAGCAGGTGGGGATGATTTTATCCCCCGAAGTGTTCTCGAAAAAACAAATTTAAAACTTGCCGGGTGTCAAAGTTTCAGAGGTGAGGTTCGCCTGTTCGAGAATTAGAACCGAAAATAGCAACAAATTGACGTTTTCTCTTCGGAGCGGGAGCCGCAAAAAATGTGTTTGCTAAATTTGGGTCATGCCAACACACAAGACAGTCGAACAGGCAGCATGGAAGGCCATACCTTGCATCATTGCCGCGTAAAACTACAATCTCTAGTTTCAAAAACAGTTTGAAGTGGTTTCATTGGAGAGCCTGGCAAACACCAATGAACCAATCGTGGCAAGCACACCTAGGATTGATCTCGGATTGGCAGGCCAAGCGGGTTCAAACGCCATCGAGACTAAGGGAGAACATAATTTATGGTTTGGGAAAGTAGGCCAAAGGAAAAGGTAAAATGATAATGTACATGTGATTTTGATCGATTAGATACCCTTAATCAGCCGTGGCCCTTAGTACTTTTAGGGTTGGAAGGTCTTACCTCGTGAAAAATTCAAATAGATAAAGAGGTGCACTCAAAATAGGCTTAAATCTGATTCTCAAAATAAAAACTAGAATATCGAAGTTTCCCCTCGATACAAATTTCATAATTAGACTAACTCTCTTATACACGCCTAAATTGAGTGTTGTATAAATGCATTTTGATGTCTATATGACCTAAGCAATGGAAAAATCTTATTTGCATTTGCAGAGGTGCTTCCATTTTATCCATGACATGACAATTTTGATCGTCAACAATAATTGCACAAGAAAATACAGATTTATTTTGACCCACAAGTCGATGATATATACAACATAAATAAAGCAGCTGGTGTAGACACAACGAGTATACAATATAATATATTATTATTTGACGAGGGCTAGAAACAATCGGATCATTTCCAGCCTGGGATTATCGGATCATTGCTGGATCGGAGCGCTAGCAACAGTTTCAATAATCTCAGACGTGCATCTGCCTCTGCACCAGCATTGGTAATTCATACAGAAGCCTTCTTCGTTGTTGTTGTCTTCATCTTTGCATTCATTATTGCAGGCGTCATCATGTATCAAATGAAAGCATATCCCTTCATAATTGGCGCTTAAGTGCAAGCCACAGGAATGTATCCCAACGGATGCCGACTCTGCATGCATGATTTAGACCCCGGCATCAAACAACTTTTTAGCAAAATATTAGTCAAATGACATCACCGCTTGCAATATGTAGTTCATGCTTGTGCACGTGTACATACCTCGAGTTGGCGTGATGAGGGGTAGTAGGAGGATGAAAACTAGGAGGACGACACAGAGATTCATTTGTGAAGGCGCCATTATTGCTTCTTATTTGTTGGTAGTTAGTACTCTCAAACGATGATGAACGATTGGAGCGAGAGAATAGATATAATGATGATGCAGCTAATTTCAGGTGAATAAATAGAGTAGCACAGAGTATGGTCCAAACTATGGGGCGGCAAACACTAGAGAATATATATAATCCGGTCCGGCCGACGGGGATGGGATCGACATCAGCAGTTAGGTCAGGCCAGCGGTAGTTGTTTGCTCATCACTGGGAGTCTGGGACACTGGCTCACACTGTCCAACGTCCAAAGCGAGAGAGACTATATGCATGCATGTTTTTCTCCTACGTACCAGGCGTTTTCTGCATGCTATCTTTATACATATAGCTTGCGGCTTCCGCGCGCATTGATCAGTGGACACGGTAGTACGTGTAACGAAACTTTATATATACACCTATATACACTCTTCCGGGTGATACTGTGCTACAGTCCGCTAAACAAATAGTGCACTATAGTGGCCGCTATAGCACGCCAAATGAAACGCCGCGACGATATTGCTAATTATCGCGCTATTGGCGCTATAGCGCGTTATTGCGCCGCTAAATGCAAGTAGCGCCATAGCGCCGCTATTTTCCCACTATTCCTACCAGGCCAAAAATAGTCTAAGTTGTATATAATTTATCCACTTAATTATGGCATTATTCACAACAAAACTAAATTTTACCCCACATATAACAACTAAGTGTATACGGTTGTATATTACCCTAGCAACTTGTCTAAGTCACTTATCTTATAACTTATGTTATCAACTTGTCATAGATTTTATTTTTCCTATCACCTGTAAACAAATAGCGCTCTATTGCGGCGCTATAGCGGCAGCAATCAGCTAACGCTACTCTGTTTAGCTGCCGCTATAGCGCGGCCATAGCGGCGCTATAGCTTAATAGTAGCGAGAAATGGCAAAATGCCATTTTTTAATACCTCGCGATTTTTTTCATGGGCTACAGTATATGATGGTTACTTCTGTACCTGTATGAGCACGTACACCATTCCACGTCTGGGGCATGCGGCCGGCGCCCACCTTCTTTCGATCTCCTGTTTTCTATCTCTCACGCCCAATCTCTCAATTATCTCTCCTCACGGGCTGGTTTGGAGCACTCAACGGGCTGTTCGGCTGACAGTAGTTTAGGTGTGACTGATAAGTCAATTCATTGTGTTTTCTCTTTAGAGAAAAATACCATGTCATGGCTGATAAGCTGTGCTGAAAAGTAATCTCTATTTCGCAAATTAAAAAAAAAGTTCATTCAAAACTAGAATATTTAGTTTCAAAATCAATATGGTCCGGTTTCATTGGAGAGCTGGGTCGGCAAACACCAATGAACCTGTCGTGGCTAGCACAGGAATTGGCTCGCCACGCGGGTTCAAACACCATCGAGACTAATGGTTTGCAAAAAGTAGGGGCCAAAGGAAAAGGTAAAAGGATAATGTACATGTGATTTTGATCGATTGGGTACCCTTAATCAGCCGTGGCCCTAAGCACTTTTAGGGTTGGAAGGTCTTGCCTCATGAAGAATTCAAATACATCAAGAGGTGCGCTCAAAATAGCCTTAGATCTGATTCTCAAAATGAAAACCAGCATATCCAGTTTTCCCATTGAGACAAATTTCATAATTAGACTAACTCTCTTATCCACGTCTAAATTGAGTGTTCTGTAAATGCATTTTGATGTCTCGATATGAGTTATATGTAATGGAGAAATCTTAAATGCATTTTTGATGTATCTATATGAGCTATACGTAATGGAGAAATCTTATTTGCATTTGCAGAGGTGCTTCATTTTATTCATGACATGTCAATTTTGACCGTGAACAATAAAATTGCACTAGAAAATACAAATTTGTTTTGACCCGCAAGTCGATGATACAACATCACAAAACAGCCGGTAGACACACCGAGTATACAATGTAATATATTATTATTTGATGAGGGCCAAAAATAATCAGATCATTTTTCTATCGGGATCATTGTATCATTGCTGGATCGGAGCACTCGCAACAATTTCAGTCTCAGAGGTGCATCTGCCGCTGCACCAGCATTGGTAAAGGATACATTCACCTTTTTCGTTGTCGCTGCTTTCGGCCTTGCATACACTATTGCAGGCGCCATCATGTATGACTAGAAGGCATATCCCTTTATAATTGGCGCTCAAGTGCCAGTCACAGGAATATTTCCCAACGAGTGCTGACTCTGCATGCATGATTTAGAGCCCGGCATGGACATTTATGCAACAAATGTCAAAGGGGCATCAAACAACTTTTAGCAAAAGATTAATCAAATGACATCACCGCTTGCAATATGTAGTTCATGCTTGTGCACATTACATACCACGAGTTGGCGTGATGACGGGCAGAAGGAGGCCGAAAACTAGGAGGATGACAAAGAGATTCATTTGTGAAGGCACCATTGCTTCTTATGTGTTGGTAGTTAGTATGTTGAAGAAGAAGAAGAAGAAGAAGAAGCAAGTAGATTCAAGCTTGGAGAAGTCTGGAAGTCACTTGACAAACACTACAAGAAATGGTGCTTTAAAGAGTGAGCATATACATATACACTTATTACCAAAAAAAAAAAAAAACAACAACTATCACTACCCAATGGCAGATTTATCTATCAGATTTGCTGCTAATTAATAAGAGTGCAAAATGTATTCGTATCAATTGACTTGACGTACGTACTGTTAATGATAATGCCTGCGCTGTCGATGCTGCACGCGGTCGTCCCTGTCCAGGACCTCCCAAAAGATGATGAAGGATGGAGCGAGAGAATAGATCATGATGATGCAGCTAATTTCAGGTGAATAAATAGAGAGTAGCACGGAGTATGGTCCAGCTATGGGGCGGCAAACACTAGAGAATCTGGTCCAGCGGACGGGCACGGCCAGGATGGGATCGACATCAGCAGTTAGGTCAGGATATCTGTAGTTGTTTGCTCATCACTGGCTCACTGGCTCACACGGTCCAACGTCCAGAGCGAGAGAGACTATATGCATGCATGTTTTTTGGCTTGCGCGCGCATCGATCAGACACGTTGTACGTGTACACACAATTATATATATATATATATATACACCTACACTCTTCCGCGTGATGCTGTCCTACATTATATCATGGTTACTTCGGTACCTGTATGAGCACACGTACCATTCGGACGATTCCACGTCTGGGGCATGCCGGCATATATATCCATGCAAGGGTGATTGCCGTGTGCGTGCGTGCCAGCCGGCCGGCGCCCACACCTTCTTTCGATCTCCTCTCTTCTATCTCTCGCGCTCAGTCTCTCTCAATTATCTCTCGTCTCTCACACGGGCTGATTTGGAGAGCACTCAACGGCTGTTCGGCTGACAGTTTAGGTGGCTGATAAGTCAGTTAATGTTGTTTTCTCTTGAGAGAAAAATACCATATCATGGCTTAAGCCTAGCTGAGAAGTAATCTCTATTTCGCAAATCAAAAAATGAGTTTTTGTTCTAGTAGCTGCATAGGTCTTGCCAACACCGCTGACGATGCGACTTTGTTGTGACGGTTGGTGTCATGCCAAATGAAACATGTCCTGTCACTATCATTGAAGATCTTGAATTCGGATCCGTCAAAAAAACATGCAATTCTACCACAGTGTCACGTTTTAGTATATGTTAAGTTTGACCATTTATTGATTAAAAAGTATCAATATCTATGATATGAAATAAATTTCATTAGATCAACATTTATGATGCGGCAGAGGACCCTTTGGTGTTCAGGAGGCTGCAGCTCGGCCTTCTCCCATGCTTTTTGCCCTCACTGTGTCGGCAGTCTCAGAGACGCCTGCTGCCGGTGCGGTTGTTTCCGCTGCTACGGTCTAGGAGGTGTTGGAGGTTCAAACGCCTGCATCTGTGACTTCTCCAACTTGATGGCAACTCAGATGTTGAGACTCTTGTTGGTGTTGTGGCCTCCCGCTACTACGGTACAGGGAGAGATAGAGGCGTTGATTTGCCTACCGTTGGAGACACCTGTCCTCGAGAGGCCGCAGATTGCGCCGCTCCATGATGCTGGTGCCCGTCGACTCGCTGCGGCGTAGTGAGCACATTGCTGCCATGCCACGGGCACCGAACGCCGCCACCAGGCAGGCCCAAATCGTGTTGTTGAGGAAACTAGGCATTAAAGTTGAGGATGACTTGTTGGCCGAAAGTGAACTCAAGATATTCTTCGGGACACGTCGACTTGGTCCAAACAAAAGAAGTAGTGTTTCCAGATTCTTTTAAATAGACTTTTCGATGTAACAGCCTTGGATCTGAACTTGGCACGGATGGAGGACGAGGTGTAGGTTCCGGAGTGTCTGCGTTTTTAGTTGTAATTGTTTCTTTGTAATCATAATTGCGTGCGAGTTGTCGTAGGGTGGGCAACGATAACCGCGGGTTGCCGTCCCCTTATATCCTATATTCAAAAAACTTATTTCTACTAAATGAAAAACGTGTTTAGGCATGTTCTGAAAAATAGGTAATCATTTATCGCAGGGCGGCACTCGCGATGAGGCATATATTTGCATACGCGGGGTGACCGTGACTACACAACCAGCCACCGGCCATCAACAAACAACGAGCTCATTGCGGCAGTGCAATCGTCGCAAGTCGACATTTGGAGATGGAGTCGCATCTGGAGTTCATTTTGAGATGGAAGCTGAAAGGTTCGGAAAGGAAACAGGAGAGAGGTGCAATGGAAAATTTCATCAAATTTGATGTAAGTTGCCATCAAAAGAGGGGATGAGTAACAAATGAAAACGGGAGGGAAGACACGTGCCGAAGTTTGCCAGCAACTAAACACAACCGAAGAGAAAGAATGGTGCGCCGAGCATTGAGCAGAGGAAGAGGACTCGTGCTCTCCAACACCTTGGGACATCGACTGTGTGGGCACACCAGCCAACCGGGCGCCGGTGTCGGCAACGGCACAACCACACCGGAGTGGGCAGTGGCATGTGTGTCCCCTGCGAAGGGGTGGCCGTGGACTAGAGCTTCTCGTCGTCTTCGCCGCCGCTGCCCGTGACAGAGGAAGATTTGAACTGGTTTTGCGGTCGATCTGTAACCGGCCACAAAAACCAACGCGTAGCAGCCTTTAGATATGGTTTTCTGTGGGCTGCTTTGATGGGTTGGTTGGGTTTTGACCGGACTATGGAGTACTCCCACCATTCCAAAATGATAGGGCGTTCCAAAAAATTTGAAGAGTCAAATAATCTTCAAACAGCTCGGAGCGGAATCAAAATTATAAGGCATTTTAAAAATTCGAAGAGTCAAAGAATCTTCAAACAGCTCGGTGATCGTGGAGCAGCGCAGCCCAACTACAAAAGTCGCTACAGGAATTAAAAAACGAGTGTAAAATGGAGCAATGACAAGAATTGAACCCCGAACCTTTGGTTTGTGAAAGTAGTGCCACACCACTACACTACTCATATCTTTTAGTTTTTGTAAAATATAACACCTGAAATATATCATCGAAGATGTCAAGGGAAGAATAAAAGATGTCAAAGGAAGAATGAAATAAAAATAATAATCAAAATTTATATAGAACATAGAAAATATTAAATTAGAGTTAAATAAAAAGAATAAAAAGCTAACTAAGAAGATCGCATGTCCTGGAACATCAATGTACGTGTTACTAAACATCATAAAACATCGCAAAACATATCATATAACATTACAAAATATATTCTAGAACATTACAAAATGTATCCTACAACATCAACGTATGTGTTACTGAATATCACAAAATATATCCTAGAACATCAATGTATGTTAGCAAGAAACACTCAAGAACATCGCAAGAAACATGCTAGAACATCACAAGAAACACACTAGAACATCGTACAAATACACTAGGAGACCGCTATTTTCAACCCCTTAAATACCGGATTTTACAGAACATCGCAAGAAACATGTTAGAACATCACACAAACACACTAGGATACCGACTATTTTTATCCATAGATACACTCTAGACCATCACATGTATACTAAGAGAACATCCATATATACATCTCGAGAACATCACATGTATACTAAGATAACATTCCCTGTATACATCACGTAACATCACATGTATACTAAGAGAACATCCGTGTCAGAACATCACATGGATACCAAGTAAACATCGCATATATACTAAGAGAACATCTCTATATGCATCACAGAACATCACATATATACTAACAGAACAACTATATAAGTAACTCAGACCATGCCTAGTATGATTTAGCATTTCTCTAAAAAAATACATGAGAGGACATTATATATGTGAAATTAAAAACAAAATTTATAAATAGAATAAAAGAAAGAAAAATAGAAAAAGAATCATAAAAATAGAAAGAGAAAAAAAAAAGAATAATAAAATACCAAAAATGGTAAAATGAAGAAATAAAGTAAGAAAGAAAGGAAAAATAAAAAATAATTTAAGAAGAAATGAAAGAAAATTGCACACGGCAAGCTCGGTGTCGGTGGCCATGGGGAGGTCGCCCCGACATAAGTTGCCCCGGGCGAGCTCTGCCCCCCGGCGGTCATGGAGAAGGTGCGGTAGAGGCGAGAGACGCGTGCAAAAAAGCCGCCCCACCTGACTGCATGCAAGTGGAGGAGAGGGGGGCATCGCCCGGTGGAGGAGAGGGGGTTTCGCCAGTGAAGTAGGAGAGGGATGCCGAGCAGATGAGAAGGAGAGGGAGAGGAAAGATGTGGTTGTGAGCGTGCGGATGAGAATAGAGGAACATGGGGGACCGAGTGACAGGAAAGGCTGCATGCATGCCTCGATAGTAGGCGTGGTCCTATGTACAGGAGCCTAGAACGACACATTATTGGGACAAGTTGTTGTAGCCAGAACGACTATCATTTCGGGGCGGAGGGAGTAGGTGGTATTTCGTGCTTTTAACAAAATAGTGGTAGGGACTGATACTATGGAGCAGAACGTACTGGGTTCGAATCCCCATGTCCCACCTCTTTTTTTAGTTTTATCAGCATGTGCAGAGAAACAGTCGCTCCTAGGCTAGAAACTAGAAACAGGCCTGCTGGGCCGAACTCGGGGTGGTCGGCGGAATCATCCACGCCGACCGGGTCGACGGAAGTTTTTCGGAAAAGGCATGTGTGCATTGTCCGCACTGTGTGTTGTACCCCTGCCCCAAGGCAGGGCCAGGGCATGGGGATGGGGTTGCACTTCGGCACGTCAACCGCCGGATCGAGCTGGCGACATGTGCACGCGGCCTGGCTGGGCAGGCGGCGATCGAGACGAATCGAATCTAGCACATCCGGGCGTGGGCATGGACAGCGGATGGGATCAATGTGCAGCTCCGACGGTGACATGTACGATTAACCAATTGACGTTTTTCTTTCGGGCGGAGCCGCAAAAATGTGCTACATAAAATTAGGTCATGATAACACAACAGACAGTCGAACATGCATCATACAATAGTGTACCTTGCAGCGATGCCGCGTAAAACTAAAAGCTTTGGTTATACCACATGGTTTGGTTTCAATGGAGAGACCCGCAAAGACCATTGTGGCAAGGCATAATTGCATTTTGATGTCTCAACACGAGCTACACAATGGAGAAACCAAATTTGCATTTGGAGGTGCTTCGTTTTTTTCTGACATGCCAATTTTAATCATCATCAATAATTGCACAAGAAAATACAACTTTATTTTGACCCGCAAGTCCATGACACAACAAAGCTGGTAAGCACACCAAGTAGACAATGTTGTATATTATTGTTGGGATCATTGTATCATTGCTGGATCGGAGCGCTAGCAAAAGCCTCAGTCTTAGAGGTGCATCTGTTGTGGCACCAACATTGGAAAACTCGACACTCGCCTGTATCGTTGATGCTGCTTTCGGTTGTGCATATATAAACGCAAGTGTCGTCGTGTATCGAAGCAAGGCATATCCCATGATAATTGGCGCTCAAGTGCCAAGGGCAGGAATCTTTTCCAACGGATGCCGACTCTGCATGCATGATTTAGACCCAGGCACAGACATTTATGCAACAGAAGTCAAAGGGGCATCAGACAACTTTTAGCAAAAGATTAATCAAATGATATCACCGCTTGCAACGTGTAGTTCATTCTTGTGCACGTGTACATACCACGAGTTGCCATGACGATGGGTAGTAGGAGGACGACGACTAGGAAGATGACAGAGAGTTTCATTTGTGAAGGTGCCATTGCTTCTTATATGGTGGTAGTCAGTACGTTGAAGAAGAATAAACGAGGAGATTGATCTATCAGATTTACTTGCTAAGAGTGCTGGGAAAAAGTGACTATAAAAATTATGGGCAGCAGTTAACTTGACATACTGTTAATGGTGATGTCTGCTCTCGATGCTGCACGCTGTCGTCCCTATGCCCTGGACCTCCCAAAAGATGAAGGAGGATGGAGCGAGAGAATCAATCATGATGATGCAGCTAATACCAGCTGAATAAATAGATCAGTAGTACGGAGTATGGACCAACTTTGGGGCGGCAAGCACTAGAGAATAATCCGGTCCGACGGGCGGGCACGGCCAGGATGCATGGGGTCGACATCAGCAGTTAGGTCAGGCTGGCGGTAGTTGTTTGCTCATCACTTGCTCACACTGTGCGTGTTTGTCCTGCCGACCGTGTTCTGCATGCTATCTTTATATAGCTTGCGGCTTGCGCTCGCATCTATCAGTGGACAGACACGTACTATAGGTGTACATACACACCTGAAAAGTGGTTTCAGGTTAGTTCATGGTATATAAGTATGTGGTTTCCTGGTTAGTTAAGGTATATACGTCCAGCGTCCTTGCAATTATGATAACTGGTTACCATCTGAACCTGTTTGATGCTATATATGGCGCCAACGATAACGGTGTATTAGACAAACTAGATCAACATTTTTAACTTTAGGACCTTATTAGGGTTGATTCTGTTATGTATGATATCTATCTCAGCTGTTTTCTGACAACCTTCTTAATTAATGATTTCCGACGGTTCATGCTCAATCATGCCCTGATCCATGCATATAGACAATAACACTGCCATGTTTCAAGATGAAGTGCTTGGTGCTGTCCATTTTTAGATAGAGGAAATTAAAATCGGGTTTAGGATCCGGCTCTTGAACAATGGCTTGTACATGGAGAGCTGCATGCTTAAGGTCAAGTCTCCTGCGATCCACAAGGCGCGCCCAGGGGTTAGCTGGACTGTGGGTCTGTGGACAAGTCTTTTTGCAGTGGAGTTTATATCAGGTCAAAAGAAAAGGTAAAATAATAATGTGTAGATGTGATCTTGATGGAAAATGCCTTGAATCAGTTGTGTCCCTAGTACTTCTGGGGTGAGCAGGTCTTGCCTTTGTAGAATTCAAATACATCAAAAATGCGCTCAAAATCGGCTCAGATCCATAATATCCGGTTTTCCCTTGATACAGATTTCACAATTATCCTAACTCCTATCCAAGTCTCGACTGAGCAATCTATGTATACGTTTTGATGGCTCGATGCAATGGAGAAATCCAATTTGCATTTGGAGAGGTGCTCCATTTTGTTTTGACATGCCAATTTGACCATGAACAATAATTACACAAGAAAATACAAATTTATTTTGAAACTCAAGTTCACAACACAACATAAGTAAGCAGTAGCGAGATACACCGAGGATACACTATTATATATTCATTATTAGACGAGGGCCAATAAGCAAGATCGGATCATTGTTCAGGTAGGGATCGTCATTGTGCCATTGCAGGATCGGAGCGCTAGCAACGGCACCAGCATTGGAAAAGTGCACAGAAGCCTTCCATGTTGTCGCTGCTTTCATTTGTGCATACTATATCGCATTTGTTTTCATCATCCCATCCAGCGCATATCCCTTTATAATTGGCGCTCAAGTGGTTGTGGCAGAATTTCCCGATAGACATTGTCTCTGCAAGGTTCAGATCAAGGCATAAACATATACGCAATAAATGTTGAAGGTGCATCAAAACATTTAGCAGAAGATTAATTAAATGACATCGCCACTTGTAAATGTAGGTCATGCATTTGCACGTGTATATACCACGACCAGCTGCCATGACGACGGGCACGAGGAGAATGGCTAGGATAACTGTAGAGAGATTTATTTGTGAAGGCGCCATTGCTTCTTGCCAGGTGAAAGTTAGCACATTGAAGAGTTGATCATGATAATCCAACAAATAGCGCAGGTAAATATATAGAGTACTAGCACGGAGTATAGTCCAACACTCTGCGGGATTATCAACTTCTCGACGTGTACGTATGTGTACCCGGTTGGCGTGCGCGTGCAGGATTGGCATAAGCAGTGCGGTCATGCTCGAGGATATGTGCATCATCATTGTCACGACAGGCGGATTGTTTTGCCTGTTTGCAACGATAACATCACCGGTTGGTTTTCGCATGAGAGAGAGAGGGTATATCCATCTATTGAAGGAGTATAGCTCTCTTTTTTTCAGATTCTCTTTATTTCAATTTCCAGCCAGCTGCTCTATAATTAGCTAATTGCACAACAACTATTACAATAAGAATTTATTCATTCTGACTTTTTGCACTGGAGAGCGAGCCATATTATACATGTCTGCCCTCGATAAATAAACATACCACAAATGCAAAATATATTATATATCCGATTTGTGTAGCAATATTTATCATGAAATCCCTTTTCTAATGCATTACTGACCACAATGCTAATATCTAGGGACAGGCACCTGAGGTACACCCTGATTTATGCAGGCTTAGATTCTCTTCAAGAGTAATTTCATTTAGGCTTCTTTTGGAGTGCACACTTGCTTGCTCCATCCATATATATTGTAATATGGGCTATAAGAACTTTATGCACTTTGGATTACACTAATAACTCATTTACAGACTAAGCTTCGTCTTTTTATTGCCTCAAACCTTTATATGTTTTTTTTCTGTAATATATTGTACATGACATCTTTAAGCTATGATTCCAATTTCATTCCGATCGGAATTGGATTTCTTTTTTTGTTGATTTTTGTCTAATAGATCAAACTGCAGTTTTCTCAGTGTCCAGTAGCAGCTTGAGATCTCTCTGTTCTGTATTTGAATTTGTCATTCTATCAGCAGCTCAACTTTCCTTTCATTTTCCAGACATCATGTTATAATGAGGCACTAAGGTTGGAATGTTAAATGATGGACTGTTGTCTATCATGTATATAGTAGGCTTGCTGCCCGTGCGTTGTGCAGGCTTACCTGCTAGTTATAGTATCGTATACTCAATGTCGGCGTAGTGTCAGGCGTGGTGTCTCCCAAAAAAATATCGTCGTTTTTTATTTTTCAGACATCGTGTTTAACCATCTATCTTATTCAAAAAAAAATTGTGTAAATTATAAAATAAATAAATTATTGTTAAATTATCTCTAATGATAAAATAAGTCATAACAAAATATATGATATTTGAAAAAAAAAAAAATAAGACGGATGGTCAAACAAGACGTCTAAAAGTAAAAAAACAACAATCATTTTGGGACAAAGGGAGCACATACTGTTGGGATCGACCTAGATAACGGTCTGACCACCGCTGGGTAGGATCGGATCAATGACGACAAGAAGACACGACAACATGGGTGAGTGTGGCGGACGTGGGCAGGCAACAACTGGATAGGACAACGACCGGATCGAATGTTTAGCGACGCGCGCGCATAGCTTGGCTAGGCAGGTGAGGACGGAGAGGAATTGAATCGATCGGTTGCCCCCACTTCATTGGGGAGCTCCAATTACGACAGGAAGCTCTAGGTTTAAAAACTGGTCCGATTTCATTGGAGAGACACACAAAGACCAATGAACCCTCAACTAGGAGGGACCAGATCGTGGCAAGTATACCTTGGATTGCTCAAGAATAAGTAGGCCGCCTAGAAAGCCTTCAAAGGCCGTCGATATGAAGAGAGAACAAAATTTAGGTGGTGGGAAAGTAGGGCAAACGAAAACGTAAAAGGACAATGTAGATGTGATTTTGATCAAATGTATATCCTGAATCGGCCATGGCCCTTAATACTCTTAGGGTGGAAAGGTCTTGACTTGTGAAATATTCAAATACATCAAGAGATGCGCTCCAAATCGGCTCACATCCCATTCTAAAAATAAAAAGCAGAATATCTAGTTTTCTCCATGGTACAAATTTCATAATTATCCCAACTCTCTTATCCAAGTCTAAATTTGAGCGTTCTATCTATGCATTTTTTGATGGCTCGACATGAGCTACGCTATGGAGAAATCCAATTTGCATTTAGAGAGGTGCTCTGACATGCCAATTTTGGTTTGTCGACAATATTTGCATGAGAAAATACAACTTTATTTGACCCACAAGTCCAAGACACAACATAAGTAAGCATCCGGTAGGTACGCCAAGTATACAATGTTATATATGTTATTATTAGAGGAGGGCTAGGAAGGATCGGGTCATTTCTGACTAGGATCACTGTATCATTCCCGGATCGGAGCGCTAGCAACATCCTCTGTCTTAGAGGTGCATTTGCCGTGGCACAAGCATTGTGTCATGTAACAGTAGCCTTGATCATTGTCGCTACTTTCGTTTATGCATATAGTATTGCAATCGTCGTCGTCTATCAATCCAACACATTGCCCTTGATAATTGCCGCTCGGGTGCCAGCCGCAAGAATATATCCCAACAGACGCTGACTCTGCATGGTTCAGATCCAAGCATGTTGGACATTAATGCAACAAATGTCGAAGGTGCATCAAACATCTTTTAGCAAAAGATTAATCAAATGACATCACCATTTGCAACATGTAGTTCATACATGTGCATGCGCACATACCACGACCAGCTGCCACGATGACGGGTAGAAGGACGAGGAGTAGGAGGACGACAGTGAGATTTATGTGTGAAGCCGTCATTGCTTCTTCTCTAACCAGTGCAAGTTAGTACGTGATAATTCTGCAGATGGCAGTTTGAATAAATAGAGTACTGGTACGGCCGATATAGTCCAAAATCTGCGGAGCTTGAGGCGGCAAACACCATAGAATAATCTCATCCTGCACGCGCCCGGCCTCGACATGTGCGTGACGTGTACGCTGTCGCCGTGTTTGGCATCAGCAGGGTGGTCATGCTCGTGGGTAGTATATGCATCGTTGTCACATCGGGCGGATTGTCATGCCCTGTTTGCAACGATAATGCCAAGTGGCGGTGCATGATCAGAGAGGTATCCATCCCATCTACTTCCTGATTGTCGCTTATTGCGCCCTTGTACTGACGGACAAGCGACCGGGCATGCTATGCTACTAGTACAATCCATTGCATTGGATCCCTACTAGTACAATACAATCCACTGCATTTGGATCCACCACCCGTACCTGATCTGCCGAAAAAAAAACAGACAAAGGACAATGAGCCGATGATCAGGCTGAGAGACCGCCATTGTACACGAAGCAAGCAATTCAACAATTCAAGTACCGCTGCTGTGTAGATCACTGATATCTGGGCTACGTGCGTAACTGATCAGCTGGAGCAAGCAGAGACTGTAATGTGTACTAGCGACGTGCGTAACTGATCAGCTGGAGCAAGCAAGAGACTGTATTATGTACTAGCGACGTGCGTAAGTGATGGACGGATGTGATTTAGATTCCGATAGAATTGTAAGGTGGGACCATTTCCATTGGTTAGCTTATCAAATTGTCTTTCCATACATATGTGGATCATTGTAAACGGACTTCACATACAAACTAGGAGCCTGAGATGGACTCGAACTTAACTTTGTTTGGGCCTCCGATATGGCTTAGAGACCTTTGCAGACCTCCTAAAGTGGTAGATAAGGGGAAGGTCCAAGGGCTTTCTTGGTGTGTTCTACATCTCCTTGGGGCGTGCTCCAACTTGGTCCAAGGTCTCAACGGACATGAATAACAATCCCATGGTGACGAGTAGCTCCCAACAAAAACAATGACAACATGTAATGATGACTTGGAGGCCTTGTCGACCTGATATTAAGGTGACACCAAATATATTTGACAGATTATCAAACAAGCTTTTCATTAAGTGCTCATTGGCCTCAATCACATTCCGAATGGAAGAGTTATGACCTTCTCAACGAAACACTGACGAGCTGCTTGATGAGGACATCACTCCTTCAGATGCACACGATGATCCTCCGCTGGACATTCAAGGTCCAACCACAAGAGCTCGTGCACGAAAATTAAATTTATAGGTGACCTCGTTCCTAAGCAAGTCTTTATATTATTTTTGAGAATAGATTGCTACCTAATGATTAGGAATCATGGAGAGGACCAGGGAATGCATAAGGATGGCTTGGAGGTGTGGAGGACCAGTAAGGGCACCCAAGTCGAGGAGGAGGCCCAAACCAAGTCGACTTCAAGCTTGTTTCAGAGTCCAGGACCAGCGCAGTGTAAAACGGATGCCTAGGACGCATCCGGACTTCGTTTTCGACGATCCACCCATGGGTGGAAAGATAATTTCATAAGGAAACCGATGACATTGGTTAGAGGTCCAAATTACTTCTGAGTCATCGGGGAAACGTCGAAATAACTCAGCATCCAGAATCTGTCTCGCTGCTGCGTCATCGTTTTTGGTCCGTTGGGCTGTGTACCGTTGTTGAGCCCATTAGGGGGCACTTCCAGGGGTGGCGACGACCCTTAGACCTTTATAATCAACCATCACCACTCTTATTAGGTTTTGGGTTTTGCTTAGATTATTCTGTCAAGAACAGTTTCGCCCGTTTCATCGGTTTGTGAGACCCCAACTCGTGAGATTAATCATTCATCTGCAAATTTCTTCCTTGTTCTTGCTTGTGTTTTTTTGATTCGCGGGTAGAGGACTTAGCCTTCGAGGATAACCGTGCAACGCCGGTTGACAACTAGAGGAAACGTGGTGCTACGATTGTGGGGTTTCGGATTGAGTTATTCGGAAGCCGGATCGATTTGTGTCTCGTTTCCACCAAATCGAGAGTTATCAGAATCTTTCAAAAAGGTTGGGCCACTCTAGTTCCCATTACTGCTGACGCACCGAATGTTGGACTTTGATGATCATGCACTTAGAGCTTGGTCTTGTTCATGACATATGCATTCTTTATAATCATCATCGTTGTTCCTAAGAACATTTAAAATACTGATATGAAGGTAGTAACAAATTCTTGGTTTTATCATTGCACATGCATGGCACGGCACCCCATGAGACTGTTGGGTCGTCCACAGCCACAACAATGCACATGAGATAGTCAAACATGCAGCATGTAGAGGCGTACCTTGTCGCGCTGCCACGTAACACTAGAAGCTTTAGTTTGAATACCATATACTCCATTGTGGCAAGCACATGAGATAGTATATGGTCCGGTTTAATTGGATAACCATCGCCACTCTTATTAGGTTTGAATGCTCACCTAGGACGGTCCCCCATTGTGGCAAGCACAAGAATTGGTTGGCCACCTAGACTGCCCCCTTTCAAATGCCATCGAGACGAAGAGAGAACGTAATTTAGGGTTTGGGAAAGTAGGGCAAAGCAAACGCAGAATAATGTAGATGTGATTTTGATCGACTGGAAAGCCTAAGTCGGTTGTGGCCCTTAGTATTTTTAGGGTGTCAATTTCTTGCCCATTAAAGAATTCAAATACATCAAGACGATGCTCACATCAAATCCGATTCTAAAAATAAAAATCGGAATATCTAATTTTTCCCTTGGTACATATATCATAATTAGCCTAACTCTTATATATCCAACTCTAAATTGAGGGATCTATATATGCATTTTGATTGCTTGATATGAAGTACGCAATGGATAAATCCAATTTGCATGTCGGGAGGTGCTCTATTTTTTCCTAACATGCCGATATTCATTGTAAACAATATTTGCAAAAGAAAATATAAATTTGTTTTCACCGGCAAGTCCATGTGGCTTAACATAAGCAGTGGATACCACTACTACAGAATACAACATCACTGCCGGGTCCAAAACCCCTTTCACTGCCGGAAAATGAACCGACAGTAGGGAAGCGGTAGTGATGTCGGTTGGTTTTTCAGCACCCGGCAGTGATAAGCTTTTAAAAAACCAAAAAAAATACTATGCATGCTCGCATGCTACAGCTGCCAGCATGCTCACGGGCTCCCACCATTACCGTTCCGTCAAGTTGTTTATCCCGTAAACAATTCATACATCACAGCCAAAAGAGAGATTCAACACATCACAAATAGAATCAATTTATAGACACACAGAAATGTTCAATACATCACAAATCAAATCGATTCTACTCCATTCGAACATGCCTCGCTTCTACCTGCGGATCCAGCTGAGGCAAAGAAAACAGAAATCCATTAGATTTGAGGACCAAGATCCAACCAAATCTAAAGTTCAAGGAAGAGGACGGGTTAGTTGCTTACCGTGGTGCAGAGAAAGACCCACTTCATGAAATCTGCCACTTTGGATCCATCGTAAGCCACATTGCCTTGGATTTGGCTGCGCTCATCGGATCTGAGAGTTGAAATTTATAGGTATGAAAATGCGATACGAATCGAACAAATCATATACGAATGTGAGGATATGGACTCAATTACCATCGTTGGTCTCCATGCTACCGAGTACCGACCTTACTTTCCTCGCTAGGATTCAAAATCAAAAAATGATCTTGTCTTGGGACTCCCGCAACCGGAAAAGAAAATAAGAAAATAAAAATCACTCTCACCTCATGCCTGCTTGCGCATGGATACAATTACAATCTAGATCTCGAGCCGCGCGGTGTGGATTCGTGCCCGCAAGGCCTCCATGGATCTGAGCTTTGTGCGGTGGATACGGCGAAGCCTCCATAGATCTGAGCTTTGTGCGGTGGGAAGACGATGCGGTGGGGAAGCCCGGTGCATGTGGTGGGGAGAAGAGATAAGACCAGATTTGGTTGGGGGCTACGGTGACGGGTGGATAGCGGACGCGAGAAGAGTTAACAGAAACAATAAAAACTTCGGGTCCGAATATGCAGTTCACCGTCGGGTTTACTAATGCACCCGACACCGATAGACATCACTGTCGGGTATTTTATTTTAACCGCAGTGATGTGTTTTTTCACCTGCCGGTTGTGTGTGACTCTCGGTCATTTTTTTATTTTGAAGCCTGGAATGGACAAACACCGACGGTTCACTCAAATCCTCGCATTGATGGGGCGGCGGTGATGTACAAATCTGTAGTAGTGTACGTACATCGAGTATACAATGTTATATAATATTATTAGATGAGAGTCCATAAGGATTGGATCATTGTTCAGGAAGCGATTATTGTCTCATTGTGGATCGAGCACTAGCAACAACCTCAGTCTTAGAGCTGCATATGCGGGTGCACCAAAGATTGGAAATCAGAACATAAGGCTTGATTGTTGTCCCCGCTACAGCACGCATACAATACTTCAGGTGTCATCGTCTAACAATATAATGCATGGCCCTTTAAAATTGTCGCTCAAGTGTGCGCCATACAATACTTCAGGTGTCATCGTCTAACAATATAATGCATGGCCCTTTAAAATTGTCGCTCAAGTGTGCGCCGCAAATATATTTCCCAACAAACGCCGACTCTGCATTGTTCAGATCCAAACATTGCTAACGCTTCTTGTACAGGTTTGTCTCAAGAGGATTTGGAAAAGTAAAATCCCAGAGAAAGTTAAGATATTTTTTATGGCTTTTAAACAATGATGTTGTGTTGACAAAAAAAGAAAACTTAAAGAAAAGAAAGTGGGAAGGTGATGAGAATTGTATGTTCTGTGACTGTGTAGAAACTGCTTCACATCTCTTTTTCAATGTCCTCTAGTGTCATGTGGGGACGGCCGTATGTCCGCGCCCGGCGAGCCCGAGATGTCAGGCGTGCATGCAGCCAGTGGCGGAGGGAGGGAGGGGCTGGAGGGGGCCAAGCACCCCCAACATTCAGTTTTGTTTGCATTATAGCCTATGTTTAGTAACTAATCATGTAATTAGTGCATGTAGTTTGTCCTTTTAAACTTTATTATAGTATGCATGTGTGTCCATTTGCATGACTTCTAACATGCGACTTCACTTTATTCACTAAAGCACCACACCAATGCTCGTAAAAATCTATACCTTGAAATTTTTTTCTTCATTGGATAAATGTACTTTTGGAATGACTATGTAGCTAAGTAGCCTTTCTTTAACTTGTTATCATACTTTATCACTTTTATAGTTTCTATTTGATGTGGATATGTTATGATCCTTTAGCTAGCAAGTTATCATACTTTATCACTTTTATAGTTTCTAACTTGTTATCATATTTGATGTGGATATCACTTTATCCTTTATCACTTTAGTTATTTGCTATGAACCTCTAAAAATCATTATGAATACCTTGGCTCCCATGTTTTGAATTCTAAATTTCGCGGACACCATGGCCCCCTATGTTTGAATCCTGGCTCCACCCCCGTGCAGCCGAGAGGGCCGCTCGCTCAGGAGCAGCAGGCCGGGATTAGTGGCTAGATTAGCTACGTAGAGATATTTGCTTTCCCTTTTTATTATTTCTAAATTATCTCATTCATTCTAGGAGAGGTTAGTTGAGCCCAAGGCTATTTATCTTGTAACAAACATACGTTGAAGGCAATCAAGATAATTCCCATCTAATCTCCTCTCTACTTTCTCTAAGCCGCGTGCACGGGGGTATAACCCGGCAGCGAGACACGTCGAGGGGGAATAACCCCGACGTTTACCACGGAGAGCGACTACGAGCTCGAGTCGTGGTCCGCCGTCGTTGGGGATCTTTGCCCTTGACAAACTGGTATCCGAGTCGGCCGTTCCTCGTCCCTCGATCCCGGTCTTTCCTCACCCGCACCACCCTAAACCCCACCCCTCTCACCTCACCAACCTCCACCACCTCTGCAGCCATGGGCGACTCGCCATCTCGCCGATATCATGGCCAAGTTGAACTCCCTCACCACCGACATGACGGCCATGAAGGAGGACATCGCGGGTCGAAGGACTCCTCGGCGGAATCGGCCGGTGCCAACCGTCCGGGCGGTGCGCGCGCACCCGACCCCCCCCCCCCAAAGTTCCAGAAGATGGAGTTCCTCGGTTCGACGGCAAGTCGGATCCCCGCCTCTTCATCAACAAGTGTGAGTCCTATTTCCGCAACGGCGCACCATGGCCAAGGAGCGCGTTTGGATGGCGTCCTACAACCTCGGCGGTGTCATGCAGGAGTGGTTCATCCGGCTCGGGAGGACGAGCGGCACCCGTCGTGGGGGCGTTTCAAAGATCTCCTCGATCCGCGATTCGGGCCGCCGTTGCGATCGGCCCCTCTCTTCGAGCTGTCCGAGTGCCACCGCACGGCACCGTGGAGGAGTACTCCAACCGCTTCGAGCATGCTCTTCCACGCCGGGCCCTCGACGAGTCTCGGCGCGTCGGTACTGTTCACCGGCGGCCTCCTTCCGCCCCTCGCCACTCCGTCCCGGATTCACAACCCGTCGACGTTGGTTGCGGCCATGAGCCTCGCCCCGGCAGGTGGGCTGATCGAGCTCGACAAGTTGGCGGCGACACCGCCCAAGTCAGTGCCCCCGCCGCTGCCGGCCCGGCCCTCCGACCGGGCGCCGCTAACGCCCGAACTGTCGGGCGTTGCCAGCCCGCCCGGGCCGGTGGTGCGCCGGCGTGGTCTTTGCGTCGGCTGGGCGCGACCGGCAACCTGGCCGCCGATCGTCCAAGGAGGAGCAGGAGGAACGCCGCCGCCTCGGGTTGTGCTTCAACCGCGATGAGAAGTACTTCCGGGCGCACAACCAAACCCCGCCGCCGCATCTTACGTCGAAGGCGCATACCGACACGGATGAAGCCGCTGCCGGTGATGCCGACCGGGAGGCCCCTCGTTTTCTCGATGCATGCCTTTGGGCAGGTGTGCGAGGCTTCGACACGCCGCAGTCCGCGGCGCTCCTCGGGACGGCGGTGCTGGTCGCCCTCCCCGACCACGGGGCCCACGTGACGCATAACTTCATCGGCGGACGCGCCGCTGCACACCGTTCCGGGCTGCACATTCAGCCACGCCCACGGCTCACCGCGACGGTGGCCAACGGCGAACGCGATCATCTGCGGCGGGGTCATCCGCGACGCGCCGATCCACGGTGCACGGCGAGGCGTTCAGCGCCGACCTCTTCGTCATGCCGTTGGCGGGTTCGACCGCCCTCGGTACCCGGTCGGGCACCCGGGCCCATCATTTGGGGACGTGGGTGCGCTTGATCGCGGCAGATTCAGCGCCCGGCCGCACCGTCTATTGACCGGTACCGCCCGCTCGACCGGACCGACCCTCCGCGCCATCACCACAGCGGCAGACCGCCCTCCGGCTCCTCCGGCCGGCCGGGAGCCGCTCCTCAACGCCCGCTCCACTCCCTCGGCGACGTCTTCACCGAGCCACGCGGCCTTTCCACCCCGGCCGCTCCCGCGATCACCGCATCATCCTCAAGCCGGGGGCGCTGCCGGTGGCAGTCCGGCCGTACCGCTACCCGGCGGCCCACAAGGACGAGCTCGAGCGTCAGTGCTCGGCCATGATCGAGCAGGGCATCGTCCGCCGCAGCGATTCGGCGTTCTCCTCCCCGGTGCTCCTTGTCAAGAAACCCGATGGCTCCTGGCGCTTCTGCGTCGACTACAGGGCGCTGAACGCGCTCACCGTCAAGGACGCGTTTCCCATTCCGGTGGTGGACGAGCTCCTCGATGAGCTCCATGGCGCCAAGTTCTTCACCAAGCTTGATCTGAGGTCGGGCTACCACCAGGTCCGGATGCGGCCGGAAGACATCCACATGACGGCTTTCCGCACCCACGACGGCCTCTACAAGTTCCTAGTCATGCCGTTTGGGCTGTGCAACGCCCGGCGACGTTCAAGCACCGATGAACGGCGTCGCTGCGCCCGTTTCTTCGCCGTTTTTGTTCTTGTGTTCTTTGGCGATATATTTTGATCTACAAAGAAGAGCTAGAGTGACCACCTTCGCCACATCTGCGCCGTCCTCGGGGACCTTCGCCGTCACCAGCTGTTCCTCAAGCACACCAAGTGTGCGTTCGGCGCGTCGTCGCTGGGCTACCTTGGCCATGTCATCTCCGAGGCGGGCGTCGCCATGGACCCGCCCAAGGTCCAAGCTATCCGCGACCGGCTCGCCCTCGGTCCGCTACGGCGGCTCGTGGCTTCCTCGGCCGGGCTGCGGGCGCAAGTTCGTCCACCACTACGGCACGGTGGCCGCCCCTTGACGGCCCTCCCGAAGAAGGACGGCTTCTCCGGGAGCACGGGCGCCGCAGCGGCGTTCACGGCACTCAAGGACGCGGTCACCTCGTCCCCCGTCCTTGCCATGCCGGACTTCTCTATCTTTGTTCGTCGTCGGCGACGCCTCCTCCCACGGCGGCCGTGCGGTCGGGTCCAAGAAGGGCACCCCATCGCATTCTTCAGCCGGGCTATTGCTTCCTCGGCATCGGGCTGGCGGCGTACGAGTGGGAGCTCATCGGCCTAGTCATGGCTGTTCGGCACTGGCGACCGCGACCACGTGGGAGGCGCGGTTCGTCGCCAAGACCGACCATTATAGCCTCAAGTACCTTTGGATCGAGAGGCTTGCGACGATTCCACAGCATCATTGGGTGGGCAAGCTCCTGGGCTTCGATTTCTCCGTCGGTACAAGCCGGGATCGACCAACGTGGTGGCGGATGCCTCTCCCGCCGCGACACGCCGGACGACGGGCGCTCTTGGCCCTCTCTCGCGCCCCGTTTCGACGTCCCCGACGGTGGGCGCCGCGGCGCCGACCGGACCGGCGTTAGCCGCACTCCACGACGAGCTCAGGCGGGCCCCCGAGGGGCGCCGTGGGCAGTGGTCGACGGGATGGTGTAGTACGCCGGCCGCCTCTTCGTGCCGCCATCTTCCCCGCCGCTCGGGCTGGCGGGCGGCCGACGCGCCGACGGCCATGAAGGGTTGCAACACACCATCCACCGCCTTCGCCGCGATTTTCATTTCCCCAACATGAAGCGGTGGTCCAAGATTATGTGCGGGAGTGTCCTACCCGCCACCGCCACAAGTCCGAGCATCTCCACCCGGCCGGCCTTCTACTTCCTCGCCAATTTCGCGGGGAGTCCGGCCGAGGCGTCTGCTGGACTTCGTCGAGGCGCCCGGGTGCGCGGCAAGTCCGTCATCTTGACGGTGGTGGGCGGGTTCAGCAAATCTTGTCATTTTATACCCTTGGCGCATCCCTATTCGGGCGGAATCCGTGGCGCGGGCTTTCTTCGCGAGAGAATATGCGCCTCCATGGGGTGCCGCCCGATCCATGGTCTCGGACCGTGGCGTGGTGTTCACCTCCAAGTTTTGGCGGGAGCTCATGAGGCTGATGGGGACCGACCTGCACATGACATCGGCCTTTCACCCTCAGTCGGACGGCCAGTCCGAGTCGGCGAACAGGGTCATCATCATGTACTGCGGTGCCTCACCGGCGATCGACGCGCCCGGTTTTGTAGTGGGGCTGCCGTGGGCGGAGTACATCTTCAACACCGCCTACGAGCTCCCTCCGCGACACGCCGTTCCGCATAGTCTATGGGCGTGACCTTCCGTCACCGGTCCTATGGCGGGCGAGGCAGCGTGGCGCTTTTGTAGGCACAAAATCGACTCTGCGCCGCACACAGCGACAAGCCGGAATAGGCGGCTTTACACCGGTACCCGGCGTCTTGAGGCGTGCGATCAATTTGACTTTGTTAATTGACAAGGAGGTAAGCGTGAGATCCGGAACATGCCTGGTGAGACCAAGACAGTTCGCATGTATGGCTCTAAGGCGGATGTAAAGACATATAGCTATGAGAGCTATCACGCCGACAGATAATGAATGCATTCGGTAAGCATGTATAAAGATGTAATGCAATAACGATTTGCGAATTATCATAAAAGACATGTTTGAACAAATAAAGTCGATCATCATGATGTGTTATCGTAAAGCTCTATTGCATAGATCGAATTAATTGACAACATGATAAATAAAAGAAGGTACACCATAAATATCATTATAGATACCCATTACACGTGAAAGCATAACCGTGTACCGGCAAGCTTGCGAATCGGGGTCCATGAAGAAGGAACTCATACGTAAAAACCTATCAGTTAAATTGATCTCTAGTCCACCGGATGACTAGCTCTAGAAGTAACCCAAAGATCTCGTATCCACTTGGGATGATACGGCCACTGTCAAGATCTAAACGTATACGAACCCACAACACGTGACAACTTAGATTGATCTATCTCGGCTATGATAAACAGATAGACCTAGTAGCACAAAGAAGATAAACAATGAAAGCACTAAAAGCAACTAGATCTATGATAAGATAAAGCCGAGACCTTTCAATCTAAATTGGGCAAAAAGTGTGTGCAAACATAATTAAATAATAAATAAAAGCATTGCAACACGTGGTAACTTAATGAATTCATTAGATCTTGCCAAAATCTAATGAAGCCGATAACTAGCTCTTAGCCGGACCTTAGCCCACCGGATGGCTCATGATCGACAAAAGAACCCTCTCGCCCCGATAGCTTAAATCCACCGACGATACTAAGCGTGAACAAGACTACTTGCAATAATCTAAATCCGCTGACGATACTAGACATGGTGCAAGGTTGCCGGTACTTACGGAAGTCGACGGGTCGATGAATCCTCATGATAGATCGACGACACGACCGGACTCGAAGGGTGGCGGGAGCCAAGGCACGGAGCCGGGTTTGTTGTATTGATTTGGTAGATTGCTTTACAGTTGCCGGGGTCTTATATTTATACCCTGGGCTTGACGAGTCCTAACTAATTACGAATAAACGAAACGAAAATATCTAGCTAAGATACATTGTCCTCCAAGTCTTCTCGGAGTCATAAAATTGCACGTGATGTGGGCCCCCCGTCTTCGAATATCTTCCTTGATGCTCCACGTTTTGCCGAACCATCTCATGCTCAGCTCCTTCTCGGACTCGGGCTTCTAGCCGAATAATAGCGGCTTCGAATGCTACAAGACTGTTGTCATCTTTTGCTAGCCCGAATGACTTCTTACCAGAATCATCGTGCACCGCCCACCTCTCATCCAGGCTCTACCAAATTTTGGTGTTAACAGCTGTAGCTTGGACCATGGAGGAGGCGAGGAGTTCCTCAACGACGTGCGCCACCGTCTGGAGCAAGCTCAGGCGGTCCAGAAAAAATACTACGACCCGGGGCCACGTCTTTGTGCGATACCGGGCCGGCGATTGGGTCTTTGCCGCCTCGTCACCGGTCCCCTGCCTCCATCACCACCGAGGGCGCCGACAAGCTGAAGCCCAAGTATTATGGGCCCTACCGTGTCTTTGGAGCTCATCAACGAGGTCGCTGTCCGCCTCGAGCTTCCACCACGCGCCCGCATCCACGACGTGTTCCATGTGGGGGTCCTCAAAAGTTCCACGGCGCCCCTCCGGATCGCCACACCGCGCGCTGCCCCCGCACCATGGCGCGATCACTCGAGCCGGCCGGGCTGTGAAATACCGCCCTAGCTCGCGGCGTTCGACAGTGCTCATTCTTTGGAAGGACCGGACCCGGCTTCGCGCAACTTGGGAGGGCGTCGACACCTTCCGTGCCAAGTTCCCTGCATTCCGGCTCGAGGACGAGCTGTCTCGAGGAGGGAAGAGATGTCATGTGGGGACGGCCGTATGTCCGCGCCGGCGAGCCCGAGATGTCGGGCGTGCAGCGAGAGAGGGCGCTTCGCACTCGGAGCAACAGGCGGGATTAGTGGCTAGATTAGCTACGTAGAGATATTTGCTTTCCCTTTTATTATTTCCAAATTATCTCTTTCATTCTAGGAGAGGTTAGTTGAGCCCAAGGCTATTTATCTTGTAACAAACATACGTTGAAGGCAATCAAGATTATTCTCATCTAATCTCCTCTCTACTTCTCTAAGCCGCGTGCACAGGGGGGTATAACCCGGCAGCGAGACACGTCGAGGGGAATAACCCCGGCGTTTACCACGGAGCGACTACGAGCTCGAGAGTGGTCGTCCGTCGTTGGGGATCTCTGCCCTTGACATCTAGCTAATGTGATTTGGTCTATTATTGCTAATTGTGTGGGGTGTCTAACAAAATATAAATCAATACTTGGGTTTGTTGTGAAACTTGGATACCACTGGAAAGAAATTTCATGCGATGGGGATAGGAGCTATATGTTGGGCAATTTGGATAACTAGCAATCGTGCTGTTTTTGATAAGATCATTGTTAAAAGTCCTTAAGAGATTATCTGTTATGTTCATTCTTATATGACATATTGGTCAGGCATATATGCTGAAAATGATAAGGATGTGTGGGTTGATGGGGCTAACACAAAGGGATAGCCAAAGAGATTCTGGCAGTTCAACTCAACAGGCAGGTGAATCATCTTCTACTCCAAGACACATCGGATCAACATGGTGATCAGGATGAGGGAAGAGCTCTCAAAAAGCTTGAAGAAGTTTTGGAAGTGGAGGAACTAGAGAGAATTGAAGTTGTCTTTAGCTGTCATTTTGGTTGTAATGATGGTTGAACCCTGTTAGAATTCGGTACCGGTTATTTGTAACCATGTCATGAAGTGTTGGTCTGTTAGGCCCCTGCTGTGGGCGTAGAAACTTTTATGGTCATCTGGGTATGTTTTAGAGGGAAGTTATCTGGTAGTCTGAAATTGAAGCTCAACTGCTCTTTTGACTTTGTCCCAGATTGCTTTATATTTCCGTTTCATTAATGGGAAAGGGTTACCCCGTGTGGAAAAAATATACATATATACCATAATTAGACTCACTCTTATCCAATTCTAAATTGAGGGATCTATATATTCATTTTGATAACTCGACATGAAGTACATAATGGAGAAATCCAATTTGCATGACGAGAGGTGCTCTATTTTTTTCCTAAGAAGCCAATTTTGATTGCAAACAATATTTACAAAAGAAAATATGAATTTATTTTCACTCGCAAGTCCATATGACTTAACATAAGTAAGAAGTCGATATGTACATCGAGTATACAATGTTATATATTATTATTTGATAAAAGTCCAGAAGGATCGGATCTCAGTGATTATTGTCTCATTGTTGGATCAGAGCACTAGCAACAACCTCAGTCTTAGAGGTTCATATGCGGCACCAACATTGGAAATTGTAACATATCCCTTGATCATAGTCGCCGCTTTCATGTACGCAAACAATACTGCAGTTGTCATCGTCTAAAAATGGAAAGCATGGCCCTTTAAAATTGCCGCTCAAGTGTGCGCTGTAAATGTATTTCTCAACAGACATCGACTCTGCATGGTTTGGATCCAAACATGTTGGGCATTCATGCATCAAATGCCGAAGGCGCATCAAACATCATTTAGCAAAAGATTATCGAAATTACATCGCCACTTACAACATGTAGTTTATGCATGTGCATGCAATACATACCACGACTAGCTGCCATGATGACGGGTTGGAGGACGAGGAGTACGAGGACACAGAGATTCATATGTGAAGGTGTCATTGCTTCTTATCTGGCCAGAGGAAGTTAGTGTGTTGAAGAATCGATCATGATAATTCTGCAAACTGCAGGTGAATAAATAGAACACTAGTACGGAGTATATATACTCTACGGAGCTTGCGGCCAATCTTGCGGCGGCAAACACTAGAGAGCAATCTGATCCGGCGTACGCCCAGCCTTGACCTTGCACGTGACGTGTACGCTATCGCCATGTTGGCATCAGCAGGGTGGTCAGGCTCCTCGGTCGTATATATGCATCATTGTCACATCCGGCGGATTGGTCTTGCCCGTTTGCAATGATAACAAAACTTATATACGAAACTAAAGCCATCTCCCGCCCATTTACTACCCACACACCCGCTATCCCAAAAAGAGAAAATAAAATATGTTAGGGAAAAAAATAGTGGCTCAAACCTACTATCTATCTATAATTTATAATTTATAACTCTTATAAAGATAAACCCCACTAAATAAGTTCTCTCTACATGCAAAACGTCCACATCATTCTTCACTAAAGGCATGTCTTATGCAGGCTACAACCCATGTAGGCCTCAAACTAAAGCAGACCATGTAGATTGGGCTACCAAAGTTTCTAATGCAGGCCACAAGACATTTGGAGCCTGGCCCGTAAAGTTGCATTACTTTTCCTTTGTCTGCTGCCGTAGTATTTTCTTGTCTCTTGTGGCTTTCTCGCGGCAATGCTTTCGAGCCTGTTGCCGCCGCCCCTCCCGCCGCCGCCAATTTTTCTGAGATAGGAATCAAACCGCTACCACCAAATTGCTTCGGTTCCGGGTAATTAGATTGATATACACTCTATTTGCGCTACTAGCTCGTAAATCGTCCTATCTCTTGCGGATTTCGTTGAATCAAAGGCACTTGTTCTTGGTGGAATAGGGTCTCGGTTCGTTTGGGATTTGGCACCTGTCCTACCTTGTTTGGTCGGATGTGCACGGGTGGATGAATCGGCGGCGGCGGCAAATGTGAACACGACAGGGACAAGGAGACAAAGCACGACGCCGGGGATTTGGCATGAGTCAGAAATAGTAGCGCCGGAGGCCGTGTGGTCCCGAATGATAGAGGCTTCAACTCCGCATCGCGTTCTCAAATGGCTGCTCAACGCTTTTGTCAGACTCTTCTGCAAGGCACTCTAACACCTGGCGGGGGCACTAGAGCCGATGATTTGGACTCGGCATCCTACCCGGAGCATGAGGCGACGCGCGGAGTGGCGCGATGGGCTGCTCTAAGTGAACTCACTACATGTTCTATCTTTTAATGCAAAGTGTACACATCATTACCCACTATCTCCATGTCATCCCTTATTAATTACAAAAAAAAATCCATGTCATCTCTATCATGTAAAATTATTTAAATCTTTAATCTACTAACATACAAGTTATACCTACATACAATATTTGCTTCATCACCTATTCCTCTATAATGTAATCAAATATTCTATCTTTTTTTTTTCACGAGATCGACACTAGTAACTAAAAGATTATAGGTGGGCACAAATGATTTTGGGTGGCGGGCACGGGCCCGAATCACCCGGCTAAGGTCACGGTTAATGAGGGAGGGCGTGGCGGGCGTTTGGTGCCCGTCCACGGTAAATCAAAAAGAAATCAAAAAAATCAACAAAGCCCACAACCGGACCCGGTCGGGCCGCGGATCCCGCACTGGCGCGCCGCCACCGTCCACAACCGCGAAGCCGTGCGCGCGCCCGGATCCGCCACCGGCGCCGTGCCCGCCTAGATCCGCCGCCCGGCCGCCGTGCCATATGCGGATCCGCCCGCCGGGGGCTAGAACCGCCCGCAGGAAGCCGTGCGGCGCCGCCCGATGGCCGTGCCCGGCTGGATTCGCCACCGGGGCGCCCGTGCCCCGCTGGATCCGCCGGCGAGTCTTTGGAACCGCCGCCGGAAGCCGTGCCCGGCCTGGTTCCGGCGTCGGCCACCATGCCTGTTGGATCCGCCACCGGAGGACCGGCCGCGCCGCGGATCCGCCGTTGGGAGACCTCATCCACCATGGATCCCACGCCGGCCGCGGACAAAGCCGCCGTGGGAGGGCCGCCTGCGCCTTGGATCCACGCGGCTGGAGCCCTAGATCCGCGTCGGCGCGTGGGATGGGGAGGGAGGCGCGGGAGGGGAAGAGGAGAGGGGGCTTGGGAAGGGGGGGGCCGGCGGCCACCCATGGGGAAGGAGGTGACCGGCGTCGGAGTAAGGAGGAGGGAGGAGCTGGGGCGCGTCGGGGAGAGGAGACCGGGAGAGTTGGGGGCATGGAGTGGACTGGACTGGCTGAGTTCCAAACCATAACTTCCGGTGTATATATATGTTGACGGATATCGGGCCTCGTTTTGGGTTTGTTGGGCCTCCCCATTTTACGTGGCGGGCCATTTAGGATGCCCGCCACGTAAAATTGATTTTCCGTGGCGGCGTGTTAGGGTGCCCGCCACGGAAAATCAATTTTACGTGGCGGTAGAAAATGCCCGCCACGAAAAATAAAATTGGAAGTGGTGGTGTATTAGCCGTGACGGGCAAACTATGTGCCCGCCACGGAAAAGATTTTCAGGCATCACGCAAAATCATTTAGTTACTATAGTTAAAATAACTTTCGAGACAAATTCTTATATATGTATAAATAGTATTCTATATAAAAAGTATTATTAAGAGAATTCGGCGGCAACACGCGGGGTATAGATCTAGTAAACTAGATTTTTAGAATCGGGTCACGTAGAAAACTGGACTCCAGAAGCTTTACGGGCCTTCAAAAGCTAGGCATGCTTGGTCGTGCGCAACCACGACGCAGCGCGCGTTGCGCGAACTCCGCTATGGATTCTAGCGCGCGCCCGCCGTGTAAGAGCATCTCCAGCAGTTTTGCAAAATGAACTTGACAAAACTTGTGATTTGCCAAGTCACAAAAATATATGTCAAGTGAAAAAGATGTGGTTCTCCAATAGTTTTGCAAATTTGGCTTGGCAAAAAAAAAAAAAAAAGACAACATGCAGCATGCAAGTAGGGAGATGATTTTATTTTTGCGGTCAATACGTAACATGCAAGTAAGGAGAGGATTTGCCAAGTCCCTCCCCCAGCTTGGCATATTTGCCAAGTTGAGGATGGTTTATGCCAAGTTGCCCAAAATGCCAATCCAAAATGCAAAACCTGTTGGAGACCACTTTTTCATGTTTTTGGCAAATTTGAAGAATGCAAACCCTGTTTGCAAAACTGTTGGAGTTGCTCTAAGAGTGCCCCAATGATCATCCGGGTAAATTTTGGATTCAGTTTGCATCATTGTATATGCTTATATGCTAATTTGTCATTTTGTTTTGTTATTCTGGAAGAAAACCAGATGCATTCTCTCTTTCCTTTTAATTTCGAAGACAATTCGACTTGTCACAACAAACATTATTCATGACTATATATGAATATTTATATTATATATACGGATACACTTTGTTAGTTCTCGTATTTATCTGGCTACACTGGCCCCTTCATTTATCATCATTTTGTTGGTTCCTTACATTAAAAAAAACACATTTTGTTGGTTCCACCACCGAGTTGGCGGTCGTCGTGGAGTGGAGCCAAGAAGGTGTCTGCGCTGTACGCGCCATGTGCCGTGTTATGCCCCACAATACTATAGAAATAACTAACCGTGATGAGCGATTTACATTTACCGTGGTGGTCGGCACAGGCGCCCGCCACCGTACTAAGCTCACAGTTAATGCCAGATTCTCCATGGTGGGCGATTTATGCCCACCGCGGCAAATGAATAAAAAAAAAAAAGCCTGGTAGGCAACCGAGCCCGCCGCTGCCATCGCCGGCGGTGTAGCCGGATCCATCGCCCGGTGGCCGGATCCGCCGTGGGGTAACGGATCCGCCCATTTGGGTGGCTGGATCCGCCGCTGGTGGTTGGATCCGCCGCCGGCGGTTTTTTTTACCGACCGGTTGAACCAAACCGCCGGGGTCGGTTTGGATTTCGGACCGGTTACCGTAAACCGGCGGTTACCGTCGGTTTGGTTTTTTGAATTCAAATGAATTCAAATTTTCGATTCATCGGTAAAAATCCGGTTTCCGGCGGTATTTAATTTATACCGCCGGTTTGAGCGGTATAAATTAAAAACCTTTCGGTAGTTTTGTTTTTTTAATTTTTTTGAAGGAATTTTTGATAGTTGGTTTGGACATTTTGATGTAAAAAGGGCACACAATGCGGAAATAAATAGCATAAGTCAATACGGATACAATAACCAAATGTGATGGGAACACCCCATAGTCCCATACCCGCATGATCGGGCATACAAATAATCAACGGTGCTACGCCATATACGGGAACCCCCATATCGGCCGCGACTCCTCATACTCGGCGGTAGACATAATAGAGATACCTCGGCCTTTGAAGCCGAGGCTAGCCTTGTAATCTTGCCAAGTCATCCCCGACCATACTGCTTTGTTGTCTCCCATTCTTCAACCAACCGATTGTAAAAATCGGGTCTTGCCATTGAAACACCCATCTAGTCATAGGTCGGGCGGGACGCGTCGAGGAACGGGATAGGTGTAAGAAGCTGCGCGAGGTGTCATTTGCACGAGGATGAGGAGGGGCGTGGAGTGCCGTAGTCCGCCGCTGAACCGTACATCCTCTGCGATTCGGTTGGCCATGGTCCCGGTCTTGAGTGGCATGTGTGAACGGCTCGCCCGCAATCAACCATAATTAGTGGGGTTCGACGAAACAATTGTGCGTATGTAGGTTCAAGTGCAATTGATACCGTGAAATGAAGACCTGCACCGTCACCGCCATACCCTCCACCCACCGGCACCACTCCCACTAGCACCGCCACCGCCATACCCTCCACCACCGCCACCGCCATACCCTCCACCACCGCCACCGCCGGACTCTCCAAAGACCGGCTTCATCGTTCCCACCATTGTCGGTCGTGTCATCACACGAGGAGCCTTCGTCGGTGGTGCCATCGTCATCACCGGTTTGTTTTCCTTTTCCTTGCCGCGTCGAAGGAGCCACGTTGAAAGACACATGTTGCTTCCTTTTCCCCAAGTGAGTTTCACCCACATTTCTACGGGCCCAATCGATACAATCATTCCCCGTCGCCGACGCAGATCCTCGCTTGCTATGTGGTCACTTTGCCAACACAAGCAAATAATAGCGGTCGGTGGACATACATTTATGTATATATATATATATATATATATATATATATATATATATATACAAATATAAATTGTACGACAATATTTGATGGCAGAGGGACGTCCGCTTCTTGAGAATCATCATCAAGAACCGGTGCCCGGTTCGATCGGCCGTACTCCATCCATTCCCTAATCGGATTGCTCCGATCATAGAATGAGAATTCGGTGAACCGGTCAATGAAGTCATCATCATCATAATTCCTTGGTGGGTTCACATCCGCAAGTCGCGCCCGAAGGTTGTAGTTCACATAAACAAGCTTGTCCAATTTTTTGTGCGACAACCTATTCGAACCTTGGTATGCGGCAAGGCAAATGTACTCCGCCGCTCGCATCCTTCGGAGGAGACACATTGTGAAACAAGCCGCAAAGCAAGTATTTGCAACATTGGAGTACTCCGACCAAATATCATCCACCGGTGGGCTGCAAAGGCACCACATTATATTAGCTATATGTTTGAGTTTAAGAAACCTATTGGGCCACAATATATGAGGTACAAAGGCACCACATTACATGGGGATGTCCTTTTGTCAAGTGCCATTTTCTGAGCCAATTCCGTGCCAAACTCACCACGCTTCTGGCGGAAAACCTCAGCCTCCTGCAATGCATGCACGGCGCTCTGCACATCCGTCATTCTCTCAAATGACTCCCTTAGGCCACCGAACATTGTATGAGTTGGCTCGAGTATATGAGAGCCCCTGGATTTAAAAGCAAAGAATTTGCGAAATAAACAAACGGTAAGTATTACATATATATAGCTTGCAAAATAAACACAACCCATTGTCATACCCGATCCCACATACGTCCCGATGTAGGCGTCGGTAATCCTTGTGTCCATAATGGCTTTGTATTCGTTCAGGTCTGCGTGTTTCTCCCAAAGAATGACTCCGGCGCTGTTTGCGAGTTCTCGAATTCATAGACCACATCAGCCATGTTGGGGCGCTTGTCTTGATCGGCGAAACGAAGAAATCGTAAATTGGTTGCTTTGTGCCGATGATGTATTCCAATGCATCCCACCTTTGCATGCTTGACAATCTCGCATGAGCCCATGCACCTTCTTTAGACTTTGCCCACTCATATTGAAGTCTCGACCGCTCGGTTAGCCGGCGCATCCGAGCCTCAAATTCATCCCTCGCCCATGGGAGTGTTACCCTCTGTGCAAAGACGTTCACGTGCGATCATCACGAGTCCTCGTCATCACGACTCTTCTTGGATCCGTCAAGTTGTCGCCGGAAGTAGTCACGCACCTCCGTTGGCACATGGTTGCAATGCACCACCTCGGACCCGCGGCCGGCCAAGTCTTTGCTTCAACCTTGTGCGACCACCGCCGGATTTTGAGGCGTGGCCGGAAGTTGCACCTCCAACCTGGAGCAAGGTTTTCACCGTGCTCCCGCACCCGGTCTCTCGGTCTCCCACTCCCGAACATTGTGTACCCGCATAAAAATACGGACAACACAAAGTCACGAATAATATATATATTTTACAATATATACCTACTATATATATATACAATATATGTACACAATACAAACCAACAATGTATTCCTACAATATACATCGTACCACAAATCCTACATCAAATCATAAATCCTAAGGCAAAAAGTTGCCTAAACTAACCTAAATATTTCCTAAATCTATGAACCCTAACTCACAAACTAACCTAACCTAAATATTTTGTAAATCCTAACACAAATCTCGCCTAAATCTATGAATCCAACCACAAAAACTAACCTAAATCCCAATCCTACCACATAAATCAACCTAAATAAAAAAAAAGGAAGAAAACTCACCTCGGTCGGTTCCCGAATTTCCCGGTCGGTAAACCGCCCACTGCGACCGGTTAACCGCTCCTCCCGGGCGGGACGCCGCTGCGAGCTGGCGCGGTCGGTAAACCGCTCCTCCCGAGCGGGAAACCGCTCCTCCCGGGCGGGAGAAATGTCGGGCGGGCGGACGGCGGCGGGCGCGGGCGCGACGCGGGCGACGGAGCGGATAAGATGCGGGGGCGCGTTGCCCCCGGTAGCGTCGCCCTGCCTTATCCGCTCCGGGGAGGCCAATGGGCCTGATGGGCCTTGGCGGGCCGGCCGTGCGCTTTTTCAAACTTCAATTCAAATTTTTTTATACCAAACGAACTCAAATTTGAAAAAATGTTGCACCGTTGGCTTCTATAAATCGCAAACTATTTTACGAGTATTTTTCCACGATTTTTTCAATTTTTAGATTTTGAATTTCAAATCTTTTTACCGGCGTCCGGATACGGCCGGACCGGTAAGATCGCCCAGAACCGCGGTTTCCAGCGGGAAACCGACCGGTATAAAAAAACCCCGCCGGGGGGGGGGGAGGGAGGGGGGGATCCGCTATCGTCGTCGTTGGTTAGGAACGGAGCCCACCTTGTCTTTGGTGAGGAAGGGGAGTCCACCACCATAATTGGTGAGGAAGGGAGCCCGCGCCCCACCGGAGCTTGCAGCTCACCATTGTGGCCCTTGGCCCATGGCGACTCGCTTCAAAGTGCACGTGAGGTAGGGGAGGGAGGGTAGGGTGCTCGCCACCATAGTTGTCTAGCGAGGGAAGGGATGGTAGGGTGCTCGCCGCCATAGTTGTCTAGGGAGGAAGGGAGGGAGGGAGGGTGGCCGTGCGAGATAAGGGATGATAGGGAGAAGAGTGCGTTTGGTGGGATAGAGGACGGTGCCATGGTTGGGAGAGAAGAGTGCGGGAGAAGGAAATGGGAAATGAGTGAGTGAAACTGAACCCTAATGTGTTGTTATATATATGGCACGATAGGGAGCATGGTTTGGGCTTACCGTGGGCCTAGGCGTATTTACCGTGGTCGGCCTATTTAACAAGTCCGCCTCAAAAATGGAGGCATTTTCCATTGTGGGCCGCCTATAAAGGCACTGCCTCGGATAATCGATTTTTCATGGCGAGCAAAATTGCCCCCCTACGTACAAAAAAAAAAAAAGCACATCACGGTTAATCAACACTTTTTTCGTGGCGGGCAAACCATGTGCCCGCCATGGAAAAGTTTTTGGCGGTGTCACGCAAAAGAAATTCTGCAGTAGTGCCAAGTTCTAGGTGATGGAGACGGAGTTCCTACCCACAAGGGACCTAACCAAATAATCTATGATCAGGTCGCAACAAACATTATTTATGACTATATAATTATATTTATATTATATATACAGATACACTTTGTTAGTTCCCGCACTACTATAGATTTTTTTTTACGTGGTTGTTTTTTTTATTTTGGGTGGCGCTTATGGAAACCGCCACCGAACTAAGTTCTGATTAATTGGGTGATTAACCGTGGTGGTTTTACGACGGCCACGATCATATTTGTCTAGCTACACTTGTCCCTTCCTTTATCATCATTTTGTTGGTTGCTTACATTCAAAAAACTCAATTTGCTGGTTCCACCACTGAGTTGGCAGTCATTGTGGAGCGGAGCCGAGAAGGAGTCTGCCCATGCGCGCCATGTGTCATGTCGTGTCATGCCCCAAGGGCTAGATGATGTAGACAGAGTTTTCGATCTTCCATCGAACGAAGATAACTATCGATTTGCTCGGAGAGCCGACCAATCTGACATTAGATCACAAAAACATGAACCCTGCAACCTTTAGCACCACGTCTCCTCTGACTATTAAAGCGTGTCACAATCTGGTTGGCCTCGTTAAGAAGGCTAATCCCTGTTGTGAATCGAAGAACACAAGAAAGAACGAGATAAATCGCAACTCAAGTGAAGTGACAATTGCAGATTTATGATTAAGCACTCAAATTTCGGGTTTCACAAACCGATAACAACGACTGTTCATCCGATTCTAAAACTAAAAATTGGAATATCCGGTTTTCGCTAGATATATATTTCATAATTAGCCTAATTCATCTATATATGCATTTTGATTGCTCAACATGAAGTATGCAATGGACAAATCCAATTTGCACGTGGAGAGGTACTCCGTTTTTCTTAACATACCAATTTTGATTGTAAACAATATTTGCAAAAGGACTATAAATTTATTTTGACTGGCAAGTCCTTGTGACACAATGTAAGTAAGCAGCGGATACGTGCATTGAGTGTACACTATTATACATTATTATTAGAAGAGAGCCACGAAGGATCAGATCACTGTTCAGGCGGGGATGATTGAATCATTGTCCTACCAGAGCACTAGCACATGGCTTGGCAAAAACAGTGTGACATGTAACACCAGCCTTGAACGTTATGGCTGCTTTCATTTATGCATATATTGCAGTAGACGTTATCGTCCAATTCCATACATGGCCCATCATAATCGCTCTCTCCGAGGCGCAGGGATATATCTATCCCACCGGGCGTTGACTCTGCAATGGTTCCGATCCTAGCACGTTGGACATTTATGCATCAAAACATCTTTTAGCAAAATATTCATCGAATGACATCGCCATTAGCAACAAGTACATACCCGGACCAGCTGCCATGACGACGGGTAGGAGGACGAGGAGTTGTAGGACGATAAAGAGAACCATTTTTTATGGTGCCATTGCTTCTTATATGGCCTGTGGAAGTTAGTACGTGGAAGAATCGATCGTGATAATTCTACAAATTGGAGGTGAATTAATAGAGTATAATAGTACGGGAGTATAGTCTAAAAATTCTGCGGATCTTGCGGAGGCAAACACTAGAGAATAATCTGATCCGGCGCGCGCCCGGTCTGGACCTGTACGTGAGTACGTGACGTGTACGCTGTCGCCGTGTTGGCATCAGCAGGATGGTCAGGCTCGATGATCGGAAATGCATCGTTGTCAGGTCAGGCGGATTAGACTTCCTGTTTGTAACGATAACGCATTGGCGCTTATTCTGTGCTTGTACTGACAGACTGGCAACGGGGCATGCTATGCTACTTGTACAATGCATTGCATTGCATCCACCACAGTACTGAAGAAGTTTTGGAAGTGCAGGAACTAGAGAGAAGTGAAGCTGTCTTTAGCTGTCAGTTTGGTTGTAATGATGGTTGAACCCTGTTAGAATTCTGGTACCGGTTTTTTTTTTTGTAAGAGCACTCACAATGCAGACTCTACCATGGTTTCTATCCTTATTTATTACCCCTCTATTTATTGCTTTTTACCGATGTGGCGCTATATTTATTAAAGAGAGAGAGGAAAAACACAAGAAACCAAGTCTAACTAAGAAACCAGGTCTTCACGTAAACCAAGACAATTTGTGAGAGTGACAAGTGGGTCATGTGACATCATGATAGAAAATTGCATTGTGGGAGATAGTTTCTTGACACAATGTCCAAGACTATAGAAACCATGATAGTTTCTAGCACTGTGAGTGCCCTAACCATGTCATGAAGTGTTGGTCTGTTGGCCCCTGCTGTGGGCGTAGAAACTTTTTTTATGGTCATCTGGGTATGTTTTAGAGGGAAGTTATCCGGGCTGTGTTTAGTTGGTGGGAAAAGGTGGAAAAAGCATTGTTCGAATCAAAAAGTAAGCGTAGCACGTTTCGTTTGTTTTGTGGTAAACATTATCCTACCATGGCGTAACTAGGCTCAAAAGAATCGATCTCGTCGTGTACATCAAAACTATGTAATCAGTTTTTTATTTACCTATATTTAGTGATCGATACATGTGCCGACATTTTAATGTGATGGGGTGAATAGTGAGTTTGGATTTTCAGTTTGGGCATCTAAACACTGCCCTGGTAGTCTAAAATTGAAGCTCCACTGCTCTCTTGACTTTGTCCCAGATTGCTTTATATTTCCGTTTCATTAATGAGAATGGGTTACCCCGTGTGAAAAAAAATATACATATATACCACAATTAGCCTCACTCTTATCCAATTCTAAATTGAGGGATCTATATATTCATTTTGATAACTCGACATGAAGTACGCAATGGAGAAATCCAATTTGCATGTCGAGAGGTGCTCTATTTTTTCCTAAGAAGCCAATTTTTATTGTAAACAATATTTGCAAAAGAAAATATAAATTAATTTTCACTCGCAAGTCCATATGACTTAACATAAGTAAGAAGTCGACGTGTACATCGAGTATATAATGTTATATATTATTATTTGACAAAAGTCCAGAAGGATCGGATCTCATTGATTATTGTCTCATTGTTGGATCGGAGCACTACCAACAGCCTCAGTCTTAGAGGTTCATATGCGGGTGCACCAGCATTGGAAATTGTAACATAACCCTTCGATGCTTTTATGTACGCAAACAATACTGCAGGTGTCATTGTCTGTCAATGGAATGCATGGCCCTTCAAAATTGCCGCTCAAGTGTGCGCTGTAAATATATTTCACAACAGATGTCGACTCTGCACGGTTTGGATCCAAACATGTTGGGCATTTATGCATCAAATGCCGAAGGCGCATCAAACATCATTTAGCAAAAGATTATCTAAATTACATGGCCACTTACAACATGTAGTTTATGCATGTGCATGCGATACATACCACGACCAGCTGCCATGATGACGGGTTGGAGGACGAGGAGTAGGAGGACACAGAGATTCATCTGTGAAGGTGCCATTGCTTCTTATCTGGCCAGAGGAAGTTAGTGTGTTGAAGAATCGATCATGATACTGCAAACTGCAGGTGAATAAATACAGTACTAGTACGGAGTATAGTCTAAAATTCTGCGGAGCTTGCGGAGGCAAACACTAGAGTATAATCTGATCCGGCGCGGGCCCGGCCTTTGACCTCTACGTGACGTGTATGCTGTCGCCGTGTTGGCATCAGCAGGGTGGTCAGGCTCGAGGGTCGTATATGCATCGCTGTCAGGCCAGGCGGATTGGACTTGCTGTTTGTAACGATAATAACGCATTGGCGCTTATTCCGTGTGCTTGTACTGACAGACTGGCGACGGGGCATGCTATGCTACTTGAGTACTTGTACAATGCATTGCATTAGATCCACCACCGTACCCGCTCAGCCGAGGAAAACCAGCAAGGACAGTATGAGCTGATGAGGTTGAGAGAGCTTTATTTGTACAAGAAGCAAGCAATTCAACAATTCAAGTACTGTAGCTGTGTAGATCCTGCTGGGGGACGTCTGTAACTGCTGATCAGCTGGAGCAAGAGCAAATGTCAACCAAACCAAACATGGGCAATTGCTCTATCCTTGTTTGGAAAGGTAGCCTGACTGCCTGAAGCCCCAGATATATATTGCACAGGCAAGCAGAGTTTGCCGGATAGATATTGAGGGAGGCACTCAGACCTGAAGATGGCGCTGTATGTTTCGCCGCTTCCAGAGCTGCCATAGCACAATGAAATGGGGAATACCAACCAGAAGGTCGAAGCGAACGAGCAACCAGCAATGATGTGGTCCGCTAGGTGATCCAGGCAGCAGCCTGGATATGTTGAATTGATACACCCTTCTAAAGACAGTGGCTGTAGAGAGCAGGCAGGCGATCAGCTGTTTGGTATGGTCGGTCGGATTGCCTTGGCTTGGCATATGTAGACCCGGCCGGCTAGCTTTGCAATCTTCGGCTCGTTGACTTGTGAATTTGGATTAACGTCTACTAGTAGTCTAGTCTATCTACTCTACTACATATAATGCACCAAAAAAACTTTTCTAAAACCACACAAGAATCTGTCCACCATAGTCATTATCTCTCCTAATCTTTTCTAAATGCACCCAACAAAATACACCCCGAAGCTAAGCAAATTTTAAAATGAATAGTCGGATTTATTCTAAAGATCTTTCTACTCATTCACCCACCACATTCAAAGGCCAAAAAATTGCTGGGATCAAACGCTCATCACCCACCCATCCCATCCCATCCCTCCCGCCGCTGGCCGCCCACAACACGCGCGACTCCCCCTCTCCCACGGTCCCACCAGGCCCCGTCTCCCACACGCGCGACTCCTCGACTGCGACTCCCTCTCCCGAGGTGGCGGCGCCCCCGCGGGGCGGCGCGGCCGCGAGCCCCAGCAACCTCCCCTACCTCACACCCTGCATCACCACGGGGCCTGCACACGGACGACGACACCGGCGCACAGCAGCAGCGGCGGCACCGGGGAGGAGCACCGGCGGCCGTGGAGCGGGTTCGTGGAGGCGATGGCGACGGTCTCACCGGAGCTCGCGTTTAGGCACTAGCAACGGTTCCCCGGCCGACGAGTGCGCGATCGCGGCGGCCACTGACGGGCGCATCACCGGCTGGCGAGGGCGCAACACCAGCAGCCATGGCGGAGCGCATGAGAAAGGTAAGTTTTATTTACATTTTAGTTTTTATTCTGCGCAGGCGGCACAACGGCGGCGGCGGCGCTCGGCTTACCCTGGTGGCGGCAACACGGCCACTCGGCTAGGCCCATGCACACGACCGACATCTCCACCAACAGTCCACCCCTGCGCCCCAACGTGACGCACCTCCACAGATCAAGCGCAGTCACGCCGCTCGTCACTGGTGTGCATCTCTCCTCCTCCCTCCCTTCTCCCCTTCTTTCTAGGGTTGAATTCGTTGGTCCTGTGCTGGATCTGCAGCACCGGTGTATTCTAATTGCACTGCTGTTTTTTTTAGTTGCACTTGTGTTGGTCCTGTGCTGGATCTCCACCAACTCGTCACTGGTGTGCATCTCTCCTGGAACTACACGACCGATGTGCTTGTTGTTCATTCGATTTTAATTGCACTGCTGTTTTTTTTTTTCACCCAGGAGATGATGCATCAACCATTTGTTGAAATGCCTAGCTAGGATGATAATGATAGTGCCTATACTTTGCCCATTACTGTGAAATTGTAGTTCCAGGTATCCTACTTCACTGAGTCTTTCACACAAAATCACTCAGTATTAGAGGGTCTGGGTTTGGGTTTGAACGCTCATGAGTGGTGTAGTCTGCAAGAGATAGTAGCCTCAGGTAGTAGGATTAGTAGCTAGCATCGTTCGTAAGATTGCGCAAGCAATGTATTGGAACATGAATATGCAGCTACCGCCTTGCTTTTTTTTCTTGCTTAGAAAACGGAAAACGATTCTATTCCAGCTCTGTATGTAGTTTGGTTTATAAATGCAGGTCAATGCTTCCTGGCATGGCATGTATCATATCTGCCATGGATGTAATGTGCTGAAGGTTAAGAAAATAGGCATGTATGCCAATACTTCTAATTATACCTTTTTCCTGGTTACTTAATTCCTGTTACCATGTAGGATAAATATGGGTTGTACTAGCATATTGTGGCAATTTTCATGTATTATCATTTTCCTAGCATTTAGTGGTTCATTTTTCAATTCTAGAAAACAACCTGATCTAGCCACTGATATGGTTGAAAATTTTCCTTAGGCGTTGTAACTACTTTACCAGAAAAATTTAATCAATAGTTTGCCAGGATCTAAGATACTTTTTTTTTTTTTTGTTATTTTCCCCCTTGTGATCTACATTTGAGTTGCAAGCAAATAATGTGTCTGATTTGTTTGTCACTTAATTTACCTATGTATATTGTAGTGAACTTTCAGTATGTTTTTCACCTAATTTACCTGATGTTTATATTGTAGTGAAGTTTCATTATGTTTTTCACTTAATTTTCACCTTATTTGAGTTGCAGCTGGTATATCGGTCATCTCATGCTAGGATGAAGGTACATATCTTCAGCGCGACCGCCCAGCCCCCTCCACCTCCACAGCTCCGACCCCAGCCGACTAAATTCCTGCCTCCATGGCCCGACGCAGCTCTGCCAACCCTCTCCGTGCTGCTACTGAGCTCAATTAGTCCTACTGCCAGGTCGCAAGTGTTCTTTCCTCGATTCTGTGTTCTCTTTCCTTCCATTGAATTCACTAGAAATCCTGACCTTTCTGTTTATCTCCTCATGATTTTTCTACAGATCCAATAATCAGGTCTGGTCAATCAGGATTGAGTAATGTTATCATATAAAAAAGTAGACTTTTCGGATTCTGCCAACTCATTAGGTTCGATCTGACATTTTTATGCTACAATAAAAACTAATGGAAGGGCTTTGTTGGAAATTTTGATGATCCCTTTCCCCTCAATGTATCAAGCAGTCATGCAGGTTTCTGTTGTGGCTACCCATCACATGGTATTTCGTAAGATCATAGTCTATTCACTGTCACTCACAGAATTTGTGCACTATGTTTTTTAAGGAATAAGCTCGAATTGATATGATTGTCTATTGGTATCTTGTAGGTCGTACTCAAAAAGTTTTTGACGACCATATAGAGTTTCTTTTGATGATAAGATTTTTCTTTTATAAATTAATTTCTTATAGCTGACGATCATATAGGAATACGGTCCAGCAGAAAAAATGGTATCTAAATTAAGGGATTATGCCAGGAGTGTTGTGGAAAGTAGAGCAGGAGAGGAATCTTGCTAAGTATTGATCCATATGAAGGAGAGGTTGATAAAATTCTCTATTGTTCTTCAACAATATGAAGTATTGATCCATATTTTTCTAACACTATTTTCTCTTGTTGCCAGGTTCACAACAGTGTTTAGCCATGACAAGGATTCAATTCCAAGGGTCTAGACAGGAAAGGAAGATGTGCAAAAGCAAAGGAAAGCTCGATCTGCGGTACAAGAACCACACACTTCCAACAATCGCCAGTTCTTATATTTTCTGTTTGTAAAATGCATTTATGCTTATGCCGCAGGCTCGCAAACTTCTGTAATCGCCATTTGCTTGGATGACGAGCCAGATAGGATTCAAGCATCCTCACTTCAACACTTCTGGAAGGCTCTGTTATATCAAAAGAATGCAAGTGCTACTTCTGCTGATCCACTTGCTTCCACCTCTTGGGAAGAGGTAATTTTCTGCTGATCAATGCTTATTGCTATATGCTGTAAATGCGACATAAAGCTGGCGATTAAGATCTATTAGGCATTGTGTCTGCATTGAATTTCAAATGTATGTGTAAGTAATAAGTATGCAATGTTTTTCTTTTAGCTGTTTCTAATTTAAATCATTACAGGTATGCTATTGCCAGTGCACTCTCTGATGACATGATTTTACTATTGTGGTGGAAGGGATGCTTCAGGCACGTCACTACTTGATAGATTTAAAAGACTGAGCCTATATTGTTTGTTATCGTGTTGGTTGTCAAAATTTATCTCTGCTCTGCTAACCTAGAATTTTACATGTTATATACGGTAATAATGAAGATCACCAATCAAAGCCTATGTAATACTTTCTTATAATCTAAACTTCCAAAGAGTCACCCCTTCATTAGTTTCACTGCATATTTTCAGCTTACCTTATATGCCAAATCTTCTCTTGTAATGATATATTTTCGGTCTTCGCAATCTGGAGGAAACATATTGAATGTGAATTTTCTCATTTACATTGCAAAGAATTTTCTCAGCTATTTTTTAAAAAAATTCCTTTTGGAAATTCTGTTGACCTTAGAAACATCCTAATATCTTGTTTATTTTCGGTCTTCGCAATCTGGAGGAAACATATTGAATGTGAATTTTCTCATTTACATTGCAAAAGAATTTTCTCAGCTATTTTTAAAAAATTCCTTTTGGAAATTCTGTTGACCTTAGAAACATCCTAATATCTTGTTCGGTTTTTGGTTCTTATTTTGTCTAATTTCTAATAAGATGTAATTTTAGACTATTGGAGGCTGCTTCGATTTCATTGATTTTATCTTAATGTATCTTAATTTTAGACTACAGGGAGCCAACTTTGTCGAGGTGATCGACCGAAATTTTTCAAGAAAGTGTCATAGGCTTGCTATAAGGCTGGATGAATTTCTGCTATCTCCATTGACTGAATCGATGGAAGATATTAGAGCTACCTGGGAGATGATGGTGAAGGCTTAAATCAGGACTTGTGTAATTCCGAACTTATGGGTAGTATATGATACAGTATTTATTATGCCTTGTTATGCATGAATGTATTCTGGATTATATTTATGGTCATATACAATTGTTTGAGAAAAAACTATGAAAATATGTTATCGTCATATTGTTTTTAAGCGCATTTTTTAAATAAACTGTAGCAACGCACGGGCACGTACTAGTAATAAATCAAGCAGGCGCCCATGCATGGCTACCTACTTTGTACACATATGATGAGCAGCCCAAGGTGAACAACTCCGGCCTGCATGCGACCCACAAGAAGGCACGGCACAGCAGCCCAGTGGTAGCTGGACTGACAAGATAAGACTATTTCCATGACACCCACAAGAAGGCCCGGCCCACAACAAGGCATGCACACACACCGGCGGCCTAGCTATCTAGCTGACACCTGGGATGGCCTGCGGCTGGATGGGATCGGAATCGGATCGATATGGTGAGGCAGCAGGCATGACAGCATGGGCGGGCGCGGGCAGACAGAGACAGGATCCGGACACGTGAATAATCATCAGCGGCGCTCGTCGTGGAACCGATCGATCGTGCCAATTGAGTTGGCTTGCGTGGCCGTGCTTTCTGGTTCTCAAGTCTAGTCGAATTGCCTTGGCTTGGCATAAAACCCTGCCTCTGTACTACTGCTCATTCACTTGTGAATCCGTCTTACGTCAAAAGTAGGTGCTCAGATGCATATGGCTGTCAGCGTCACCTGTTTCCTAAATCCTAACTAACTTTGACGAATCGGGTTTAGGACTTGCCAAATATTTTTTAATGGATAAATGTAAAAGTAGTATCTGCTCCTCCTATCGGCAACTGAGCAGCCGACAATGCCCTATCGACGGTCCAGTACCGACTTGGCCCACGGCCAGGCCAGGCTGTCGGTCCAGTACCGCGATCAGGCCAGGCTGTACCCTTATCGGGCCGATAGGCCTTTCGGCCCACGGACTACCAATAGGCCCCCGGGCAACACAGGATCCAGCCAGAGGAATAGGATCCGGGTACGGCCGGGAATAATCAGCGGCGGTCGTGGTGGAGCCGAACGAGAACGGAGGCCGACCGACCGGGGTCCGGGGCCCTGTGCGTGCGTCTGCCGTGCCGTTTTGTTCCACACGGGCCAGACGGACGGGGATGGTGCGCCTGCGATTGCGCACGTACGTACGTCAATGAACAGCAGGCAGGCAGCTAGCGACTGCGACGGCTCGGCTCTGTCGTGACGATATCATCGACGAAGAGGAATCCGTCGGAGTAATCGCGCGCGGACAGGATATGGATAGCTCACTGTGTTGGGCGGCCGTGCGCGTGCGGTTTGGCTTTGTGCTCGATCGTCATCACTGAGTCACTGCCCACGTCGATCGAGAGGGCTCCTGCCCTGCGTGCGTAGAAATTAAACGGTGGATGGGTGGATAAACATGCATGCATCATCGTATCGTCAGGCGGCGGCCGGATTGTCTTAGCCAGTTTGTTTGCAACCATAACGCCATGCATGCACTGGTGGGTGTGGGTGTGGGTGCGTCACATGCGTGCACTGTGCAGAAATCTTTGCGTCCTACCAACCTCTCCCCGAACCGTTTTTCTTCTTCCTCTCGCGGCCCATGCCCAGGTGGACAAGGCGGCAGCGGCGGCGCTAGAGGTTAGGGTTCCGGTGTTGTCCTCTATTCCTGTCTTCTTAACCGGTTGTACAATCCGGCCGGTCGGCCTGGCGGTAGTCTAGGCATGGTAGTGGTGGCGGGTACGTTGACCGGCGGTAAGCGAGGTTGGCTATGCGTAGGCGGCTGGGGCGAATGCCGGCGAAGTTGGTGGCGGGGAGGTTGTCGGCGAGATTGACGGTGAGCGTGGTCATGGTGGCGGCGGTGGGAGGAGCAGGACGGGGAAGTGGAAGAATGGGGCCGCCCCGGGCGCACTAGGGCATGCCAGAGCTCCAAGGATCCTGCACACGCCTATATGGGAGGGATGGGCGGCAGTGTCGCGTGGGCGCGAGGGCGTGAGGTGGACGAAGGGGTGAGGAATGCCTGGGTAAGATGGAAGAAGGGGGGTGAGGAGTGGTGGGCCAGCCACGGCACAAAATAGGTGGTCGGACCGATCACCCCATACGCCGGGGGTGTGGGGTGTGTGTGTGGGGGGGAGGAGGGTTCGGTCCGTAGCACGCCTGGCTACTGTGCGTCTATGCCAGATCAGTGAGGTCCGTCCATCTGCTTCCTGCTCGGCGCTTGCTTGTACTCACGGACTGGACTGACGACGAGTGATGCTATATACTACCATTGCATTATTTGTATCATCCACCACGTGCAGACGTACTGTACACCCGATCTGCATTGCCGAGGGAAACGTACGTACGCGGACACAATATATGAGCTGAGTGCGAGCATAGCAATTCAACTGTTCAACCACTGTAGCTATATATTGATCACCCATATCAGCTGGGTGCTGAGTAACGTAACTTAGCTGGGGGCTGGAGGAGCAACAAAGTGTACATATTGTGTACGTACTAGTACTAAATTACTACCTACACTACAGAACCTCTCACTCACAAGTCACAAGATTCAGAATTAATTAACCATCAGATTTGGCTCGCCAGTGAAAATGATTCTGTACGCAATAATTAACACACCTAACTGGACGGCCAGCCGGCCGCGGCGTAATACATTCTCCGGCCGTAACACAACGTGCTAGCACTGTCCTGCCGGCATCGATCGTCAGTGGACTCGTACGTGTACACGCAAATTCACATTCACTCTCCGTGATACCGGCCGTGCTATACGTATTTAGGTTTCCTCCTGTCCTGTACACGTAGGATTCGGACCATTCCGCGTCTGGGACATATGTGTGTGCCAGCTGTGTGGGTACTCTACTCTGGCTCGTGTCATACCATCCACCTCATTATTTGGCTATATTTTTCTAGCTGCTTTTTTATCAGACGCGAGCATCCTATGCGGACGCCCTGCTCCGGCCGAACCTTTTTTTTATACGAGTAAATTGCATTATAGGTAATTAAACTATTGTGTGTCTAGCAGATAGGTACCTCAAATAAAAAAAAAACGTAACTTTTGAGTATCTGTTTCATATGTGAATTGGCTTGTAGTCCAATGGTAGGGACGATCAGGTGGGGGACGCAACCCACCGGGAGTTCAAATCCGGTGCTCGCACCTTTTCTTGGGATTTTTAAAGGATTTACCGGCGTTGTGCATTAAGTGGTAGCGGCGTTCCGTCGACAACGAGGCACCTATGGTGACCGAGAATCTCCAGATCTGCCGGCCGCGGAGTCCCCGGAGGTGCTCATAGGGGTAGGGTTTTGCGTCACGTGTGTTCATAGGGATGAGTGTGCGTGCGGGTGCTCATAGGGGTAGGGTTTGCGTACGTGTGTTCATAGGGATGAGTGTGCGTGCGTGTGTGAGTGTCTGCGTTGTCTTGTGTAATTCTCAAAAAAAAAAACTATCTGTTTCATATACCAGAGGTACAAAACATGTCACACGTGCACCAGGTGCTGACGTGGCGAGCCGACTCACCCTGCCAACATGTACACGCGTCTCCACTCCGATCCCGCCATGCCACGTCACCCATGACGACGACACGCATGCCCGCCATCAAAACCCGGGCCTCTCCTCCGGGGCGTACTCCCTCCACTCCGATCCCACCATGCCGATCGACGCCGCCGACACGCATGCTCGCCGGCAAAACCCATCCTCTCCTTCTCCGTGTCGTACTCCACGAGGTAGTTCTACGGCTTCGAGGCTGCTGAGGCAAGGCGCGTGTGTGCGAGCCCCCAGGGCCGCGAGGACGAGCAGGCCACCGGCAGACCGCCATGGGCGGATCTTTATTATGAGCCGTGGGTGCGGCTACACCCACAAAAATTCAAAAAATCAGTGATTATGATCAAATTTCCAATGTATTTGCATCCACAGAATAAAATTATATGCACCCACAAGCCCAGCGCACCCCCTCACAATTGCTCTAGCTTTGCCACCGGTCGATGCGGTGCGGGCGCGGCGTGAACGAGGAGAGTCTCCCGAGGAGACGACAACCGTGGGCGGGCGCTGCTCGCGCCAAGACTTGCCGCATGGATGCGCCCGCCCGGACGCCTTGCTCAAGCCGGCCACTGTTGTGTGCTCCTCATATGTTTGTGTTTGAGTTCTGACCGTCGGTCGTCTAGCCAATCCTGAATCCTGATACATACAACCCACTAACCATATGCATACACATTATATATACTCCCTCTCAAAAAAAAAAAAATATCATTGTAGGTTTTTCTTACTTCTTGTTTAACCATCTGTCTTATTCAACTTTTTGTATAAATATTATTTATTTTGTTATGATGTATTTAATAACTAGAGCTACTTTAATAAGATTTATCCATTTTATATTTTACATAAATTCTTGAATAAGACCAACGGTCAAACACGAGGTCTCTGAACCTTAAAACGACACTCTTTTTTGGTACGAGAGAGAGTACATCTCAAGCTAGCACAGCTAGCAACGTACACTAGTCCAGCACTCTAGCCACGGCCCTAGCTTCGCTTCGCCTTCGCATTTCGTAAGGACGCATAGAAACCCCGAGCAGGATCAACGGTAGAGGTGCAGGCGATGCCAACAAGAAGATCAGCTTTCGAATTAACACAAGTGATGGCGCAAGCGCCTCCGAGGGCGCCGAGCGCCTTGCCGGCAGAACCACTAGTCGGCGGCGGGGGTGGAGTTCTTGGGGTTCGCCGCGGCCTGGGCGGGCGCGCGACCGCCACTCGGCGGCGACTCGGCCGTGTTCCTCGGGATCGTGCCCATGGGACGGCGTCATCGGCGGGCGCGCCGACGGCAACATACGGCGTCAACCGCATAGGCGACGAGCAGCTCATGTCAGTGTTCTCCGATGTACATGCCAGCAAGTGAGTCGGCTCGCCATGTTAGCTCCCAGTGCACGCCACACGTGTTTTGTACCTTTGGTGCATGAGACAATATTTCCGGTACCTAGAAGTTATGTTTTTTAGTTGGAGTACCCATCTAGGAAATACCCAATAGTTTAGATATCTATTGTGCAAATTACTCTTTTTTACTTAGTGGTGCTGAAACTAATTTTGTTACGAGTTGTGTAAATATTTGTATTTTTTTTATCAAAAAATACATATATATTGTATTTTTATTTCACAACCGGAGGAGTTTTTTTTCCCTTTGCTATTACTATTTCTCGGTTCCCAACAGAGACGGAGATGACAGGTATGTATAGCGACCGGATTGGAGCCAGGGTTTTTTTACCGACCGGTTGAACCAAAACCGCCGGGTCGGGTTTCGGATTTCGGACCGGTTATCGGTAAACCGCCGGTTCCGGTCGGTTTGGTTTTTGAATTCAAATGAATTCAAATTTTCCAGTTCATCGGTAAAAATCGGTTTACCGAGCGGTATTTAATTTATACCGCCCGGTTTGAGCGGTATAAATTAAAAACCGCTCGGTAGTTTTGTTTTTTTTAATTGTTTTTGAAGGAATTTTTGATAGTTGGTTTGGACATTTTGATGTAAAAAAGGGCACACAATGCGGAAATAAATAGCATAAGTCAATACGGATACAATAACCAAATGTGATGGGAACACCCCATAGTCCCATACCTGCATGATCGGGCATACAAATAATCAACGGTGCTACGCCATATACGGGAACCCCCATATCGGCCACGACTCCTCATACTCGGCGGTAGACATAATAGAGATACCTCATTTCGGGCGAGGCTAGCCTTGTAATCTTGCCAAGTCATCCCCGACCATACCTTTGTTGTCTCCCATTCTTCAACCAACCGATTGTAAAAATCGGGGTCTTGCCATTGAAACACCCATCTAGTCATAGTCCGGGCGGACGCAGCGTCGGGAATGGGATAGGTGTAAGAAGCTGCGCGAGGTGTCATTTGCATGCGAGGATGAGGAGGACTGTGGAGTGCCGTAGTCCGCCGCTGAACCGTACATCCTCTGCGATTCCGGTTGGCCATGGTCCCGGTCTTGAGTGGCATGTGTGAACTGGCTCTCGCCTGCAATCAACCATAATTAGTGGGGTTCGACAGAAACAATTGTGCGTATGTAGGTTCAAGTGCAATTGATACCGTGAAATGAAGACCGCACCGTCACCGCCATACCCTCCACCACCAGCACCACTCCCACTAGCACCGCCACCGCCATACCCTCCACCACCGCCACCGCCATACCCTCCACCACCGCCACCGCCAGACTCTCCAGCACCGCCTTCATCGTTCCCACCATTGTCAGTCGTGTCATCACCTGAGGAGCCTTCGTCAGTGGTGCCATCGTCATCACCAGTTTGTTTTCCTTTTCCTTGCCGCGTCGAAGGAGCCACGTTGAAAGACACATGTTGCTTCCTTTTCCCCAAGTGAGTTTCACCCACATTTCTACGGGCCCAATCAGCGATACAATCATCCCCGTCGCCGCCGCGTAGATCCTCGCTTGCTATGTGGTCACCGCCAACACAAGCAAATAATAGCGGTCGGTGGACATACATATATGTGTGTATATATATATATATATATATATATATATATATATATATATATATATATATATATATATATATATATATATATACAAATATAAATTGTACGACAATATTTGATGGCGGAGGGGACGTCCGCTTCTTCGTAATCATCATCAAGAACCGGTGCACGGTTCGATCGGCGTACTCCATCCATTCCCTAATCGGATTGCTCCGATCATAGAATGAGAATTTGGTGAACCGGTCAATGAAGTCATCATCATCATAATTCCTTGGTGGGTTCACATCCGCAAGTCGCGGCCCGAAGGTTGTAGTTCACATAAACAAGCTTGTCCAATTTTTTTGTGCGACAACCTATTCGAACCTTGGTATGCGGCAAGGCAAATGTACTCCAAGTTCATTTCGCATCCTTTGGAGGAGACACATTGTGAAACAAGCCGCAAAGCAAGGCGCAACATTGGAGTACTCCTTCAAGTCTTTGACATTCTCATCTAAGTACTTGCCATCGATCTCCCTTTCCATTGGGTGACGTGGCGCCTTCACGAAACAATAAGGGAATAATAAGAACACGAAAAATAATGAGAACACCTCAAGCCATCAATCTCCAAGTATAGGTACTTACCCCACTACGTGTCTCTCGGATGGCACCAATAAAGCACGGATTGTCGGCATGACTACGGGTTGTCCTACATTATGGAAAAACTTGGACCAAGCTTTACCAATAGCATGCGGGCTTGTTTGCCCTTCAAGGCGTCCGGGACCCTGTACCAATCCTTGGTTGGATCATTCCTCTGCTAGCACCGCTGGTCGCACGGTAGTCCTCCACCACTACAGGCGTCTCCTCGGTAGAAGTAGATCTCCCGCCCGTGAACATCCTTTCAAATGGATTGCCACGTGCACCACCACGCCACTGCACCACCACCGCCACCGCACCACTACCCCCTCCACGCTCATAATGTCCCCCTGTTTGCTCAACCCTCTGGCTGGTACTCATATTGAAGTCTCGACCGCTCGATTTGCTTCGCGCATCCGAGCCTCAAATTCATCCTCGCCCATGGGAGTGTTACCCTCGCGGCAAAGACGTTCATGTGCCGCCGTCACGAGTCCCGTCATCACGACTCTTCTTGGATCTGTCAAGTTGTCGCCGGAAGTAGTTACGCACCTCCGTTGGCACATGGTTGCAATGCACCACCTCGGACCGCTGCCGACCAAGTCTTTCGCTTCAACCTTGTGCGACCACCGCCGGATTTTGACGCGTGGCGGTAGTTGCACCTCCAACACGGAGCAAGGTTTTCACCGTGCTCCCGCACCGGTCTCTCGGTCTCCCACTCCCGAACATTGTGTACCGCATAAAAAAAAAAATACGGACAACACAAAGTCACGAATAATATATATATTTTACAATATATACCTACTATATATATATACAATATATGTACACAATACAAACCAACAATGTATTCCTACAATATACATCGTACCACAAATCCTACATCAAATCATAAATCCTAAGGCAAAAAGTTGCCTAAACTAACCTAAATATTTCCTAAATCTATGAACCCTAACTCACAAACTAACCTAACCTAAATATTTTGTAAATCCTAACACAAATCCCGCCTAAATCTATGAATCCAACCACAAAAACTAACCTAAATCCCAATCCTACCACATAAATCAACCTAAATAAAAAAAGGAAGAAAACTCACCTCGGTCGCCGGTTCGATTTCCGGTCGGTAAACCGCCCACCGCGACCGATTAACCGCTCCTCCTCGGGCGGACGCCGCCGCGAAGCCGGGCGCGGTCGGTAAACCGCTCCTCCCGAGCTGGAAACCGCTCCTCCCGGGCGGGGAGAAATTTTGGCGCGGGCGACGGGCGGCGGCGCTGGCGCACGCGAGGCGGACGGAGCGGATAAGATTCGGGGGGGGGCGCGTTTGCCCCCCGCCGCGCCGCCCCGCCTTTATCCGCCCCGGGGAGGCCAATGGGCCTGATGGGCCTTGACGGGCCGGCCGGCGGCGCTTTTTTTTTTTTCAAACTTCAATTCAAATTTTTTTATACCAAACGAACTCAAATTTGAAAAAATGTTGCACCGTTGGCTTCTATAAATCGCAAAACTATTTTTACGTATTTTTCCACGATTTTTTTCAATTTTTAGATTTTGAATTTCAAATCTTTTTTTACGGCCGGTCCGGATACCGGCCGGACCGTAAGACCGGAATCGCGGTTTCGCGCGGGGGAAACCGACCGGTATAAAAACCCCGATTGGAGCACTCTATCTACTGGATTTGCTCGACATCATGATGATGTTGCGTGCATGCATGCATGCATCCATCCATCCATCCATCCGCAGCTTTAAAACTTGAACACGGGACGACGGGATTGTAGTTGTAGTTGTAGGGACAAGAAGCTTTGGACGGGTAAAGAAGCATCCGCTGTTGTTCAGTACTACTTGACCATCATCATCAGGCATCACCGGCCACCTCGCTGGCTGCCTTTCTTCCAGCTGCAGGCTTTTGGGCTCTCAGACACAGCAGAGACAGATCATCCTGGAAGGGAGTGAAGTGAAGTGATGGACTGCGGCCCTGGCGCGGCCCTGGCATTGGCATTGGATCCCATGCAGATGCTGTCTGCAGCTATGTTATGCGTGCCGACCCCCCGAAAGGCTTGGGGACTACTACGAGTACCGGCCTACAACTACAAGGGTGGTCAAAAGGCTAAAAAAGAGCGAGGGAGTGGGAGTGCGGTTGCAAACGGCAGAGGGAACATCGCCTTTGCTTCAGGATCAAGATTTGGACTTGTGCCGCTCACCTACACTAGTCACCTGGGTAGTGGGGGTCTGGACATCAGGTCAATCTCTCTATCTGTCGAGACACTGACGTGAGAGTTGTTGTTGGGTGGGCTTCGATAACCGCGGGTTGCCGTCCCCTTTTCCCCGTATTTTAAAACTTCTATCTGGCTTAATCTAAAAACGCGCCGGCGCGTGATCGCAAAAAAAAAAAAAAAATCTCTATCTGTCTCTCAATCTCTCACCCGTCAGTGCTCTGCATCTTATTGTTTTCGTAATGCATTGTTTCGAAACGAGAAATTCGATCGAGTAGCTAACAGCATAATTAACAGTGTGCAGTTTTGTTTATACTGTTACAGAGACGTGATGCGACGGCACCGGCAGAGCTTAAAAAGCACGATCACAGTCTGTCTTCGAGAAGGAAAAGAGTAACACTGTAGCAGTACTACTACTACTATCACCGTCCCAGACACAGTGACGATGCTTATTGCTTGATGGCAATTCATGATGGTGTTTTTGTATTTACTGCTCCGGTGGTGTCTTGTAATTACTGTACGTACTAATAATATGTTAAAGAAATACTGAGTATTATACTAATATAATGGCATGGCAATGGCATGTGGAAGGTCTGGGCCCACGAGCATTGGCCAGCCAGTATCAGCAGCAAGTTGGTGTGACAGAGATCCGGCTGCATATGCCTCTGTGTTGTTCGCTTCTAGTAGATCGATCTAGCACCAGACGCACCAGCACACATTGGTTGGTGTCACTTCTCTCGCACATGAGCTGATGATCCATGCATAGTATCAGGGTCTGGTGCTTTGGATCTCATCCGTCTACTCATGTCAGATAAAAGACGCAGGATCCGATGGATATCCATATCCGTGTGGCATCTGGATCTCTGTTGCATGCCCACCACTTTGCACCCAAATCTGCGATTCTCCCTGCATAAACAATTTCACATCATGTATGTATGTAACCATCGCTACCTGAAACACACTCTGCTAAAATGCATGTAAGGGCACTCACAAAATCTCTTAAACTATCATGATTTCTATAGTCTTTGGGCGTTGTGTGCAAAACTATCTCCCACAATGCAATTTTCTATTACGATGTCACATGGCCCACTTGTCACCCTCATAAATTGTCTTGATTTTACGTGAAGACCTGGTTTCTTAGTTAGATTTGGTTTCTTGTGTTTTTTCTCTCTCTTCAATAAATATAGCGCCACATCAGCAAAAAGCAATAAATAGATGGGTAATAAATGAGGATAAAAACATGGTAGAGTGCAGACCGTGAGTGCTCTAACAATGCAATTTATAAACGTTTTTAGAATTTAATGGCATAGCCCATAATCATTCGGTTTTACAGCCCCTGACAAAATGGGAAAACCACCTGGACATCGATCAAGCTCATACCCTCTTGTCTTACTGACACATAGAAACTGACCTCACCATACTACTCAAAGCAACAACTTAAGAACCAAAACCGACCCTTATTACAGTCTGTTTAAAACCAGCTGCAAAACAAATTTGCACATTCAACATAAAGACTATCAGGATGTCTTCTCAGCTCTTCAGTATCCAATTAACATTCTCTACCACCACCGAACTCAAACGACTTGGTGAAACTCCATACCAGATCTTCTCCAGGTCTTGCAGCCTTTGTCATCTAGCTCCCCTTCAACCAAAGAACTTGAACAGCTTCTTGTTTCAACAGTTTGGCCTTGATTAAACGTTTAAATCATCTTTTGTACAAACTTCATCAAAATCGAAGTGAATGCATTCCTCCTCCTTCTTCTTTGCCTTTTCTTACCGGAGGGATCCGAGATTATGGACGATGATGCGCCACCAACGTGCAAAGATACCCTGGGCAAGGCCATCCGGCCGGGACTTGCAAGGCAAGGGAAGCTCGGCTGGCACTGGCGGTTGTTGGGTTGGGTAAAGCGGCCGCAACCGGGCGGGATCTACAGCGTCAGCCTGCCTCGCTCGCTAACTAACCTTTTCTTTGTAGTTTAACTACTTTTCTTGATCCCTTTGTGTTACTGTAATAATGCTGGCTTGCTGCATTGGATGCAAAGTAACGTAAGGAGAGGATAAAGTGAAAAAGCTACGTACAGTACACACACACCCATTGCATCATCTCTCGTAGTAGTACGTCGGATCCCAGGCTGACGACAATTCTTTACTCACTCCAAAGAAAACTAGTACTAGTAGAAAGCAGGTGGATCATCGGCACTGCTATTATATATTTGCTGATTATATTATCGGCAGGTGCAATGTCATCAGATCCCATATGATAAGATGCGGCTGCGATTCAGCTACTACACACCCAGGAAACCCAGATCCAGAAGCAACATATATACTCTTTTATACTGGATCCGAGTACGTACGTACGTACAGTATATACTAATCCAGATCCAGAAGCAATCAACATACTCCTCCTCCAGTAATTGTGTCGGTGGCGGCAACAGGTAACACCGTACGTACTGTACCTCTCTCTTTTCGTGGCTGGGTCTGACTTCTTTATTGTGTGCCTGTTGCAAGCTGACCTGGCTGATTAAGAGAGGCTGGCTGATTAAAACTAGTTACTGTGAGACAGTTATAGTAGTAGCAGTGCTAAGTACTATACTCTGAGATCCGACATCGAGATGTTGCCTTGCATCCTAGAAAAAAAAAAAGTGTTATATTTAGGTATATGTGGCTGTGTACGTCCACGGGACGTAGAGGCGGATGTTTCTTATCCATTATTAAAAAAAAAAAGTCCATTCAGTTTAATTGTTTTTTCTACAAAAATGCACTAGTATTTGATAGTCCAATTTTAGAATGACACCCTTTTCTGGTTCGGTGCGACTGTGCAGTCTGTGCGAGGGACCGACTTAAGGACTGTGAGGACGGACGCCGTGACGGTGGTCCGTGACACAGGCACAGCAGCAGAGCAGGCCAGGCAGAGGAGGAAGGACGACGACATTTAAAGATACTAGAACGTAAGGCCACGCTGCGGCCTCACGGTGGCGCGGTAGTAAAAAAGATTTGGTTCGTGTGATTTTGGATCCACGGTTCCAAATGGTTGACCGTGATTGGGTGAGCGGGGAGTTCCACTGGGCTGGTAAAACTGAGGTACAACCGGTAGGATGTTGTCGAGCGTCCATTGGCCGCCAGTGCTGGTTGTCGAACCGTGGCTGGTTGACTTCGTCCGGGCCCAAGTGCAGTAGCAGCTGAGAATTGTGCTTTACGCCGGACTCTTCGAGTGACTGTTGGGCACTGTCTCTGTGCACCCGTTCCTGCCCTGGAGGCACTGCTTGCTGGGGTCCACCGCATTCTGTACTCTGGGGCCCGTGTCTCAGCGAGAGTGGTGCGGCTGCTCGATGCGTTCGGGTCTGTCAGCCCTGGTGGGATAGGGATAAAAACAGGAATCGCTAGCAACTCTTTTCTTTCTCCCATTCCGTTTCGCCGTTCCTCCAAGGTGAGCGCCGCCGGTGGTCCTTTCCTCTCCTTTTGCTGCGTTTAGCTGGTGTCGGCTCCTCTTGATCGCTCCTCTCGTGCTGGCGGTGATCGCGCTGCGGCGCGCCGCCTCTGTAGGGTGCTGCGGGGGTGTCCACCAGGTGTCAGATCTGTGGCGGCGGGTGCTCCATCTGCGCCAGGGCTGCATACGGTGCTGCGGGACGTTCGCTGGCTCGTGGTGAGCTTGGCTCGCCGGCGTCTCGTGCCTGCTTCGTCTGTATCCTGATGTCTTCACCGAGGATGAAGACTGGCGTCCAAAGGTACACGATCTTTCTTCGTTCCTGTACTGCCTTCTCTGATCTTGGTCCGCAGTCCCCTCTTCTCTAACCTTTTTTCCTTTTCTTACCTCTCCAAATACTATCTAGGTTCCAGCCATTCTTAGAGTGGACAAGAAGGGGATCTTTGCTCTTGCAGCTAAGGAGCTAAAGCTAACCATCGAGGAAGAGAGACCATCCAGATCTATGGCGACATGTACATGATAAAAGTGAATATTGCCAATGTCCTCTCCAAAGAAACGTACGAGAAGAAAACAAGAGAGTTTGCTGGAAAGCCTGTACCCACCAAAACACTATCCATCCAGAGTGCCTATAGTGCGGTTGTGAAATATCTTGAAGAGGGAAAACTAATCACAGTAGACGATTACAAAGCCGAGAATGTTTCCCAGAATCATGGTCAATGTTATTTGAATTCAAAGCAAAGAAACTCACAGACGCTGCTCTTGCAAACTACAGAAAACTGCATGGCTTCCTATGCTCTTTTGACGCATTTTGTCAGGATGCTTCCCGCCGGCTTGGCACTTCTTCTTGCCGCCGCAGCAGATATCCCATCACCAAAAAGAAATCACGCCGTCACGCCATGAATGCTGCCTTGGATGAAGGTTTGGCGTCCATCGTCAGCAAGCTATCACACGATCTGCAAAACATGCGTGCTCAGTTTATTGCCGTTCTTGAGAGTCCAGATGAAGCCAGCCAGATCTATGTTTGTGTACTTGCGATGTTGCTTTTGTAATTTGCTATGCACGCATTGTACCCTGCCAAAAATAGTTTGGGCCATGCAGTGCCTTATTCTGGGTGTTTTTACTCTTTTCCGACGCTGATGGTTCATGGACATTGATTATTTCAAAAAAAAAAGTTCCGTGCAAAGTTGATCCACCAACCAACGGCCTGCGAGGCTGCGACACAGCCGGTCAGTCCCCGCGCGCATGGGCGCGCGCAAGAGACTAGTGGACATGGAAGCTGGAGGAGCAGAGCAGCGGAACATGCAGCTGCAGGGCACTGTCGCTTTTTATTACTGCCAGCGCCGCACGCCCGCACTCTAATAATACAGCTTGCAGCAGCAGAGCCGTGTGACGGAGAGAGGAGCGAGCAGTCAATTTCTATTTATTTTCCTTTTTACTGCATGCTGCAGTGTGGTGTCCGTGCGCACGGGGGAGAAAAACTCACTCTCGCTCGACATGGCGATGGCGATGGGAGAATCCTAGGCTGCATCGCATGGTTGGTGGTGGTTTGGTGGTGTCCTCATGGCGTGCGCCGCCATGATGCCCATCCCCATCCCTCCGTGCTGCCGTTCGCTTGGGGCTACCTACCCGATTGACCTGGGAGCCCAGAATTCATCGCCTGGTTTTCGTGGTGAAACCAACAACAACCGACGAATCCCCTGTCTGCCTACCTGAAGAGGGTGCAGAAACTGTGCCCGGATACCGATCAAAAAAAAATGTGCCCGGATCGGTGCGTTATTACTCCTCCTAGGAACAGGTTTCGTACCAGGACTAATTGTTAGTCTTACTTTAATCTACAATCGTCCAAACAACTAACTCATATGACATTCTTAGGGGGCAAAAAACTTGTGCCAGCTGTGTAGGAAATTGTAGAGTCAAACAGGTAGCCTTCACCCTGGCGCCCTGCCGAGAATGTGTGCCAAAGTTAGCAACTCCAAAAAAACAATTATAGCCTCTTGCACCTCAAGCTAGCCTCTCCAAGTCCAAGCTGTGCACGCCACTGCATTGGCGGCAACACGATGCTCTCCGGGTCTCTCGTCTCATGATGGCTTTCCTAAAACAACTAGGGGCCGGCGGGTTGTCTGGCTGAGACTGACGGAGACGACCTCTGTTCCTGACGCAGAGCAGAGAGAGGCCAAGAGCTCAACTGTGGATGCAGATCAAAACAGCCCATGTGAGCTCGCTCGCGAGAGAAGGAAGGAAGAAAGTCTCTGCAGCTTCTTTCTTCCCCTTGTTTGGATCCTCTCACTCACCCAGCATGCATGCACATCACACCTTCCATCACCATGGACATGGATGGATCCATCCACCACATGGATGCATGTGATGTGAAGTGTGGAGGGTGCATCCATCCTTGCTCTGCTGCACATGTACAAAGCGCCGATCTGTATCCGTGCCTGCCACTGTCATTTGTCAGCTGAACTGAAGAACAACAAACAGACATGCATGCATGTTACAACTTCATTTTATTTCTTGTTTTTTACAGTACCAAACAACCCAGGAAGAGGATTAGAGGAATGAATGTTGCAGGCATGTAGGAAATTTACAGAGATAAATAAGGACTGGGCTGGAGCCCTGGACAGAACGCATCATCCATCAAGCAGACTCCAGAGAGGTTAAAATTAAAAACAAACTAGTAGTTGTTGTTCACCCCACACTAGCATAGCATTGGCCATCCATCCATAATCCCCATGCATGCTCTGGTCTGCTCTGATGAATGGAAGATTCTCCTCTCCATCTCCACCAGCAAGTGCAGTGGTGTGCCGGGACAAAAGAGCACAAAGTACATCCCCAGCCCATCCCCCACCTTCCTTGCATGCTCCCGTGTCTGGTCCAATCCAATCCAATCCTCCATGGATGCATCCATCCATCCATCCACAACAAAGCACCCCAACAAATTTCTCAAGATCCGATCCCCACCAAAAGATCACGTACAAATGCGCACCCGGATTAGGAAGCTTCAACACTGCAGCCAGATCGATCGAATTCAGTTGAAAACTGAAACTGACTCAACTTCGTGACTCCATGCTTGAATGCTTGTTCTGGAGCTCTTTGTTGTTGTGAATTTGTGATGGACGGATGAGCTTTTACAGTAGTACGCTGCAATGCAATTGGCACAGGAACCAAGGCCGCGGCCATCGTAAAGCAAAAACACAAGTACACACCAACAGAACAAAACAGAACAGAACAGAACTGAACTGAACTGAGCCATGCTCCTTTTTCTTTAGGCAAAAGCTCATGATTTTGGCAAACTGTAAGCTATTGTTTACATAGTTTATATAATAACTAATATAATGAACAGATCTCTGGGAATTCTCTTACAAGCTTTCAGTTTTTCCCATTCATTACCCCTATAAATAAACAGCCTTTTCCAATTCTACAGTTTCTACTCCACACACACACAACCCCACTAAAAAAGCAGAGGAAAAATTATAATAAAAACGCAACTATTTGTACGAGAGCTGTTGAGTCTGTACCATGGCCATGGCCTTGCAAGCAAAAACCATGAAAAGAAAGAGAGGGGGATCGGAGGAAGGAGAAGCCAAGGTGTGCAAGCAAGAACCAAGAACTGGAAGAGTCCATGGGCAACAACACCACCAGGCTCCACTCTTTTGGCACCATGAGGCTCCAAAGGACGACGGGTGCAACACGGGATGCCGGCCGGCCGGCTCTCGGCGGAGGCGGTGGAGAGGAGAGGAGAAGTCGGAGACGTCGATGCCGCAGCGGTGGTCACATACCCAGATCCGCGAGCCGCCGACGACCGGCCTGCAGTACAGGAGTGGATGCCGGCCAGCGAGGTCGTCGTCGCGTGGCCGCCGTCCTGCCTGCACGTACGTCAGCCGGCGCGGATCCGCTTCTTGGGCGGCGGTGGCAGGGCGCGGAAGACGGTGGTGAGGTCGCGCGCGACCGGGAAGAAGGTTCGGCGAGACGCGGACGACGGAAGCTTGCGCTTGGCGGGCGTCGCTCGCTGCAGCGTCGGTGGAGGCGCCCACGGCTTCCGTGGCGCCGGCGGGCACTCGGCCGGTGGCCGCAGCCGGCTCCCTTCCGACGTCGGCGTTGTGGGCTCCGCTTCCGCCTCCTGCTCCTGCTCTTGGCACTCGAAGCCGGCCTCCCCCTGCTTCTGCTGCTTCTTCTCCGCCGCGGGCAAGGCCACGGACTCCGCGTCCGGCGCCGGCGCCGTCGACGACGAGTCTGCCGAGGAGCCGGCCGGCGCCGTGGTCGTCTGATCGGCGGCAGCGCCGGGTGGACGTCGGCCGCCGTGGAGCTCATCTGGCCGTCGGTAGGCGCGCTGGAGACCACAAGCGGCGCGGCGGTGGGTGTGGAGGCGGTGAAACGAAAGAGGACGGACAAGGCAAAGAATGCAAGGCGTGGAAGCCGCCCGGCGAGGCTGTTAATATACTTGTCGTCTAGAAACACCGCTTTGCTCGACTTTTTGTGGGCCCAACTTTACTACAACCATCGACTTTGCTCATGTTAAAGGCTCAGGGCAATATATATATACAACATCTTCATAAAAAAACATGTATACCAATGGTATAATACAAATCTGGCCTGAACTTAATACACGCAAAGGAAAAAGGAATAATTCTAGACATAATAATTGGACTTTTCTCATGAAAAAGGTGACTATTAGAGTTTGTGTGAAGTTGTTGGTTCTTGTTAGAGGGGAAAGAAATCCTATGCCATGGTGCTATAACCATGACCGTCTCACCGATCTCAAAGCATGCGTAGATGTGAGCCGGCCTTCTTCTAATAATTCCCTCTAATCCATTTTCATGACAAATCAAAAGTGCCTTCAATTCTGCGTGGACGTTTAGTCGGTTATTGTCGTAAACATTCTTAAAGGCTTTATTATAGTACCAAATTACACATAGTTAAAAGTACAATGGCGAATTTCTAAAAACTTTGTAGATGTGAGCCGGCCTTCTTATAATTCCTTCTAATCCATTTTCATGACAAATCAAAAGTGCCTCAATTCAGCGTGAGGTTTAGTCGGTTATCGTCGTAAACATTCTTAAAGGCTTTATTATAGTACCTACGCATAGTTAAGAAGTACAATGACGAATTTCTAAAAACTTTTGTAGATGTGAGTCGGCCTTCTTCTAATTCCTTCTAATCCATTTTCATGACAAATCAAAAGTGCCTCCAATTCTGCGTGAGGTTTAGTCGGTTATCGTAAGTAAACATTCTTAAAGGCTTTATTATAGTACCAAATTACGCATAGTTAAGAAGTACAATGGCAATTTCTAAAAACTTGCGAAAAAAAACTAAATAGAGTCTTAATTTTCGTAGAAGGATTGAAATTATGTGTTTATTATTCAGTGAAGAAATATATAGTCTTGTAGTACACATTTAAAAAGTTGCCCTCCTAAGGTAAAGCGAGATTAAGAAAAATCCTTACTTTACTCGATGTTTTTCTTTAAGAAAAAAATTATTTCTTATAGGCTTGGCTATATAATGCGTAATTACGTATAATGAACAAGTCTAATGACAAAATTCCAAAAATGCTACCTAAATAGCTAAGTTTTAATAGTACGATTAAAATTATGCGTTTATTGTACAGTGAAAAGTTAGACATTTTTCTAGTAAATTTTATAAGTTTTTCTCATAATAAGGTAAATGGGCACATTAAGGAAATAATTACTTTACTAAATAATTTCTTTTAAAAAAAACATAACCAAGCTGCCCTGGACCCTTCATTTAAAATAAAAATATATTCAACAAAATCTATGTGTATATCGATGAAATGTAACAGTAAAGGTTTGAAAGATGTGTTGTTTCTTGTTAGAAAGGGGCAAACAATATCTTATGCCACGATGCAACAGACATTAGGACCTCTGGTTTTGCCTCATCGTCATCGATCTCAAAGTGGGGAACATGTGAGCTAGCCTTGTCCCTATTCCTACTTTCCACGTCAAATCAAAAGCTAGCTAAACTTTTTATATAGTATGACTGAAATTATGCGGTTATTGTATATTGAAGTAATCCAATTTGTAGTGCACATTTCAAAAAGTTGTTCAATCTCGTAAGGTAAAGGATAATGCTGGCCATCAAGAAAATTCCTTGTTTTTTTAATCGGTGTTTTCATCAAAGAGAAAGAAAAACAAATATCTTGTTGCATTGTTCCCCTCGCTTTGTTTTTAGGATATGAAACAAAATGTACATGTGCGAATAAAATGTGACAACAAGAGTCTCAAGTTGTTGTTTCCTCGACAGGGGAAAAAAATTATATGCCACGGTACTATGTGTTTGGTTTGTGCCCCATCGTTATGAAAGCGCGAGAAAGCTGTGAGTTGGCCTTCTTTCGATCATTCCATGTCAAATCAATGTGTAATTCACAAAAAGGTGCCTCCCGTTGCTGGCGTGAAGCGGCTTAGTCGATTACCATAGACATCTTAGGGATTTAATTATAGCATGTAATCGCGTATAGTTAAGAAAAAATGAATTGTCTAGGTAGCAACTATTCCTCCTACTGCTTGCCCTGTTGTCACCCACCGCCTTGCGTGGTCGCACTAGGGTTTTAATTAGTCGGAGCTCTATGGTCGCGGAGCTCTAGTGAAACCCCTAGCGTGGTGGCGACCTCCTCCTCCCTCCCCTCCCCAATCTCGGCTTGACTGGCGCGCGGTCGCTTGCATTGCCGCTAGGACCCCCAAACCATCGAGTTGTTGTTCCCGTCGTCTTGCGGCCCCGAACCCCTTCTATTCTGTAGGACTTGGAGAAGAAGGGGGGGAGAGGTCGGAGAGAGCTCACACTGAACTTACACAAACCCGGCGAAGTCTCTCACGCTAGAACCCTAGGCGTGGGTTACGAGCCAGGCCCGCCGGTCACGAGAATCGAGTGATGAGCAAGAGAGAAAGAACCGAGTGTTGTTTAGCTTTATTTCTAAAAAAACAAACTTACTTTACACAATGACGTATCGATCTTTTTAAGAGAAAAACAAAATTACTGCCTTGTCATGCAGTGTGCCCACCCTTAGATATTTTCTTTTGGGTAACGAAGAGGGCACTCAACAAAATCTACTTGCGGGAATGAAATCGTCGCATCCTTCTCTCATGCAGGGTGGACGCGCGCGCGACAGTTCACGCAGCGCCGGCGGCCCGGCCGCAACGTACGCGTCACGCATGTGGCCGGGGTGGCGCGCATGAAAATTGCCGCGCCGGATGGATGGATACGCACTCTCGATCTCATCAGCGGATCGAGCGGCTGCGTGAGCGAGAAAAAGAAAGAGAGAAACTGAAGCTCTAGGACGGCACGGCACGCAAAGATGGATTGATGGCGTGAGGAATAACGGAGTGGAGGGAACGAGAGCGAGTGAGAGAAAAGGAGGCGGCAGCGGCACAAGGCACATGCATGCAGTGTGTGTGTGTCGCGTGATCCATGCACGTACGGGCGAGGCGTCGCCGGCACAAAAGAGACACCGAGATGGACGGAGGTGGTGCTGTGTGCATGCATGATGCATGCAGTGGAGGCCGTTGGAAAGGAATGAGAGCGCACTGCCATGCCATGCAGTCTATGCAGAGTAGTAGCTTGGATCGGACGCGCGCCGCGCGGCAGTGAGCATGGATGATGCATGCATGTCATGCCATGGCGTGCAGCGGCCTGACCTGCCGCTGGGGCCGCGCCGCACCGTAACGATTCGATGGGCACACAAATGCGATGCAAGCAAGCAACATGCATGCATGCGCCATCCAGGTGACGTGGCACTCGTGTAGTCTCATTCATCGAAGACAGATGAGAGGAAAAAAACAAATTCGGGTGGGTTTGGAGCCGGTTTATTTGCACATGCGTAGTCAGCTTGGCGATAATGAATGAATTCGGGTGCCGTATGTAGCCCGGCCGTAGCTTAGCTGGAGCGACGTACGTGCTCTTCCTCCGCTCCTGTCATTTCCGATCGATCGTTTATCTTATCTATGTCTCTCTGGCTCTCTGACTGACTGTCTCTCTCTGTGTCGTCCGTCCCAATCAGCACACCTATTTTTGTTTGAATTTTTCGCGGGCGAATAATGGATCGGTTGGGGATGACGACGACTACGAACCATCAGTGGACTACGACTACGGAGTAGGATTTGCGTAGACGGAAACGCCTCTCTCCCTGTCACTGACGACGCTGGCAAGGCGCCAACATAGCCAACCCACCACCACCGTACCATCCACTCCACTCACAGGTCACGGCGACCAATGCATGGGCATGGCGTTTCAAATTTCTATCTTAGAGATCGGATGTTACGTTGCTTTTCCGATCGATCAAGTGCATGTAGGAGTATATTGCAATGCATGGTGGGTGCCTGTCTCCATCTACCTGTGCCGCTGCTCTCAAGAAAACGACGTTAGATGTTGCAATGTGTCCTCCAATTGTGATGGAATTGCGAGGACTGCCATTACGTACAGTACTCTGGATGAAAGATCACTCTGCAGCAGTCTGCACACTGCACTGGTGTTTGGTCGGTCAGGGGAAGGAGGACTGGATGGATAGAAAGGGCAGGTGGGCCAGCTCACCATTCCTTCCTCGCTCGGCCCACTACGCGGTCGGGTCCAGTTAGTTGGCCGCATCCAAGGCTCATGGGCCCCGGACGGGTTCCTTAGTTTTTGTACTAGCATGCATTTTCTTTTTCTTTTCTCTAACGAAAATTGATTCTTATTCTCAACGCAGCGCCATTTACTCGCCATTGCTCTAGACACGACGCGCCCCCCCTCTTTTGCATCTACTATTCTTTAAGCCATTGACCACTTTTTTTTTTTCAAGTGTATATCCACTGACTATTAATTACCTGCTGCTTTTTTTACAATAATTTTATTTTAATGGATTTATATATGTTTCTGCCCACGTGTACCGATATTTTTGAAACCCGACCGCAACCGGTCGACCATCATCGTTCGTACGGGACGGGACGGGACGGGAGCCGGATCGGCGCCTGATGCAAATTAAAGTCTCGCTCTAATAATTCTAGATGCATGTCGTCGCGTGGAACGCAATGATGCACGGCCTTTGATTTTGGCCTGTTCCTCGGATCCTAAATAAAGCTCTCATATGTAACATGCTTGTTCATGATGATGGTGGCTAATTTAATACGACATCATCTTCACTTTGAGAACATATGCATAATCGATTCCAGACGAGGTACTAGTACATTACATATAGCACGTACGCTTTTCAGCAAAAAAAAAAAAAAAAAATTTGCATCAAATTCTTAGTTGTGTAGTACTTGTTGTTTATTCTTTAGTTTTCTATAATCACAAGATGCTGGTTCATTAACTTGAGATGGATTATATTTTCATTTAATAATTATAAGAAAACAAAAACAGAGTGGCAAGGAGGGCATCTGACATGGGCCACATCACTGTCATGGGGATAGGGTCCCACCTGCATGCATGCATGTGGGCCATGTGCACTTGTATACAAGGACGTCTTTTATCACACATGGTTCGCCGGAATCCGGATTGCTCTGTGCCTTCCTTCCCATGCAAGGTAAGATAAGAGAGAGATCGAGGATCCAATGCTCGTGTCGCCTAAGCTAGCAGCCAGCTGCGTACTCGTCTGTCCCAAAATAAAAAGCATTTTTCGCCGGAGAAGTCAACGTTTTTAAAATGTCGGTAATTATATATTAAAATATATAAATATTTGTGTTAAATAGTTAATATCATTGGAAAGATCTTTTAAGTCTAGTTTTTTAACAAACTTATTTGAAGATTTAAATGTTGCACGTATTTTCTATAAACTTAGTCAAAGATCGAGGATCCAACGCTTCCTATATGGCGTCGTTTATTTTGGGGACGGAGGGAGTAGGTAGTATACATTAACGTTCTCTATTTATATTATTATTAAAATTGGATGGGTTAGTCATCACATCACACATACGTAATAGTAGTTAATCTACTCACCATGCATGGTGGCCGACGTACCATCAATTATATATTTGTCTCCCATAAAAATATATATATATATATTTGTCATATAAATAAATAAATAACTAAAGGTCATCGTCGGCGAGCCGGGTGACACGACGGTGACGTATACAAAACCTATTGTGACGTCGGACAGTACGTTGAGTAGGCCCGAGCGACGAAATTTTGAGGCTCTGCATCGATCGGAATGGGACACGTACGTATTCTGTGGGTCTGCATACAGTGTGCCGTGTGGTCAGAGCCTTAGAGGTAACAGTGCAACAAGCTTGGAAGGGTTAGAAAGCTGCAGAGTTGGTTTTTTTTGAACTAGAAATGGCACGCGCGGCCATGTGGCTCTTGGCCATGGTTTATTGTTGATGGAGGCAATAATGAGTAGTTTCATATCTGTGTTAGAAAGAAGCTCACAGTGGCAGGCTGGCAGCTGGTATAATAGGATGTGGTTCTTTCAACAGGCCGCCAGTGTTGTTGCTACATGGATTCATGCTCAGTCACTATGTACTACTACAAAGAACCATACATAAATGTTGTTGCAAATTAAATCGGTATCTTTATCTGCATTTGATCCACTAACTTTTCTAGTGTACATAGTACGTTTGCATGTAGCTGCAGCATACTACATACTGTAGTATATAATATGACAATGACAGCAGTAGAAAAAAGGGTATCAGAAAACAGACAGATGCGACAAAATTCCCTACACTACACCTGCCATATGGCCGCGTTTGTGGATACTCCCTGCCTCCTAAAAATAAACGACGTTTTGAGTTTTTCGCCACAGAACACTCGATTTATAGAAAATACATAGAAGATTTAAATCTTTTAAATAAATTTGTTAAAAAACTAGATCAAAAGATCTTTCCAATGATACTAATTATGTAATATAAATATTAATCCTATTTTAATATATAATTACCGATAGATGTTTTTCGGGGAACGAAAACGTCATTTATTTTGGGACGGAGGGAGTATATAGGAAGTCTGGACTGGATAGAAAGGTAAAGTGGGCCAGGCCACACCATTCCACTCCCGACCAGAGGCCAGGCCGTTGGCAGCACGCAGCATCCAAGGATGATGCATGGCCCCAGATTATAGTTTCCTAATTAATTGTACTGTACTGCAGCTAAAAAAATGTACTGCACTAGTGATTATAAAAGAAAAGTAAAGTGTCTATTAACATATCCATTCTCCTACTGAAAACTAATTCACCATGTCATCTTTTGAACGATCGAAATGTCCAACTAATTTCGACTGATTGAAAAGTGTTACGTGAGAAAACATAATTCTGAAACAAGCCTTACGAGCGGAGAGAACGTCTATTTGTTTTTGATTGCTAGCTAGCTAAGCTAAGCTTGTCAATATATATACAAGTCCGTGTACCGTAAGCTCGCTCGTAACACTTGTATCGTAACACTCGTGAGAAAAAGTCCACGAAACTTCATGCACACCCGTAAGCTCGATCGCTTGTATGTATACAAGCCCACGACGGCTATAAACAGTCATTGCGATTCACTTTTTGTCAGGAGATGACACGAGGGTGCAACGGTGCATGAATGTTTCGTGGCACTGCTTGCTGTGTCTGGCTATCGACCTTGCACTGTTGGAGGCGCATGGGCTTGTAACATTGGATGGAAAACAGGTAGCGGCATATCCGTCTCGTACGTGCTACCTCTGTCTGAGTGCAGACATCTCTGCCTGCTGCCGAAATCTGAACGAGTCATCGATTTGGCGACAGAAACATCGATAATTCATTCAGGTCAGCAATGGTGGGGTGACTGGTCGAATATGTGGTGGTGCCGCAGACAGACACAAATTATTATTAGTAGTGTTGAATTTGTTTGTGCAGGATCCGTCTCCGGCAGCGTCCCGGCCCATGATATGCGCGGTGGTCTTGGTGATCCTCGCGACCGAATGGGCTAGGCTACATTTACGATCCACAGCCGTTCCTTTTCTTTTTCGGGCGGCCCACGGAAGGTACATTAACGAACGGGCTACTTTGTATTACGGATCACACACATTGAGTCCATGATGACCGACCGTAATGAAACAAGGAATGAATCCTTGGGCTTAATGTAAAAGGAAGCTACATTTTTTGGGCGGCCCATGGTGACCCACAGTTTGGCGAACGGCCCCTGCTGCCTTGTTCACGGATGGATCGATGGATGCCGGCCGACGATCGACGGGAAGGGAGTATCCATTTCCATATCCATCCTCCTCGATGGCTCGAGGTGGACGGCAGCGACGGGACCAGTACCACCGGTGGTGCGGGTGCCATGTGACAGCAACAAGCAGCACGCAGGGGCAGTACCAGTACGTGTCGGCCGGCGACTAGCTCATCCAGACGACATGCATCATCCACTACATAACGGACTGGTCAGTTGGTTGTACGTTCTAGGATCTTGCTGTCGCATTTCAATTCGCCAGGATTCCACGATCCGTCTTGGCCAATTCCACATCGATCTCCTCTCGTTTTCCCGGCAGATTCTGCACCCGCGCGTCGTCCGTGCCTGCCTTCTTCCATCTTGTTGGAGCGGCCGGAACTACATATGGAAGCTAGGCACCAAGCGTGACAAGACTACGCCAGCTTGGTCTTTTTGTTTGGATACGACCGATCGATCGAGGTCCGCTACGGATTCTCCCTTCTTCGTCAACTACAGTATGCCTGCCTGCCTAGCTGCGGCTCCAGACCTTTTTATTTGACCATCGATGATGTGTATCCACTCTTTTTGTGGCACATTTTTCGTACAAATAAAAAGAGAAAGGGGCCGAAAGGGGTGGCCATCCACAGTGAGTGATTTCACTTACGCAATTGTTGCAAGGTGGCGATGTAGATACCAAAGACAGAATATCATCCAAACTTATCTTTTCTTGTTTATTAGCAGTGTTTTTCCCGTATAAATCAGCGTTTGACAGTGCTTCCAAACCTGAAAAAAAAAAAAAACAAATCATAGCTGACAATGCAAATGTATTTGTTGGTTGCATGCATATGCATTGAAGCTAGGCAGCCCAACCGCGAGACAGAGATGCACCAGTCTCGCATGGCGTCCGGGTGCAGCCGGCGCAATGCAACGACGAGATTGTGGGGTGCATTCGGTGCGGATTTTTGGTTGGAGATTAGTGGTAGTGGGGACAACGACGTAAGTGTACAGAAAACCACGTGGCCTGCAGTACAGGTTTGGACCATGATACATGATGCATTACCACCGCCGCCTGCGAAAACATGTAGTACCAGCTTGTGCTCCTACTATGTACTTCTTCTGTTTAAAAAAAAAATCATTTTTTGCTATAAATTAGAATAGATATGTTCATAACAAAAACGACACGTAGAAAAAGTTGCACTAGGAGCCCTTGTGCTATATAGTGTCCATACAAGGTCTCATTTCTCATTTTTGCACTAATAAATTGTCTGAATAACTAGGAGCAGTAGTTGAACCATGACTGAGCAGATGCTTATTGGGTTTCAACGCTACTCTATCCCAATTTACTTGGGACTCACAGGCTTGGTTGTTGTTGTTGCTGTGTTGGTGTTAACAAATCATGCATGTTGTTGAGTTATCAATCCTAAAGTAATAGCATAAGCACCTTGTTAATTAGCTGGTTTAATTTGCTTTAATTATTGCAGGGTTAAACTGATCCATTGATTTCTAGAATCTGTAGACTGACAGGTAGGAGCTAACATGCTGATGATTCTTAACACTCCTCATCAGTGCCAACTTTTCTGCCTTTTGTATGACCAACTTTTTCTGTTCGAGTGTAGCACCACTACCACCGCGGGGCGGCTCAAATTGGACGCTACACGAGGGGAGCTAGAAAGTTTTGTGCTGTTGTGCGGTTCTAACACCAACCCTAGATTAAAAAAAAAAACATGTTAGTATCAACAACCAACTAACCATCCATTTGTCAATTGTGGTTGCTCACGAATCATGATCCATCCTTGACAGACAAATCTAGCTTAGCCCCACATACAAAGGGATATATAGATCGAATCCTCTTTGTTTTCTCTCTCGACGACAGCTCCACTGGGGGGGCTCATGCAAATATTAAAACACACGAGATGCTTAGAATATCTCTTTGGCCAATACATATATATATATGCATGCATGATTGCCATGATGAGTTTATTACAGCCACCACTTAACTTTACCTTTGCCATTTGTAGTGTTTGACTCTAATAACATATATAATGCGCAGCATATACTTTACGTATCAACCTCTCATCCACCCGTCCAACATCAAAGTCATGCACATAGTCCAAGCTATATGGAGGATACACCTGTATTTGTAGCTATTTGTTTGGTTGCATGGACTTCAATTCTAACCTGATCCAGAGCCAAAAGCAGCAAAGCTGCATCACGTACGCCAACCAATAGGCACGCGAGAAACATATTTCAATCCCATTTCTGTCGAGCCAGGTTGATAGAGAAATCTTGGATGACCTGAGCCTAACCCAAGTCACCATATAAAGCATCCAAACAACCATTTCTTGCACTAGGGCGCATCCTCAGCGCCGGCCCTGCTGCTAGGTTCCTTTTTCGCAGTTATTGCAAGTTAAAAATCATGTCCCAAACACACATAAAGGTTTGTTTAGATGCGTTTGCATCAACTTCAGTTCATAAAGTGTTAGAGTGGATTGGAGTGAAACTTAATTTAATTTCCATCCAGATACGCTACTCCAACACAATTTGAATTGCGGTGGATACAATTTCATCCAAACAAGATGCAATATAGATAGGTTTAGTTGGATTGTATGGACTGCTGGGGTCATGTAGCGCGCGGCGCATGATCAGGTGTAGTAAGATTTTACTCTTTCACATGATCCAAAAGAATTAGGTCCATCATCACATTGCAACAAAAGTTTGTGTCTATTATATCTAATAGGCTAAATACAAAGACCTATCTTTTTATTCGTTCTAGTACAAACATCTTGTTATATAAATACAAATATTTTGTATTATATCTTTGGAACGTGTTAAATATCTAAATATAACTATTTGCATGTGTCACTTTCCAACAAATCAAACATGAATTTAATACCTAATAAAAACATTTTCTCCATTTATCGTATTTTTAAACTACAAAGTCATATAAGCACTCTTTCCATCCTTAAATAAATACTGAAGTTGCTTTGCAAGGTAAATAAATATAAATATATATAAAAATGTCATCAAAAGAACAACAATATTTATGGTGAAACTATAAAAATGTCATAGATATTGGTACTCTTTATATAAAATCCAAGTTATATATACTAAAAAGTTGGACTCTAAGATGACAGTCGTAAAATTGGTTTAGGACTTGTTCAATATAGTCGGATTCATGTCAATCCACATTGTTGGAGTGGATTAGAGTTTGAACTAAATTTCACCTCAATTCACACTAAGACATGTGGATAGAGATGAACATGAAAGGGAGAGGTATATATTTCCTATAATATGTGCTTATATAACTATATTGATATATATCTATTCACACAGCAATTTCGGAGTAACGTGCACTTGTATTTATAAAATAAAGTCTGTTCAGATACTTATTTTATTTATTAAAAATAATAGTCAAAGCACAGGCCGGCCGTACATGCCACCAAATGCCCACGGTGAATATATCTCGATCCACTGCCATGAAAGAACACAGAAAAGGACAATTAAGACCCGACGATGATAACATAGTTTATGAAATCCCCGATGCAGCCCCAAAGACACGCCAAATATAATAAGTCAAGACGGGATTCTCTTCCAGATCTCCCTTCGTGCCAACATTAGCCCAACCACCTAACATGCATGCACGCCTCATTGCACATTTGCATTTCGCTACCAACAACTACTGTACCGCAGTGTGATGATCTACTCTCTCCGTTCCAAATTATAATTCGTTCCCAGAATCCGAAAGTCGAAATATAATAAGATGTTGTCTGTGCTTACGGTAAGTGTATGCAGTGTCTAGGAGTATGTCAGTGTCTAGTTAATTTTTGGAGAAATGAAAAGTAGACCAAGAGCTAGTATTCACCGCTAATATCCTCGTATTCACTTGGAAGTTTGTGAGGATTAGCGCTAGCTCTCGCGGTCATTATCTCAACCCAATCCATCCCATCATGCATCCATGTCGGTCTCACCAAGCTTAGGTATGTGTAGTCGTATTATAAAAATCCCAACAGCGTACAACTGTTCTTGTGGAAACCATGCACCGGCCAGTTGAATTTTTTAAGTGTTTTCCATCAACTACTAGTTGTCCTAATTAATTATTACTACTAGTAACTATACTAGCAGTAGGTCTGGCAAAGTTTACTTTGGAGTCGATCGATCGGTGATGATTTCTTAGGGCAAAGTCCACTTTGATCCTCACGGTTGTCGTAGTCCGTCGGAAAGGAAAAGGAAACCAAACAAAAGCGGCAAACGGTTTCCTTTTCTCTTCTCTGTTTTTTTTTTTTGGTTATCGTATTCTAGTTGGTACTCTCGGTATATGATGATGGTCATTCACATATTATATTTCAACCATAATAACTCCGTACAACATCACGTGCTCCGGTCACGTGCCATCGTGCATGATGTGGTAGAAAAGTAGGATAGAGCAACTGTAACAGTCCCAAAACCCTTCTCAATCCAGCTTTTTTTAAAAAAAAATAAAACTCAATCCAAAAGTTTTCAAGATCGCTTCTTAGTCTTTTCGCCCTTAGGAAATTGTCGGCGCTTATGCGCGAAAATACGATGCAACTCCGTCGCTCCGATACCGTTTCCGTTTGTGCCAAGATCCAAGGTGATTGTTTGTTCCCGCACACGCCCGGCGTGGCAGTTGGCGGCGTCCACCCGCTGGCGCTAGCGACGCCATGACCTGTGTCGCGCTACTGGGAAGGCACCACACAATGCTCGGTCGGGGTTGTTCGAAGGGGGAGGCCGGTGCACATCTTCAGACTAGGATAAATCGCTTTGAGCGACACGGTTAAAGTCGCAGTCATAGTTGTTCGAAGGGGAGGCCGGTGCACATCTTTAGGCGGGATAAATCGCTTCGAGTGGACGCGGTCAAAGTTGCGATCGAGTTGTTTGAAGGGGAGGCCAGTGCACATCTTCAGGCTGGGATAAATCTCCGATCAGCACTGTCAAAGTTGTTCGAATGGGGGAGGCCGGTGCACATCTTCGGGCTACTGGCTAGGATATATCATTCCGGCGACACTATCAGAGTCGCGGTTGAGTTGTTCGAAGGGGAGGTCCGTGCATCTTTAGGCTGGGAGTTGGTTTCCAATATTGTTTTTTAGGAGTTGTCAAACTCCTAAAATATTGTTTTAGGACTTGCCAAACTCCATGATATAGGAAACAAATTTTTGAACACTGTCGAGTTTACATATATACACACCGAGAGATACGGTCTCCATCCTAAAAAAATCTATCGTTTCGAGAAACAGTTTTAATATATTATATATTAAAAGATATTAATATTTGCAATATGTAATTAGCATCATTAAAAAGATCTTTGATTCCAATTTTTTAACAGACTTATTTTTCAAAAAAATTTATTTTCTATAAATCTAGCCAAACTTATAGCATAAAAAAATAAAAAGACGACGGATAATTTGAAACAAAGGAGTAGGTCGCTGATTCATTTAGTTATTGTTTTGTCGTGAAACAACAAATCCAAACCAGAGGCCGGCCGTGTGGTCGTGGCTGATACCGGGGAACTGGATGGCGGTGGAATCCGCCGCGGCAGCCGGAAACGCTGTCCGTTTTCAGCCATCGCCGTCGTCACTATCTATCCGACTTGTGAAGAAGGAAATTACCGTCCGGACAGCCTCGCGTTACCAAACCTCGCTTGGAATGGAACGCCTCCCTCCTCATCTCACTGTCTGTGAGTCTGTCTCACCCAAACAAAGTACCCAAACACCCAGCGCCAGCAGGGAATCCTGAAAGCGATCAGCGTCCCGCCTAATCTAATCTAATCCTCTCGTGACGCGCCACGCCACGCCACCACGTACGTGCTCCCTCCACGTCGTCTCCACATACGCCTGCACTGTACTGTACGTACATCGTATGCCTACGTGACGTGTCGTGTGACGGCAGCAGGTAGGCAGGTTTGTGGGTGGGCCCATGCCGACTTGCCGTCGTTGCCGAAGCATGTGGCACAGGTACCGTACGTCTATACAGTACGTAGGAAAATACGTACAGTACAGGCCGGCCTCGACACGCCTGCTGCTGTTTTTGTTCCTCAGGGTCGAGCCCACGAAGCGAGAGATGGGCCCACACGGCAGCGACCGACAGAGACCGGCCACCTCATCCACCTCCCGCCACCAGGTGCACCGCACCGCACCGCACCCGCCGCCGGTCGTCTCCGTCTCTCTCTCTTGCTCCGACTATACAATTCCACTGCGGGGCAGGGCAGGGTCCAGCTCCCTTATCCTGTCGCTCCCCTTTCCCTTCCCCTTCCCTGCCCGTCTCTCCCCCTCCGCACCCACCCACCCATCCGTCTCGCTCTAGCCCTCGCGCACCGAGATTTCTTGCCTCCTCGCTCGGCGGCTCTCCTCCTGCGTGCCGGTCGGTCGATCCGGGCTTCGGGGCCCGAGGTGCGCCGCGGCGGAGGTCGGATTCGCTCGCTGATCGGTCGGTTAGTTGATTTGATTCCGGTGGGGTGGCTGCTGGTTACTTGGTTGGTTGAGGGTATGTCCACGGCGGTGGCGGCGGGGGTATCGCCGGCGCACGGCGGGTTCCGTCGGTCAGGGGAGCGGGAAGCCGGATCCGGACGAGACGGACAGGATGAGGCGGAACGCCAACGGCTTCTTCTCCGTCCCTCCAGATGAGGATGAGGACGAAGAGGTGCAAGAAGAAGAGGAAGAGCGTGAGCATGGCGAGGCAGCGGCGGCGAGGAGGGAGGAGGAGGATGACGAAGAGGAGGTGGAGGCGCTGTCGGAGGCCTCATCGATCGGGGCGCCGTCGTCCGATAGCTCCTCCATCGGGGAGAACTCGGCGTCCGACAAGGAAGAAGAGGAGGAGGAGGTGGAGAGCAAGGTGCAGGGGCTTGGCATGATGGGGCTCGCCACGCTCGAGTCCTTGGAAGATGCCCTACCCACCAAGTAAGCTGCTGGTCTGCTCATCCATCTCCCTTCTTCGTCTGATGCTGCTGCTGCTGCTGCTTGGTTTTGTTCATTGGCTATGCCAGATTATTGCTAGTCAAATTTGCTTCTGCAAGACCGACCGCTGAAAGAGATAACAACATGTTTTATTTATGGATAAAAATCAGATTTTTTTTTTGTGCCACAAGATAATGTTGTTCAAGCGAGGATTTCTAGCGAATACTCCAAGAGTGGTTTGGTTTAGATCCCATCCCACAGTATAGTAGAGTACTCCGTAGCTAATAATGGTAAGAGTTGCTCAGAAAAGTGAAGTGATTTTGATTTTTTTCAACCCAATCCTAGGTAGTAGCAGTACTAGTAGTACCATCCATTGCCATTTGGTCAAACTTCGCATGCTGCTCCTGTTCATCATACGGATTTGGTGTCCCAGCTAAAAAACGCTAACGGATTTGGTGTCCCAGACTCCCAGCTAAAAAAAATCCAATCAAGCAAGTGATTTTTGAGCAAGCAAAACCATCGATCTAGTTTTGCAATGCATTCATTCATTCCCTGCTGATTCTTCTTGTTTCTACTCTGATTAACCATCCATCCATCATTAACAATGAGCTAACGAACGAATTGCAGGCGGGGCCTGTCCAACTTCTACGCGGGCAAGTCCAAGTCGTTCACGAGCCTATCGGAGGCGGCGGCGACGGCGGCCGCCAAGGAGATCGCCAAGCCAGAGAACCCGTTCAACAAGCGCCGCCGGGTGCTGCAGGCGTGGTCACGGCGCCGGGCGTCCTGCAGCGCGCTGGCCACCACGTACCTGCCGCCGCTACTGGCACCGGACCACGCCGTCCTCGAGGAGGACGACGAGGAAGGCGCGGACGACGAGGACGAGGACGGCGAGGGGGTCGAGTGGTGGACGTGGATGCGGGCTCAGGAGCAGGAGGCCGCCCACGTTCCCGTCCCCGAGGTTGAGCGTGCACGCCACCGCCGGCGGTGGTGGGCAGGGTCAGATGACGGCGAGGAACAGCTCGTTTAGGTCACCGAGGTCATTCTCCATGACGGATCTCCACAGCGCCGACTACGACTACGACGAGTAGCAAGCGAGCAATCAATCAAGCAGCCATGATTAGAGCAGAGCTTCGTCTCCTCTCCTTCTTGTTCTTCCTCCTCCACTCCTCGATCTGCTGATTGTCTGGTAATGCTGCTGCCACTGGTGCTACTGTTAATGCTATATAATCATCGTCGTCAGTCGTCAATCAAGATACATATAAGAAGGAACTCCATTGCTTGTGCTTGCCACGGACGATCGTGTCGGCCTGAATTGTCGAATGCTCCTCATGTTGCATGAACACTGCTCTCTGTCTGAATGTCGCATGAATGAACATTGCTCTGTCAGTCTGTCTGAACAAACCCAGTAGCATCAGGATTGTGCAGAAATTGAAGTAAGCAAGTACGTTATCGATGCTCATTTCGTCCATTCGGTCATTAGGAGTGAGCAATCATAATCATGCGTGCCGAGAAAGAACAAGAAAAAGATGAGGAATATTCATGGGCGCTTTCTGCTGTGTTGCTTTCGTCTCTGCAACAGCTGCTGATGCTTGCCGGTGTTGGTGAATTGTGGGTTGTAGGAGCAGACAAAAACGGTGGGTGATGAGTCCTAAGCCGCCTGCCTAATCTCATCATCTTATTAGTGCTAGTACTACTACTACCAAGGGAAAACAAAACGCTCTGATGACACCAGAGCATCATGTATTTGTCTCGCACTTTCCAGCCCAAATTACGCAATTAGTTTTTATGTTTCCCTGCATTAATTTAACACTCCATGCATGCGTAAAGAGATGTAATGTGACGCATCTGTAATGTTTTTTTTTTGTTCATTTTTCGCGAACTAAGCTCATAGCGAGTGAAGAAGGCAGGCAGCGAGAAATCTAAGCAAACGGGGCACGAGAAGAACATTTTTTTTTTTTTTTTTTTTTTTCACAAGGCAGCAGCAGTAGCTTTCTCTCGAAAAGGAGGTGGCCCAAGTGTGATAGCACAAGCAAGGAGGAGCAGTAGGTCTAGTGGCACAGTCCACGATTGACTCGTTGTAAGGTATGGTTCGTTGCTTCATTTCTACAGAAACAGATGTTAAAATACATGCATTATTAAAACAACATTGTGGTAGAAAACTAGCAACCACGAGTTGCCACGTAAACGGTTCACGAAGCGGTGTTTTAATAATATAAATATAAATATACTCCATATCACAAATAGATGGACTTTAGGACAGCGGTACGATCTCTAAACGAAATTTTGACTTCTATTTTCTATAAAAATATTTTTGTTAAGTTATGTATATTTTATGAAGGTAATTTTTAGGATTTTATTGATATGATTTTCATATTTTTAAACTAAAATTTTTTAAAGTTATTCATGACTTGTATTAAAATGTTTGATCGAACTCTTTTCTAAAAGCCCATCTATGGAGCGAACATGTAAAGTTCTCTTGTGCCGTAGCTTTTGGGAGGTGTGTGAGCCACGAAAAGAGAGGATGAAATGAGAAAACCCAATCGCGACCACCGACCTTGGTGTTAATCCCGGATCCTACGGCGGCATTATTGGTTTGATCGTATCGGTGGACCGACGGCGCGGCGGCGGCGAGGTGTCGCGGGAGCCGCCGTTTCAATTTTAATTAAACAATGGATGGAGGGTTAGCTTAGCGGCAAGGATTTAAGTATATAAATATAGCAATGGCAGTGTTGTTTAAGGTTTCCAAGGGAAGGGATGGGGCGAATGATGCGATGCGCGATGGAATGGAGCATCCTATGACTACCATGCTCTACTCCAACAAGCTTGTTTTCTATGCAATGGATGGAGCATACGTATTTGTGTTGTTTGTGTACTCCTATATTGTACGTACGTATACTGTATAATATACAACCTAGTATACGTATGTAGGGACGTAGTGGTAGATTTATTTAGAGAGAGAAGGTAGAGCGAGATGGGGATAAGGTGGTGTGGGCCATTCCTCCTCATGTCTCCAAGGCTGCAGCTGCACGGACGCACGTTGCAGCCTTGCAGGCAGCGGCAGCGGTGTGGATGCGTTGGAGTTTGGAGGGGCTAATCTAATCTTATCTTATCCTATCCTGACTCGCTAAAAATACTCGGCGTCCGTACGGCCGGCGAGCTGGCCGATCGAGGGACGAGAATAGAGGGAATCAGTCGGTCTGCGTCTGCACCTGCACCCTGGCTCGGCACGGGGACCCCACCTGCCAGCCTGTCTTTCGTGCCAGGGCAAAAAGCAACTCGCCAAGCAAGTGGATCATGAGTTCATGATGACCGGTGGGTGACCTGAGTCTAGACATGAACATTAGTCTCAAGTAGACTATCTTGAGAGACTAGTTTTGGTTTATACCACCAAAACTTTCACACATCTCACATTCAACTTATTTATCTTTTGAATTTCTTTTCTTTGCTAAACTTTGGGTATAAAAATTTTTCCCAATTTTTTAGCAACTGTCACTTGTTAATTTTTTTAGGAGAAGAAAGCAAATCCATTTTCACAGTAATATAACCACTAATATTCCAAACTATCGAGCCCATGACAGTTACAGACTTACTTATTTGATGCCCTACAAAAGCCCATTAGCTACGAGAGGCCCAGCTCAGCCCAAATAATTGGCTTTTCAAGCCAATGGTCCCCGACCACAGTACCACCAACCTCGACGACGACGAGCCAACGCTCCCGCCGCCGGCGCCGGTGCCTGTCCAACAGGGAGAGAGAGGTGCAGCCTTGCTAGCAACACACGCGACTGTGGTTCACTAACAATTCGCCCGTGCTTGCTGATTCCGGACCTCCCTTCCCCATGAGGTCTTGTATCTTGCTACCTTGAATGGAGTTGTCAGTGAACTAATCTGAGTGTCTTGCTAACAAGCCTGCTCCTTGTACGAGCACCTCGCGGCGGCGGAGGGAAGAGTGTCTCCTTTGCGCGCGAGTGGCTGCGGATCCATCCAGGTGAGGCATGCTGTGCGTTTTACTCGTCGGATCAGGTAATCAGCAACACATTTGGATACCATTGGCAGAGACACGGCATTCCAAATTACCTGCTCACTTGGCACACCTGTGAAAGTGTTTGAGGGAGTTTATGTGTATGCCCCAAATCTTGCGAGAGCCAGTACACGGAGGAGAATGCCTTGGGTTTCATGCGCCAAGTGTTGACTGAATCTGTAGCTGAATATCCTCATAGGGTTTGGTCAGTTATCTAATCTGTTCCAACCATATATCACACTCTGTCCCAAATTACAAGTCGTTTGTGTTCCTTATACACATTGCTTTTTGCTATGGTTCTAGGTATACGAAATTTTTAGATACATAATAAAAGCTGTGTATCTACAAAAGCTAAAACGACCTATAAATTGAAACTGAGAGAGTAGTTTATTCAAGCAGACGACTTGATTAAGTGTATCAATGTGGTGAGAAGTATGCTTCCATCGTCACAGGCACTTTTACAGAGTATATTGTAGTGGATACTCTGTTGATCTAAGCATGTGCAAAGAAATTTAATGAGAAATTGTGGCATCTGAAGATAAAATGGTGGACACAGCCACAGAGAGAGGAAGAGCGAGGGAGATTATTTGCATTGCAATTTGCAAACTGAACTTTATGATATTTAAGGCCTTTTGGATGACCGAATTAACTTATCTGATACATGGATGCCTCATGCCTGGCGTACAGAAAATGTATGTCCCTTATAATAAAACTTGCATTTTTTTTTTGTTCTTTTTGTCAAATTAGGCCACTAGATTTGAAACCCCACATTTTTTTGTATTTTTAATAAACGTATTTAATTTCAGACTTCTTGGCTTCAAATCTTGTGATTTGATTTTATTTTAATCGCACTGACTTGTGTATTTGTATGTATGTAAAAGTAGTGAATTTAATTTGTTCTTTTTAAATACAATCCTCTGGAAATTCAACTATTTAAGTTGATTACTTTCCTTTTCACCAAGCATTGCTAACTACAAAAGTGAAGCATCAGTCATCAACCATGCAGGTGATGACCAGATTATACAATGGCAGTAGGTGAATCAGATGTGTTACTCATAACTGTTTGTGAAAACTTAACCTATTTATATTGGTTGCTCTAAGAATATTTGAAGAAGATTTCACACTGATCATAAATTTCTTTGATTTCCAGTCGACTCTATCGTTTTCACATGAAAGTACAGAGATTATCTGTGTTAGCCATTTTGTCAAACATCCGGGAGAGTGCCAACTCTAAGCTAAGAGCATTGGATAGCACACTGTTTTCATTCGATCATGAAAAGCTGAAATGAAATGGGTGATGATGATGACATTTTATTTGAGAAACCAGTTAGTGAATGGATCAACCGATCCTAACCCTGGGTATGGTGTGTTTTTTTTCGTTCTACAATCCAATGTGTAATTGATGTCACTTTGTGCAGTAAGCAGTCTGTCCCATTGCTTTCTACTTTGATGACATACATGTAACTTTGCAATTTGCAGGCTGAGAAGGCGTTTGCTCTGGTGGGTGACTAACCAAGAAATACAAGGACGAATCTTGAAATTTCCAGGTTGAACTACGAGGTTAGTGTTGCCATTGGGCTTCTTGAATCATCACTGAAGTGTCAATCTTGTCTGCTAGTGTTTGTTATAGCTATGGAGATTTCACATCATGTTATTTCCTTGCATAGTTGCATGATAAGGTGATCCTGTTGACCTAAACACACAAATAATGATGATGCCTTGAAGCACCTGGCTCACTTAAGAGACTTCATACGACGTGATTTTATCTGTGAGGAAGGTGATCAGGTGCTCTGTCAATGCTGCATCTGTGTGCAAATAGGGCTGTAGAATATTCTTTATAGTCACGATGAAGATTGTGCATGTAAAAGTTCTATGCCTCCTGATAAATCTTTACCTCGAGTTTGAGCAGACTACTTTCGATAGAGTATCTAACATCTAACATATGAAAGACGTGCAATCCAACCGGGTCCGTCACCCTCTCATTTCACTGTTGTCAGCACAGTATCCCAACCTCTCACATTTCACTATTTGCCAGTTCCCAGTTATCCCCGCGGCGGCGCTCACACTCCCCGTCCACCACCGCGCGCCGCACTCCCTGTCCTTGCTGCCCGGGCTGCTGACCGGTCGTGCCGTCCCAAGCCGCATCGGCACGGATGTCCCAATCCCGCGCTGCGCCGCGGCGGCAGCACAGTAAAACAGCGCGGCCGGCCCTCAACGCGGATCAGCGACGCGGCCGCCGCCCGGCTCCTCGCGACCTTGCAACAGCCGGCCTCAACCACGGCCATCCTGGTCGGTCGGCCCCGGCGGCCTGCGTGCGCCGGCGGCAGCGGTGACGCGCGGCATCCGGCAGGCAGGCGGCGCCAACAGCAGCAGCAGATCGGGACGCGCGTCAATGCGTGGTAGCGCCCCTGCGCCGCGCTTCGCTCCACGTCGCCGCCACACGCGGGAGTCGGGCAGTAAGCTTACCGTTCTGACTACTTCTCCTCCTCAGTACCATGTTCGTTCGTGAACAAAAAGCTTAGAGCAGGGCCATTAACCAACGAGTAGGTCATGTCATGAATCTCTTGTGCAAACGCAAGCCACTAGCCATGCACATTTAGGATTTGCACAATACCATCAAACGTTCGAGCTCCTATTGACGAATTGCTGTATGTTGAAGTAACAACAAATTGTTTCTGCTTGCAATGTCGGATGTTGACCTGACCCGGTTACAAATTCTAAAAAATGATATATCTAAGCTTTAACAGTGTCTAATGTATCCTACTGCTCTTATAGCACTTACGTGCTAGAACTTGAAATCACGATGATTGCATTTAAATACAACAAATTAAGTCCAATATTCTCCAACAATGTCAGTTTCATTGTCTCTTTCGAGTATGCATTCTCACTATTCCTTTTCTTATATTGGTATGTTCATACACTAACTTAATCTGGTCTTGAAATAATAAAGACGATATTGGATAATCCTACACAGCTTTTCATTTAGTAGGTTGTATGGTATTTATCAAAAACTGCACAGCTGGCCCATCCTGACCTCAAGGAAGTTTGCAGCTCACCTTCACACACGACGCAGCCGTGATTCATTACTTGCAGCTTCTATGGGGCATCAAGATACAATGCCTGCTTCTTCTGAAAACAGCGAAGTAGGCCTGTCCAGATCTTCGGAAATTTCAGTGTCTTGCAATCGCACTCAACGACAAACACGTAAGTCCCTAAATCTTTTTTCCCCAAAATATATATACCAACTTCTTATTTGCAAATGACTAGGTTCCTGATCAAACTTCATATTGTTAACGAGAAATAGAATATCCTGTTACGGCGTCCACATAGGCCTCCTAACATTTTACTGACACAAATTTGATCTTTCTCTATCAAAATTTACAAATAAATGTTGTAACTATGTGTCCTTCACATTTCATAAGACTACTGCTAATTAGTCCCGCCTTTTCTTAATCTTTTCAGCATATTAATAACATTAATTTGCAAATGTGATTCTAAGATTTACACGCTATACAGTTCGCTGCCTTCCTTTGGAACACATGCATGGTTTTGTGCATATTTTCCTTGCACTAGCTTACAACGATGAATAAATGTATAGCAGGCTCATTTGACTGTTTTATAATAGTTCTTTAAATTTATTAAAATATTAATATCCACGTACTTACTAGAATCTTATATGCATATCTTAAGCCCGTTCATACTCCCGTACCACCTCAATATCTGACTACTACAAAGTGTCTGACAATTGTATATTTGGAATACGTATTCAATGAAGCAAACATGCTATTCAGCGATATTCCATGGCTCGAGATCATTTGTCTCAATCATATCTCGAGACTTTATGACAAGCTGCACTTTACATCACAATTTTCTGAATAAGAAATATCACCTGTGACACATGTTGCATTCGACAAGAAAATTAATGACTATTATGCAACACAGAACTGTAACTAAACCTATGCTAAAACACATGTTTCTAAATGTCGCATGGCTCAATACCACTAAGCTTCTTCCTATTTCTACCTTGCTACCCGTGCTTAGTTTCTTTATTTTGTTTTCTTCCAGGTTCCCTCGAAGTTCACCTTACCTCCTACACAATTATACTACTGCAAATCTATATTTTGCTACTACATCTTTTGTACTGCGCATATATGTATAGATAAGCGAGTTAAGTCAGTATCATCCTATTAGTCCTGTAATAAGTTATCCCTTGAATACCATAATAAAGACAAAGTTGCTTTACAAAATACAGTTTGGAATTTCGCCAATTGTAAGTAGGTTCGAATTATCCCTTGCATCGTGTATTTGCCTCATGTTATCTAAAAAAATCTGTTCCTACTTGGCTTGGTGCCCAGCTTTATTGCCATCTTGCTGCCGCGCGCTTCAAGGTTCTCTGCTAGTTTCTCGGATACTGGGTCACATATTGCTTCTGAGGGTCAGCTTGGTTATATGCTTCTGAGATGATGTAAAATTAAATTACACTTTTTTTATTCCAAATGTAGAAAGTTACAACTTCACTGGGAAAATATGACATTAATTTGTGAAAATTATTATTCTTATGCTATGTCAAACATACTTCCAAATTAGAAATTAGACAAGGTACAGAAGCAATTACAAAGCCTAAGTGTACAATATGGATGTTCCTTCTATTCATTACTGACAATGATATTTCATCTTGGACCAGATAAGATTGATGCCAGTGGTGGAGCTGAATATGCTGATTGATCACTTTGAACAGACAATACTGGATTTGAACTGAAGAAGTTGTAATCTATGGAAGTTTCTACGGTCATTGTACCTTCAAGTACCTTGACTACCATTGACATCAATGGCCTTCGACTGCTATCATGTTGCAAGCACCACATTGCAAGCTTCATCATCTGAATAACTTCATCTTGGTGTGTGACCATGTCCTGACTTTGTTTGTCAATCATATCAACCAGCATGTTGTTTTGAGCCTTTTTTTGTAACAAATTGATCAGATGGACGCTTTCCTCAGGCTGGGAATTATCAATATTTTTCTTCCACATATTACTTCCATAACAACTCCAAAGCTGTAAATATCAACTTTTTCAGTGATTTGCGACGTTAACCATTCAGGCGCCAGATACCCAGGTGTGCCTCTCATCACAGTCACTACTTTGCTTTGATCCCTGTCTATGAGCTTGGATAATCCAAAATCAGCCAATTTAGCATTGAAGTTGTCATCTAACAGAATATTTTGTGGTTTAATGTCCAAATGAGCAATTTTTCGCCGACACTCCTCATGAAGATAGCATAGTCCCTTGGCAATATCCACAATGATCCTACACCTGGTGCTCCATTCAAGAGGGGCATTATTGTGGCGGTAATATATCCACCGATCAAGGGAACCTCTTGGCATATATTCATATACCAGAAGTCTATGTGCTTTCTCTACACAGAATCCTACCAGTCTGACAAGATTGATGTGCTCAATGCTACCTATCGTTTCAACCTCTGCCAGGAATTCTTTTTTCCCTTGTCTAGCACTCTCCAAACGTTTTCACGGCAACTCTCTCTTCATTTAATTTCTCTTCAAAAACAGAACCAAATCCACCTTCCCCGAGCTTTTGACTGAAGTCTTCGGTGCATTCTCTTAACTTTGCGTAAGAAAACCTCATTGGTTTACCTGGCAATTGATCAAAATCAAATTCTTCATCTCTCTCGTGATACTTCCTCCTCCTTTGTACATAAAGAGCGACCACAATGAGAACTAGTACAATACCAGTAACACCTCCAATTATAGCGCCTAAAATTGTCGCCTTTTTATTTGCAGTTGTCGCCGAAGGGGAGCGGCTAAGCTGCACCTTGACATAGGCAGAGGAGTTGTAGTAAGGAAGCAGATGAGGTGGTCTTGATTGCAAGGAGAACACCCTTGTGATCCACAGGCATTTGGCTGATTCATGCTCAAAATAATTGACTATCACGGCTTGGCAGGAGCAGTTTTTTAGGCACGCTTGCTTACAGTCATCGCTGTTTCTAGCATTTGCAATGCTGTGGCTTGAATTTATATCAAAGTATGAAACATCTTTTAGGTTCAAGAGCTCATGGTTCTGAATTTCTTGACAGGAGATTGGAGTCAGAGGCATGCAACCGAGATTTGGCTTCCACCGGTTGATTGGCTTGAAGTAGCTTGAAGTAGAGTTACTCTGAAAGGGGCAGCTGCATTGACCTCCTGTGCATACCCCGTACTCCCCACAGACCGTCGGGAAATCACAATCATCAGCCAGCTTGATAATATCACCCACCATGATCCACTTCGCTTCAGCGTCAGACCATTCGTAGAGCCTCAGGTGTCCGTCACTTTCAAATCTCATGTATTGGGTAGACTTTGCTGGTGGCAATGGGATGCTTGAATCTGGATCCGGCTTGGATTGCACAAAGACACTGAAGCTGCCATTCGTTAACGTAAACTGTGTTGGACTGTTATCTGTCTTGCTTTTATTCACCATGTTAGAGGGAATAGACTCTGTGTATTCCTCCAACCCTAGAAGGGTGGGTATATAGTTGGATGTACATGGGCCTCTATTGGGCCTTCACTCATATACACTAACACCCCAGCTAGTCTGAACTATCGGCGCAGCTGGAGATCAAGACTGGACAATAAAGAAAGCAACAAAGCAACACACACGGGGCCCCCGCAGCCACAACTAGCCACCGGTGACGTTGAGGTTTGGATCGAACTCCGAGAACGTCGAGGAGGAAAGACCCTTGGTGAAGATGTCGGCAACGGGAGGTGGTCGGTACATGGAGAACCCGAACAGCGCCGATGGCACCAAGTCTCGGACAAAGTGCAAGTCGATCTCCACATGCTTCGTCCCCGATCTTTGAGCGGGATTGGTGGAGGTAGACGGCGGCGACATTGTCACGATGAGACAAGTGTGGTCTTGGTCGGTGGGTCGTAAAGCTCGCCAAGAGGCGACGAAGCCGGGACGCCTCCGCCACACCGTTAGCAACAGCTCGGTACTCCGCCTGCCTTTGGAGCGGGATACAACCGGCCGCCGCTTGGGCGACCGAGGAGGCGAGGTTGCGCCCGAGGAAGACGGCATACCCGGAGGTAGAGCGGCAGTGTGTGGACATCGGCCCAGTCGCGTCGGTGTGAGCAGCGAGCTCGGTGGAGGGTGGCCGGTGGATCATCGGGCCGGAGTCACGATACCACGGACATAGCGGAGAAGGCGCTTCATCGCGGCAAGATGTGGTGCCCGTGGATCATGCATGTGAAGACAAACCTGCTGAACTGCGTACGCGATGTCAGGCCTGGTGAAGGTGAGGTACTGCAAGGCACCAGCCAAACTCCGGTAGGCAGTCGGATCGCCAGGGTCGTCGCCTGCATCGGAGAGAGCCGCTGAGTATCGACGGAGTAGCACACGGTGACAATTTGTCATCCGACCAGCTCGAGGATATCCAGAGCATCGTGTCCGGTGTAGGAACAACCCCGAAGGACGAGGCTCCACGGTGACCCCCAGGAAGTGGTGAAGGGGACCGAGATCCTTCATGGCAAACTCCTGCTGCAAAGCCGATATGACACGCTGAAGAAGCTGCGGACTGGAGGCTGTGAGGACAATGTCATCAACATATAGTAGCAGGTAAGCGGTCTCAGCTCCATGGCGATAGACAAACAAAGAAGTGTCGGACTTGGCCTCTCTGAACCCCAAAGTGAGAAGATAGGTGGCAAACCGGGAGTACCAAGCACGAGGAGCTGCTCGGACCATAGAGCGACTTGTTGGCCGGCAAACCGGATCGGCCGACTGAGTCGACAAACCCATTTGGCCGATTGCGATGGCTGTCTCGGACAATGTGCCATGGAGGAATGCATTCTTGACATCTAGGCGATGCACGGCCAAGAGCGAGAGAGCAAGGGAGAGGACGTGCGCCTTTATGCCGAGCTTGACCACGGTTGAAGGTCTCATCATAATCAACCGGGTATTTGGGTAAAGCCTCTCGAGTACCAGCCCGAGCCTTGTAGCGTTCAGGGCGCCGTCGGCCGACGCTTATCGTCGGATCCACTGCCGGTGACCACATTGCTACGGACGGACGCGGCACAAGGTTCCACGTGCGGTTGGCAAGAAGAGCCTCATGCTCCTCTTCCATCGCGCGCGCCGCCTTGATTAGGATCCGCCAAGGCGCGCGGACGGAGGAAGGAATCGGAGAGGCCGGCGGTGCTCGGTGGCGGAGAGGGGCCGGGGCGAAGAACCCCGCCGCATGGCGGGTCACCATCGGGTGAGTGTGACGGGGGGTCTCGGTGAAGGATCTGGGTGGGTGGTAGACCGCCGGGTAACCCACGGACCGGCGTGGTGGAGGAGGTGGGGCGGCGGTGGAGGGCCGGAGCCGGGTCCATGAGCATCGCGCCGGGCGCGCGGCATAACGTGCACACAATCTTGCCGGCTGCCATGCCGGGTCCGGCCCAAGAGGGGCACGACACGGGCTCCGGGACGCGGCGTGGTTGTGAGGGGACTCGGGGCCGCGCGCGGCGCAGCGGGGGACGGGGGCCGCCGGCGCTTGGCCGAGGCGTCGGGGCCGCAGCGTGGCGCGGCCGGGACTCGGGGGCCGCGCGTGCGCGACGCCGCCGGGGCCGCGCGTGGCGCAGCGAGGCGTCGGGAGCGCGCGTGGCGCATCGGGGGCACGGGGGCGCGCGTGGCGCGCGGGGGCACCGGGGCGCGCGTGGCCGCAGCCGAAAGTGGCTCCGGGGCCGCGGCGATGGCCGCCCGAGTGGCCGCCGGAGGCCGCGGGGGGCACAGCGGGGCAACCCGAGTACTGTGGAGAAAGGCCGAACGGGGCGGTGGGTGAACCGCCGGTCGTCGAAACGGGGGACTCCAACTCGGGATCGGGAAGGCGTGGAAGAGGTGAAATGCCGGAAATCCGACTCGTCGAAGACGGCGTCTTGGGAAATAAGCACCCGACGAGAAGTGAGGTCGTAGCAACGGTACCTTATGATCGGGGTAGCCGAGAAACACACACCGTGTCGAGCGGCGCCAACTTGTGAGGAGTAGTGGCGGCGAGGTTAGGGTAACAAGCACAACCGAAGACACGGAGGTGATCATAGCGAGGAGGTGTACCGAAGAGTGCGTGGTGTGGAGTGGGAGCGGGAGGCCGTGGAAGGAAGCCGGTTGAGCGGGTGGGTGGCGGTGTGGAGGCTCTCGCCCGGCGCGGGAGGCGAGAGGCTGGAGAAAGGAGAGGCAAGATAACATCGTTCGGTGGTGCGAATCATCCGCTTAGCCTTGCCGTTCGGGAGGAGGTGTACGGACAAGACATGCGGGCCCGAACACCATGAGCGAGAAAGAAGGAGCGGGAGGTGTTGTTATCAAACTCACGGTTGTTGTCCACACTGGACGGCCTTGATGGTGAGGCGAGGCGAGTGGACACCCGAGCAAAGAAGTGGAGGAGAGTGGAAAAAAAGTCTCGGACTTGGCGCGCAAAGGGAAAGTCCAAGAGTAGTGAGAGAAGTCATCGAGGACCGGATAATACTTATAGCCGGAAATGCTAGGAATAGGAGAAGTCCCACGGATCACAAAGTGAAGAAGAGCAAAGGCATGCGTCGCACGCGAAGAAGAAGTAGGAAAAGGAAGGCGCACATGGCGACCCAAGCGGCACGCATGGCGGAGATGCTCATCGAGAGCCCGAGTGCAAGGGAGGTGGGCACTACGACCGAAGCCGAGCCAAAGCGTCGCGGCGGGGTGACCGGCCGGCGGTGCCGTAGAGGAAGAGGGAGTAGTGGCAAGGGGGGCTGAAGTGGAAGGCGGTATAGCGGAAGCAGGAAGGCGAAGGGAGTAAAAGGGGTCCCGAGCTATCACGGCGTAGGAGTGGCCGCCGCAGGCGGAATCCTTCACCGTGAGACCGGTAGAGTCGAACTCAACGTAACAAGAGTTGTCGGCGAAGAACCGGCGGATGGAAAGAAGGTTATGGACGATCCGAGGGAGAAACGGGACGGGGAAGACGAAAAAGACCGGGAGGCGTAACCCACGGAGGTGACGGGAAGACAAGACCCATTCCCAACCATGATCGAAGAGGGACGGGGGAAGGGTGAGGAGGTCGAAGAGAAGAAAGGATGCCGGCATGAGGGGTAGTGTGGAAGGAAGCCCCCGAGTCGGCGATCCACTCGGTGCAGACAGGTGGTGCAACCCCCATGGTGGTGAATGATTGCGCCAGAGCGCCCGGATTCCACCCCCCAGGCCAGGACGGAGTCGGGCCTGGCGGAGCAGGGTTAGGCCACAAGGGCATGGGCGAGTAAGGGCCGCCAGCGACCATGGCGACCGCTTGGCCGCGAAGGGCACCGGCCCCTGCAGCGAGGGCGTTGGTGAGAGTGGACGCCGGCGAAGGGAAGCCGGACGGTAGAGGAGGTGGGGCAGGGAAAGGATTGGCGCTGGTTCCCGCACTCACACCAGCCCCAACGGCGGTCGCCACCATGGAAGGAGTCCACACCGGCATCCCATAGGGCCAGGGTGCGGTGAGGGAACTCAAGGCAGAGCCACCATCAGAGAGACCCAAACCGCCGGCGGTCGGGGGAGGCGGCCGGTGGTGCTGCACCACTGCCAACGGGCATGGAGAAGGCCGGTGGTGGGCAGACGCTGGAGGCGGCCGGTGGGGCCGGGATGGAGCCGGTGGGGGCCGGGATGGAGCCGGTGGCTTGGGAGCGGGGAGGTTGTCATCGGCACCCTCCATTCTCCGTCCCTGCTCCACCCTCGATGTTGGCCACCACGTCATTACGGCGCCCCGAACAGTAGGAGGACGGGAGTGCGGCGAGGGACTCCCGCCCGGTTGTGGAGGAGCCGACCGCGTGGAGGTTGGGGGCGCGCGGGCCGCAGCCGGGGTGTGACGTATTGCGACCGGGGGGCGGGTCGGCGTCGGCTGCGGCGAGGGGACGGCGAGGGGACCGCGGCGCCCGCGGCGGGACCCAGGCGCCGCGTCGCCGCGGCGTGCTGCGTCGTCGGCAGCGTGGCCGCGCCCGGTGTGTGCGTCTGCAGCGTGCGCCCAGGCGCGGCGGCGTGGGGGAGAGGCTAGGGAAGGTGGAGAGGGGGAGGGAAGAGGGGCCGCTGCTCGCCGGAGGGCGGCGGCGCCGGCGGCCAGCCCGGCCATGGGGTGGCGGCGGCGGGTGTACGGCGAGGATCGGGAAGGGAAATTTGCTTTAGGTTGATACCATGTTAGAGGGAATAGGCGTGATTCCTCCAACCCTAGAAGGGTGGGTATATAGTTGGATGTACATGGACCTCTATTGGGCCTTCACTCATATACACTAACACACCAAGCTCGTGAAGTAGAGCTGTGGTGGCGTGGCATCAACATAGGCATACAATCCATCATGGAGGACAGTTATATACAGCTGATTCTGTGTCCAGTTTGTTGCAGATGTATTTGCAGTGAGCCTCATGCCTTCCAGTAGTGACTGCCCAGGGACAAGTGCATCAGTCGGATGATCAAACGACTGTCATACTGTTGTGTTCTTCTGATCAAACAGCACCAAGCTGCCCAGCTCTGTGATCTCCAGGCCAGCAACGGACCTGCCTGTGGTGCCGCTGGACCAGATGAGAGGACCATCAGCATCACGGAGGATCAGGTTGCCATCCCCAGTTAACTCGAGGGTAGCGTTCTTCTTAACAGGGTAGAACTGGTTGGGGACCAGACCACCTGTGGAATGCCATGATTGGTTATAGAGGTGATGCCATCGGCACCAATGTTGGCGATGACGATGAAGACGGCAAACAGGAAATCATTGCAGGGGGGCACGTAGGGGTCAAGGTATGGCGATGATGATGACGATGAGGGGCAGATGAACCCTGCGGCGAAAGCAGGACCAAAGAAGGTTTTTGGTGACCGGAGAACAATGGCCCGTGCCACTGAGCCATCATGGTAGGTTACACTATGCTTGAGGGAGGCGTCGTTGTTGGTCCACAGCGTTGAGAGGTTAGCCAATGGGTAGTCGGAGTGCTGCCCGGTGATCAACGGAGTTGCAATTGCAAGCAGGAGGAGGAGGAGGAGACGGGAAGGAGCCATGGCACTACAGCTGCTAATTGAAGGAATTGTTGGGCAGTATCAAGAATCAGTTACAATCTTCACGTGAAGCCAGCAAGAGCTGAGGGCTGGGTACGTGTTGTAGAGATGAGCTTACAGCGAGAACTCACCTGACTACAAGCTCTCGACGGGGCGTCTCCAGTCGCCGGTCCTGCTGCCGGCATGGATGTGGTTCGTCTGCCAGTCTGGGGCATTAGCAGACAACCACAACCAGTCTTCTCATCTTGTATATTTGTTGGCATCATAAAGTTGAGAACCCCACATTGAAAAAAAAAAAAGTAGAGAACCCCACGGCACGCGGTGTTTTGTTTGCTGGATTGGTTTGAGACCTGGAGTGTTTGGCTGTTTCGAACCTGCAACACCAAAGCAAAGGTCACCGTCATTCTGGTGCAGGCGTGCAATGGCTGTGCCGATCGAAGACATGGTCAGCCTTGGGGTGGAGATCGTCCGGCGTCAATATTTTTAGTTTAGTTCGAAGATAGGATCGAAGACAGCATGGAAAGTACGAAGATGAAATCATACATTTATTTTTTTGTTATATCATTATAATGGGAAATCATACTATATTCTGGGAAAGTACGAAGATGAAATCATACTATATTATGGTGTAAAAGGAGCAATTCTTGTTCTCACGTGCGGAGCCCACCTGCAGATTTCGGGCCCAACAACACTGACGCTATTTGTCCTCCTCCGAAGGCTGGACACACGGCATCCTGGGATGGTAGAAATAGAATATACCTTTTAACAAAATTGGCACTGCATCAACTACTTGCTTCGCTCTCAAAATTTTTGGAGCCAGCATTGCCTATTGCAGTGTGGGGAGTGACTCCCGATCCTTCTCCCTATTTCAAGCTACACTCTAGCGTAACATTGTGGAGAGCCCCGCTAGTTGCAATGGGAGGAGAAGTGCCCGAAATTTATCACTCTATTTGAAGCAACAAATATCATCTTTATTTGTTGCTACTGTTTGAAGTTGATTACTTAAGTTGATGTAATCCTTGTTTGTTGCTGCTCTTCGCAATTAGTTTGAAGAGGCTTTGTGAGAGTTTTGCTTAAACTTTTCGGATGGTATGCCACTACAGTGTTGTCTTTTGACTTTAGTTAAAAGACCGGAGCCTACCTAAATTTTAAAAATAACTTCTAAACTTCATTTAAAAATAAGAGTAAAATCCATCCCTGGGTCCCCGAACTTGTCCTCAAGTCTCATCTAGGTCCCCTGAACTTGACCCCTGTTGCGGGGCGGGAAGTCATGTCTGCACCGGACCGTCTTTGCATGACGATTCGTCGGGGAAGAAAGTGATGAAGAGTGAGAGGTGAGACCCGTGGGCGGTGGTCTAGTAGTGTCTTTTGTGTAATAAACTTTCCGCTACTCCTACTTATATGTTGTAAAACTGGTTTTAAATAAATGGTTGTAAAAGTATTGTAATATAAATCTTCCATTTACTTTTTTACTCGATTATGTATGAAAAGTGTTGTAATCTTGCAATGACCTTGTAACGGATCCCGGTTGGAAAAGTTAATAGTACTTTTCGGATTATAGGTGCACATGTGTGACTATTAAAGGTTGTTAAACCGATAATTAGTATATGTGGGCCCTGTAATTTTGGAAGGTTCTGTTACATGAACTAAGGACCGTTTGGTACGGCGATATGGTAAAACAGCTTCTGCTATATAACTTGTCTGGTGGAGGTGAAGTCATCTTCATCAAACTTTTGGTAGAATATTTGCTGATGTTAGATAAAATTGTCTAAGTGGGCCAACTATACTTCTCCCTTTTTTTTTTTTATATTCCCTTTATTTTATTTTTCTATTTTATTTCTATTTTTCTTTTTAAGTTTTTTATTTTCTTTTTATTATTTTTTCTCACCTTATCTGGTTGGTCTTAATGGCTCGATTCAAGCTCGACTCATTTTATAACGACCCAGCTCGGTTTATAACAATCCAGCTCGTGAGTCATAACGAGCCTATCAATTATCTATACCTAATAATAAAACACGAAAATTTCTGTCCATCTGCCTTTTTTTTTCTGTCCGCTCTCGGCAGAGTCCGCAACACCCCGCACGCCCTCCGCCCGGCAGCGTGGCCAAGATCGAATCCCTCTCCGTATCTGTCCGCCCTGCCGCAAACCGGCGACGACCACGAGCACTAGCACCATCTCCGCCTCTTCCCGCTATGATCTCCTCGAGGCGCGCTAGTGGAGAACGGCGCGGGGTCGTACCACATGAGCTTGTCCATGGGCACGCCTCCTCTGGCCTTCCCGGCCATCATCGACACCGGCAGCGACCTCACCTGGATGTAGTGCGCGCCGTGCTTCACGCAGCCCACGCCGTTGTACGACCCGGCGCGCTCCTCGACGTTCTCGAAGCTCCCGTGCGCGAGCCCCTGTGCCAGGCCCTGCCTCCCGCGCCTCCCGCGCGTGCAACACCACCTGCTGTGTCTACGGCGGCCGCTACTTCGTTGGCTTCGCCGCCGGTTACCTCGCCGAGGGCACGCTAGCCATCGGGGACGCATCGTCGTCGTTCGCGGGCGTCGCGTTCGGGTGCAGCACGGCGAACGACAGGGACATAGATGGCGCGTCGGGCATCGTGGGGCTCGGGCGCGACGTCGGTCGGTCTCGTACTGCCTCAGCTCCGACACGGACGCCGGCGGCAGCCCGATCCCGTTTGGCGCGCTGGCGAACATGACCGGCGACAAGGTGCAGTCCACGCCGCTCGTCCAGAACCCTGTGGCGGCTTGCTTGTTTGCTGTGATTGCTCCGATGATTGCTTGCTTCCTTGCTGTTCATGCCCGTCGCATGCTTTGTGCCTTTGTGCCATGTTAGATGCCCAACAGCTATTCGATGGAATGCTTCAATGGTGGTAACCATATCAATTTTAGATTAAAAAAATATATGATTTGCTTTGAAGGATTTGTTTTGCATCAGTTAGCAACACAGTGATATGCAAAAATGTTATCCATGATTGATCATGGCTACATTTAGCATTAAATGATTTATAGTCACCTAAATAATAACAAGCTGGCATGCGTGGGTTGTATGAAATTTATCTATTTACCGCGTCTGCTTTTTGTAAATTTCAAGAACTTACACACAACAGCTAGCTAAATAGGGAAATGAATGGGGTACGCCACCGGCGTACGGAGCACGGGCGTACGCCCCGTACGTGGCGTTTTGTGATTGGACGAGGTAGCGCCAGGGACCACGCCACCCTTCCAACGGAGTCCAGCCGGGCCGCTGCTGGTCTACGCAGAGCCAGGGATCTGAGCCATCGCGCGTGGGCGTCTGGCGGCGCACGAGCGTACGATGAGCGATGAATCCACGCGTCGAAAATCTGGAGGGGCGGCGTACAGAATTTACGGTACGCCAGTGGCGTACACCATTATTTTCCCTAAATAGACAGCTGTTGTGCGTGGGTTGTATGAAATTTATATCCATTTAGGTCTGCGTTTTGTAAATTTCAAGAATTTACTCACGGCGGTATGTCTTACGGTTATACATGCCCTAAGGCAACTATAGTTTCCTCAAATCAAATCAATAAATTTATTGCTCAGGGAAGCATGAGACGGAGGCGGGGGTGCGCCCGTGCCCAGGGACGCACGCGGCGGAGCGGTACAGGCAGTTGTTGGTGCGGAAAAGATAAGGACATGAGATAAATAAAGATAAAATAAAATTTAAAAACCTGATAAATAGGTCCCACTTGTCAGTACCTTATCTCACTTTTGTTGCCTCAACAAAATGAAAAATAGGTTGGTTCCATCTCCCCTAAACTAAATAGAAAAATAAAATCATCCCGTCCCACGAAACAGAGTCAGGACCATCGCACTCTATTTTGACTCACAACCAAACGCTACCGAACAAGACGTGTGCATATTGTTTTTATATATATAAAAAAATCTTCATTACAATGAGCTTTTGTTCAGAAACAAATACACGATACGATGTCTAATCTTTTTCACCGGCGGAGCCCAAGTTCATATGTGTTTTGGCTCTACGTGTGCGGATGTATGGTTTCATTTTCATATTTGTCAATCTCATAATAGGTGGATATAATAGTCTCTTGTGAGTTTAATGATTTATTGCACATATATATTTATTTATTGACCTTGATATTCAATAAAATAAGGTTGGCTCAGCTAAACTAAACAAAGATAGTTAACTTACAGATGACCACATAATAATACCCCATGTTGTGACACATAGAGACGTTAACTATTGGCACGAGTACCGGCCTACACACTTCAACTTATTAGCCCTGTGTTTATAAGCCATAATATAGTGTTTTCTCTAACAACAAAACAACATAAGGTGGCTTACCGGTGCATACCCAATTGTATGTCTTGGTGCAACATACGTGAGACGCATGGACAAATTTACATACACGGTACCAGACAATAATTGTCGCCACAGTGATAAAACATCTTTTCCGTTATAGAAATTGGCAGAGGAAGAAACAAAATGATTTTCAACCGTGCACCCGTAGAAGAACGCACGGGCATATTTCCTAGTAAAAATAAAAATAAAAGCAAGCAACTGAAATTGGCTTGGGCGCTCGGCCCATATGGACATACATCCCTTGGCAGCTCAGCTTAGCCCAATCGTGAAACCCTAACCTTATTGGGCCTCAGTGTGTAGACTCCACTTGACAACAATCAGTCACGGTCTTTTCCCTTTCCCCTCTCGAGTCCCCGACCCTGAGCTGCCGGACGCGCTCTGCCACACCACAGGGGACGCAGCTCCTCTCTGGTCTCCATGGAGGATGAGGGAGAGGACCAAGATTTTCCTTCGTTGGCGGCAAGTCTTGAGTCGTGGAACAAACGCAAGAAGATGTTGTCTGCAACATAGCACACCAAACGGAGCCGCTCCTCTCCCCGCAGGCCCGCCGCCTACGCCCTACGTCCGCCGTGGCTTTCCCTTCTCTATCTCCGTTGGGCAGATGCGTGTGGCACTACAGAATACAAAGCTCAATCCCTGCTCTCGTCGGTACTCAGCACCGGCCAATTTCATCCTGTCCTCCATGCCGATCTCTCCCTGGGATGTAGCTTCTAGATCAGCAGTAACGGGCTGCTGATTTCTTCCGATGTCACCAGATTCCCCTCGCATCGTTTATTGATCTCTCGCCATGCTGTTTTTTTTTCTAGGAAGAGGACCTATGATTTATTGGGTGATCGTTGCCTGTCAGAATATCTGTGATTTATGGGGTGACGATGAAGTATGAGAGGAATCAGCTTTTTTATTCGATTTAGAGCTCGTTTTATTTGATTTGGATATTTTTTCCTTCCGATTTGGATGTTTGTTTTTCTTTCCGTTTCTTTATCCAGGCTTCTACTTCTTTTATCTGGTGCATGTCGTACGAATTTAGATTTGTTGTTTACCGTTTGTTATTCAATTTAGAGCTTGTCTTTTGTCTCCACCAAGCACACAAGTGATAGAAATTTTGCCTTCTAGTATTTCACGTTAGAGTCCGGTACATATACGCAGAGCCAGAGAGAGGCGAAAAAGAAAACGTTGAGCTCGTGTGGGCCGCAAGCCTAATTAAGGCCCATACAGTGGCAGCAGCGAAAAAAAAAAAAGGTGGAGGCTTTCTTCTGCCTCCACCTAAATATTAGTCGATTAATCGTTATTGGTTTGCATGGCCATAGTTTGGATAGATTTGTAGAAAATAGAGCAACATTTGTATCTCCAAATAAATTTTGATGAAACATGCAATTTCTAGATTAATAAAATCTGACATAACATAATATCATATATCATAGCACAAATAAATTTTGATGAAACATTAGGCAATTTCTAGATTAATAAAATCTGACATAACATAATATCATATATCATAGCATGATTGAACAATATATACTTAAGTATGATCTTAGCAAAGAGATGCAAGTATAACTAGCACACGAGATAGATTGAACATGGTGAATAAGAGATGTTGATTGGACTCGAGACTGGAGACGGTGGAACATCAGCGATGAGAAGCGAAACCAAGATTTCAATTGGATAAGTTCTAGTGTGGCCGGAGGTTTACGTTGTTATGTAATCAAAGTCTTAATCGTTTTGTGTGGAGTTTTCTTTCTCCTTCTCACACTAGACTTAAGACTTAAGATGGAGAGAACAACTTCCATATTTAAGTTAGTTCTCTCCACCTTCAACTAGCAATGTGGTACTAATTAAAGAATCTCCACTTCTCTCCTTTGCTCACATATGAATGGGCCTTTGAGATTTATTAGAAATTTCGAAATTGTTATTGGACCAAGCCCATATACATATAAAAATTCCAACAAGTTTACTATCTAAACATTAATATTTTTATGAAGTATTTATATGAATTTAGTCAAAATTATTTTTGGGAAGGAAGAACCATGGTTAAAAAGGGAAGGAGGGAGTACATAATAGTAGGACTAGCAAAGATGCATGTGGGCATGCTCGTGTTTAAAAAAAATATTTGAAATGAATGGGACATGTTCGTTTTGTCACTTAAGGGCACTTAGGGAGACTCTAACATTCAGTCTAAGACTATTTTCATTACATATAAATTTTGTCTATCCTTTTATATTTTTCTTTGATACACTTTTGGTAATTTTTTGTCCATTTTTTTAGGAATTCTTATTTTTTTTAGAATTTAGCAACTATTATTGTTAATTTTTATTGGCAAAACAAATACATTTGGTGGTAATATTTTTTTTTTTTGAGGCAAAACCAAAGCTTTATTCATATAGCATGGTTTCTTGAATTACAAACGTCATCCGGCGTCGAAGAAAACCAAACATACCTACTGGTGCTGATAAGATCGGACTCCTAGCAATTACATGAGCATCAACATTGGAACTCCTATTCTCGTGAACAAAAACAGCAGCTGTGAAGATCTGATCTTGATTTCTTTGACAATTTGCCCATACAATCCCATTCCTGATCCCTGCAAACTTTTGGCTTGAACGATGACAACACCAAATCGCTAGCAAGGTCAAGGCCTTCTCTGCAGGCGAGTACTTCTGCAATTTCAGGTTCAGAGATCCCATCGATCACAATTCCTGACGCTCCAAGGAAGTTACCCTCCTGATCTCTTGCAATCGCTGCGACAGCAGCCCTTTTAGCATTTTTTTGATAGAGCGGCATCCACATTTACTTTCATAAAACCAGTCCTTGGTGATATCCATCTTCGATCTCCTTCTCAGTTATGCTAAACGGTAATAAGGTGTATGCTGTACATTTTTTTTTTTTTTTACGATTACAACGCAGACGCTCACAACACGCACGCACTTTTCGCCCCTATGAACACACGCGACGCCAAACCCTACCCCTATGAGCACCTCCGAAGGGACTGGGCGGCCGGCAGATCTGGAGATTCTCGGAAGTCACCATAGCGCCTCGTCGTCGGCGGGAGCGTCGCTACCACTTAATGCATAACGCCGGTAAATCCTTGGGAAAATCCCAAGAAAAGGTGCGAAGCACCGGGATTTGAACCACGGTGGGTAGCGTCCCACTGGACCGTCCTACCATTGGACTACAAGCCATTTGGTGGTAATAAAACCACTAATAAACAGAAAAGCACTATAGTCCAGTGTCAAACCAAGCGATCAAGCCCACGGCAATTACAGACTTATTTGATGCCCTACACAAAACCCGTTATATACGAGAGGCCCAGCTCAGCCCAAATAATGCTTTTCAGGCCGGCCAATGGAGTCACTGGGAAAAAAAAAAACAACCTCGACGACGACGAGCCAACGCTCCCGCCGCCGGCGCCCTCTCCAACAAAGGGGAGAGAGGCGCAGCCGGATCGTACAAGAGCAGCCCGCGACGGCGGAGACTGGGAGAGAAGGAGGTCTCCTTTGCGCGCGAGTGGCTGCGCACCTGGTCCAGGTGAGACATGCTGTGAGTTTTACTCGTCGGATCAGATAATCGGCAACAAATTTAATAGATGCCATCGGACATGATAGTTCAAATTACATACTCACTTGGCATTTGCGTTAAAGTGTTTGTGGGGTTTAAGTGTATGCTCCCAAATCTGGCGAGAGCAAGTACACGGAGGACAATGCCTTGGGTTTTATGCGGCTAGTGCTGACTGAAACTGTAGCTGAATATCCTCATAGGGTTTGGTCAGTATCTTATCTATTCCAACCATATACCACGCTCTGTCCCGAATTATAAGTTGTTTTGTATATTTCTTATATACATAGCTTTTGCTATGGTTCTAGATATACTAAATATTTAGATACATAATAAAAGTTGTGTATGTTCTAAAGCTAAAATATAAATTGAAACTGAGGGAGTAGTTTATTCAAGCAGAGGACTCTGTATCACTGTGGTGTGAAGTATGCTTCCATCTTCACAGGCACTTTTACAGAGTATATTGTAGTGGATACTCTGTTCTTCTTCGCATGCACAAAGAAATTTAATGAGAAACTGTGGCATCTGAAGATAAAATGGCGGACAGAGCCACAGAGAAAGGAAGAGCGAGGGAGAATATTTGCATTGCAATTTTCAAACTGATCTTTATGATATTTAAGGCCTTTTGGATGTCTGAATTGACTTATCTGATACATGGACGCCTCATGCCTGGCGTACAGAAATGTATGTCCGTTATAATAAAACTTGGACTTTTTTTTTTTTGTCTAATTATGCCACTAGATTTGAAAACCCACACATATTTTTGTATTTTTAATGAACATATTTAATTTCAGACTTCTTAGCTTCAAATCTTGTGATTTGATTTGTTTTAATCGCAGTGACTTGTGTACCACTCTTTTTGCGTTTGTATGTATGTAAAAAGTAATGAATTTCATTTGTTCTTATTAAATACAAGCCTTAGGAAGTTGAACTATTCAAGTTGATTATTTTACCTTTTTACCAAGCATTGTTGACTACATAAGCGAAGCATCAGTCATCAGTCATGCAGGTGATGACCAGATTATAAAATGGCAGTAGGTGAAGCAGATGCATTACTTGCATTTGATTGTGAAATCTTAACCTATTTATATGGTTGCTCTAAGAATATTTGGAACAGATGTATAGCACCGAATGTAGCAATCAGGGTCAGTAGTAGAAGGCTTTATTTGGCAGGTTCTGGCAGTGGCAGCATATTTTAGACAGTAAGACTGGGCAAGCCTCCCATTGTTGTTGTGATTGAAGATCTTATTGATAACTAGTCAGACAGGAAGCTTCTTTTCTGTGACCATCCACAAACACTGACAAGAGATTGTCAAGGCAACCATGTTTTCAAGACACCTGGACGAACCATGGGACCGTCCAGGGCGATTAATCACGATTAATCGCCCTGGACGGACGATTAATGACTGGTCGACTCGACACTACCAGACCTGGGCGCCATGGGACCGTCCAGGATGATTAATCGCGATTAATCGGACGTCTTGAAAACAGGGCAAGGCAATGGACCTGTATACTCTCCTACCTTACTCCTTAGATTGCAGGAGATGCCAACCAAGTTGATCACACTGATCAACAAATTTCTTTGTTTTCCAGTCAACTGATTTTTCTCTATCCTTCTTCGCATAATCGTATAAAAGCAGAGCGATCATCCGTGCTAGCCATTTTTGTCAAACATCTGGGAGAATGCCAACTCTAAGCTAAGAGCACTGGATAACACATTGTTTTCATTCAATCATGGCAAGCTGAATTGAAATGGATAAATAACAATTATAGAGTGTTTTTCTGTTTGTTTTTTTTCGTTCTACAATCCTAGGTGCAATTGATGTAACTTAATGCAATGTGCAATCTGCCCCATTGCTTTCTGCTCTGATGTTCTTCATGTACCTTTGCACTTTGCAGGCTGAGAAGGTTTTGCTTTCCTTTATGGTGGGTGATTAACCAAGTAATACAAGTGTGGATCTTGAAATTGCCAGGTTCAGTTCCCTGGTTAGTGTTGTCGTTGGGCTTCCTGAATCATCACGGAGGTGTCAATCTTATCTCCTAGCATTTGTTATAGCTATGGAGATTTGGCATTATGCTGTTTCCCTACGTAGTTGCATGATAAGTTGATCCCAGTGAGCTAAACACACAAATAATGACTATGCTTTGAAGCACCTGGCTCACGTAAGAGACTTCATACGACACGATCTTCATAGAGGAAGGTGCTCAGGGTGCTCTGTCAATGCTGCATCTGAGTGCTTGCTTGCAGAAACTAAACAAATCAAGTGCTTGCGAAGTAGCTAGACATAAAGTCCCATTGCTAATTTGCCAGTCCAATAGTGCTGGCATAATACTTTTTATAGTCATACTAAAGATTGTGCATGTATGCTCCTGATAAATCTTTTACCTCGAGTTTGAGCAGACAACTTTTCAATAGAGTATTACTTGGATACTGGGTAACATATTGCTTGTGTAAGGGTCTGTTCGGTTATATGTTTCTGAGAGAATGGACAATTAAATGACACTATTTTTCCTTTCGAGATGTAGAGAGTTAAAACTTCACTGGAAAAATGCAACATGTAATTTGTGGAAATTATTCTTCTGATGCTATTTGAAACATACTCCAAAATGGAAATCAGATAAGGCACAAATTACATAGCCAAAGTGCACAATATGGATGTTCCTTCTGTTCATTACTGACAGTGACACATTTCATCGTGGACCAGATAAGACTGATGCTAGTGGTGGGGCTGAATATGCTGATTGATCACCTTGAACAGACAATACTGGATCTGAACTGAAGAAATTCAAATCTATGGAAGTTTCTACGGTCATTGTACCTTCCAGTACCTTGACTACTGTTGACATCAATGGTCTTCGACTGCTATCATGTTGCAAGCACCACATTGCAAGCTTCATCATCTGAATAACTTTATCCTGGTGTGTGACCATGTCATGACTTTGATTGTCAATCATATCCATTAGTTGGTTGTTTTGAGCCTTCTCTTGTAACAATTTGATCAGATGGATGCTTTTTTCAGGCTGAGAACTATCAATATTTTTTTCATCCACATATACTTCCATAACAACTACTCCAAAGCTGTAAATATCAACCTTTTCAGTGATTTGCGATGTCAACCATTCAGGTGCCAAATACCCAGGTGTGCCTCTCATCACAGTCACTACTTTGCTTTGTCAATGCTGCATCTGTGTGCTTGCTTGCAGAAACTAACCAAATCAAATGCGCCAAGTAGCTAGACATACTAAGGTGTCATTCCAGTACTAATAGGGCTGTAGAATATTCTTTATAGTCACAATAAAGATTGTGCATGTAGGAGTTCTATACCTCCTGATAAAGCTTCACCTCGAGTTTGAGCAGACTACTTTCGATAGAGTATTTCTTGGATACTGGGTCACATATTGCTTGTGTGAGGGTCGGCTTGGTTATATGCTTCTGAGATGATGTAAAATTAAATTACACTATTTTTCTGTTCCAGATGTAAAGAGTTACAGTTTCACTGGGAAAATATGACATTAATTTGCGAAAATTCTTCTTCTTACGCTATCTGAAATATACTTCCAAATTAGAAATCAGACAAGGTACAGAAGCAATTACAAATCCTAAGTGTAAAATATGGATGTTCCTTCTTCCTTCTATTCATTACTGACAGGGATATTTCATCTTGGACCAGATAAGATGGATGCGGTTGTGGAGCTGAATATGCTGATTGATCACCTTGAACAGACAATACTGGATCTGAACTGAAGAAATTGTAATCTATGGAAGGTTCTACGATTATTGTACCTTCCAGTACCTTGACTACTGTTGACATCAATGGCCTTCGACTGCTATCATGTTCCAAGCACCACATTGCAAGCTCCATCATCTGAATAACTTTGTCCTGGTGTGTGACCATGTCATGACTTTGATTGTCAATCATATCAATTAGTTGGTTGTTTTGAGCCTTCTCTTGTAACAATTTGATCAGATGGATGCTTTTTTTCAGGCTGAGAACTATCAAATTTTTTTCTTCCACATATTACTTCCATAACAACTACTCCAAAGCTGTAAATATCAACTTTTTCAGTGATTTGCGGCGTTAACCATTCAGGTGCCAAATACCCAGGTGTGCCTCTCATCACAGTCACTACTTTGCTTTGATCCCTATCTATGAGCTTGGATAATCCAAAATCGGCCAATTTAGCATTGAAGCTGTCATCTAATAGGATATTTTGTGGTTTAATGTCCAAATGAGCAATTTTTCGCGGCACTCCTCATGAAGGTAGCATAGGCCCTTGGCAATATCCAGAATGATCCTACACCTGGTGGTCCAATCAAGAGGGGCATTATTGTGGCAGTAATATATCCACCGATCAAGGGAACCTCTAGGCATATATTCATATACTAGAAGTCTATGTGCTTTCTCTACACAAAATCCTACCAGCCTGACAAGATTGATGTGCTCAATGCTACCAATAGTTTCAACCTCTGCTAGGAATTCTTTCTTCCCTTGTCTAGCGCTCTCCAGACGTTTCACCGCGACTCTCTCTTCATTTATTTTCCCTTCAAAACCGAACCAAATCCACCTTCCCGAGCTTCTGACTGAAGTTTTCGGTGCATTCTCTCAACTTTGCGTAAGAAAACCTTATTGGTTTGCCCGGCAATTGATCAAAATCTAATTCTTCATCTATCTCATGATACTTCCTCCTCCTTTGTACATAAAGAGTGACAGCAATGAGAACCAGTACAAGACCAGTAACACCTCCAATTATAGCGCCTAAAATTGTCGCCTTTTTATTTGCAGTTGTCGCAGAAGGGGTAGGGCTAACCTGCACCTTGAGGTAAGCAGAGGAGTTGTAATGAAGAATCTGAGGTTGTATTGATTGCAAAGGAGAAAACCCTCGTGACCCACAGGCAGTCACCACTGGATTCATTCTGTTCATATCTGAATATCACGGCTTGGCAGGAGCAGTTTTCCAAGCATGCTTTCTTACACTCATCGCTGTTTCTAGCATTTGCAATGGCGTGGCTTGTATTCATATCAAAGTATGACACATCTTTGAGGGTCAAAAGCTCGTGGTTCTGAATTTCATGACAGGAGATTGGAATCAGAGGCATGCAACCAATATTCGGCTTCCACGAGTTGATTGGCTTGAAGTAGCTTGAAGTAGAGTTACTCTGAAAGGGGCAACTGCATTGCCCTCCTGTGCATACCCCGTACTCCCCACAGACCGTTGGGAAAGCACAGTCATCACCAAGAATCTTCTTGATCACATCGACACCATTCCCCACTTTGCTTCAGCGTCAGACCATTCATACAGCCTCAGGTGTCCGTCACTTTCAAATCTCATGTACTGGGTAGACTTTGCTACTGGCAAGTCGATGCTTGAATATGGATCTGGCGTGCATTGCAAGCTGCCATTCGTTAAGGTAAACCGTATCTTATTTTTGGTCACCAAATTTCTGATCACCAAATTCGAGAAGTAGAGCTGTGGGGGGTGTGGAATCAACATAGGCATACAATCCATCATGGAGGACAGTTATATACAGCTGATTCTGTGTCCAGTTTGTTGCAGATGTATTTGCAGTGAGCCTCATGCCTTCCAGTAGTGACTGCCCAGGGACAAGCGCATCAGTCGGATGATCAAACGACTGCCATACTGTTGCATTCTTCTCATCAAACAGCACCAGGTTTGCCAGGTATGTGATCATCATGCCAGCAATGGACCTGCCTGCAGTGCCGCTGGACCAGATGAGAGTGCCATCAGCATCACGGAGGATGAGGTTGCCATCCCCAGTAAGCTCGAGGGTGGCGTTCTCCTTAACAGGGTGGAGCCGGTTAGCGGACCAGACCACCTGCGGAATGCCAGCGCCGTAGATGATGAAGACGGCAAACAGGAAACCAGCAGTGTCGCAGGGTGCGGAGGGGCAGAAGAACCCTGCAGAGAAAGAAGGATCGAAGGTGCTTGATAACCGGAGAACAATGGCCCGTAGCACTGAGCCATCATGATAGGTTACGTTATTCTCGAGGGAGGCGTTGTTGGTCCACAGCGTTGAGAGGTTGGCCGATGGGTAGTCTAAGTGTTGCCCGGTGATCAGTGGAGTTGCAATTGCCAGCAGGAGGAGGAGGAGACTGGAAGGAGCCATGGCACAGCAGCTGCTAATTGAAGGAATTGTGGAGGCAGTATTAAGATTCAGTTACAATCTTGACGTGAAGCCAACAAGAGCTAAGGGCTCGGTGTTGCAGAGATGAGTTTACAGCGAAGAACTCACCTGACTATAGGCTCGACAGGGGCGTCTCAGTCTCGGACCTGCTGCCGGCATGGATGGGGTTCGTCTGCCAGTCTGGGGCAATGAGGTAGCAGACAACCACAACCAGTCTTCTCCTTCTGTATATTTGTGCGCATCATAAAGTTGAGAACTCCACTTTGAAAAAAAAGTAGAGAACACCATGGGCCACGCACGCGGTGTTTTGTTAGCTGGATTGGTTTGAGACCTGTAGTGTTTGGCTGATTCGAACCTGTAACACCAAAGCAAGGTCACCGTCATTCTGGTGCAGGCCGTGCAATGGCTGTGCCAATCGAAGACATGGTCAGCCGTGGCGTGGAAATCGTCAACCAACCGTCCGGCGTCAATATTTTAGTTGAGTTTGAAGATACGATCGAAGACAGCATGGTAAGTACAAAGATGGAACCATACTTTTTTTTTTTGTTATATTATTATAATGGAAAATCTTAATCCAAGCTATTTTTTTCCTGAGAGCGTGCATGAGCACGTCATTAAGCAGAAAAGGAATTGAGTTACAAGCGGTGTTAAGTTATGGTAATCTAAATGTTACCGATACCCATAACCAAACAACCTTAGGCGACTCGCACGAGCTTGTAATTACACGATTAAAAAACTACTAAGTGGTGCCGGTAGCGAGGAGCTAGATGTTCTCCTTGTCTAACCCGATCATATTCAGGTTCATGGCCATTGGGTCAAACTTTTGATCAAGGAGACACTCCAAATTCTCATGGGTGTAGTCTGACAGTGGCATCTTGAAGGCAGACTTGATCATGTGCACCGTCTCGGAGCCCACGCTGGTCTTTGGAGCCACCAATCCCAGCTTCTGCATGAGAACACACTGTGCTTGCTTGGTGTTGTCTGCCTCGCGCGGCATGGCGGTGATGCGTGCACTATGTCACAACATCGTTGCCAGGGTTGGTGTTCGAGGCCTACGGAACCTTGGGCTCATGGATGAGTGGCGTCTCCCAGAGGAAGACATAGCTCCTCCTCCAAAGTCTTCGAATTGGCAAAGTCGCCCGATGCGGGCGCGCTCCGCCATCAACAGCTGGCATGGTCGAGCCCTCTCTGTCTCCATCTCCTTGGTTCTGGGGACGTCCACCAGGACTGGGGTGGTTCATCCACCACTTTCGGCGCCTCACCATCCGCAAAGCTGAGCTGAATCATCCACGGTGGCAAGCGGGCATCCGCCAATGCGGCCTCAACCTCCAGCTGTGGCCTCTCGAGGAGAGGTGTCTCCGAGTCTCGACGATAGGCAAATCGCCGCCTTCTATCTCCTCCCTGGACTGTAGAAGTGACAGCCACAGCACCGGCAGCAACAGACATCTCAACGTCTGAGCTGCCACCAGCTGCCGACTCCAGGGGAGAAGTCGGCGCAGTAGCAGGAGGTCGGGTAGCGAAGCAACGATCTCAACCATCCCGGATCCTCCGCCGCATCATGACCAACACCCTGGCACAGGCAAGACGGCGAACAAGGCAGCTCGGAGGGCACGTCCACTACAGCCGGCCCGAGAAGGATATCTAGCTGAGGGCCTCACAGCGAAAGGCAGGAAGTTCCTCTAACATGGGGGTCAACCCACATACAAGGCACCTTGCACACGCGCCGCTCCACTGCCAGAGGGTCCTGCACGGGGCAAGCAACCTCAACGGCAGATATCGTGGCGTTGTCGTTGTCGGCCTCGGGCGCCTCCTCACAAGCATCTCAACCATCCAAGCTATACTTTGGGTATAGAAATTACTGAAACTAAAGGAACCGTCTTGTATAGGATGACTCCCATTATGGTGTAAAATGAGCGATTCTTGTTCTCACGTGCGGAGCCCACCTATAGATTTCGGGCATCACCACATTAGGGCGTCTACAATGGTGTTAGCTACGTAGCTAGCTGATGTGAATGTGAGAGATAAAAAAATATTATTTCATACCTTCTTGTTCTAGTGGACCCACTATGTGACATAGATAGGCTATTTGTTCGCCGCTAGTAACTGCTCGCTATTTGAAATGGGATGCACGAAATTTCTCACTCTATTTGAAGCAACAGATGTTATCTTTGTTTGTTGCTACTGTTAGAAGTCGATATCTAAAGTAAATGTAATCCTTGTTTGTTGCTGCTCTTCACAATTAATTTGAAGAGGCTTTGCGAGAGGTTTTCTTAAACTTGTCGGATGGTATGTCATTACAGTGTTGTCTTTGTGTTGTCTTTTGACTTCAGTTAAAAGACCAGAGCCTACCTAAACTTCTTTTTAAAATAACTTTTTAACGCTTTTTTTTCGACAACATAAAAAAATAACTTTAACATTGACTCATTTCTTGTGATAATATAATTTTTGTGGCAAATCTTGCACTAGCTTGATAGAAACAGGCAACAACGTTAGGAGCAATTAATAAGACCTTTACTAGTCCCTTTTATACATAAATATTTGTCATTATTGCTTTGCATGCTGGTAGGTTTGACTAGATTTATAGAAAATATTAGCAACATTTGTGTCTCCAAGTAAATTTATTATGAAAATAGATTGAACAAACTATCTAATAATATTATGTACCATAAATATTAATATCTATATATAATTTAGTCAAAATCATCAATGGCTAAAAAGGGAGGAGGGAGTATATGATAGTAGGACTAGCAAAGATGCTTGTGGGCATGCTCCTGTTTATTACTCTCTCTGTTTCCAAATTATAGTTCACTTTGACTTTTCTAAATATATTGTTTTTGCTATGTATCTAGTTATACACTATGTCTAGATGCACAGCAAAAGAAATGCATTTAGAAAAGTCAAAACGACCTACATTTAGAATAAAAGGGAGTAAAATATTACAAATGTAAATTGACGCTGTTTAGTTTTTGTCGCTTAACCCGCTCCATAGGCGTAATTGTGTGACAACACACCTACAGAGTGTTAGTGCTAGAAAGAAAAGGTAGATCACGCGCGAGAGGAGAAAGAGAGAAAGGAACTAGATGGAAAAAAAAAAATGCATGTCGTCCGGCAGAATAAATAATCCCGTAAACGTGCAAAAGGAAAAAGACATGCATACATTGTATGACGGGTAAAATTTGTGAGTGTCAAAATCTAACGCGAGGAAAGAGGTTAAATTTTCTGCTCCCGAATGCAAATTGAATGCTTTTTCTGCCATCTCTCTCCTCCCATATGCAAATTGAAAGCTAGCGAGGAGTTGCTTGTTAGGGATGCCCTAAAAACTCGATCTTTTAAAGAGCGACAGATTATTTTTGTGTTATCAAGTAGTAAAATCAATTCATCATCAAAGAAAAAAGCAACAAATAATCAATGAATAGGTGGGGTATTTTTTCAGGTAGGTATCAAAACCAATTCTCACTATGAACCGTAAGTCGTGACAGGGTACTAAGAAAAATGTGGTACACCATAGTTGCGGCGACCAAGCAATAACTAAAAAGCTATATGGTAATATGTATGACTAACCTCGAACCTAGCAAGTTGTGGTCACCAACCAAAATTCTGCCTAAAAGACTATAAACTGTGTGCAATATATATGTTCCTTCTGTTCATTACTGACAGTAACACATTTCATCTTGGACCAGATAAGACTGATGCCTGTGGTGGTGCTAAATATGCTGATTGATCAACTTGAACAGACAATACTGGATCTGAACTGAAGAAATTGTAATCTATGGAAGTTTCTATGGTCATTGTACCTTCAGTACCTTGACAACTGTTGACATCAATGGCCTTCGACTGCTATCATGTTGCAAAGCACCACATTGCAAGCTTCATCATCTGAATAACTTTTATCCTGGTGCGTGACCATGTCATGACTTTGTTTGTCAATCATATCAACCAGCCTGTTGTTTTGAGCCTTTTCTTGTAACATATTGATCATATGGACGCTTTCCTCAGGATGAGAATTATCGATATTTTTCTTCCACATATTACTTCCATAACAACAACTCCAAAGCTGTAAATATCAACTTTTTGGGTGATTTTGCAACGTTAACCATTCAGGCGCCAGATACCCAGGTGTGCCTCTCATCACAGTTACTACTTTGCTTTGATCCCTATCTATGAGCTTGGACAATCCAAAATCAGCCAATTTAGCATTGAACTTGTCATCTAACAAAATATTTTGTGGTTTAATGTCCAAATGAGCAATTTTTCGGCGGCACTCCTCATGAAGATAGCATAGGCCCTTGGCAATATCCAGAATGATCCTACACCTGGTGCTCCAATCAAGAGGGGCATTATTGTGGCGATAATATATCCACTGATCAAGGGAACCTCTAGGCATATATTCATATACTAGAAGTCTATGTGCTTTCTCTACACAGAATCCTACCAGCCTGACAAGATTGATGTGCTCAACGGCGTCAACGCTTACCAATCGTTTCAACCTCTGCCATGAATTCTTTCTTCCCTTGTCTAGCGCTCTCCAAACGTTTCACGGCAACTCTCTCTTCATTTAATTTCCCTTCAAAGACCGAACCAAATCCGCCTTCCCCGAGCTTCTGACTGAAATTTTCGGTGCATTCTCCCAACTTTGCGTAAGAAAACCTCATTGGTTTGCCCGGCAATTGATCAAAAATCAAATTCTTCATCTATCTCGTGATGCTTCCTCCTCCTTTGTACATAAAAGAGTGGCACCAATGAGCACCAGTACAATACCTGTAACACTTCCAATTATAGCACCTAAAATTGCCTTCTTCTTATTTGCATTTGTTGCAGAAGTGGAGGTGCTAAGCTGCACCTTGAGGTAAGCAGAGGAGTTGTAATGAAGAATCTGAGGTTGTATTGATTGCAAGGAGAAAACCCTCGTGACCCATAGGCAGTCACCATTGGACTGGTCATCGGCATATGTGAACATCACGGCCTGGCAAGAGCAGTTTTTCAGGCACGCTTGCTTACAGTCATCGCTGTTTCTAGCATTTGCAATGGTGTGGCTTGTATTTATATCAAAGTATGAAACATCTTTTAGAGTCAAGAGCTCATGGTGTTGAATTTCTTGACAGGAGATTGGAGTCTGAGGCATGCAACCAATATTCAGCTTCCTCCCATCGATTGGCTTGAAGTAGCTTGTGGTAGAGTTACTCAGGAAGGGGCAGCTGCATTGCCCTCCTGTGCATACTCCATACTCCCCACAAACCGTTGGGAAAGCACAGTCATCATCAGGAAATATCACATCATACACCATGGTCCACTTTAATTCAGCATCAGACCATTCGTACAACCTCAGGTGTCCGTCATTTTCAAATCTCATGTACTGGGTAGACTTTGCTGCTGGCAAGAGGATGCTTGGATATGGACCTTCCGTGGAGTGTAGAAAGAAACTGAAGCTGCCATTCTTTAAGGTAATCTGTGTTGGACGGTTATTATCTGTCTTGTTATTGAACACCAGTTTTGAGAAGTAGGGCTGTGGTGGTGTGGAATCAACATAGGCATACAATCCATCATGGAGAACAGTTATATACAGCTCATTCTGTGTCCAGTTTGTTACAGATGTATTTGCTGTGAGCCTCATGCCTTCCAGTAGTGACTGCCCAGGGACAAGTGCATCAGTTGGATGATCAAACGACTGCCATACTGTTGCATTCTTCTCATCAAACAGCACCAGGTTTCCCAGGTCTGTGATCATCATGCCAGCAACGGACCTGCCTGCAGTGCGGCTGGACCACATGAAAGCGCCATCAGCATCACGGAGGATGAGGTTGCCATCCCCAGTAAGCTCGAGGGTGGCGTTCTCCTTAACAGGGTGGAGCCGGTTAGCGGACCAGACCACCTGTGGAATGCCTTCATTGGTTATAGAGGTGATGCCGTCAGCACCAATGTAGGCGATGATGATGAAGACGGCAAACAGGAAAGCACCATTGTCGCAGGGTGCGGAGGGGCAGAAGAACCCTGCGGCGAAAGAAGGTTCGAAGGAGGTTGATAACCGGAGAACAATGGCCCGTACCACTGAGCCATCATCATAGGTTAAGCTATTCTCGAGGGAGGCGTTGTTGTTGGTCCACAGCGTTGAGAGGTTGGCCGATGGGTAGTCGAAGGGCTGCCCAGTGATCAACGGAGTTGCAGTTGCAAGCAGGAGGAGGAGGAGGAGGAGGAGATTGGAAGGAGCCATGACACAGCAGCTGTTAATTGAAGGAATTGTGGAGACAGTTAAGATTCAGTTACAATCTTGACGTGAAGTCAGCAAAAGCTGAGGGCAGAGATCAGCTTACAGCGAAGCAGAACTCACCTGACTACAGGCTCGATGGGGCGGCTCCAGTCGCTAGCGGCATGGATGGGGTTCGTCCGCGGGCAATGAGATAGCAGTCAACCACAACCAGCCTTCACCTTTTGTATCGGTGTTTTGTTAGCTGGATTGGTTTTCGAGACCTGGAATGTTTGTCTGTTTCAAACCGGCAACACCAAAGCAAGGTCACTGTCATTCTGGTACAGGCGTGCAATGGCTGTGCCGATGAAGACATGGTCAGCCGTGGCGTGGAGTCCTAGATCGTCAACCAACAACTTCGTCCGGCGTCAATATCTTAGTTTAGTTTGAAGATACGATCGAAGACAGCATGGAAAGTACGAGGATGAAATCATACATTTATTTTTGTTATGTTATTATAACTAGCAAAAGTGTCCGTACATAATATAGCATTGTCTAGAGTTTTAGCATCTCTATCTTGTTTTGTCTTGAAAGCAACGGGTTTTTTTTTTTTTGAAAAAGCGCACTCATTGGCACGCACTTCATTAAGGGAAAATAGAGTTTTACACGCCGCACACTTTCCAACACAATTGACCGGCGCATGAAAACACACAAACAAGAATCACCGCTTAAACGGTGGCGCGATACGGTTGTACTAAAAAGAAAAACTAATGTGCGGCGAGTGTTGAAGCGTGGGGCTACAGCTCCAAACCGAATCTCCCCTCGGCGGCAGCAAAGTACCAGGCCGCATCAAGGGGAAGATCTCACGCATACGCAACTGCTTGCCGGATGAAGCGGCCTCACGAAAGTGCTCCCGGAGCATACTCCGTAGTTCGGGGCGGCGCCGCCTCGATCTAGCGTCCCTCAAGCTTGTTGAGCATCTCCAAAGAACGCCGTCCGGCTCCCGGTGCTCGGGCGGAGGGTCGTGCCGGTGTCTTCTCACGGAGACGAGCACGCCGACCTTTCCAATCTTCGATAGGTACCTTGGGACGGCGGAGGGTGGGCTGGCCGCCGAGGACGGCCTCGTCGAGCGGGAGGGTGATCGACGCGATGAAGTCCTCTGAACGGAGGCAGCGGTGGGCGTGACGACGTGCTCTGAACCGATCCCCAGTGGCGACTAGGTCGGCGGCAGTTGGCGGTGTCCCTCGCGCCGGGAACTCCCGACTCATCCCCCGCGAAGCGGACGCCGAGGAGTGGAAGGATTTTGCACACGTTCTCCCGCCCGAAAGCAACGGTTTTTCATTTACATTGTTATATTTTTATTACACTCGACATGATGATCAAAAACACATATGTAAATTATGTTGAGTATCTTCTACTTGAGTAATCAATTTCATCTATGCCATAGCGCAGGGTACAAAGTTACAAACACGGAGAACCAGAGGTGTACATTTTCACTTCTACTTCCAATTATAGCATCAAAGAATCGACAAATGTAATTGAATATTCAGCTTCCTGTGCCCCGGTGGAGCCGGGTGCATGAACCAGCCGCGCTCGAAGACGCCGGCCGATGGCTCCGTGGCGGACTGTTTGGGACCTACGACCTGGACGCTGGCAATCGCCTTGGTGCCGGCGACGTCTCGTTCTACTACTCCGTGACGTGGGAGAAGGAGGTCGGCCGCGGTTTGTGGGCGTTCCAGCACAAGCTCCGCACGTCCAGCAAGTACCCGTGGCTAATGCTGTACCTGCGCTTCGATCGACACCACCAGGGGCTTCTCCGGCGGCTACCATTACCACACCAGAGGCATGACCAAGAGAGTAAGTTCTACTGCATGCAAGAGCTAAAACAGGGCATGTGACTGACTGACCACCTCACGCGGCGCGCGTGGAGCAGAGCAGCCCACCACCTACAGCGACGCCTACAGCAACCCGCAGGCGCCGGAGATCCTGCAGCTGCTGCCGCACCCGGTCTGGGGCGAGTTCGTCAACCTGACGGCCAAGGGGGCAGGGCTGGGTCGGTGACCCAGGGCGTGGGAGTTCGACGTCGGGGAGCTTGTCGCAGCCTCGCAGGCGCTCTACTTCTACCTGCAGCTGGATCCCGGCACGCTGCTGGCCAGGAGGCGGTGGACTTCGCTCAACGTCGGCACGGAGATTTGCGTCAGCGACAGGGCGAGGAGGTGGAGTGGACGTTCAGTGCCTTCGACCTCCTTGTGCCGGACGACTGTATCAAGGGGTCACAGCAACGCCACAGCAACAGCTGCTGGTGGTACGGTTACGTTGCGTAGCAGGCCACACCCAAAGTGTTTTGTTAGTATTTTTTTCTTTATTATATACAAGCCCAATTAAGACCTATCACTACCGGAAACGGCTTAATTGCCGAGAGCACGAATATTTGCCCGGTGCCAAAACCCAGACTCTCGGTAGACGGTAAACACGCATGTTTGCCAAGGGTTGAATAGGGGCCACTCGGCAAATACATTAGTTTGCCCAGTGCCTAGAAGTCCAGCTCTCGGCAAACAGTTTCAACTCGGCAAACGCCCGTCAGTCATGAAAGAACCTCCACCGTTAGAGGTTTGCCTGGGGGCAACCGTCAAACACTCGACAAACAGTTAGGAGTTTGCCGAGTGTTTTTTCTTAGCCTCCGACAAACTTAGTATTTGTCGAGAGCTAATTTCTTGCCTTGGGCAAAGGTTTTCTATTTTAAGTTTTAGACCTTCAAAATGTTTGTGCCCTCTTAATGCAACATGTAACACTGGGCCGCGGAACACTAGGCAAACAAGAGCTGTTTGCCGAGAGCTACGCCAAGGAACACTGGGCAAACATTAATTGGTTGCCGAGGGCTTGCTGTTAGGACACTCGATAACTGACCGTTAACGGCCGTTACTAACGTCACTTTGAAATTTTGTTTGCCCAGTGTTTTTTTCGGCTCACGGGCAAACGTTTGCCCAAAGGTGCCCGTAGAAAGCCCTCGGCATACCTTTGATTGCCGACCCCTAGTTGCCGAGCTTGTTATGCCGAGGGTTACCCCGGGCAAACGGTTTGTCGTGGTATTTTCTTAATTGCCGAGGGCTTGAGGCACCGGGCAAAACGCCGGAATCGGTAGTGTATATAGCGGCAGGTAAAAAAAAAGTAAACTAGAACTTTTATCTTTTTATTAGTAGGCATAGATAATGAAAAATTATAGTCCAAGCTATATCCTGAGTATAGAATTAATGAAACTATCTTATCTTATAGGATGGTGCAAGGCCTTCTGCTTCTGCATTGTAGTGTGCAAGTGGTGCTTGAAATAGCCTTTTGGATCTTGGGTAGCACTTCAGTGATGCTTGAGCATTGTAGCCGTCAATGCCCAATCTAGAAATTTTGGGAGCCATGAATCTACAAGAAGCGGTGCCTACTGACTAAAAAAAAAATCAGCAGTGTAGTGCTTTTGGTCTGTGCTGATCCACTTCATAGGAAAAAAGTTGAGTGTGGGTCATAGAGTGATGCCTGCTACTCCTACACATACACATGCATTGCGCTGCTTGAAGAGTGATTCCTGTTTTTGCTATGAGACCTCATCAACTACTTGCTCCGCTCCCAATTTTTTTTTTTTTTTTTTTTTTGAAACGAACCGGCAGAAGCTCCGCCCGCTATATTAAAAGAAGGAGACGCCCAGATGATGGCGTGAAAGTGTGAGCAAAAAGCTGTACAAACCGCAAAAGAAAAACTAAACGGAAAAAAGCAGGAGAAACTATACAAAACTGCTAGAGACCAAAAGGAACTAAGAGGGCGTCGGTGGCAGGATAGCTGACAGGTGCCTTGCCCCGCCATGGTCCAAAGCTTCGCCTCGTCTTTAATCCTTTGCAGTACTGAAAAATTGGTAGCCTCTAAACGCTCGAAAACTCTGGCATTTCTTTCCTTCCAAATTTCCCAACAGACAAGCATGATCAAGGTCCGGACCCCTTTCCTGCTGTTGCTCGGGGATTTTGATAAGTTCGTCCACCAGGTGTGTAGGGGAGTCACTTGGTGGCCACACATTGGGGTGTAGGTTCTCGTTTTGAGTCCAACTTGCAATGTCACCCCAAATCCGCTTGACGAATCTGCACTCCTTGAATAGGTGTATCCCTGATTCGTTGTGCCTTCTGCAAAGGGTGCAGGTTTGCTGGTTCGGCCAGTTGCGCGCTTGCAGTCTATCCGCCGTCCAAATTCTATTCTGAATTGCCAGCCAGCTGAAAAATTTACATTTTGGCGGCGCCCAGGCCTTCCAGATGATGGATTCGAAATTATTGTAGGTCGCGCCGATGAATTGTGCATGATATGCCGAGGATGCTGAGTACTCGGTTTTTGCACCTAGCTTCCAAGCGATGGTGTCTGGTGCATCCTCTGATAGCGACACCTACCTCACCTGGAGCCATAGGTGAGTGTATTCGGCGTAGTGGACGCTACTGAAGCTTCTGTGCTGCAAGTCAATATCTCTGATCCAAGCGTTGTTCTGGATTCCTTGTCGTAAGGTGCGGTTTTTCCTTCTCGCGATGGAATACAGGTTCGGCGCCACATCACAGGGGCGTTGCCCATGCAGCCAAGCGCTTGTCCAGAACATGGCTTTGTTTCCGTCGCCCACAGTCAGCTTGGTGCAAGCCGCGAAAAGCAATTTATCTGTTTTGTTGCAGGGGTTGTCTCCCCTGAGTTGATCTCCCCATTTGCCGACCACTGTCTCCAGAGCCACCTTAGCCTTAACGCCCGCGCAAATTTCCTCAGGTGAAGGATGCCAAGCCCTCCTGAGTTTTTCGGCCTAGCCGATCTTGGCCAATTTACTTTGCACTTTCCGCCCGTCAGCGGCTCAGCTCCTGCCCATAGGAACTTCCTACTTTGGCCATCAACGTCGTCCAGCACTCCATTTGGTGCACGTAGTGATGTGAGGAAATAAACTGCCTGTGCCGTTAGCACCGCTTTGACAAGAGTTAAGCGTCCAGCCTGGTTAATCTGACGCCCATTCCATAGGGTGATCTTGCTAGTCGCTTTATCCACCAACGGTTGGAAATCCACTCGCTTCAGCCGCTTGTCCGAGAGTGGGAGGCCTAGATACTTGGTCGGGAAGCTTGAGATACCGGCAGGCGAGCCATCAAGGACGTCATCGAGGTTTACTCCCGCGCAGCGGATCGGAATAATCGTGGACTTCTGGAAGTTTGTTTTGAGCCCTGTAGCATCACCGAATAGTTCTAGCAGGTGAGTTATCGATAGAACATCCGTCCTCGTTGGCTTGATGAAGATTGCCGTGTCGTCGGCATACATGGAGACCCTTAACTGTGGCGTTCTTCCTCTTAGTCTGGACAAGTATCCTTTCTCTGTGGCGAGCTGAAGTAGCTGTTGCAGTGGCTCCATGGCAATGACAAATAGCAACGGCGAAAGTGGATCGCCTTGTCTCAGTCCTCTCCCATGCCTTATTGGTTCGTTTGGGATGCCGTTAAGTAGAACTCTAGTTGAAGAGGTGGCAAGCAGCGTGGCGACCCACTCTCTCCATCGGCTGGGGAAGCCGAGTTTGCAGAGCAGGGTTAGAAGGTACTCCCATCTCATTGAATCGAACGCTTTTGTAATGTCAAGCTTGAGGAAGATGGCCGGCTGTCTGGTTCTATGATACCGATTTACTGCGTTGCGGACGGCCATGTAGTTGTCATGTATGCTTCGTTTTTTAATGAAAGCACTCTGCGCCGGTGAGACGATGGACGACATGTGTGGAGCTAGCCGCAGCGCTAGGACCTTTGCAATTATTTTGGCGAAGGAGTGTATTAAGCTGATTGGCCGGTAGTCCACAACAGATTCCGCTCCCTCTTTCTTCGGAATTAGGACGACATTAGCTGTGTTGAGGATCGGTAGGCTGTGTGACCTGAGGTCATGAAACGCATTCGCCGCCCTGATGAAGTCGTACTTAATGATCTCCCAGCAAGATCTAAAAAAAGCTTAAGTCATGCTTTGATTTCTTCCTCGGAGAAATGAGCATCAAGGTCACTTAGGTCATGCTGTGGGAGGTTTAACTCGTCCCAGTTGATGTCATGCTGGCGCGGCGAGGGGCGTCCCATAAAATTTGAGAAGTGATCTTGGATAATGCTTGCCTTGTCATCATGGTGCACTGCCCAGCCATGCCCTTGCTTCAGTCTTTGTATGTGGTTTTTCCTCCTCCTCGCATTGATCCGACGGTGGAAAAATTTGGTGTTTGCATCGCCCAGTTTAAGTGCCGTCAGTCTGGAGGCTTGCCTGCAGCGAGCTCTTTCTATTACTGCTAGTCCCATTACCCGTTTCTTAAGCTTGGCCCGTAGTAGGATTTCCTGACTGGAGAGCTCTCTGCTTTCTTGGGCAATGTCCAGTCTCAGAATTAATTCATGCGCCATGAAGAACAAATTCTTTGCGTCTGAGACGACTTCTTTGCTCCAAGCTCTGAGCTTCTGCGATGTGAGTAGCAGCTTGTGGTATAGAACATGGAAAGGCTCATGATGCTGCGTAGGGGTGTCCCATGCCTTCTTGACTACATCTTTGAACCCAGGCAACTTGATCCAAAAGTTCTCGAACTTGAACGATCGTGGCCTTCTTGGCCCCGATTGATTGGCAAGTAGAAGGGGGCAGTGGTCGGAGAGGGAGGTGGACAGCGCGTTGAGCACGTGCATGCTGAAGGATGCATCCCATTCGGCATTGCAGAAGAAACGGTCGAGTCGTGCCAGTGTCGGCCGCTGCCTCTCATTACTCCAGGTGAATTTTCTGTTTTGAAGCGCTATCTCGGAAAGTTCGCAATCGTCTAGCGTTTCGCGGAACCGCCGCATCAGGCTTGGGCTCAGCCTATTGTTGTTCTTGTCTGCCGCTTTGTAAATGAGGTTAAAGTCCCCAGTTATAAGCCAACGCGTGCCTGCTGGAGGTTTCAGAGCCACGAGCTCCCGCAGGAAGCTCGGTTTGTCCGCGCGTCTCGAAGGCCCGTACACCACGGTAAGTAGAAAGGTGATGCCAGAGTCAATTAGCTCAACAGTTGTAGATAGGTGGAACTCCCCAGTGGCGATGTTTGTGCAGCTGACTTTATCATCGTTCCACAGAACAATGATCCCACCTCTGGTTTGGGACGGTCCCGTTGCAGGTTTGTACGCGAATTGCCGCAGACGAAAGCCGCCGAGGTAGGAAGCATCCTGCTGGCACAGGTGGGAAAGCTTGGATTCCTGGAGACGGGTGTGTTTAGTTGGTGAAATATTTTGGGTTGCTGGCATAGGGTGTGTTTAGTTGGTGAAATATTTTGGATTGCTGCCAACAGCTGGTGCACAGTGTCTCTTCGTGACTGTCTATTTAGCCCTCGTACATTCCACGATAGGAGGTCAATACTCTGTATTCATTTGTTAAACTAGGAGCGCTCACGGTTACTGTGCTTTGCTGCAATTCAGTCCAGTCTCCAGTAGTCTGCCAATCAGTGGCAGCACAAACACAATCAGCGGCGGCACAAAGCACAAGCACAAGCAGCAGAAGACATGGTCAGGTTGTCGAGCACCACAACGACGACGAGCCCAAAGAGAAAAGCACAGAGGTGTGTTGAACATAAACAGACGTCCGGCGAGAACGAAGCTCGTCGGGACCAAACAACTGCATTGGTAGATGTCCGCCCGGTGATCATGGCGACGGACGCTAGTTCAACATGATGGCACACACATAAACTGTGTGATGGCAGTGCAGCACCGGCAGCAGCCAACGACGACGGTTGCACAGGACGAAACAAACGAAGACTCTGAAACATAGGTTCTTGATACATTAAGGAAACTACTGGACGCTTGAAATGTTGCCTGCGGTGGCATCAGGCCACCGCCACCTGAGCCGTGGCCTCCTGGAGGTCCCCAATCCCCTGGCCGACCATGCCGAGCAGTATGTCATCAGCGTCGAGGTCCCCATCCACACCGAGGTTGAACAGCTCCGTCAGCGCGGCCATGATGTCCTCTGGCAGTGGGCCATTGAACATGGCGACGTATTCCTGCAAGGCATTTTCCACCGGCTCAAGTTCATCTTGCAAGAGGCCAAGCTTCCTGGAGAGGTTCCTCTGGGCGCGCTGCATTTGGGACATGGGGCGAACAGGGCGTGAATTTGCTAGACGTGCGCTGCGCCGTACCGTAGACATGTCGTAGGTGCGCTTCCCGCGGCGGCGACGGGCCGCCCCACCTGATGCCAGAGCGTGTGGAGCCACAGCCACCTGCTGTGGCTGCTGTAGCAGTGGCGTGGTCGGCTTGGTGAAGAGAGTCTCCACGTTGCCCCCTGAAGTGGTGCCTCGTCGGTTCCCTGCACGATGACAGATGGTGATGCCTGATCATATGGTGTCTCAGCAGCAGTAGTAGACTCATGACGCGCATGGATGATTGGTGTGCATCGTGGACTTGTAGGCGTGGGTGAAGAATGTAGTGGCACCTGAACAACGGAGTTTACTCCCACATTGAGCTCCATGCGCGCCATCGCGGCCTGCATGCCAGCGACGTCGTCCTCCACCGCCGCGTTGCCATCTGGGATCGCGTTCAAGATGTGCTCAAAGACGGTGCGCACGGGAATGCAGGACATGGTCGTCGACGGAAGCGGCAGCGCTGCTGGTGGCCTGGACCAGGCTTCATGCCCCATCCTCGTCGTGACGTTGTCGAGCAGGCCCAGCTCCTTGGCGAGGGCCGAGGCCTTGGCGATGTAGTCCTGCGCGAGGGTCGTCAGGAACGGCGCGACGCCGCCACGCTCCTGGCCGCACGCCTGCTCCATGGCGCGCATCAGAGTGTCGTGGATGGCTGTAGCATGTGAAGCGAAGAGCGCCTGCAGCTCTGCTTGACCGGAGGCTTGCAGAGCACCCAGCGGAGGCAGAACAGCCGGCATCTGGTGCACGGGCAGCTTGTTGCCCGCCTGGGTCGCTGGTGGTTGGGCTTGGTACGCGTCCCCCCGCTGATGGCCACCGTGCCTACTCTCACGCGCCCAGAGACGGCGCGGCGGGGAGCGCTCCCGCTCGCGTCGCCCACCCGTGCCCGCGCGACGGGCGTGGCGGCTGGCATCCACGGCCATCGCGTCCGTAGGCGTCGTGGTCCTCGTCGTCTTCAGGGCGTTTGTCACGGCCGTTGAAGAAGCTTGGGTGGTCGTCGTTGTAGCGTGGCTTGGGCCCCCTTTGTCCACCCGCCTGGCTCGTGATCCGTCCAGGTCCAGTCCCTTCGGAGGTGGGGGGGTGGCGCGGAAACTCCTCGAAAGCACGTGCCGGAACCTGTGCACCATCAATCACACCTAGGTGCCACTTGGGGAGCCGCCTAATACCTGGTGAGATGTTGCCGCTGTCGTCGATGGTTGCGATGGTGTAGTCGTGGATTTCGTCGAGGTGGACGATGACCTGGTGCCTGGTTCCTTGCTGCCAACGTTCCGGCGGCTGCTCGGTCACCAGGATGGACTGGAGCCGGGCATCCTTTGCTCTGTTGGTGAAGGTGAGCCACACCTTCTTGGGGACGTGGCTGGGATTCGCTGTCCACGCCCATAGATCAATTGTCTTCGTCTCCGCCGGCTGCAGGAGATCGGTGTCGACGGACTCCAGTGCACAGCGTCGCCCCACAATGCGCTCGACGATGCCATCATCCCAAGCGTGCATCGGCACGCCATCCAAGCACAGGCGGACGCGAAAGAGCAGCGACACGCCCACGCAGTCGGCCAGGCTGCGCCATTTGAGGAAGCGGATGTCTGCCGCGGCGCTTGACGAAGCCCTGCCTGAGCGCCCTGTCGCAGTGGTGGGGGTGCTGGAACTTGATCAGGAACTCTTGGGGGTGATGCCTGGTGACGTTGATCTCGCCCGGCCGCAGCCGGAACTCCTCGCGGAAGATCGCCTCCACCTCCGCCGGACCGGTGTTGGCGGGCGCCGTCATGGCCCAAGGGATGAGGGCCGTGTCCTCCCAGTCCCTCCTGCTGGCCTCTGTCGCGAACGAGGTTGGGATGAGGCACTCATCCTCCTCCGGCCTCGTCTCAGGGTCACCGAGCCTCGCCATCTCACTTTTCCCCTTTGGAAGCGGCGGCGGCGGTGGTAGGTTTTCTGGTTGGTGCGAAGGCGGCGGCGGTGGTGGCGGGGGAGGCGGTGGTGAGTGGGGATCAGCGGCGGGGTTTAGCGGTGGTGTAAGGGTCTCAGCAGCCTGGCTACGGGCGTGCTTTGCGCCGGCAGTCCCTCTCGGTGCCCAAGTCTCCCACAGCGGAAGCAGCGAAAAGGCTCTCTGCAGGCGGAAGCGCGGTGGTCAGGAGCAAGGCACTTGAAGCACTTCCCTTCGGTTTTTGAGGCGGAAGGCAAGGAGGGCAGGTGTTGCTGCAGCCGGGCGCAGGTTGCTTTGATGGCGGCCAGGCGGCCGATAGGACTGCCTATGGCGTAGCGGCGTGGCTGGGGGCGCTGGAGCTTGCGCCACCAGTGTTTGACTTTGGCTTCGAACCATCCTGGCTCGCCTGCAATGAATTCCTGATGGATCTGCTGGTGCTGCTGCTGCCGTTCGGCGCGGGGGATTGACGGGTCGTAACGCCGAGCATGGCCGCCTGAGTCGGCGTGGAGGTGTCGAGGCAGCACAGGCTGGAGGCCACGCGGATTTCCCTCCCGTACTCCGGCAATGAAGGCTGGCTGACGCCGCTGCGCCGCGCGGCGATTAGACGGCGCACCACGCCGGCCACGGTCACTCTGACGATGCAGCAGAACAGCCTGGCGGCCGCGGGAGAGGTCGTCCGTGCGACGATGAGGCGACCCGTCGCCAGGGTAGCTGCGCCCGAAGTAAAAGCTTCCCCCGGGCGTAGTGATGGCGGATTGGACGCGAGGTGGCTGAAGCTCCTTAATGGCGGATTTTGGGCGCCTGACGATATCTGCGTAGGAGACGTGCTCGCCGCTTGCTGCTTGAGCGTGAGGAGTCTCCGGGACCACCTGGGTTTCTTCAAGTCCACCGGCCGCGTGTGCTCCGGCGGGGGCGGCGGTGGGGACGCGAACGCAGAGACGCTTCGATCTCCGGGGACCGTGGTCCCCTCGGACGCTAGCTGTACGGATGGGTGACGGATGTGGCGGAGCTTGGCGAGGTGTGGTGGATCTGGGGAGGACCTCATCACGGCGGAGGATCTGGGGGAACGGGGTCGGCGGCGGCGGGGTTCGCCATCGCCAGCGGGTCGCCAACGGCTCTCTTCTTACCTATCCGTTTCCGTGGCTGGTTGTGTGTCTTTCTCCCAAATCAAAATTTATAGTGTTAGCATCGTCTGTTGTAGTGTGGGGAGTGACTCCAATCCTTCTCTCTCCATTTCAAGCTCCTCTCCAGCGTAACATTATGGAGGGCCCCGGCCGCTAGCTGCAATGGGAGGAACCATGCGCGAAATTTGTCACTCTATTTGAAGCAACAAATGTAATGTTTGTCGGTTGCTACTGTCTGAAGTCGATATCCTAAGCTGATGTAATCCTTGTTTATTGCTGCTCTTTGCAATTAGTTTGAAGAGGCTTTGCGAGAGTTTTGCTTAAACTTTTTTTTTGATGGTACGCCATTACAGTGTTGTCTTTTGACCTCAGTTAAAACACCGGAGCCTGCCTAAATTTGTTTTAAAAAATAACTTTAACGTTGACTCATTTCTTGTGACAAATATATTCCCTGTAGGAGTTTTTGTGGCAAATCTTGGCCCAGCTGGCTAGCTTGACACAAAACAGGCATACAACGTTAGAAGCAATTAATAAGACTTTACTACTCCCTTTATACCTAAATATTGGTCGTTATTGGTTTGCATGCCGGTGGTTTGGATAGAGTTATAGAAAATATTTGCAACATTTGTATCTCCAAGTAAATTACTACAAAAATAGATCGAACAAACTATCCAATGATATTAACTATGTATCATAAACATTAATATTTATACACATAAATTTAGTCAAAATTGTTTCTTGGGAAGGGAGAAGCACGGTTAAAAAGGGGAGAAAGTACATAATAGTAGGACTAGCAAAGATTCATGTGGGCATACTCGTGTTTACGAAAAATATTTCAATGTAATGGGACGCGTTCGTTTTGTCGCTTAAGGGCACTCAGCAGACTCTAACATAAAGTCTAAAACTAATTTCATTACATATTACATATAAATTTTGTCTATCCTTTGATATATTTTTTTTTTCTTTGATACACTTTTGGTAAATTTTATGCCCAACTTTTTTTAGCAAGGCTTATTTTTTAGAATTAAGCAACTCTTACTTGTTAATTTTTTTATTGGCAAAATAAATACATTTGGTGGTAGTAATAAAACCACTAATAAACAGAAAAAACACTATAGTTGTCAAACCAAGCGATCAAGCCCACGGCAGACTTATTTGATGCCCTACAGAAAGCCCAACAGAGTCAGCCCAGCTCAGCCCAAATAATGTTTTCAGGCCCAGATTAGCCCAAATAAAGTTTTTCAGACCGGCCAATGGAGTCACCGACCACAGTACCCACCAACGTCGACGACGACGAGCCAATGCTCCCGCCGCCGGCGCCGGCACCTCTCCAACAGAGAGAGAGAGAGAGAGAGAGGCGCAGCCGGCTCGTACTAGAGCATCTCGCGACGGCAGAGACTGGAGAGAAGGAGGTCTCCTTTGCGCGCGAGTGGCGGCGGACCAGGTCCAGGTGAGGAATGCTGTGAGTTTTACTCGTCAGATCAGATAACCAGCAACAAATTTGGATGCCATTGGACACGGCATTCCAAATTACCTACTCACTTGGCACTTGTCTAAAAGTGTTTGTGGTTGTGGGGGTTTAGGTGTATGCCCCCAAATGTTGCGAGAGCAAGTACACTGAGGAGAACGCCTTGGATTTCAAGTATCATGCGGCAAGCGCTGACTGAAACTGTAGCTCAATAGCCTCATAGGGTTTGGTCAGTTATCTTATCTATTCCAACTATAGTTCATTCAACTACCTGACTCGATAGTGATAATTTTTACAGAGTGTACTGTAGCGGATACTCTGTTCTTCATATGTGCAAAGAAATTTAATTTAATGAGAAATTGTGGCATCTGAAGATAAAATGGTGGACACAGAGAGGAAGAGGGAGAAAAGGGAGTGAGATTATGCCGCATTGCAAACAGAAATTTATGATTTAATTTAAGGCCTTATAAATGATCCAAATTGAGTTACATCTGATACATGGATGTCTCATGCCTCATACAATGTATGTACCTTATAATAAAACTTTATTGTTCTTTTTGTCAAATTAGGCCACTAGATTTGAAAACTCACACATTTTTGTATTTTCAATGTACATATTTAATTTCAGTTTTTCTTAGCTTCAAATCTTGTGACTTGATTTTTGTTTCAATCATAGTGACTTCTGACTTGTGTGTATTTGTATGTATGTAAAAGTAGTGAATTTATTTTTTCTTATTAAATACATTGTAGCTACAAGAAATTCAACTATTCAAGTTGATTACTTTTCCTTTTCACCAAGCATTGCTGACTACATAAGTGAAGCATCAGTCATCAGCCATGCAGGTGATGACCAGATCATACAATGGCAGTAGGTAAGTCAGATGTATTACTCATAATTGATTGTGAAAAACTTAACCTAATTATATTGGTTTCTCTAAGAATATTTGAATCACACTGATCATTAATTTCTTTGATTTCCAGTCGACTCTATCCTTTTTCACATGAAAGTAGAGATTATCTGTTAGCCATTTTGTCAAACATCCAGGAGAGTGCCAACTCTAAGCTAAGAGCATTGGATAGCACACTGTTTTCATTCGATCATGACAAGCTGAAATGAAATGGCTGTAGAATGATGATGACATTTTATTTGAGAAACCAGTTGGTGAATGGATCAACCGATCCTAACCAGGTATGGTGTGTTTTTCGTTCTACAATCCAAGGTGTAATTAATGTCACTTTTGCGGTGTAAAGCAGTCTGCCCCATTGCTTTCTACTTTGATGACCTTCATGTAACTTTGCACTTTGCAGGCTGAGAAGGTGTTTGCTTTGGTGGGTGACTAACCAAGAGATACAAGGATGAATCTTGAAATTGCCAGGTTGAACTCCCAGGTTAGTGTTGCTGTGTTAAAGGGGCGCACCCAGTGCGTAGAGGCTCGCACCGCGCGGGTGCAGGGGAAGGGTATTTTAGCGCCAAGCCTTACCCGCACCATGTGCAATATGCGGAGGCTGGGGCTTGAACCCGGAACCTTCCGGTTACAGGCGGTAGAGCACTACCACTTGCACCAGGCCCGCCCTTGTCTGCTAGTATTTGTTATAGCTATGGAGATTGGACATCGTGTTATTTTCTTGCATAGTTGCATGATAAGGTGATCCTGTTGCCTAAACGCACAAATAATGATGATGGTTTGAAGCACCTGGATCACTTAAGAGATTTCATACGATGTGATTTTATCTGTGAGGAAGGTGATCCGGTGCTCTATCAATGCTGCATCTGTGTGCTTGCTTGAAGAAACTAACCAAATCAAATGTGCCAAGTAGCTAGATATACTAAGGTGCCATTGCCAGTACTAATAGGGCTGTTGAATATTCTTTATAGTCACGATAAAGATTGTGCATGTAAGAGTTCTATGCCTCATGATAAATGTTTACCTTGAGTTTGAGCAGACTACTTTTCGATAGAGTATTTCATGGATACTGGGTCACATATTGCCTGTGTGAGGGTCGGCTTGGTTATATGCTTCTGAGATGATGTAAAATTAAATTAAAATACACTATTTTTCTATTCTAGATGTAGAGAGTTACAACTTCACTGGGAAAATATGACATTAATTTGCAAAAATTATTCCTCTTATGCTATCTGAAATATACTTCCAAATTAGAAACCAGACAAGGTACAGAAGCAATTACAAAGCCTAAGTGTACAATATGGATGTTCCTTCTATTCATTACTGACAGTGATAAGATTGGACCAGATTAATTATCTTGGACCAGATAAGATTGATGCCAGTGGTGGAGCTGAATATGCTGATTGATCACCTTGAACAGACAATACTGGATCTGAACTGAAGAAGATGTAATCGATGGAAGTTTCTACAGTCATTGTACCTTCAAGTACCTTGACTACCATTGACATCAATGGCCTTCGACTGCTATCATGTTGTAAGCACCACATTGCAAGCTTCATCATCTGAATAACTTTATCCTGGTGTGTGACCATGTCATGACTTTGTTTGTCAATCATATCAATCAACCGGTTGTTTTGAGCCTTTTCTTGTAACAAATTGATCAGATGGACGCTTTCCTCAGGCTGAGAATTATCAATATTTTTTTCTTCCACATATTACTTCCATGACAACAACAACTCCAAAGCTGTAAATATCAACTTTTTTCAGTGATTTGCGATGTTAACCATTCGGGGCCAGATACCTGGTGTGCCTCTCATCACAGTCACTATTTTGCTTTGATCCCTGTCTATGAGCTTAGATAGTCCAAAATCAGCTAGTTTAGCATTGAAGTTGTCATCTAGCAGAATATTCTGTGGTTTAATGTCCAAATGAGCAATTTTTCGGCGGCACTCCTCATGAAGATAGCATAAGCCCTTGGCAATATCCAAAATGATCCTACACCTGGTGCTCCAATCAAGAGGGGCATTATTGTGGCGATAATATATCCACCGATCAAGGGAACCTCTAGGCATATATTCATATACTAAAAGTCTATCAGCTTTCTCTACACAGAATCCTACCAGCCTGACAAGATTGATGTGCTCAATGCTACCAATTGTTTCAACCTCTGCCAGAATTCTTTCTTCCCTTGTCTAGCGCTCTCCAGGCGTTTCACCGCGACTCTCTCTTCATTTAATTTCCCTTCAAAACCGAACCAAATCCACCTTCCCGAGCTTCTGACTGAAGTCTTCGGTGCATTCTCTCAACTTTGCGTAAGAAAACCTCATTGGTTTGCCCGGCAATTGATCAAAATCAAATTCTTCATCTATCTCGTGATACTTCCTCCTCCTTTGTACATAAAGAGTGACAGCAATAAGAACCAGTACAATACCAGTAACACCTCCAATTATAGCGCCTAAAATTGTCGCCTTTTTATTTGCAGTTGTCGCAAAAGGGGAGGGGCTAAGCTGCACCTTGAGGTAAGCAGTGGAGTTGTAGTAATGAAGAAACTGAGGCCGTATTGATTGCAAGGAGAAAACCCTCGTGACCCACAGGCATTTGGATTCATTGTGTGCATAACTGAATATAACGGCTTGGCAGGAACAGTTTTTTAGGCATGCTTGCTTACAGTCATCGCTGTTTCTAGCATTTGCAATGCTGTGGCTTGTATTTTTATCAAAGTATGAAACATCTTTTAGGGTCAAGAGCTCATGGTTCTGAATTTCTTGACAGGAGATTGGAGTCAGAGGCATGCAACCAATATTTGGCTTCCACCAGTTGATTGGCTTGAAGTAGCTTGAAGTAGAGTTACTCTGAAAGGGGCAGCTGCATTGACCTCCTGTGCATACCCCGTACTCCCCACAGACCGTCGGGAAACCACAATCTTCAGGAATCTTCTTGATAACATCATCCACCATGACCCACTTTGCTTCAGCGTCAGACCATTCGTACAGCCTCAGGTGTCCGTCACTTTCAAATCTCATGTACTGGGTAGACTTTGCTGGTGACAAGGGGATGCTTGAATTTGGATCTGGCTTGGATTGCACAAAGACACTGAAGCTTCCATTCGTTAAGGTAAACCGTGTTGGACTGTTACCTCCCTTGTTTCTGAACACCAATTTTGAGAAGTAGAGCTGTGGTGGTGTGGAATCAACATAGGCATACAATCCATCATGGAGGACAGTTATGTACAGCTGATTCTGTGTCCAGTTTGTTGCAGATGTATTTGCTGTGAGCCTCATGCCTTCTAGTAGTGACTGCCCAGGGACAAGTGAATCAGTCGGATGATCAAACGACTGCCATACTGTTGCATTTTTATGATCAAACAGAACCAGGTTGCCCAGCTCTGTGATCATCATACCCGCAATGGACCTGCCTGCGGTGCCGCTGGACCAGATGAGAGCGCCATAAGCATCATGGAGGATGAGGTTGCCATCACCAGTAAGCGAGGGGTGGCGTTCTCCTTAACAGGGTGGAGCCGGTTAGCGGACCAGACCACCTGTGGAACACCGTTTGTTACATCGGTGATGCTAGCATCACTGTCGGTGTAGACGATGAAGACGGCGAACAGGAAAGCACCAGTGTCGCAGGGCGCGGAGGGGCAGAAGAACCCTGCAGCGAAAGAAGGACCAAAGAAGGTTTTTGGTGACCGGAGAACAATGGCCCGTACGAGTGAGCCATCGGTGTAGGTGACAGTACCGAGGGAGGCGTCGTTGTTGGCCCACAGTGTTGAGAGCTTGGCCGTCGGGTAGTCGAAGGGGGCTGCTCGGGAGGGGGGATAAACGGAAAGAAGGGCTGCCCGGTGGGAGTTGCAATTGCAATCAGGAGGAAAAGGAGGAGATTGGAAGGCGCCATGGCACAGCTGTTGACAATTGAAGGTATTGTGGAGACAGTAAGATTCTGTTACTTTTTGATCTTAATAAATCTCTGTAGGGGTTTCCACCCCTCCAGTTTCATCAAAAAAAAAAGTAAGATTCTGTTATAATCTTGACGCGAAGCCAGCGGTGTTGCAGAGATGATCTTACAGCGAAGAACTCACCTGACTTGGGGCTCGACGGGGTGGCTCCAGTCGCTTGACGCGCTGCCGGCTTGGATGGGATTTGCTTGCCAGCCTGAGGCACTGAGATAGCACTTAACCAGTCTTCGTCTCCCTTTGCATATGTGTTTGTTCACACGATAAAGTTGAGAACCCACTTTGAAAAAAGAAGAATTAGACAACCACAACCACAACCACACCCCAGGCCACGGTACGCGGTGTTTTTGTAGTTGGATTGGTTTGAACTGGGAGTGTTTGACGGTTTCTAGCTGGCAACGCACCAAGGTCACCGTCACTCTGGTTTTGGCGTGCAGTGGCTGTGCCGATCGAAGACATGGCCGACCGTGGCGTGGAGTCAAGGTCGTCAACTAAACTTCGTCCAGCCTGAAGATACTATCTAAGACAGCACGGAAATCATGTACCTCTTATTTATTTTTGTTACATTATTATAATAGAAATCCATAGTCAAAGCTATATTCTGAGTATAAAAAATGTGTGAAACTGATGGGACTGTTAGTTGATGGAGTCTTTGTCTGTTGCTGCTGTCCGAAGTGGGCATCTCTTAAGCTGATGTAATAATCCTTGTTTGTTGCTGCTCTTCGCAGTTAAAGTTACTTTGAAGATGCTTTGCAAGAGTTTTGCTTTGAACTTTTCGGATGGTGATATATATGCCATTCACAGCGTTGTCTTTTGACTTCAGTTAAAGAAGGATCGCCAAAGGCGTTACAAGCAACTGATTAATATAAGACTAATTTACTACATAATAGGACACCATTTAGAGATTAAA